>OY751396.1:8925000-10125000 GCA_963565295.1 Epirrhoe alternata | reverse complement strand
GATATCAATATTAGGGTATTTAGCCCACATTTTATATACACACATATAACTAAGCACAAAATGATTTGTAATCTATGCTACAACTTACATAATGCGAAGCAAAATAAATTATGCAAAATAATCAAATCGAATCATTCGTAACGCGTACAATCAAGTCACCTTGACGAGACTTGCTAAATTGTCACACATCCGATGGCCTTTGAGATAACTAACTCTACATGCATTATAAAATCATGCTTCTATCCCGTAAGGGTAGAGAGAGGTAGAAGACATAGACATAGACAAACATTTATTCACCACTTTGGCAGACAATACAATCACTAGGAAAGATTACAAGTATAAAAAAAGAAGCATAATAAAAATTTCAAAGTTGGAGAATTGTGATTGTGTGTCACAGCAGCAAAAAGGCTTCGACTCAGCATTATGCCGTCCCACTGAGAAGTGGTAAGGCGCTGGTATTCTGCCGAAGCCCTCATAGTCACTGGACCCCGAGAACATCTTGTTTGAGTTACTTAGAACCAACTAAATATGTGAAGAATGTAATTGAACGATGTATTTTACGACTCGCTGGAAAGGACCGAATGCACAATGTCATTTTGTACATACCATAAAAAAATAAAAAACCGGCCAAGTGCGAGTCAGACTCCGTACCTATAAAACAGGCAAAAAAAACACGTTTTTAAAAATAATAAATAAATAATGCTGGACTTTTTCATGTAAAAAAAGTATATAAGTAGTATATTAGTTAGCTGGTTCCCATAGTACCTACAAGCTTAGTTTGGGGCTAGATGATGCTGTGTGAAATGTCCAGCATTATTTTTTTTTTATTTTATTCTACCAATACTTATTTATTCAAATCTTATATTTCTCATTTCCAGGTCCTATCATTCGTCCTCTCAATAGCCGTACTCCTAGTGGTGGCAGCGAGGCGAGGCTACTTCCGAGTCGGCAAGGCAGGCCACGTGTACGGCACCGTGGGGGCAACACTCGCCCCCGTGAAGGGGCAGGTCGGCAGCCCTCTGCTTGTGACCCCCACCGCGCCGCCTCTAGCCATGGTGGTGGAGATGGAGTCTTTGAAGGAGAACCCTAAGTGATGAGGAAAATTCTTTGAAACTATCGTGAATTGTACTGATTTTAGACATTTTAAAATAACACAATTCTCATTTTCTGATCATTAGAATATCATCTTAGTTATCATACTTAGTTCAAACTAAGTTATCTAGTGTAAACTATACTCATTTTTTTGCGTTTGATTTTACGACAGTAATTTCTGAGTGTAATTTATTATGCCTACTATTATTGGTCTACTACAAGTTACAAAAGTTTTGAAAGTTATTTTGTAAGTTTGTTTGCTAATGGCGATATTGTGACTTCGTTTTAATCTCTACTGTCAGGAACAAATTGGTTAGGGAAAATGTTTAAGGAATTTGGGAACATTTTTGGACAAAAATCAAACTCATTTTCGTCAAAATGTCCCTTAATTGATACTTCCGATAGCAATATTCAAAATCACGCTTTTAAAGTCAAAGTTTGATCAGACTCTTTTCCAAAAAGGCAGCTAACGTTGAATCTAAATTAAACATAACGATATACGCGTAGTATTATTGTATTACAACTAGGTAACTTAGGTATTATCGAACGCTCCCAAGTTACCACAGACATAGGGAGAATAAAAAGCATTTTGACTCTTGTCCTTCAGAAGAATGCCTTCGAAATATTTATGAACTTGCTACTGCACGGCTTCGCCCGCGTGACACCAATATTTTGAATAGCCTATATGCTATTCGAGGTCACTATCTGTTCATGTTTCATCCAAATCGGTTCACTGGTTTATGCGTGATTGAAACACAAACATACAAAAATCTAAAGAAACTCACAAACTTTCAGCTTTATTATGTTAGTGGGATAGATTGGTTCTTAAATTTGATTATAGAAAGGTTTAAAATCATCTTTAATTTAATACAGTAGCAACAAGGTCGGCTTAAACTTAATCACCTAAGTTAATCAAGAAATAGGATTATGTAGCAACCAAGTTTCCTATTAAGTTTAGTACTATTTTCAATTAAAAAATGTAGAATTACGTATCATTTCATTATTCTGTACCTAAGCACTTATTTAAGTTTTTTTATGTTGTAAGTCATCTCATTTACAGGAGTTGAACATTCCATCTCGTTAAACGATTATTGTTTACTGTTTTCAATATTATTATTAGTAGGAAATTTGAAGTAAAATCACCCCTTATAACAATTTTCCTTAGTACATAAATATATTTTTATCTAAGCTACAAATGAAAGTATATTTATTTACAGAAACTAAGCTACTACAATATGTACATAAAATTACAAAATACAATAGAATCAGTCAAGTTATCTAAGGATCGTCGTAAAAACGATCTATAGATAGCTCAACTGATCCAGGTCACTGCCAGTCGGAAGCGTGCCCAAAACACTGGCGGCGTTACCACGCTGAATGGCAATGCTGATTCTTTGGGCCAAAAATTCGCCAGCTCTTGAATCACGCGACGCTTCGACCAGACGCCCTGAAAGATTTTTGAAGACGCGATGGGCCCCGGAACCCCACGGACCCAGGGTCTCGACCCCAAATGGTTCAAATATATAAACCCGATCAAGATTTATATATTTGCGCCTTTTGAGATCCTCAGCTGAATCTGCCGCCGCGCCAGGCCTAACGGATGTCCCCGGTAGATGTGAAAGCGCAAGGGTATCTACGCAAGTAGCGTCCCATACCAAAGGCCTTCCCCTCTCCCAAGGGACAAGAGTCATACCGTCGGGGCGCTTGCCATCGTCACGCATCAGACCACTCGGTTCTAGAACGGCCGGTACATTGGCGCTGACAAGCGCTCGGCGGATGATGTCATTAAGACTGGCGTGGCGGCAGAACCGACCTGCGGCCCTAGTGCACGATAATCCGTGGTGTCCAAGCTGGTCGACCGTCCTACCACACTGACATTGGTGAGGGGCGCAACACCGCGCACCCAACCGTAGGCACACTGCAATACGGAAGCTAGCGGGATCCATTAAAGAGCCTAAATTTTGTGAAGGAAGTGCTTGCAGCCACAAACCTGACTCCCATTTTGAGACAGCTAGGAGACGGGCACGATCTGCGGAGCATGAACACGTATCTAACAGACAATTCCGTGTCAACTCGCACAGAGGCCCGTCCCATTGCCGTTGAGACGAAAGGGAGAGGGGGGGAGCGGCAAGAGGGCAAGCACTACGCCAAGCGTTTAATGCCTCGTCTTGAAATGAAATTTGTAAATTACTGCCAGGTTGAGCCAAAAGCGAAGGTGATAGAATTTTGTCAATCAAATTACTATTGCTATGGACTGAAGACAAAAACGCTGGTAAAGCAACACTTGAAATTTTTCTTATACCTAAGCCTCCCAATCTGACAGGTAGGGAGGCCTGCGACCATGCCCTGTCATCCAAATAAATATTCAAAACCGACGATAGTGTGTTCTTTATAATGTTGTCCAAACCTTCCACCAGTTCGCTGTGTTTCCACAGTTGACAACACCTTAAAGCATATGTAAATTTAGGAACAAAAAGACAAAACTTAATGATAGTGTAAGCCATATGACGGTTAATTTTGAGCAATCTGTCCGAAGTTTTGTTAAAATTTTGAATTTTCTCATCAACAAAGGCAGGAAAAGACTCGTCAAAGATTGGTGAACCGAGGAGGCGAAGTGAACATTTATCAACTACCGTAATATTATTATTATTCTAAGCTTGAATTGACGTCATTTTATTTGTAGCATTCTAATCTTTATTGTGAGCGAAATAAGAATTCGATTTTTTTTATAACTGATTCACTACGACTGTTGACTCTACTCCTACTTATGTAGAGTTCAGTTATTACCTAGCCATGTTGCATTAAATGAGTTAAATAATGTATAGGTTTAGTATATGTGCCATACGAGCAAAGTTTACCGAAAATGAATAGTCGATTCGACCAAATTGTGGATTTAGGGTAATTATACATTTTGTACTTAATTAGTGATTACTTAATTCAAAATAAACTATGACCAAAATGTTCTTGGTGTTTTATTTCAACTAACTACCAGTAGGTGTGCAAAAAGGATATTCAGAAAGTCCATCAAAAATTGTCTTAAAATCTAAGTACCTCATAGTTACTCCTGTTTTTTGCGATATCAACCTATGTAGTAGGTACATAATATATTTCAGGCATATAGTCCCATTTAGTAAGTGCATATGTTGCCTCATGATAGCTGTGGTAGTAGGTAAAGCTAAGGCCTAAAGTTTTGTTTTCGCATCACATACTGCGAAGAATCTCTTTCAAAAAACATGATTTAGGGAATAGCTTCTATGTTTCCCGCTTCTTAGATGATATTTCCCGCTGCACTTTCTTATGTCAATTTATTCTTGTTTGTTCCCAACATCGTATTTTCGCAGAGTTCGGAGATTTATTTTTAGTCTGCTATTTATTCTACGGCTTCGAGCCCAATTGGACGTTTCCCGCCACAAGCCAGAAGGACTGATTTTATTAAAGGCGCTACATATTCATGGCGAGACTTGCAACCTTCATGTGACTTACAAGCAACTCTTTTTTTAAAGTTACTAATTCTGTCAAACGAACGCTGAAGGATTTGAAGTGCACCTCAAACAATCAAGTAGCCTGTTTGAGGTGCACTTCAAATCCTTCATGCATTTCAAGTAATTAAAGCATAAATCTAAAACCAATAAAAAGTACAAAAATCTAAGGTATCGGAAACCAAGCCAACATTTGGCTTTACATCTTTTAACAAGAATAGCTAAGAAAACCCGACATTTCATCTCCCACCACGCCCTGATCATGACCTCTGACTAGCCACAGGGTCGTGTTAGATGGCACAAACAAAGGCTATATGATGATGATGATAGTTTCTTCATAAGATCCACTTCAGAATGTTCTCGGCGTGAGTCTAGAGATCAGAGGCAGTACTATCTCAATACTGGCACTTACGGTTCGCCAAAATGGATGAGCGATGTGACACCATCGTGATGGATTGGATCTTGAATGCATTGGAGAAATCACTCCCGAACAAGCCTACCTTCTAAAGCTAACAACAGAGATATTTTCTTTCGAATGGAAAATATATTGAGGAAAGAAAAATATTATGAAAACAAAAATATTATAATGGTTTTCTTTTCCAACCTAAAAAAATATTGGTATAAAACTTTGTCTTGTAGGTACTTACCTTAGTAGTCCACTGCTGGACATAGGCCTCCCCTAATAAGCGCCATTGCGCCCTGTCCTCCTACCTAGCTACCTGTGTAGGTAATTATTCTTTGCAGTAATATTTACCTATTCAAAATAAATAGGTACCTACATCTAAAAATAACTTTGTTTTTATTGCCAAGTAAGATCAAGTCACAGCAATAAAACCGGAATCACTAGATAAACAACGTTTTCTAAAAATAAACGTTCGCGTAAAAATACCTACCAATCAATCTGGGATACTCACCACACCATACCTTCCTACAATATTGTTGTTGAAACTGACACTATTGATTATAGGTTTAGGGTCTAACTAAAATATAATTTTGTGTCGCATTAACTCGGTTGGTAAATGGCGCGCCTACAATATTTCTACGGGCAAACTCACGACGCAGATTTCTTTTGTGATTTTTTTAAGGCGTTTGCTTAAAGCAGCTATATCTTTTTAAATCACAAAAATATATATATTCGATAGGTCATTCTCACAGTTATATTCTGGCATACGTAATGTTTTTTTGTTTAAACCATAAAGTACTAAAAGGGGTACCAAAAATATACTTATGTACTTAAAATTGTGTAAACAGATGTAACCCTAGCTCATATTTATTGGGTTTTCTTTGATTTAATTTGTAAACCTGTCCCTACAACTTTTCTTCACCTTTAAACTATAAATACATCTTTATGTCATTTGAACCTCTAAATTTGCTGCGCCCTTTTGTTGAAATACCCACAAATAGATAGGAATGGAAGCAGACTTATCAGTCAGAATAGAAATGAGGTTTGTGGATGCAAAGTGGTTCCTACAGTTCCTTATAACGTTGAACCACAGTCCGGAACACAGCAGCTTGTTAACTTTGTCTATCTTCATCATCATCACCATCTCAACTCGGTGTCACCCACTGCTGAGTATAGGCCTCCTTTCGCTTTTGCCAGACTTTTCGGTCCTGTGCGTCTCTAATCCAGGTTTTGCCCTCGACTTTTTCAATGTCATCGACCCAACGCGCTTTTGGTCGACCCTGATTACTACAGCGCCATCACCACGTCTAGCCAGGTGCCCTGCTCAGTTCCATTTGAGGCCCACAAGACGGTCCCCTATATCGAACACTTTTGTCCGTCAACGAATTTCCGTGTTCCAGATTCTATCGAGGAGTGTGATACCGAGCATGGCGTGCTCCATGATCATGGTCTGTCTTAAACTTTGTAAACAATGCTTTAGTAAAATTAAAAACTAAAAAAAAATAAAGTTCCATGTTGGACAGAACAGAAAATTACACGCGAGAATAAAATTTATGAGAAAACTATTAAGTTTTACGGGAAAACTACCTTCGAAACACAAAATAATTTTGTAACTAGGAAAACATTACCTATAGTCTAAACCTCTTCCCTTTTTTCCTGTAAAAACATTCTTGTTCTAGCTGTTTGTTTGTAGTTTATCAGCTGCAATATAGTCTGGACCATGACGTCGTGACGATGCAAAGTGAGTTTTAAAATCTTACTCCTGCTTCGATTGCGCGGAATTTGATTTGTTCTTCGCATTTGCTGCCCTTTGAACCAATATTCAAGCGGAAATGTCTGTTTGAAGTCTTTAAGTAGGCGCTCAAATTTACACTGTTATTCGATTTTGGTTGTGATAAAAAAACAACAAAAAGTAAACACCAGGATCAAACTGTAGACTTTTCTTACTGCACCAGAATTTCTCTCGGATCGAGACGCTCAAAGTTTTTTGAAGATGTCTATATATTAAAATCAGACATCTTTGACACATAATATTATGTCGTGTCCAGATTTTGTAGTAACTAGCACTTTACAGGAGAGGAAAACAAATTAAAATAAAGAAATGAAGTCAAAATTTTTTTTTTTTTTATTATTATTTTATTTTTATTTATTGAAAAGACCAACAGCTACAAAGAATTACAAATTAAACTTAATCAGTATCGTAAAAAAAAAAACAGCCAATTATAGGTCTCTCTTGCTAGTACAAAGTATACATTATTCCTACAGATTATCAACTATTATTATGCTTACAAATACAAAATATTATATCTACTAGAAGATGGAGAATAAGGATTAAGTAAATGCAAAAACATTGTTATGCGGGTAGTGTGTATGTGTCTGTGTGTGTGTGTGTGTGTATGTGTGTGTGGGGTGTGTGTTTGTGTGTGTGTGTGTACGTGTGTGATGTGAGTAAGTGTGGTGTACTTATTTGAGTGAGTGTTATTCAGATAATATGATGTCTACTATAGATTTTTTAAAGTTATTTTTGTTATTGTTAAAAATGTCTACACTAGAAAAATTTTTGTTATATTCAGAGCAGATACGGTATAACGGTGCGTTCATAGCATAGTTTGTGGTAAGGTGCTGGAGTGAGAAAAGAGGGGTGTGACGCGTTCGCCTGTCAGGCACACGAAAGTTGACGCTAGCGAGTAAGGTTGGCGAATCCAGGTTATTGTTCAGTATATTAAACAGTAGCATATTATCCAACAACGTTCGCCTATCTTTCAAGGTCATTAAATTGTGAAATGTGCAACCATCTTTATAGTCGTAGAATATACGTTTACGATAGTTCATGTGTTTTATAAACTTTTTTTGAATTCTTTCAATTTTATAGTCGTGGATAATATAATTAGGAGACCAGATACTACTGGCATATTCAAGGATGCTACGGACGTAAGCATAATAGACTGCTTTAATGCAAGATTATTTCTATGTACTCGTATAATATGTATGTATTTACAAACAAAAAATATGATAAGTAGTACCTAGTTACATCAGTCATGTAGTATCCATGACACAAGCTTTGGGGCTAGATTCTGTGTGGAAAGTCCAGCATTATTTCTTTATTATTATTTTCAGAAAGGATTGAATTTTACCAAAGAGAAAATCCATCAGATCGAAGACTGCCAATCGCAAACACGGCCTATTTACAACTTACCCACTGGGCGTCCAACGTCTATTCAATAAAAACCCACGTGATGTTGTTCCAAGGCATTTCATCCCCTCACACAATCAAGCGCCAACAAGCCGAAACAAATAATCGTAGTAAGGTTACACTTAGCTGATCGTGACCTATCCTACGGTCCTATGTAGAGAAACGATGTTAACACGACGAATAAAACTTATAATTCCTCATAAGAAACTGAAATTCAAAAGAAAACCAATTTTATGAAAATTACAAGCGACGACGAGGCTTCTTAAGTGCTACATGTAAACCCCACTAGATGGAAAGACGATCTGGTAAAGGTTGCTGGGGGCCGTTGGGAGCAGGCTGCACAAGATCGATCGCTGTGGAAATCGATATGGCCTATGTTCAGCAGTGGACGCTAGATGGCTGAGATGATGATGATAATGATGACTTATCATCAGGTAAACACAGAACAGAGGAAAAAGCACCAAATATCAACAAAGATTTATTATTCTTATCCGGAAGTGTTCTCTTTACACAATGTTCCGCATAAAATAATGGTTTATATGAGCTTGGATAAAAATATGTTGAGCTGCATGGGCAAAGTGATGGTTTTTAATCGAAAGATTCAGTTCCGCTTCTTTTCGTAAAAAAATAAACATGATCTCGGTAAGGAAAAACATCGTGAGTAAATCTGTTAGTCATCATCATTCCTTTGCCTTTATCCCACGCTAAGTGGGATCAGCACAGCATATTGTATTCTTCCTCCATTCTAGCATTATTTATTTATTTATTCACTCCTATCACTCGTCAACAAACCAGTTTGTGAACCAACCAGTGTGTTTCACTTAATGGAATGCTAACTTTTGCTAAAGTGTGTATGAATATATTTTTGGAACTAGCGAATAACGTTCTGATATCGGCTTTATCTCGTTTTTCTGAATAAGGATTTTCTTGGTCGCCGACCGCCATAGAATTAGGAGGCTTGTACAGACAGATCCAATACATTCACGTTATACTGCGGCCCACACTTATGGACCTAAGCATTAGTTTAGCTTCACTGAGAATGTCCTAAATAAAAATAACTTACCAACTGCCTACTTCATTGCAAACTTTATTAGTACATCATTATTTATTAAGTGATTTCCCAAAAAGGATGGCACATACTCGTAATATGATCTATAATGGACTCTGTTTTTGGGTCTTCGAGTTTGTTACATACCACAAATGTAAACAATGATTTTTGAATTAATTGCAATAACAAGAGATTACAGTGGTAATGGGTCTGTAATCTGAGCTAGCGCAATTTCTGCATTTGTGTAATTTTTAGGATGCATTAAAAAAAAAATTGGGTTGTTATGGCCGAAAAAGTCGTGTTGGCCGAATGGGGTTGTGCTTCGACTCTCATTCCGAACGTCGTGGGTTCGAATCCCGGCCGTGCATCAATTGATTTTTCGTTTCGTTCACTTTAACACGAGTTTTTAACGGTGAAGGAAAACATCGTGAGGAAACCTGCAGCTTAGTCAGCTCCACACGTATTGACGTTGTCTTTCCCGTGGCTTTGGCCTATTAAGCTGAGAGGATGGCTTGCCCAGTACCTGCCAACTACTGGACAAGCCTATTCCATCTCAAACAATGTCCCAGGCACAACAGCGTCCCGTTAAGTGTAGGCATAGGTTGCCTCCTGACGTTGTATAAATCATCTACTCGTAATACATAAAGATGAAATACAGTTTTTTAACTAGTTTGGGAGCCTATGGATTCAAAATACCTTGTACATGATTATTATGTCAATAAACGAAATTTTTACTTTAAAAAAAAAAAAATAAAGGTCTAAGTTTTTGTAGTAAGGCCGAAAATTAAAAAATAAAATTACCTACATTTCCGTGGAATTGAGAAACTTTTTTTGAAGCCCTATAAATACCTACTTATGTTAGAAACTGGTGCTTGAAGTCCTGTTTACCCAAGGTCGATCGGCGGGTATCGAAGTTTTTGGGCTTGCGGCGTAGCATAGAACTGAGCTTAGAGGAACTTCGAGAGCGGTTACAAAGTTTCATACATGCTCTTAAAATTAAACAGTGCTTTGTAGAGTATTGATGACGAGGATTGTACTAAACAGGATAATGCTCTGACGTTGAATCTAAGCGTGGCTTCGAATCCTGGCCTAATCTTTATTTTTTCCCATAAAATGTAGCGATAGACTTTTAAAATGCCGCTCATTATAATGCCACTAGCGGTCACCCATTAATGACCGTAACGTTGCTTAACTTCCATGACTGAGCTACATCACGCGCTTCAAAAATACGGTAAAAACATAACCCTTCCTTTGACAGTCGGGTAAAAATAATGAAAGGAACAAAAAGAATCTAAACATAAATCTCTGTGAAGGTGCGCGGGAAGATGTCCCTCGATTAGTGTGGAGGGTGGCTTAATTAACTCGTCTCACGCCATTTTAGAATGGTAGCAGACGAGCATTTATAACGCAGATTGATTATAGTTTTTTTAATAGGTAAGTACCTGCAGCTACGAGTAGAAGCTTTTTATAGGTTGTCGTGAGCTGATTGAGATGAGCCCGAACACGGATATTTCACTGAACAGTTCATTGAACAGATCCTAGCTCTCTCATCAGTACAGCTCACTGTCACCATATTTTCAAGTTGTACACGAAACTTGACCGATGTACCGAGTGTCAATTTAATTGGCCTATTTTCCGAGGAGTTTCTTCGAACAGCTTTGAACTCCACATCAAATCAGCTAGCTGTCATCATACGAGTATTATTGCATTGTCACCGAAGACATAAGTATACCAAAATTTAGCTCAAACGGACACCAGTAAGTGGGTCACATTCAGCTTGCAAGCTTTGCCCGAGACAGGCTTGTAAAAACCAATAAACGATAAAGTTATTTTTTTCTACGCTTTGTGTATGGAAAAAAACTGTAAATAACTGTAAAATATTACTTCTAATTACCTCAACTGTCACAACAAAACGTCGGGGTAAAAATAACCATGTGACTTGCAAAAAGCTGGCAAAACTATCTCCATCCAACCGCCCGTCTGTGTGCTCCAAGACTTAACAAAACCTTCGGGGCGTCGTTCAGGAACCGTAATTTAAATCCCAGACTTTGTCACTCCCCTTTTAAGCCGCAGGAATTATAAAAAAATTGCTTCCTTGCTCTATTATAAGTCGCACCGCTGGCAAAAGAAGCTGAGCAACTGCTTTGCGATCAAAAAACCTATACAGAAATAAAGTTTTATTTGAATTTGGAATGACGAATTTACCCGCAAGTTATATAAACTAGCGATAACTAAATAGCGTGATACATCGACTCGAAAGAAGAAGAAGAATAAACTAGCGCACATAGCCTCCTTTTTTTCCGCATTCAAGCTTTGCCGTGAACGATTTTTTATATCGAATACTCCTACATACAAACTTACAAATTGTGAATTTTACGCCTGTAAAATGTAATAAATTTAATACAAAGTGTTTTAAATTAGTACTTGTTAGTACTTCAACCTGTATACAATTGCAACAGTAAAATATTTAACTGTAAAGCCATTTATGACTCTCATAAAAACATTAGCACCCGAAGTTGTGCTGCCACTTTTGGCGCAACTCATTCAAATTCTCAATTCGTTTAATTATACTGCAGTCGAGCTTCAGTCCACGGGGAAGTTGCTGATGCGTTCTTAACTTTATAATGGGCTGGGTTAACTTGCTAACTATGCTCTCACTTTCTCGAATACTCGTCCTTGATGTTAACTTACTTATGAAAAAAAAAACCTGCTAATCCAATTCAGATGCAATTGTAATTTAAGATTAGAACATAGGCCATGCAATCAATTTCCGTTTTAAAAAGTAGAAGTTTGCGCTGTTAAACGAGCTCTAAACTATGATAGAAAACATCGCGGCACGTATGGAATAGTAGTGATGTGTAATGTAATTTTCCTTTACTAATATTATAAAGAGGAAAGATTCAGGCTCCGAAACTACAGGACCGATTTCAAAAATTCTTTCACCAATAGAATCCTACATTATCCCCGATGAACATAGGCTATATTTTATCCCGGGGAAGTGAAGTTTTCCCGAGAGATCGCGGGTAACACCGCGACGGACAGCTAGTAGATCATAAACTGAAATTCTGCGCCGTCTCACGGCCACTCTACATATTACTACAGATTCGTCATGGTATTGTTCGGGCAATAACAGGATTAAAATTAGTTTTAAGATTCCCAGACCCTACCTCCCGGTCTTACTCATATGCTTTTTGACTTTGACTTCACCGACCTATTATTTGGACAGACGATGACAGGCGAATACAGGCGATGAAGCCCTCTACACGTTCGTGACTGTCGGCATTCGTCTATCATCAGCGAATATATAAAGGACCCATCACAAAAAAAATTTACCACTGGTGGCATTCGGAGCGCTTTCTTTTCTTTTAGAAAATTAACCCTTTTATTATGTCTATTTTTTTTTCTGTCACTCTTTCTGTCAATGAATAGAGATGGCAATATAATTATCCCTTTATGCTTTAAGCTTTATAAGTAATATGAATAACGGTTAGACATTACAGAGGCTTAGAATAATTATCAAGACCGTCGACTGGGTCACACCATAATAATGAACTCTAAGTAAAATTAAATACCTCGAATTTGAGTAAATTAGCGTACTGATTTAAAAGGTTCTATGTAATCTGTGTGTTTGCTTTACTAATCTGTGTGTTTGCTTTACTAAGCATATACATAGGAACATGAAATTATTGATAATTTATTACATAACATACTCAACTCATTACATTCTTCAAATAGGTTGTCTTAGGCTAAGTAGCTAAAGCTAAGCTCTAAGGCTAAGCTCTTTGGTTTATGGTGCTTTTTCACAGGCTCTCGTCACAAACGTAAAAAACGTAAACAGGGTCACGACTGTATCCCCAAGGCGCGGTAGACATTCTCTCAGATCTTTATACTCCAGATCCTTTGAAGATGTCTAAGGGGGTAGTCAGAGGCATGTACAAATACATATTTGATACATGCCCACATCTTACAGAAGTTAGTATTCCATACGTGACAGGTTGCAAGCCCATCGCCGCCTATAAGAATACTAACTGGTTTCCTCACGATGTTTTTCCTTCACCGTTCAGAGCTCGTGTTCAAGCGCATATAAATTTTACGAAACGCAAAATCCATTGATGCACGGCCGGGATTCGATCCCACGACCTTCGGATTGAAAGTCGAGGTACAACCCCATTCGGCCAACACGGCTCTACTCTCGTCACAAACGCCATAATAAAAAGAAAAAGAGGAACATGCTCTTTTCCTAGTCCTGAAATTGTCCTAAGAGCTAGATTACTCTACTCCTGTTCCTTTTACAAATGAAAAAATCAAAAGTGACTGACAAGACATTTAAAACCTTACAATACCTACCATAAGGACGTAATCTATGTTAATCACAAACCCCACTTAAACTTTAAATAATTTATCCAGATTTGGTGGCGAAAGTGAATATTAATTATTGAATGGTTTGGTTTGTTTACGGTAAAAGTTTTACGGTTTCAGGTTTGGTCCAAATTTTCAATTAAATTTAAATTTTAACTACCATAAATTGCAAGTTCAAAATATGTAGGTATACATGGGACATTGTTTGAGATGGAATAGGCTTGCCCAGCACCTAATCCTCAGCTTAATCAGCTACAGGAAAGACAACGCTAATACATGTGCTGAATAAGCTGTGGGTTTCCTCACGACGTTTTCCTTCAAACAAAACACAAAGATTTTGCTTGATTAGTCTACGGCTGGGATTCGAACTCGCAGTATACTTATAAATAAAATCGTCACAGCAGTCGGCTTTACCTTGGGCCGCGCGCCCTGTAAAACGGATATTTCAGTCTCTTTGTAGCGTATTGTGCTTGAAGGAAACCCCGCTGTGACGTCACAAGTGTCACAATGGCTCTACAGACTTGTCACAATACTTCCAGCTGCCTTCGAGGGTTAATCTGATCAATCCAAGTCGACTTTTGGAATGTGCAATGTTGTCGCACTTTTATCGAATGATTTCTTCCGAAGTGACAAGATCTCAAATTTTCTGTGGATTACAATTTTATTAAAATGAATATTAATTTGTAATAATTTTTTGAAGGTGAATTTAAATGTAATTTTATTTAATAAAAAATATACAAAACAAAATATACAATATAATAAAATGATTAAAAATTCAAATATGTAAGGTGCGGTGGACGTGTATCAAGTCAGTCATGATAATTTTATGGAGGTAAGCAGGAGCACGTCCAAATAATAATTACTGAAATGAAAATTCTAACTTCAACTCATGACGTTCAGACTTCAACCAATACGACGCGACGCGTTAATTTCAAAAGAATGACAAAGTACACAAAATTATTTCCCAACACGTAAATTGAATTCGACAATATTTTGTAAATCGTTTCATTTAAAAGGATAAATAATTTGTGGAAATTCATTTAATTCAATTTGGACAACTCCGCAGCTCAAACAGCACAGCTAGGTTACTCTTAACTAGGTTAAAGAGAAACTTTGTGGTTTCACAGTTTGCTCGGCGGCCACAATACACATTCGCCGAACTACTATTTGGATAGAAGATGACAGGGGAATACAGGCGATGAGGCGCTCTACACGTTCGTCACCGTCGGCATTCGTCTATCATCGGCGAAATGTAGAGCGAATATGTAGAGGTCCCATGAGAAATTAAATTAAAACTATGTAATATTTTTATCGAATTCAAAGCGAAGCGCTGGTGGTCGTGCTTGTTAGTCGTTCTTGATAGATCGTCGAAGTTAAGCAACGTTCGAAATGGTCTGTAAGTGGATGGGTGACCGCCAGTGGCATTTTCATATGAGCGCTTCCGTGCTTCGGAGGGCACCTTAAATTGTCGGTCCCGGCTATTTAAGTCGTTAAGCCATGACGGAGGCCTTAAGGCGGCCTAAAAACTCCGTCACCAGAGTTGGCCACTGACTCATACGAACTTACTTACTTTATCGAATTCAAATAACAAAGGTTATTATTATTGTTTTAGTACTTCATGTGCTTAGTTTATATTTTCGTTGCAAACTATTAAAAGATTAAAAACACTGTCTTATGACAGTGTTTTAGTTAGGGTAATTATTTACCCTTAGAAAAGAATGGTATTAGAAGTTTAGAAGTTTAGTTTTGTTGTGTTGGGTTTAGGTACAGCCAGCGACAGGAGTTCATGAACAATTGGAGACTTCAAAGCTTCATTTTCATCATTCATGAGAAAATTGCCTATTTCCTTCACAAATAGTAATTGTGCAAAGTAAATAATCCAACATGAGGTAAAGTTGTATCTAAAGCCCAACGAACTTGAAAGATATTGAAGATTCAAAAACATCAGATATTCATGAACATCTGTCGCTAACCGTACATATACTACAAATTAAGTGGTAATTGTAGTACTTACTCTTGGTACCACGGGCTTACTTAGTTGTTAGCTCGGTTACACACCAGTATCAAGAAGACACGTCCGCTCTCGCCCGTGGCTCTCACGTGACTGTCACTACCCGTATGCTCGAGACAACATTGTAGTAATTCAAGTACATGAACACTACAGTAATAAATCTACAAAAAAAAACAAAATTATTTATTCAGAACAAAGTACATAGAGACATTGATTGCAATAGAACGATGAGAGCCAAACAAGCTCTGTCTTTTGTTTTTTCAAAGCTCACAAAGTATTACTTACTTTGCTGAGAGTACTAGCTATACTGCACCAGCTGTGCATACAATGGAATTAATTCCGTTGGTAACGCAAGTATGTACAAAAAGCGTGTTCGATGTTTACTGAATCTCGGCTGTGATTAATGCGAAACACATCGTACCTACATCCCGGACACTCGATAAAACTTCATACAAACTCTTTATATTAGGTATTTTGTATCAAAAACAAAACTTCAACCATAGGCTAATGATCTAAAGAATTCCCACAAATATCAGAGTATATTTAAATGTAGGTATACATTAAAACATAATATGTAGGTATTTTCGGTATACATTTTAAACTTAATTTGTAACTTAAAGTTTGGCTTCACCCTTAAAGATTAGATACCTTTAGCTACAAGCAGAAAGATAAACTGTAGGTAAACTAAACTACTAGGAAACAATAAGGGTCAATTTCTAGAAGAGCATTATTTTCCAGTATCGTTATCGTTACTACAAATGGTAGGGTTATTACGTAAAATTTGCAATCGATTCCTAAGGAAGATAATATAATTCGATGTATGATTGTTGAATGGGCTTTAGCGCCATTGCTATGAATCATATGTAGGTATGTATTTACAAACAAAATATAAATAAGCAGTAGGTACTCGCATATCAGTCACGTAGTACCTATATCACAACCTCTGCTTACATTGGGGCTAGATGATGCTGTGTGAAAAATCCAGCATTATTTTTTATTCATTGAGATTGAATAGCAATCACTGGAGCAAATGTGTGTAAAACGTGAAACCGAGGAAGTTTTAAAACTACGTAGGTAATAGTTTTGATTATCCTGTAAAGACAGCAATAACAATTTTTGCCATCGATTTGCTATTTGTTGATACATAATAATAACCCTTGAGATACTATAGATAGACAATGATGCTTGTTGGAATCTTGGACAGAAGAAATAACTGAAGCTTGTATTACAAATTGTCACTTCAGAATTTATGTTTAAAACAAAGTTTAAAAGTCGAGTTTTAAAGCGTCCAATCACTGCAGCTTTTCCGAAAACTCTTTTAAAGTTAATATGAAATAGCTGATTTTGAATTTGTGATTTGCCATCACAAAAGATATTGCATTAAACTGTATTAAAAGAAATTTCAAGTTATAATGAACAAAAAAAAATATCGAAAAATGGTTTCGCCTAATAAATTGTTGTCTTTGGATAGCTGATAACAAATAACAAAATAATGTTCAAGTAAAAGACTTTGAATCAAAGTCGATACAATCTTTGTTATGAACGGCGAGATTCCTTGGAGCGAGCCCAATTTCCAAGACAAAAAAAAAAACGTTTTTATCTAATGCTATATATCAAGAAATATCTCTAAATCTTATATTTATATCTATAAAAAACCTTAGCCGGTCTGTCTGTCTCGCTGAGCCAAAACCGTTGAAGATAGAAAACTGGTAGGTACCTAATTCAAAAGCATAACCCTTCTTTTGACAGTCGGTTAAAAGAAGTAGAAAGTGTCAACACGAGTAGGAACATTAAATGTTGTGATTTACTTAAAAGATAAAATTCTCGACTCAAACTTTAGGTAACCCAGTTCATTACGACCTCTTTGGCGCAGTGACGCCTAAACGCAGAAGCCTGATTGTGACGCAGAAGGTTGCGGGTTCGATACCCGCCGCAGGATAAATGTTTGTAATGATCTGCAAATATTTATCTCGGGTCTGTATAATATGTATGTACGTATACAAAGTAACACCCATGAATAAATACATATTTACAATCAAAAAGTATATAAGTAGTACCTATAGCAGTTATCTGGTTCCCATAGTACAAGCTATGCTTAGTTATACCGTTATACCGACGAAGTCACAGTCAACAGCTTGTATAAAATAAAACATTTCAAATAATATTTTGGTATTTGCCAAACGTAAATTGCCATATTTATTGTCCATAAAATTGTATTCAGTTAGCTTGCCAATCGAATTGTTATTACTTTTGAATTATCTTTGATATTTCATTTCAACTAACAAAAACATGTTTACAAAGGGATTCCATTTGATATCAAGATTGAACTTTTACCCTTTCAAGCTTCGATCAAAAAAAATTTGATCTAAGTTTTCGAAGAAATAAAATCTCATTAAGAAATGAAAAGTCTTATCAAAATTTTAGATTCGGACGGGATTCGAACCCGCGACGATCAGACGATCCTCCTAAAGTCGGAGTGCACTTCTTCTTGAAATACCAATTAACACTATAAAAATTACAAAAAAATATAAATAACATCTCTTTCAATAGGGCTGTGTTGGTCAAACGTGACGGGTTGCAAACCCATCACTAATCGAAAGCAAAGGTACTAATTCACTTGACTCATTTTTCGTCGACGGCCAAGCCATCCATACTATCCATACTAATATTATAAATGTGAAAGTAACTCTGTCTGTCTGTCTATCTGTCTGTCTGTCTGTCTGTCTGTCTGTTTGTTACCTTTTCACGCCCAAACCACTGAACAGATTAGGCTGAAAATTGGCATGGATGAAGGTTGTATCCCAGGGACGGACATAGGCTACTTTATATCCCGAAAAATTCCCGAGGGACCGCGGGTTACACCGCGGGAGTGCAGCTAGTTAGGTATATTTTCAAAACCAAGAAAAACAAAAATACTTATTTATGTGCATACCAGGAAAAACGCTCACCTCGGAGAGACAAAAACGGATAGAATTCCGTCGCAACGTCGCCTTTGAATTATGGCCTTACTTCCGACCGGTATCTTCCGTCATCAATTTACGAAACTGCATTCTACCCTCGAGGAACAGTACACAGACAAACAGTAGCTTCTCTGTACTTAAACAACTATTATCTCTTCTGATAGTTCAAGTAACAAACTTTTTAGGCGGAATGCATTCGAAATTAGAGGGTAGGGTTATGTAGGTACCTATTTTATTGTCTAGTATAGCTTGATTGTTTATTTCTATATATTATGTAGGTACTGTTATATCTAGGTATGTATGTACGTTAGGGAAGGCCGAATTGTATCCTGCCGTAACACAGAATTTTTCTAGCACGGAGGATACGGTTTTGCACATAACTATAATTACATAGAAACTGTCTTACCTTACTTGTAAAAATAGTGCAAAGAATGTGTACCTTATATATTTTGAAATAAATTATTCTTATTCTTATTCTTATTCTTAAAATGCATCTGTCATGGTTTAACGCTTTACAGCTGAGACTGACAATTTTACATGCCCTCCGGGGCACGTCAATAATCATTTGTTAATTGTTACTATCACTA
This sequence comes from Epirrhoe alternata, assembly GCA_963565295.1. Classification (NCBI taxonomy): domain Eukaryota; kingdom Metazoa; phylum Arthropoda; class Insecta; order Lepidoptera; family Geometridae; genus Epirrhoe; species Epirrhoe alternata. The sequence continues at coordinate 10,105,868 of OY751396.1, read as the reverse complement.
CTGGTTTTTATACAATTTTGTGATCGCTATAAGCTACGTATCCAAACAATTTGTATTGAAATTTGATGTTGCTATGAATTGTTTGGTTACGTAGCCGGTGATGTCGCCATGGCATCTAATTTGAAGATCTATCAACAATGATCAATCGTTCTGCGCGACCATCACATTGGACATCACAATGCTTACCGACCCTGCCCCTAAAAACTTGCAACGCAGTGAGGTGGAAAACCCTTTAGCGTAAAGTAAGGAGTTAAGCTACTGTATCTCAAGTATACTATCCCAAAACGTACAAAGCGTCACAATTTGTATAACGAATGGAGGTTTCGTTATTTTGCATCGATAAATAACGCAAGTATACCTGTATCAGGTAGGGATGTCTACTGACCGTCTTTTTAAAGCGTTTTTGAATGGTTGTTTTGCTTGAGAAGTGTGAAAAGGTAGCACGCGAGGAATCTATATATATATGTCGGAATTGGAAACTACCATTTAGTCGGTACAGGCTTTCGACTGGCAACACGGAACGCAAGCGTCACTTCTGGCGCTAGACAGAGCCTACCAGTGCGAAAACAGGACTGTCAGAACAGTCTGGTTGAATCGGTCGAGCTGAACAGTCGTAGGAACTGTCCCCGCGTTCCGTTGTGTATACCTAGCTAGATAAAGTGCTAGATTAAATAGTTAGTGTACCTAGATAATAAAGTTTGTGTACCTAGGATTACTTTCGATTGTGATTATACGTTGCTGACAAGTTATCCAGTGTTCTTCATTTGAATCGACACTTACCCTGCTACGCCCACGAGATATTAGCTTACAACGGCCATCAATAGCAATGAAAATATCCAGTCTGCCGTCATCCGATGTGGGATTCAGTGTCGGTTCAAATGGTCAGTCTAAGCGACCGTTATCAAGTGTAAGCGACCGTTATCAAGTGCAAGCCCAGAAAATAAGACGAAGACAAAGAACTACGTGAGTTTTTATTGACCTTGAATAATGAACGCGGGAACGACTGGAGCGAGATCCATTATAATGGGTTATGTTTTGACGAAAAACCGATGGAATGCGATAAACTTCTGGATGGTCAGTAAAGGGCTGTAAAAGAGCGCGGCATCTGCGTGGATTTCCCTCTGCTGCTTTGAGAAACAAAATCATTGAGAAATGCTACCTACGTGAAAAATAAAATGAGACAAAATCAGGCAGAATGCGGAAAAAGAATCGGTGGCTACAAAGGACCACACCTGGCGGATCTAGTACTGAGCTAGGTAGTTCAGTAGCGAAGCCCTTGGTGTGCTATAATTACTGCCAACCTGGGCACAAGGCAAACCGCTACAAGAACGAGAGTGGCTTGGCTAAGGATGTGGCTAAGGACGTGACACAGGCGTGAGCTGAACAATGTGCGGAGAAATAGAAGCATCGTGATGTCAACTACACTTCAAGAATTTCAAAAGGTCATGTAATCGTTTCTTTGCTTTTTGGTTTTATTTCTTTTGCATAGTAACTACCCTCGGTATGTTTTTCAGGTGAGGTGGTACCGATCACTATGCAAATTAGAGTCATCATGCTACTACTTCCACGGTGAGGAAGTACCTATAGGTCCGGCAGCGGTAGGACAAGCTGTGGCAGTCCCACTACCGCGGCAACCAGCAATAGCAATCGGCTTTGCAAGATTGCTGATGAAACCTATTGGATGATTATCCGGTGAGCGTGTTACTTTTCATTTTGATTCAAGTGTTGAGTTTAGAAAGTTGGTTTTCTTGTGATCATATCTATGGCATCTAAATTCAGCTGGAAGCTAGAACATCTAAAGCGTTAGATGGGAAATAATTTAAATTCTTAAGAAATTATTTCGATTCTCAGGAATAGGTAATTTCAAATCTGTGTTCATGTTTACTGAATTGAACGTGTTAAGAGTGAAGTAGATTATAATTTCTTCTCATTTTACTGGATAAGGTTAATGACCTAGGCTATGTCGTAATGAGATTGGTTCTAACATTGTGTGTTCAAGCTGGTCGATTATAAAACCGGTTTATTGTCTTATCGTGGTTTCGTAATGAGAGTTAGGGGTTCTACCCACATTTAGAGAAAATGGTGCGCAGTGTTTGGAATAAGTTGTTTTAACAATCGTAAACGCTGATAATCTCTTATCAGCTACAGTGAGGGGTAGTCGGATTCTCATAGACTTGAAGATCTGTACCAGTAAGACCGCGTACCTACAGTTTTTTTCATAGTTCGTCGATACAAACTTTGGTTGTTCGACTGGGTTTACAAGAGCGAGAAATAAAGCGTAAATTAAACGAGTTTAGTGCAAATATTATTTGACTAGGTACTCAGTTAAGTTAGTCTGTTTGAGAGTCGTATTTTTCTAAGTTAATAAACGTGACGGTTTGGATCACGTTGAATAAACGTGACGGTTTGGAATGCTGATAGAACCAAATAGTTCGCTCGTGAAGCGAGACGCGTACGAAGAGTTCCTCTTAAGCGATTTAAATACAGAGTTAGATTTGTTTGCAGTAGTAGACAGTGATGGTAACCTTTTGCTAATAGAACACGTACATGGTGAGGGGTCGTGCTGCACGCACTGGTCTGTAATCGTAACTGCAACTCAGTTGTCAGATGTTCAGGGCGCGATGGACAGCTAGTAGCGTGGTGGTGACCTGGGTCTCAAAGGCGTACTGTTGTGTGTTGGTGGTCATGTGTGATGATGACCTGTGAGTCGCAGACTCTAGATGAAGGGAAGGTTTTATTATAAGAGGTGATGAGAGACATGTGAGGGTCGTAGTGAATACAACAATTTGCTTTGACGCTAAAATAAGCTTTTCGTAGTCGAGTTGTTTAGATGGTTGTTCTTACATTCTGGTTAGGTAGGTACACCTGAAGTGTGTTATTTTTAGTGCTTATTATAATTCTGAGAGAAACTCTAGACTATCAGGGCCTACACGCAGTTAATCGCTGATCAAGCTAGATGTTTTTGAGTAGGTACTTAAAGATTTTCGAGATTTTTGTGGCAGTGAGTTTCGTTTGCCCTACATGTTAGAATAACACTCACTAGCTCTGCTCAAGTGACCGAGTTATAGTGGTAAAGGCTATTGAGGTAAATTAAAATGAAAGTAGGCGATAGAAGTTTTTTTTGTTGACTTTATTCAATCATGTCATCAAAGCGAGGTACATCATTTGAGCTGATAGGTTAGATGATGTCAGAGTGTAAAGTACCGATTGACGTTGTGGAAGTTAATGAAATTAAAGATGAAATTGAATCCATTTGTTTTTAACTCGATTAAGGAACTCTTATCGGCCGTATTGTGTTCGACTATACCAGTTAGTTATTACGTAGTCGTAGCCCGGTAGAAATCGGTATCTCTTGGGGTAACTCAAGTAGTCCGTGGGTGCGCGATGCGCGTTTGGCTCTGGCGGAGGTCGGGGTCCAGAGAGACCGTGGTCCAGAGAGACCGTGGTCCAGAGAGACCGTGGTCCAGAGCGACCGGGGTCCAGATAGACCGTGGTCTAAAGAGACCGTAGTGTGGAGTCAGTGGGTGATGCACACGTGTCGTCCATTCGATGGATGGGAGTAATCGTGACGTGATTGCGAGTCGGCTGTGAGCCGTGGCGATAGAGTAACTTAGAGAGTAATTTAACTAGTGTGTTTAAACTTTTGATAAATGACAATGGTACTCTGCACTGGCTCATCTTAAATGAATTCCTAGACTAAACTAAACATCCTCTTCATGTGAAATGCAAATAGCGATCGAGTGCTGTAACCTTACCAATTTCAAAGCGTTTGCGACGTCCCGTTGTCCGTTGAGTGTAGGCATAGGCATAGGCAGTTTCTTTACGCTGTACTTATAACAGAATCATCTAGTCCTAGGTAGTATGGGTTGAAATAATTAACGATAGAGGTTTTTTTTTTTTTTAAAGTTCTTTTATTTCGGTAGTTATTGATCCTTATGGCTTTAGGAGTAATTCTAAGAGAACGTACAAGTACCCTCATGATAGAGTCAGGAGAATTCCAGATCATGAGATTCCAGCGGATGTGTAACAGATCTAAGATTAGACTTAAACACAGCTGTAGTGATGTTTAACCAGGTTTATAACTTTGGGGCGATTATGAGCGTTGTGTGTAGCGAGTATGAGAGTTGTTGCGTATGTTAGCATTATAGTAGTGAGTAGTGGTAATCCTTGTTCGATTCTAACTCTGATAGGATCAGGATGTTGGTGCGTCAACATGTTTCCACAAGTAACCTTGTAGCGAAAATAAGTGAGCCCTTAGGAGTCGCGTCAATGCGGCACCAGAAAATTTGTTGTTAGCGTGGTTCTAATTTAATGACTATGGTGGTTTAGTTTTCTGATTTTGGTTGTTTAGAGGAGTAAAAATTTAAGTAGTCAATGGAAGTAGGTATAGTGAAAAGCCAAAAAAACCTAATACCAATTGAAATTACAAAGAAAAGTTTGGAATTTAACTTTTTAATACTGACATTCGACTAGATAACTTTTGTTGTAACTGTTGTGACTGTTTTTGTGGATTTTGTTTATCTAGCTGAGAGCTCTAGCAGGGCTCAAGTCATGTGAAGACCGTGTATGTATCAAGAACTGTAACGATGATCCAGAAGCGATAGGGAACTTTCTTAGAAGGGATGCGCGTGATCAATTCTGGTTGAAATTTAAAGTAGCTATGTGACCAGTTTTGCTTGTCAGAGATAATTGACGTTCGTAGATAGCTTATTAAAGGTAGAGTACAGTAACTGTAAAAATTGGTACTAAAGACCCTTATTGGTGATAAAGCTTTGGTTTTTTTTACTGTTTTGCAAACTGATCGTACTAGACGATGTATGTTGAGTACAGTTAGGTCTGGTTCGAAGTTCGAACCTAGGTTGCGGCAGGATTAGCCGAACGGAAACTGTGCTGTGGTATTGATTGTTTCAGTTGCTTCATGAACACACGAGGACGTGTGCCAGCAGGATAGCCGTGTCGGAATTGGAAACTACCATTTAGTCGGTACAGGCTTTCGACTGGCAACACGGAACGCAAGCGTCACTTCTGGCGCTAGACAGAGCCTACCAGTGCGAAAACAGGACTGTCAGAACAGTCTGGTTGAATCGGTCGAGCTGAACAGTCGTAGGAACTGTCCCCGCGTTCCGTTGTGTATACCTAGCTAGATAAAGTGCTAGATTAAATAGTTAGTGTACCTAGATAATAAAGTTTGTGTACCTAGGATTACTTTCGATTGTGATTATACGTTGCTGACAAGTTATCCAGTGTTCTTCATTTGAATCGACACTTACCCTGCTACGCCCACGAGATATTAGCTTACAACGGCCATCAATAGCAATGAAAATATCCAGTCTGCCGTCATATAAAAGAAAGTCGTGTTAGTTACACCACTTATAACTCAAGAACGGCAGAACAGATTTGGTTGAAAATTGGTAGGGAGGTAGCTTAGAGCCAGGAGACGGACATAGGATACTTTTTTTTGTCAATTACCATACCCCTTATGGTAAAATAAGGGTTGGAAGTTTGTATGGGGAAAAAAGTTAAGCAACCCTGGGCGTGGTCATAAAAAGGATGGGTGACCGCCGCCAGCCACTTTTTGCACTCTAGATTTTTTTAATTTTTTTTGTATTTTGCATAATAAATTATTTTAATTTTAATGATAAACATGTAACATGTGTATTCCCACCCATCAATATATCCGAACTCCGAAGTTATGATTTTTTGATATTAAAATATTTTTTCTTTGGTTATAGTTAGAACGCCATCTATATCACCGACGTCAAAATTACTTTATACCTTTTCTCCTAGGTGGCGTTTCTACTATAGCGGAGATGGAGATACGATCGAGTATAATAATTTTCTTTGATTTTGAGTTTTGAAAAGTTAATGGAGATTTTTGCTTAGAGATTTCGATATATTTATATTGCTGACGAAGTCGCTGGTAGGTAATATTAGTTAATCGTTTTATTTCGAAATTCAAAACCATACAATACTTGCTATTCAAAAAAAAATACGTTTCGAGACAATTTCTTCAAAAAAATTGCCGTTCGCTTCAGCGATTCTATACCAATTTACCGTATTCGTTTTGTTCTTAGCATTGCAAGATCTGGGTAAGATTTTCCCTACCTCTATCTTTTATGGGATTCTTGAGAGAAACATAAATATAAAAAAAATATTATTAATAGGTATAACAAGCGACGGAGTTTTATATTTTGTATATACCTACTCTCGATTCACTCAAAACTCCTCTACTTTGTTCAATAATGCGCAGACGAAGTTGCGCGGGTCAGCTAATAATTTATTAAAAGATGAACCGAATGAAGATCTCTTTCGCCAATAGAACTCGAGAATAATGACGGGTCAAACAGAGAAAAAAAATCAACAGAGCTGCGTTGAGCGAAGCTACGAAATGTAAGTAAGTTATGTTCCATTGGTGGATATTTCCTATGCGGCCTTTTAGGTGACTTTCAAACTAATTCTCTCGTTATATTGATTTATTTGCATCCTTGATCAGTCATTCTCTGAGTTTGCATCATTGCTCAAGTTATATTTCCCGGCTATTCTTCCCTACACTAGTCTACGTTACAACAAACAAACAAACAGATTGCACTCCAAGGTGTCATAAAACCGAGTTTGGGAACTTAAGCAGCGGAAACACGAAACTAAAATAGTGAAAATTCGAAACTTAAATGGAAACTTGGGCCATAGAGCACTTCTATTAAGAGTAACGGTCAAATATTTGCTGACTTTAGTGTGAAGTTATTTCCTGCTGTATTTTGTAGTAAACTGTTTGTAGAGCATTTTCATAGCACTTTTAAGTACTTTTAAGTCTATTTTATTTTAAAGAGAGACTACTATTTACGAGTACTTAACCCCAAGGCACGGTTGACATTCTCTATTATAAAATACTGGTGTAACCCGCGGTCCCTAGGGATTTTTTCTAGTCCCTACCTGGGAGGATACCTACAACCTTTATACATGCCAATTTTTAGCTTAATCGGTTCAGCAGTTTGGGCGTGAAAAGGTAAACAGACAGATAGACTAGTTAAATGGATATTTGGTTTTTTAACCTTTTAAGCCCTTCGCAGACTACAGACTTTCTATCGGCCGATAGTTGAGACGGAATATAATTCGGCTCGTAATGGGCATGGAGTAGTATAGCCCGTCTCAACTATCGGCCTATAGAAAGTCTGTAGTCGAGTGGAGACAGAAAGACATAATGAGGAAACTTTCGTATTGACAATGTTTTCATTGGATGAGGCTAATCAAGCCGAAAGGATGATTTAGGTGCTTCTATCTGAAACAATGTAAATGACATACCTAGGTTGTCGCAACTCTGTATAAATCATCTACCTATAGATGTAAGTAAACGCGATAACTGGCTAGACGGTAGCCTCTTAAGAGACTGTAGCCGTGCCTAGACTAGCTAAGCTTAAACTACAGCCTAAGTTTAAGGTGTATATCGACGTGCGAGCTCCCGCTCGAGCAAATATCGGATCGCTTGAATTATTCATGCGAAGCGTTTGCCGAGCGCCGTGTAGACTAAGCCTTACTATTTGGATGGGGATCAGCTAGTTATTTTATTGGTGAGATGGAGACGCTGGTGTAGTGTGGATTGTGCTTAACGAAACCAAATATGCAAGAAACAAACAGAGCAAGTTGTAAATGTGCTTTCACAAAACAACCATAGCGATTGCTCATTTAGATCATTCATTGCTCATTCAGTAGGACTCGCTGAGATCACTAGCTAGGTGATTGTGCTCCTGTTCCTTCGCGTCCAACACCATGAAAACCAGGGCAACAAACACGGCCAGGAAGAAATAATAATAATATTTATAAAGATTTGTTTGTTTGTTTGAATTGAATAGGCACCGAAACTACTGTACCGATTTGAAAATTTCTTTCACCACTAGAATCCAACATTATCCTTGATGAACATAAGCTATATTTTATCCCGGGAAAGTGATGTTTTCCCGAGGGAACGCGGGTAACACCGCGATGGACAGCTAATCGGTAGACACTCATAAAATTAAATAATCAGTAATACAACCTCATGAAGTAAGCAGTAGGGTACCACAAGGATCTGTACTGGGACCAATCCTTTTTGGGGTATATCTGATAGACCTAGATCAGCACATTGAATCTCGGCAATCACTCTTTGCTGATGACACCAAAATCATGGGAAACCCGGGTCCTGTGAGGGATCTGGTCAAGAGATCAGATTTTGTGACCATAGAAAAGACTGACCCTAAGAAAAAACATGTGGTCTAGTAACGCATTAGATAGAAAATACAATACATCCACCGTTTTTCCGTAGTGAAGCATACGATCACAAAACACTTTGGACATAACCCCACTTAATACAGACAGTACAGCCACAGTATACACAACCCAGTACATCAACATTGCATTCGAGAACAAAGTGTTATTACTGTAAACAGTAGCGCTGCGGTCGCGATCCCTTGATTGCTTCACTATTGTGTGGGTGAACATGGAATTAGATTACTGGATTAGTTTCTACGATAATAATATTAAAGTGAAATATTAACGTGGTCAGTTTGCTGCATTGCAAACTGTATTTGATCCGTCGACTCCTATATGTTCAACTATCTATTCTACAAGTTGAACATTAAGCATATTGGATAACTTTCTTATATAATAGTTGAACTAATTGGACTGAAAATAACACAATGTATGTTCTACCGAGGAGTCAGATCAACTCAATGTCATGATGGCAACATTGCTGTATGAGAATATCAACATTATTATAGTAGATTGTTAGCTCATAGACTATAAAAATCATAGACCTTTGCTTTGACTCTATTGTAGAAAAAAGTGTAGCTAGCAGTTATTGTGAATTAAAATACATTCCAGTAATGTTAGTTCCACGATAAGGCCGCGGTGTGTGGTCAGTGGCGTCCTTTAATCAGTCCTTTTGAGAGCATATCGTTATATTCTCTGCAAAGCACTTAATTCAACGTTTTCAAAGCACTGGTACGCCCTCTGACAAGCTTCTATTCAAGGAAATTATAGAAAATATACGTTTCAATTAAAGGTTTATATGGTTTCCTTCTAAGGATTTTATTTCATTCTGAGTTCAATAAGTTGTTTTAAAGAAACCGCTACATTTATAGATGGTGGCTGGAAAATTAGCGTGCCAACCCAAAACATGCCTGTTTTGGATACACGTAAGTCACTTTGTGAGAGAACATGGGACAAGACAAAGATTTTGGAACCGAATGAAATGTTTTGAAGATAACGTATAAACTTTAACTAATATTAGTGTAAAACAGTTCTCATTTCTTCGTTCATTCAAAAAAGCAGTGCAGTCTCCTACAATCTCCTACATATTCACAGTAGAGTGTATACCATTTACTAAGTTTGAAGATAGTGAATGCATCGCTAACTTTGCTCCGTCGAAGCAGAGGTATGACTAGCTAGCTATCGTGTGTTCTGAAGCGGTATGAACTGTAAGCAAAAATCTATGACCAAAAGGGTGCAGTCATAAAACATAGATGGTATAAAGTCAAGGTCAAAAAGATCGCTGGGATCACTTAAACCTCGTGATTCTACTCCTGTTTCTTCGCGACGAATACCGTGAAGAACTATTTGTATTCTGTGACCAGGGCAACAAACACGGTCTTGGGATATCGCTTTATTTCATTCAATTCAATTTTAATTGATTAATTTTATTTTATTTTTATTTCATTTTTTTTTTCAATTTTGTTTATGTACAGTCAGCAACGAAAGTCGATTAACATTTTGATATTTCACAAATCTGAATATTTCCGAAATCCGTAAACTGACCAAAATTTTGGCAAATATCTGAAGATTAAGTGTCAATCCATAATAATTTCCCAAGAAAAGTAATTTTTTTCTTCATCATCATCATCTCAGCCATCTGTCGTCCACTGCTGAATATAGTCCTCCCCCATCGATTTCCAAAGCGATCTTGTGCAGCCTGCACCCAACGTCTCCCAGCAACCTTTACCAGGTCGTCTTTCCATCCAGTGTGGGGCCGTCCTCTACTGCGATTTCTGATTTTTTTCTTAGAAATCGAAAATAAATTACGTATTAAAAAACCGTCCTCTTAATCGAATTTTGTCGCTGACTACCGTATTTAGTTTCCCGTTGATGCTTTTATAGGTTAAATGATTATTATTGTTTCGTTCTTCGTTCGTGAAAGAGGTTCATAGCTAGTTAGTATAACTCTGTGACTGAAACAATCCGAATGAATAGATCACGGCAGCTAATTTAGATTTTAATCAGTTTCATTGCGCGCGTACACCAACTTTTAATTAATTCTAGTTGTTACTGAACTATACAAACCTACTCAACGCATTTACTTCAACTATTTTGTATGTAAGGAATTTCTTATGGTTGTGTCGAGCAAACTTATTGGCAAGGTGGTGCTTGTGGGTTCGAATTCAGTCATGTGAGTTTTTCTATCGAAAAAGAAAGAGGAATCCGGTATGTCAGTGATGGTACTCGTAGTTATTGATAACCACACACGACACAGGAACTCATAGTGTGTGTGAGTACATGACTCTTGTGTGTCACAGCATTTTCTTAAAGCACGACCTGAGCACGAACCACCCGCGCCGAACGCGCCCAACTGTCATTTCAATAGAGGAAATGCTAAGACGTCAGAAGCTAGCCGCATTATCTGACGTCATCAGTATTTTTCCAATGAAAGGCGCGTTTGGAAGTTTTGAGATGAGAAAAAATTCTTGGATTCGCCTCGAAAAGGTCACGTGCGAGTCACGTGACTGCTCACCGACACCGGGTTATTTGTCAAGTTTAGAACCGTTCAAGTTTTTACTTCTGCCGGCACTCCTGGAGTGCCAATGTTTTTTTTGTATCAAAAAATGTGCGATCAGCTTTATCCACCAAAATACGAACAGAAATTGAAAGCAATTATTTTTATAACAATTTGAAAGCCCTAAGCATTAACCGTTTTGCCGTTAAATGGTAGTTATTTACGTTTAAAACTTAAACAAGCCGTTAGCAAGCCTCTCAACTCAGTAACTAAGTATCCACTTAAGTATCAGCTTAAATGACGCCCAGCGCTTGGTATCCCATACAAACGAAGTCACAAAAGCTAGTAGGAAACAGTTAATCAAAAACACATTACCATCATCATCTCCCCCTCCGCCCTTAATGTGGTAGGCATAACAGGCTTTCCTTCTCCCCTCTGCTCTACCAGCCGCCATCTCAACTTTTAAACGTTGTCCTCTCCATTATCCTCACACAGTCCATCCATCTTTTCTTTGGTCTATCTCTTTCTCTACCTCCATTCACCTTCCATGCACATAACGATTTTGTCAACTCGAATTCTAGAAGGAATTTCCACATGATTGTTTTATCAGTCGACGCTTGAACAATGATCCCAACTAGCAAACAATTTTTTTTTAAATGCACGTTTTTGGCAATCGCACCGTTTTTGTTGTACAGTTCATACAACCTCATTATCTGAATCCAAAGTTAGCAGAGCTTGTAGGACACCACATGATTGATCATTACATTCTATGTATACTACGAGTATGTATGTGTTTACAATATTATTATTACAATCGTGATCTTATTATTTAAACACAAGATATGAAATAGGACTTCGTTTGTATAGTACAGCGGGTGTACGGGACGTAAGTATCAATGTCCACAAAGTGAGGTAAGTTGAGCTTTGTTTAAGTTTCTATAACCGGCCTAATGACCTGGGAGCTGCAAGAGCAGAGATCTTGTTATTGTTTTGTTATTGCTCAGCCTGGGATCCTGTTTCCAAAATAACTAGCCTTCTAGTTAAAGAAAAGATAATTTATTTGCTCAAAACTTTTCTCAAAACTACGTGAGTATCTAATAAAACTATTCATCATCATCATCAGCCTCTAGCAGTCCACTGCTGGACATAGGCCCCCCCTAATGAGCGCCATTGCGCCTTGTTCTCTGCCAGCAGCCTTTCGCAGATCGTCACTCCACCTGGCCGGAGGGCGTCCTACACTACGTTTGCACAGTCGCGGTCTCCACTCAAGAACTCGTTTACCCCAGCGGTTATCGGTTCTTCGGCAGATATGGGCAGCCCACTGCCACTTCAGCTTGCTAATTCTCTGAGCTATGTCGACAACTTTGGTTCTATGTCGGATAGTCTCGCCCATACACATATAAAATTACATTTGAGAGATTACAATGGATAAAGCGCTCGCCCTTCGTCTGTGGACCCTGCAAAGCGCGAATGGTCACTTCTGTGGGCGTGTGCGTGGCGTGGGCGGCGCGTGAGCGTGCGCGTGACGGTGCGCGTGATTAAAATCACGATATCTCTTAAATTTTGTATGGAGCTATATAATGCAACTTATATCAGTGGAATTGTGATGAAATAAGCTAAAACATTTTACGTTTTAGTTCTGTATTATTAATTAATTAATTAATTATCCTAATTTGAATTCAGGGAGAGTGAAAAAAAACTGTTATTACTGAAAAGAAATTGTTATTATTTAAATTGTTATTAATTGTTCGTACAAAATGCGTTTTATTTACTTACCATGATATTTTTCCCACACAAAATTAATAAAAACAAAAGGCCTTTCATAGAACTTATGTTTATATTACGACGTTACATCCAACCGACTTTGTTTATACAATAATCCAAACAAACAAGATAGGCGAAATTGACCCTTATTGCCATGATACTTCAGTCGAAAATCACTGACGCTTTTACGAAGGCCGGGAGCTCATAAATCGTTCTGAATTACACTATCAATGGGTTTAAACCATTAATCACCCACTTAAAACTATTCACTAATGACTCACTCATGTTTTCAAATGAAAAAACAAACATAAAAACGCTTGGTTACGTCACTTTAGCGATCACTTTGCGCAACATGGCCGCTGACTGAAGGTCAAACAGAAATGTGATAAAAGTTGCCATTTACTCAATTGTAGGCATGGGAACGGCAGGCTTATCACGTATAAATTTGCAGTAGCAGCAGTGGAAGCAGCGCGACCGCGACCGCGACGCGAATGGTTGCAAATTGTTACTAAAAGCCGTATCATGGAAGCCTTTTGCCCGCCTGTCGCAAGGTTGTTGCTTGGATGCACTTTTTCCGTGAACACTAGCGCCACCAACGATAGCAGCAATAAGCGGAAACAAATTTAATGCAGTTTTTAACGTTATCTGTGGTAAAATGTTCATTCCGTGAGCGCCTTTTTTGTTGATTTCATAATCTGTGGTTGGTTGACTTTGTTATTGCTTTGCTCTGTTGACGAATTTTTTACCAAGAGTTTTTGAATAAATTGGAAAAGTAAGTTATCAATAAAGTACCTTTAATGCGTAGTTTTGTTTTCTTTCTGTCTCTATCATGTTCTTGTAATTTCAGTGGAACATCAAGTTTCCGCCTAACAAATGGACGAGTTGCTGCAGCACCTCATGATGCTCTCGAACCTTGCCACAGGCGTTGGTCTGGGAGCTAGATCAAAGGAACAAAACAAGACCATAGATCGTGGGTGGAATGATCTCTCTCGCTGCCAGGCTCAACGCTCACGGAAGAGGTGCCACTAAAACTGGGCAGCGGTAGAAACGTGTATGAATTCTTGTTTTACATTTAGATCTCAAGCTCACGTATCATGCTTGGGCACAGAATACAGAGGCTTGGGTTACCTTAGGTAACAATAGCGGTTTTCTTTACGTTTTCTTATATTCCTAGTACTGGGTGGACTTGAAGTTCAAAACTAAAAGTAGGGCCGCCTCAAGGAGACGGGAAGCTTGGTTCCTAAGACTAATGCAAAGCACATTTTTCAAATTACTAAGGCAGAAAGTTGAATTGGTACCGTACTTACTATGTAAAAGTGTAACATTACCTATACTATTTCTATTGCTTTGTTGTTTCAGAAAGCCCAGTTTATAGACAACCGTGAGGGTCCAGAAACCAAAACAACAGTGTCACGGAGGCAGCTGTTTTGACTGGTAAGTCTATTTTCAATTTTTTTTTATCAATGACTAAATGTCATCGACACATTTAAAAATAAAAAAATCTCATATATTATGCATATAATATTTTTTAATGTTTAAAAAAGTCAAAGCTGTATCTAGATGTAAGGTCAGAATACAAGACTAGACTATTACTTAATTATTATAATGTCATCGACAATTATCCTAATTTATTTTAACATTTTACAGGCCAAAGAATGAATCTATTGTATGTCACTGAAGAGAGCAGAGTGCAAGCAGCTGATGCCGCCATTATATCAACAGAAGGCGCGAATGCAGGCGGAGGCATCTCTCTATTGCAAAGGCTGTGCACGAGCCAAGTATAATGTTCAATAAATTATGACATGTGACGTGGTGATGTCGAAAAAAAAATGTTTTTTACTTGCCCACTATTTTATTTTAGATCAATGTAGGTAAATATATAGGTACATAATAAGATGACCTTACACAGTAGGTATAAAACACACAAGTATAAACATTAGACGGACATCAACATATACTAAGGATCATACAGAACTACACAGTAAGTATCAGTATTACCCAATAAAAATAAATAGTGATGCAGAGCTATGTTCTATAATCCCACAACCTCTTTACAGTGATAGTAAGTTGTTGACTGCCATTTTGTAACATCTGGGATTCATTCTGGTTCTCAACTTGATCCCTATGTGATTCTTGCTGATATATTTCAGCTTGGGTGTCTGTGGGTGACAGCTCAGGCACAGGACGCCTCTCGCTATTGGCCATGTGATGTAGGACACAGCATACATTTATTATTTTCGCTACAGTATAGTGGTCTTAAGGCAGCACTCTATGAACCAGTAAACTATGCCAACGGGCCTTTTAGTACTTCTATGCATCGTTTAACAGTGTTCCTGACCTTGCAGTGAACATTTATGTAATGTTCCTCAGGAGTCTCAGGGCCAGTATTGACAATACCTTGAGTAACCTGCAAGAAAATCATTTAAATAAATAAGTAAGCATAAATATAATATTAGCAAGGTTTTAGTCAACTCACCTAAATTATTGGCAAAAGTTTGGTCAAAATTGGGGGAACCTACCTAAAAGCCAGAGAGTTTCCCCATCATTTATGGAGTTGTAGGATGTGTGGATATATTTCTGACTGACGCCCAGATGAATACATCATGGGTGGCTCATCCAAAGGTTGCATCAACATGTAAAATGTTCAAATCACTGAACCATATCTGAAAAACAATATAATTATAATATTAGGTACCAATAATCATACAGTAGGTACTACAATAAACATTAATTGATGTAAGTTTAATTAGGTACCAAATTAGAGCACCATCCAACTACTTCATGATTATTTACATTGCTTATGTAACTTAGAGGTTATTGAATACTTATGTAAAAAAACAGGACAAAGCACATTCTCATGGAATAAGTAGCTGTAATTAATTAGAAATTACAACTTACATAGCACACACACAACTTTTACTTCACAAAATTTAACAAAGTATCTCAGCAATCGCCAAAAAACAAGTGCTGGGGTTGTTGCTAATTTTTACTTCAAAACGCCTTGCTACCGCTGTCGTGCTGCTGTCAAAAGTGCTTACGTAATATCAAATTGTACCAACAATACGATCAGAATGCACTTTTTAGTTTACTGATTGTCCGGCAGAGGGCGACCTAGTGCTCGATTGCTGTTGCTACTGTAACTGCTGATTTCTGCTGATAGCTGATACAAAATTGACGTCTGACAGAAATGACTGCGAGATTTAAGCCTGTTGCATACTGGTCACGAGTTACATGATAAGCTTGCGGGTTTCTGAGCCTTTGTACCACATCCGTTCACTGATTCGCCATGTTGGAAACCCTAATCTGTGCACAGATCAAAAACACTAACGCATACAGAGGGAGATAACCCGAACGATCTTATTAAGAGCGCCCACAGATGAGGATGTTTTTTGACAGCGCTCAATAAGAGTTTCAACGGTTGATGCCGGCCTAATGACCTGGGAGCTGCAAGAGCAGAGATCTTGTTATTGTTTTGTTATTGCTCAGCCTGGGATCCTGTTTCCAAAATAACTAGCCTTCTAGTTAAAGAAAAGATAATTTATTTGCTCAAAACTTTTCTCAAAACTACGTGAGTATCTAATAAAACTATTCATCATCATCATCAGCCTCTAGCAGTCCACTGCTGGACATAGGCCCCCCCTAATGAGCGCCATTGCGCCTTGTTCTCTGCCAGCAGCCTTTCGCAGATCGTCACTCCACCTGGCCGGAGGGCGTCCTACACTACGTTTGCACAGTCGCGGTCTCCACTCAAGAACTCGTTTACCCCAGCGGTTATCGGTTCTTCGGCAGATATGGGCAGCCCACTGCCACTTCAGCTTGCTAATTCTCTGAGCTATGTCGACAACTTTGGTTCTATGTCGGATAGTCTCGCCCATACACATATAAAATTACATTTGAGAGATTACAATGGATAAAGCGCTCGTGGCTGTGGTTGCTTAGTCGTTCTTGATAGATCGTCGAAGTTAAGCAACGTTCGAAACGTGTGTTCGTAACGTGTTCGTCGTAAGTGGATGGGTGACCGCCAGTGGCATTTTCATCTAAGCGCTTCCGTGCTTCGGAGGGCACGTTAAATTGTTGGTCCCGGCTATTTAAGTCGTTAAGCCATGACGGAGGCCTTAAGGCGGCCTAAAAACTCCGTCACCAGAGTTGGCCACTGACTCATACGAACTTACTTACTTTTACTGGATGTTAAGTGAGCCCTAGTGAAACCTTAAACGAATTCAATTGACTTTTTCTGTCCAAAAATATTATGTGCAGCAAGTATCTACAAGTACTCTCAGTGAAGGGAAACATCGTGAAGAAACCAACATGTCGTAGAACCTAAAAAGTTCGAAATCATATTGTTTCACACATTGAGGAGCCCTTGAAACCCAACTAGTTCGCAAGAACTACAGCAGAAAGAAATTTGTCCTGTTTCTCATAGGCAGAAGCAACAGATTTCCACTAGCTACGATCCTCAAATATCCTCATTCACTCCCGTTAAGCCACCCCACCACTACGCCGAGGGTGTCCTCCGGGCTTCAGTAAGTAGGTCGCGGGACAGACGGCGCCAGCCGTGGCGCCGGCGGCGGGAGGCAGCCACAGAACATTGGCCAGAAGGGACATGATGGAAATCAGAGATTAAGACATTGTCAAATGATCTGGAATACACAAAAAGATTCGAGAGAATGTCTAACACGCCTTGGGAATACAGTTGTGATAATGTCTGTTTATATTTTGCGTTTATGTGCTGAGCAGAATCTTGCTGAGGGCTAACTTACTTGAGTCTAGTCTTCTGACTTGGTAGGTCATTTGACTAAGCACTGAATTGAACAGAAATAAAAATATTCTTATAATAAGTATACCTACTTGTTTTGCTTCACTGAGGCTTAACAAAAGTAGGCACCAACTCATAAAAATCATGGTATTTATTCTATGTCACACCATGCAGCATCAAAATCCTTTGTAGCGCCTTTCCCATTGGTGTTTTCACAACATCTCCAGATATCCGCCAATCACGGTACACTTCCTAAATTTTGAGCGAATGCGAAAAGATGTGGTGGCCGCGAAAAGTGTTTTTCCACAAAAATATGAATTTTCCCAAAGACGCAATGATTTCATGAACTTGTGAGTTCAATTCGTGTATATAATGCACAAAACGGTGATATTAGTGATTTGTAGTGAAAAGTGATTGAATGAGTGATAATATGATTATTATTTATATTGATATCATACTTTTAGTTATATTGGTAAGTTTTATCTTATTTTTTGCTAGTTTTAGTCAACACCTACAAAGTAAACTTGATTGATTTAGATAACTAAATATGACTTTAAAAGTAAAGTGAAAATTTTATGTAAATAGACTGCTAATGTACCTACAGTATGTATGTTTGTACTTTCGTACTATGTGCCACCATAGAGACTGAGCTACTTACACTACATCTTTAACCGACGAGGAAGAAGCTTTTTCACTTTCTTCATTTAGTAAAAAAATATCTTAATTTCCATTTAGTTCCATTTAAAAATACTCCCATCTCTAAGGTTGATAAGCTAGGGAGTGAAATATGTTAATCTGTTCGTATTTTCTTCATAGAACAACATTGTGGTCTATTTTCTTTTTAATTTTAAAACTCAATTATGTTTGCAGTTGTCGCTCACGGTATTCACTTGCGGGTACTGCTTCTACAGGGTGTACACTATGCAAAGGAACGGACAAGTAAGTACAGTACGGTATACGGTACATAAGTGTTGAAGCGCGGTAGACAGAATTGACATAATGCCCAGAATTTTTTTTTATCAGTAGCTGCGCTATTGAGCAGGCCCCACGGAAACTTCAATTGTTTGAGTATCTAACTGTGCTTTATGGATATTCGTCTCGTCTCGATCAAATGATGATGTGTAATGGATTTTAGTTATTTCCTTACCTTTCAGGTTCAGATTCTATTACGATCGAGGAAAGTACTATTTTCACACAAGAAAGAAGGAGAATCAACTGAAGAGCTAAGGTATATAAAATTTCTCTCATCTCGTATCTTCCGACTACTGACAATATTGTCCAACAAAAGGTTCCTCAGTTCTTCTGAGAGCTATCAAGAGACAAATCTCTTGATAGCTTCCAGAAGAACTGAGGTCATGAATTGGAATCAGTTACACTCCTTTCGTTGCAGGCGCTTGCCCAGCACCACAAAGATTGTCATATTATTTCAGAACTGTAGTAGCATACCAGAACCCGTTCACGGGAGACTACTGCGTCCACAAGAGTCGACAACCACGGGGTTACTGCAACCCTCAGGGCCGGCCTCCGCCCCCAGCCTCGCCTGACAGCGGGCTGTCTGATGAGTACGAACCTCTGCATCTGGAGCCGGTGCACGTGCCCAGGGCTAGGAGTCTGGAGATGCCTGATGGGGCTGTGTATCCTAAGGTAAGTTATTTTGGATCTTCGCTCTAACCCCTTTCACACTTCAATATTCATGAAAGCAAATATTTTTTAGGACAAAAACACCATGTTGGACAACTGTTTTAAAAGCACACAAGTTTTAAACAAGATACAAAGATTGCCACAAAATTGTATGTATTACTTGTATGAGTTACCTATATAAAGTGTGAACAAATAACGAGATTAATATAAACCAACATGTAGAATACATGTTTTGTAGCCTGTAATGAACATGGGGTCAGAAATAGTTTTTTTCCTTCTCCCGCGATACAAGCTAGCTCTAGTGTGAAGACAAGTAATCATCATTTGTCATGCTATGCGAATAGAACTCGCCTTTTGCATCTCAACCGAGCATTCACCCGCTAAATTTTATCGAGAAACCTTTTAGAGTATTCCTAAAATAACATTTTTAAACTCAAATTAACATACAATTCGTTTATAGGCCGTTTTCTGCGAATAAAATTACCTTTTTGACGTGAAGAGCACTAAATTTTTCTTGCTCATCTGAAATTCAAATCTGCTAAGAGGGTGAAAAGGCCAGAGATTTCGTGAACATTAGCAAACTAAATAGTGCTCTTAAAACTATGCCAGCCGCCATGTTGAATTTGTAACTTTTTAAAAGCAGAGTCCTTTTTACATTGGTTGAATTAGAGCCGGCAAACATCTTATTAATCTTTGCTTTAAGTACATGAGATTCTGACTTTCTAATGTTGTTAATACATCCAAAATATAAAATATAATATTCTTTTAAAGTGCCAGTCTCTCTTTTAGTAGGATACTCGGATAGATTTTTAAGTCTATCATCTTTATTCTTCATTTCGACAAGCTCTGAGGCACTAACACCACATTTGAAATGTGGTAAGAATGTACAGTCCATACTCACTGAAGAATAAAGATGATAGATTTAAAAATCTATCTGAAAAGAGAGACTGGCACTTTAAAAGAATATTATATTTTATATTTTGGATGTATTAACAACATTAGAAAGTCAGTGCTCTGTATTAAATAGGTCAAGTTCAAGCACCCCCGCCGCCCTAACCCCTTGCTATTGTGCTATCGCTTTTTTTGTCTTCGCATAGACTTCGTAACATTAATAATAATAATAATAATATAAGCCTTTATTTCAGAAAAATATGTAGGTACATGCTTTGACTTTATGTTAATTTTCACAATTTGTTATTTTGTTTCTGTTTGTCTTTTGACAAAGGCCTCTTCCAACATTTTCCAATTCTCCCTTGATGTTGCCACTCGTGACCAGGTTCCTCCCGCTATTTCTTTTATTTCATCTGACCATCTCTTTAACTGCCTCCCTCGTTTCCTTTTTCTGTCTCGGGGATACCAGAATAAAACAGATTTGGTCCATTTTTCTTTTCCCCGTAGAGTGTGGCCTGTCCATCGCCATTTGTTCTTGCGTATTGTGTAGGTGATATCTGTTAGTTTCGTTTTCTTTCTGATGATCGTGTGGTTAATTTTGTCCAGTTTTCTTATAGCCAACATACTTCTCTCCATTGATCTCTGGCATACCTCTAGTTTTTTGTTGTGGGCTTTGGTAAGAGCCCAGGTTTGGCATCCATAGGTTAATACTGGAAGTATGCAGGTATTGAAAAGTTTCGTTTTGATGGATATGTTGGTTTGTTGGTTTTTCATCAGTTCTTTGAAGGACCAGTATCTCTTCCAAGCGTTGCCGATTCTCGTTTCTATTTCTCTCAGTGTTAGGTCTTTGTGTGAAATTACTTGACCGAGGTATGTGTATTCTTGTACGTATTCAATGGATTTGTTGTTAACCACTATAGGCTCTTCAATGTGGTTTGTCATAGCTTTTGTTTTTGATGTGTTCATAGTTCTGACTATGAACACATCGTAACATTAAGAGCGTTCAATTAAATATTTTCGTATGAATATCTGATGAACTAAAATATGATAATTTTTTTTCTTTTTTTTTTATTTATTTACTTGAGTAACTACATATTTATCATAATATTGTGCCTGAAAACTTTAATAGGTTTGAGTAGGCACTCACATTCGTCTTAACTAATAGGTAGGCTTAGGTAGGTAGGTGTTTAGCTAACAATTTGTGCAACACATCACTAAAACTGTACCGCAAAGTTCGCTAACCACGCTCGCATTATTGCAATGACGGTAGGGAACTGCAGAAACTGCGAAAACAACGCGTGTAGGTATAATGTCTCAGCCACTCTCCGCGCTCGTGCACGCAGTGTGAGCGAGATGACTTTATATTGAGTCTGCGAGCGTAGTTCGTTCACTGGCTGCGTACAATACAAAAGAAATGGTGTAAACAATTTGCTATACGAAATCAAAATCAAAATCAAAATCAAAAATCATTTATTCAGTAGGACCACAGGGATCACTTAGAATAGTCTTAAAACTAATTTTACTCCTGTTCTTTCGCGACCAATACCGTGAAGAATCAGGGCAACAAACACGGTCTGGGGCCTATCATTTTTTTAGGTGATCCATGGATCCATTGAGTTGGAGCAAGTCCCAAGCTTTTTTGTCATCCAAATAATCTGATATCTTATAATAGGCTTTTTTACAGAGATGACGTTTAATTGTATTTTTAAATTTAGTGATTGATAAATTTTGCAATTCGCTTGGGACTTTGTTATACGGGATGTTTTAAAGTCGTAGAAAGTTGTTGTTTATGATGATGGTAATACGGTCCTGAGAGGGTACCGGTGTTTTACAAATAACACTGTATAATAGCATCTGGAATACATAAAAGATCTGAAATAATAATAAATAACAAATAAATAATGGCGATATTCAATCATACTCAAAGTCTAATTAAATGAAAATGAAAAGTTCAATACGACCCACTTAGCTGGTGATTCTACTCCAGTACTCGTCGAGTATTTAACTTATTTACTTTTGAATCCAGCTGGATTCGATCCCTGGACTGGAATAATGTAAACCGGGCATAATTCGTTGATTCCTTCAATAAATTTTCCCATATTAAGTCTTTTGTAGAGTATCCAAGAGGGTGGTTCTAATTACGTAATTCAAAAAGGCCCTTATGGCACAAGGGCACGGTACAGGCAGCGCCAGCCACACATGTAAAGGGATTTAAGAGAGCAGTATTGTAGGATAAGTTAAAGCTTGTCAAGTAGTGGTGAATAAATCAATCACGGCAGCAGTTTCTAATAAAGAAGGCTTTTACAACAAACTATACAGGAACATTTGCCAAAATATTGGTGTTTTTGTTGTGTAAAACAGACAATTACTAAATGTGATCGGGACCCTAGTATGTTCGATCTTAGTTTATTCATTTATATACAGGGTTTAAAAAGACTGCTACCGAAAAGGGGTTGCAATCAGACCATGATTCTAAACATATTAAGCGAAAAAAAACGCAAAAAAAATCTTGACTTAGCGTCGTCATGTTATGTTATTTCTGTCTGTGGCACAAAATAAAAGTTTCTTTCTTTCTTTCTTTATTTTCGGCTAGTACAACATAATAAGACCAAACCTACCTAATAATTTCATTTATAAAAGAAAAAAACAATTAAAATTCTAAATCCAGCAATCTACGTAAAACAACGCGCCCAGAACATACGCAAACAGTACTCTTCAAACAATGTTTTCTCCCGATATAATGATTTTTCGGAAAATCCTTTTGGATTTGGTTGTGTGTTGGGATACTGTACCTACCCCTTTCGGCTTGATTTTTACTATTGAGTAAACATTGTCCCCGACTGTACCGTTGCGTAGTCATTATCAAAGTGGCTATCGAAGCCTGAAATTAACAATCTTGTTTCTTTATAATTAGGGTAATAATATGAGCAGGATTACATCTTGACTCTATCCATCAAAGGGTTTCAGCCTAATTAATACATGACACCAGTAATTCGAAGTCAGTTCATTATTAACTTCCGGGTTTAGTCAGGAAGCCACTTGTATCGACTGCTATGTGCTATAAACGGTGAAGGAAAACATCGTGAGAAAACCAGCTACCAACTATTATTATAGGCGACGATGGGCTTGCAAGCTATCGTATGCAATGCTGAATTCTACAAAAGGGCTTGTATCAAATATGTTTATGGTCATGCCTCTATCTCATGCCTCATGCCCACTACTAGTTTGAAAGAACAAGAGACGACAAGAAAGAAGTAATGTAATTCTTGTTGCAGAAGCATCCTGAACCTCCGATGGTACCGAAGAGGAATGACGACGACAACAGCGTCAACAAAACATGGAATTGGAACTACACGGAATACCAAATCTAGGAACTCTTGAACTTTTATCATAAAGCTTTGTGGTCTGTCTGATATAAAGTAAGATTGGTCACAATGTCTTTTTTACAGTACAATCAATCATTAATGTTCAACATGGGCCTGTAAACGGGCTACAAAAATTGCATCTTGCAATAGCTCAGTATATTTGTACTTGGGATAAATCATTTGCAATCAAGCCGGCTAGACATTTAATATTTGCAAAGAACTATCTTGACAATATCGCCGGGCTATATTGCAGCAACTATTGCACTGTGTTGCAAGATATAATCGGCAACTTGGCGGCTATACCATTGCAGTAAGAAATTGGCAAAAAACTAGACTATTAAGACAACTTAAGAAAATTAAGACTTGATAATGAACCCTAACTTTTTATGAGACAAATCATTGGTACATACATGCATCATCATCTTCCTGTCCTTATCTTATTTTAGGTACTTGACGCTATCTATGCTAATCAGACTACATTCATACATTGCTGATTACAGGGAACATTTTCACACCACTTTTCCGATCCTGTGGCGTTTGTCTAGGTACCTGAGAATAGAAAGAAATGACAGTAATGACATTAGAGTGTAAAAAAAAAAGTGGAAAAAAGTTACTTTTCTACCCGTTTTATCCACACTCTAATGTCATTACTGTCATTTTTATCTATTCTCCGGTACCTAGACAATCGCCATGGTAAGGGGGCTACGCTATTAATGTCTTCCTCGCTGCCTTTAATATCAAACTATCATCATTCCCCTGCCTTTATTATGCCAAATGACATGTATTCTTCTATTCACTCATATCACAGTCCAACCATTCCTTCTGCCTTTCCCTACAATGTCCTTTCATAATCAGAACTTATTATGTGTAATATTAAAAAATCTATTATAAAATAAGTACAACGTAGAACATAAAATGTTAAAGCTTATAATATAAAGTGCCAAATTGCTATGCCAGTCTTGTGATTTGTAATTAAATTACTAAAGTCATGAATCTTAATTTTAATTGCAGTTATTCTGCGATAAATTCTAATTGTACCTTTGCCTCCTCGCAGACTGTAGACTTTCTATCGGCCGATAGTTGAGACGGTCTATACTTCTCCATACTCATTACGAGCCGAAGTATATTCCGTCTCAACTATCGGCCGATAGAAAGTCTACAGTAGAAAGATATAGAAAATCTGTAGTGTGTTTGACGGAATATGTTCTCGGCTCGGTCGCACATGCTTCGCATTGCGAAGACTGGCTGGCACCGCGTCTCGCAGAGTAGTATTATCCTGTTACTTTGCAACGGTCCATAGTATCCTGACTTACGGCACAGAGTTATGGGCGCGAGCCGCGGACGTACAGCGAGCCTTCGCCATGCAGAAGCGAGCCATACGCGCCATTGTGGGCGTGCCTGATGATGTCTCGTGCAGGGAGCTATTCAAGGAACTAACAATCTTACCACTACCTTGTGAATTAATATACCAGATGGCTCTCTTCACCCATACCCACAGCAATGTATTTCGGCGCAGAGGTGTTAATGCCGCTCGCGCCTTACGCAGTAACGCTCGGGCGCACCAACTTGTAACGCCCGCACACACGCTAACCAAATCGGAAAGGTCTGTGTACATAATGGGCCCCTCGATATCTAACAGGCTGCCGGCCACTATAAAAGAAGCAACTTCCACAACGGTATTTAAAATAAAATTACGCAAGTGGCTACTTGACTACTCATTCTACTCAGTAGATGAGTTCTATGAGATGCCATTAACTTAACTTACCATATTATTATTAATTACACATTATTATTAATTTATTAAAACTAGTGTACTACATACTTATTATTAAGTATATACCTACTCTAATCAAATAACTGACGTGTAACCTGGCGTTATGAATAAATGATTGTATTGTATTGTATTGTAGTATGGGGGGGGGGTCTCTCTGCAATCACGATAAAACTCGTCTAAACTCAAATGTAATTTTCTCTATTCTATCGCCTAGCTAGATAGTAGTCATGATATGCAAGCTGATTCTGAAAATTACTTCACTACTAGAAAGCTACATAATACTTTCATCCAGGTACCACAAAGCCACACAGTCAATAAGCGTGGTCTGAATACCACTAGTTATCATAGAAATATCAGAGAGATTTATCAAATCCGCAGAAATCCCTCGCACCGGATTGAAGCAATATTCTAAATCTGCCGCTTAGCCTTATGCAAGTCAAAGAAGGTACAGTGAGAGCAAAGAGAAACTTTAGACTGCATTCAAGTTCGTTTTATCAAGTTTCAAGGGTCAGTTTCTATAAAACGGAGAGGACTGGAGCTGTTCGGAGAAGTGCCAAGCTTATATATACGTCTGTGTGCGAAAGTTTGAATGCGTAACTAGTGACCAACTGTATAATCTTAAAATTGAATTTTTATTCGTCGTGCTTAGTAATCCTTGAGAAATCGTCGAAGTGGAAGCAACGTTCTTTGCGGTCTCAAAGTGAATGGGTTACCGCTAGTCTATATCTATACTCATATTATAAAGAGGAAAGATTTGTTTGTTTGTATGTTTGTTTCTTTGTTTGAAATGAATAGGCGCCGAAACTACTGGACCGATTTGAAAAATTCTTTCACCAATAGAATCCCACATTATCCCCGATGAACATAGGCCATATTTTATCCCGGCAAAGTGAAATTTTCCCGAGGGATCGCGGGTAGCACCGCGGCGGACAGCTAGTGGTAATATAAACTGAGCGCTTCCGTGCTTGAGAAAGCCCGTCAAATTTTCGGTTCCGGCTAAAAAGATGCTGAGCCATAACAGAGGCAGCAAGGCGCCGTAAAAGCAAAAAATATTCACCCGTCACCAGCGTTGGCCTCTACGAAACTTATCTCACGGGACGATCGGTGTACTGTCACTCGCTCTTGGCTGGCTTTATTTATGAAAGGAACGTTTGAGTCAATTCTGTGATCAATCAGGATATTGCTGTTGGCATCGATCATTGTCGCCGGTGACCATAAAAAGCCCTTGATGTGAGAATGGTTAAAATATTGTTTTTTTTTTGGAGGGTGCGTGCGGGTTTTGCACAGTCTAGTTTTTTAAAGATTGTTTTTACTGCACATTAATAATGTTCCTTCTTTTATCTTGCTTCTATGTAAAATGCTGGATATTTCACACAACATCTGGGCCTTAAAGTAAGCAGTGCTTGTGCTATGGGAACCACGTAACTGAAATACCAGCTAGATACATTCAATCGCCACAGCGATGGATGCTTTCAATCATCTTGAAGACCTTACAAGCATTGGTCACAAAATGGAGTGCCCCATCCTAAATTTAGTAGATCCTTCCACCTGAACTACCTATCTGTAATCGCTGTAAGTCTAAGGTTTTCTCCTCAATTCACTGTCACCTGCGTGTTGATTGAAAGCCCTTCCATGACATACTTTTATAATGTTCTACGCGAAATGTGGGCAATTATGTTTGATCGTGTCTCTGAATACTCCTTTTAAACATCTTCACAGGTTCCTAAGAACTCTATATAGATCTAAGACAATGTATACCGTGCCTTCGAAGACAATAGTGATCCTTTACTTACATTCTACACCAAAACCATTACCAACCAACAACTGCACAATATACAGTAGGTAGACAAAACAAAAACAGAAAACAATTTTATTATTGTTTCGTGTCGCGATTGCGTCTGCAAAGTACACGGCCAGCAGATTCTGAAAAGATTTCAATTCAAAGGCTGGCGGCGCAGTTTATGAGGCCGTAAAGGCTTTATGCCCGTAGCTAGGTCCGTTCACGTCAGCCGTCTAGACAATACTCCATAGGGAACAGTTATGGAAGAAACAGTATAATCATTCATTTGACAACCGTGTCGTGTAGTGGGCGAAGGCCCGCCTCAATATTCGTCTCGGGGCTGGGTGTTTTATTTATGTTAACTCTGTTGCTATTGCTAGAGTTGTGCTTCATTTTTTGCCAGATGTTTCTTAGATTATTCTGTTTTTTTTATATTATTATTTCTACTATATAGACTTTTAGTTCGCCAAAAAACAGGCGATAAAGGGAGTCACGTTGTCAATGGGTCAGATTAACGCAGGATTGAAGTTGATGTCACAAGGTGCCATCAGGTGGCTGAACCCACTCAAAGTCCGAGATACGACTGCTCCGAGATGACTCTAAAAGTCAAAGTCACTATTTGCTTATCGAAACGATATGTGGGTTTACTGCTTCGAAAACTATACTGTGCCCATGACAATAGGCTCTATGTAAATTCAGAGAATACCCAGACGCTGTTTTGAGTTTATCCGAATTCGGGTCAGAAATATTGCCACAAAAACGGTTAGAAGACAAGAACTATGCCGAAAGTGGCCACTGAATCTGAATTGCGGACTGCGATACACATTGCTTGTAGTTTGTTCTAGAAATATGGAGCTACTAAGATACTATGATTCAATAAAAACTAATAATAATATGATTTAATAAATTTGTGGTAGTTTAGTTTCTGTAAATAAATGTTTTTTACATAAAAACTGATTACTATGAGTATATGAAAATCTTAAAGGGTATAAAAAAACTGTATCCCCAAGGCGCGGTAGACATTCTCTCAGATCTTTTATGTAATCCCGATCATTTGAAGATGTTTATTAGGGTAGTCAGAGGCATTTTCAAATACATGCCCACATCTTGTAGAAGTTTATCTTGATAAAAGATATATTGTTATTAATTTATTCATAGATTAGCAAACTCGATTTCTGTCAACTTATAAAACATTATTCACATAAAACTGGTATAATTTTTCCTACACGTGTCTTAATCAGATTTTATAGAAGAGTGTGTGGGATAATTTCAATTCCCAAAACGTAAAATCACTCTCACATCAAGGAGGTCTATAATTTGATAGGAGAAAGGAAATTTACCAATAATGAAACGAAAATAGACGGAAAAAGCGCAACTTGAAATTTATTTCACGTCGTGTGTGGGTGGTACCTAGGCGGGTTTGTGTTAGTGGTGTGTGTAGGTTTGTTTCTGTGTGTTTAAGCGATACTAAGCGCCCATTCGTCCATGGACGTTAACGAGCTTACGCACACAGAAACAACGTCCATGTGCTGTGCATGTCACACACAATAAGACCTTTGGTAGATAAAACAACTTTGGATATAGGGATATAGGAATAGTGGATATAGGGATGCATTTAAAGGTTGCCTGGAAGAAATCGCTTTCAGCGATTAGGCCGCCCATTGTACTAAGAACTTGTTATTGTTTTGTTTTATTAATATCTTGGTGTACGATAAAGTGTTCATTCATTCATTTAAAAAATCTTATAAGTACAATCTCTTCTATCTTTTTCTATGCTGATGATGGTTTGCAAAATAAAATTGATAGATTTATTTTTAGATCCGCTCTATTATGTGGAGTAAAAAAGGGTTCCACATTCAAAGCACAAAAGCCCGTTTAACCCACAAAACCGTTGAACCCGTGTTTCCTCGTCGCGATGAAAAACGGCCGCCGCCAGCAACGGCTCTGTCATAACCTCCACTTGTCTAGTTATTTTATCACCGACTCCGTCTTGGAACTTACAGAGTAAGAGCTAAGGGTTAAATTCTTACTTTATAAAAATCTCTTAGTAGCTACTGCACGAGTAACCAACGTCAAAATCAATAAAAAATTTGAGTGGAATCGCTGGGATCACTAAGAATAGTCAAATCAAATCAAATCAAATCAAATCAAATTGTCACCAAGTCTTAAAACTTGGTGAGTCTACTCCAATTCCTTTGCAACTATTCGCAAAGGAATTGGAGTAGACTCACCAAGTTTATAGAACTATATACCTAACATTTACTGTATGTATGTATGTATTTACTTCATTATACTTAAGTTACGGTGACAATCAATGCAATTAGCTTCAAATCAATTCAATCTTATTAACTTCAAAAAATATTTAATTTTGAGTGCATAGGAATGTCTAGATATTTCGGTCAATTTGATTTTTCAATATAAAAACATAACCATTCCTTTGAAAGTCGGGTAAAAAGGTTAGTTTTAACATGGATATGTGCGCTTTTCTTTAGCATCATGCGCTCAGACAGGTGAACCGATTTCGACGATTCAAATAAAATACTCAGCGGTTTTTCCCAAGAACTATAGGAATGTTTTGAGCTGTGCTGTCTCTCGGTCTACTTATTAACTCGCTGCCTGGAGCCAGGTCAGGGCGACCCATCGTTCCCATCTTACTAATCTTCATTTGTAATTACGAGATTTAAACTTCGCCAAGACTCGCTTTTACACCAATTTCTAGACTATATTCAAGTCATAGAAAAGTTCCAAGAGTTTCTAGAAGTAGAAAATATAGATGATTTAATTAATAACAAGTTTGTATTTATATTAAGGTTTGGGAATCAACTTAGTTCATTCAATCAAGGATCATTAAGCGTGTAAAACCACTCTAACAAAATGTAATTTGTGCCTCGAACTTTTATCCAACGATCGCTTGGGAATTTACTTTTGCGGGATAAAAATTTGCCTAAATATAGATACGTAAATCTAGCTAAGCTAATTCCTTAGTTCATATTATCCAATCTCGTCTCGTTTTAAAAGTAAGTTCGTATGAGTCAGTGGCCAACTCTGGTGACGGAGTTTTTAAGCCACCCTAAGGCCTCCGTCATGGCTTAACGACTTAAATAGCCGGGACCGACAATTAAATGTGCCCTCCGAAGCACGGAAGCGCTCAGATGAAAATGCCACTGGCGGTCACCCATCCACTTACAGACCATTTAGAACGTTGCTTAACTTCGACGATCTATCAAGAACGACTAAGCAAGCACGACCATGAGCCCTTCTAATTTTAAATTAATAGAACAGCGACAAAACTCAATTGTAACGAGATCTAACTGGATGTGTGTCGCCATTAAGTTTATAGTAGGAAAGCTGTGTACGTAGGTAAGTAATTATGAAATGAGAAGTGATAGAGGGAAATGGTAAAGAGAAACATCTGACCCCGTTGAGTAGGAAGAAGAGTGGTATAGTGCCACAAACTTATCTGAACCGGTGATAGAGGCGCTGTTATCGCATTTTGTGTTGGCAGAAAAATAAATTTTTGTCAGTTCCTCTTTTGACCACCGGTCCAGATAAGTTTCTGGAACTGTAAGTTGTCCTACTGTCTAAATAAACAAGAATGTCTGCATGAGCAATATGTCAGTGTTGTGTCAAGATCGACTGGTAGGTAGTCCCCGTGGACGAGACGACATCGCCCATATTAATGCCGACGATACAAGACGAAGTTGGCTCAACCGAGTTGGTATTGTGTACGCACTGTACGAATCGCACGTGCGTTTGTTGAAGTTTGAAGCGTAAGGCTTAGTGAAAATATACACTTTGAATACGTTTTAATTGCAAACAAATTGAAGTCAATAAACATGTTCACAATGTGAATGAGTTTGTCTCACTCAATTCACAATTGATTATTGCCTTATTGCTCATTATAACATTGTTAATTTAGCACAGAAAGTGGAAAGAACTGCATAGGACCCAAAAGAGTAGCGTTTTATATAGGAGGCCTATATCCAGCAGTGAGTGCAACCGGGTAGATTAGATTGATGGACTAGAAAATTGCCTTAAATGGTAGAGACTCACCTGATTATTATGCCATTAACTAGCTCGATTTTTGACATAACTAATAAGCGGTAATAAAGTAAGTCCCTTACCTAAGAACTAGGTGATTCTTCTCCTGTTCTTTCAGTCTCAATACCGACTTCATGTTATTCCCGCGGCGTTTAATGTAGCAGTGCGAACGCTAATTACTCACAGGGCAATTCTAAGTTCCAGCGCTGGCAACTATTTACTTAGCAGTTGTTGCCGGCGTATGGAACCTGCCTAATTGTTATGGATTGTTGCTCGTGAGGTATTCCGTGCAGCCTTCACTTGGCCTGGTCACGAGTTGCCAAGCATTTGATACCTATGCCAAAACTTAGGTATTAACATTTTTTTCTACATACATCATCAGGAGGCAACTAATGAATGCATTGAACGTTACCTTGTTGTCCTGAGACAATGTTTGAGATGGAATAAGATTGTCTAGCCTATCAACCTCTCAACTTAATTCGCCCTAGGTATCCATAACACATGGTCAATACAGAGGAGCTGAAGCTACTTTGTTCTTAAGTCCCAGAAAAATCACAAAAATGCTCTAACAGCGTAATAAAATAAAATTTACTACAATTAAACTGACAAAGACAAGTCGCCAGTTTCTTCGATCGCGCGTCAATCTAGTCAAACATTGCTTTCTCTCTTAGGCAACTCGTGTCACCATCACGGGTACATAAAAACCCGGAATACCTAGGCGAGTACGTGGACCGAGGCTAGGTCACGAAGTTTGGTGCTAGGCTAGAGTGCACACAATACTGTTACAGTCAGCAATTACGACAATTACTTCAATTGGTTTGAATGGAGGTCTGTAATCTTTAATACCTCTGTAGCGCAGTGGGCGAAGGCCCGCCTGCGACGCAAGAGGTTGCGGATTCGATCCCCGCTGCGGGATAAATGTTTGTATGAACTGCAAATATTTATCTCGGGTCTGGGTTTTTCTGTGTATAATATGTATGTATTTACAAACAAAAAGTATATAAGTAGTATAACAGTTATCTGGTTCCCATAGTACAAGCTTTGCTTAGTTTGGGGCTAGATGATGCTGTGTGAAAATGTCCAGCGTTATTTATTTACTTACAATTTTTTTATCAACCTTTTAGGAATATGTTTTTTCTCAGTGCAGACCGACATGTCCATAAACCATCCATCAGCCAAATGGAATTAGTTAATCCGTTATTTTTACAACCCCTTACAAATCCGTACCTAATTTCGCACAACAAAAGCTCAAACATTAAGCAAAGGTTTACGGTTATTGTGGTATTATAAAATTCACAATTTTCACCTCGGCTTCCTATAATAAAGGTTTTAGTATGAACGGACGATGAACCCTATTATAAAGATAAAAAGTTAATATGTCCAGTGTTTATGGTTCAATCTAGCATAACTCAAATTTAAATAAACTTGGTGAAATTGGTGTTCTTATCTCTCTGGTGACCAAAGGCCGCCTTAATAACTTAACCGACCAACAATTTAACCTGCCCTCCGAAGCACGGAAGCGCTCAGTTGATAATGCCACTGGCGGTCACCCATCCACTTACTCACCGCTTATATTCTGAACCGTCGTAGAAGTGAAGCAACGTTCTAATGCTTCTACGATCTATCAAGAACAGCTACCACGAGTGCCTCGTTTTTTGAATTGGTGAAATAAAATGGAAAAAACGAATGGAACGAATGGAATGGTTTATAAATTGAGCATGTTTGTATGCCATCGTCCTTTCCATGTAATTTTCTATCCTATCCATCCAAAGGTTACCTGGAAGAAATCGCTATCAGCGATAAGGTCGCCCATTGTTGCACATTAATTAATCAATAATGTGTCTCTTTTTATGCACCCGACCGATCTTCTTTTCACTGATGTTCCTCTCCATCCAAAAGTTGCCTGGAAGAGATCGCTTCTTAGCGATAAGGCCGCCTATTGTACATTTCTATCTGATTTTTCTTATGTTTATTGTATTTTTATTAATGGTGTGCAATAAAGAATTTTCATTCATTCATTCATTAACTAAGAACTGTTTTTGTTACTATTGTGTTTCTTTCTTTTTGGTGTACAATAAAGTAATATTCTATTCTATTCTATTATATTCTAAAAACATGCTTTAAACTGATCACATTATATCTGCGCTGTACGCGCCGCAGTAAATTTTCTATAGAAAAAATACTGATGACGTCAGAAAATGCAACTAAC
The DNA here is from genome assembly GCA_963565295.1 of Epirrhoe alternata. NCBI lineage: Eukaryota > Metazoa > Arthropoda > Insecta > Lepidoptera > Geometridae > Epirrhoe > Epirrhoe alternata. Next base: position 10,072,909 of record OY751396.1, on the reverse strand, counting down.
TTTTGACGGTATTGAATTGACGGTTCGGCTCGTTCGGCACGGATGGGTCGTGCGACCAATAAGTGTGAATAAAAAGAATAAACAGCGTCGGATGTAATAACATAGATATCGGACACGCCCCGAGGTCATCGAGGGTCTTCCTATTTTCACAACAACTCTTGTATTTCTGAAGCTGCTTAGCAAGCTGTACCGAGAGACAGTGAGCGTAGCACCAGTTTTTGCCTCGCTAAAGAATTTTTGAAGTGAAAACTTCTTCAGGCAAAAAAAGGTCACGTGCGAGTCACGTGACTGCTCACCGACACCTTGTTATTTGTCAAGTTTAGAACCGTTCAAGTTTTCCCTTCTGCCGGCACTCCTGGAGTGCCAATGTTTTTTTTAGGAAACAATAGATTCACGTTTCATAACAGGTAAGATAAAGTCTTGATTTTGTACTGTAATTAAGACAGCATGCCTCTACTTTAATATGAAACACAATAGTTTTTAAGTAAGAGTGCTCTCAACCTCTGAGGTAGGGAATAATCTAAAAGGCTATAGCTATGAACCTATACATCTATCTATAGATATGAAGTACCTAGCCCAGTTTCCGCTGGGCTCCAGATTTAAAAGTAAAGATTATTCTTTAATTCTTTATTGTACACAATAAAACACAGAGAAAAAAGGTTGTTACAAAATACATGTATTATTATTCTAGAATAATGATCTTTACTTTTAAATCTGGATATTTACTCGCCAGTTTATTAACTTTTACGATTATTTTATAACAAGAATATTTTAAAAAACTACTGCTGAACTAACTGGTACTATTTTATTCTCGTACCACAAGCGCGAGTCAGCGAGCCGGAAGCTATAAATCGAATGTCCACCCGCCAGCTACGATACAAACAGAATACAGAACTTTATGACTATCGGGGTAAAGTTCAAAATGCTAATGTAGTAACTTAGCTCTCGTAGTCATGGTGCTACGCTCGTAGACCTAGCTACACACGTAGCATTTGCTTTTTGCTACGAATGTTTAGTAAGTTATCTGTAGATCATCCTACGATTCATACAATCTTTGCACACTTTCAACACACAGGTTAACTGATTAACTATTAAAACATTATCCTTTGTCTATCCGCATAATTTTACCCTCACGAGAGACCCACATCATCACAGCCCCAAATTGTTTTCCACCTGATTACGCGTGAAATTGTAAATGACATGAGAAAAATATGTCAAAATCAGTTATCTGATGTCAGAAGACCCTTTTATGTAGGGACGGGAAGCTTGGACTGGACTTTACTAAGCGCTATTCAGTGACTCGATACCAACTTATCAGGACTTGATAAGTCGATCATTCTCGTGCTTTTACTTACCTACTCTTATCCATAACTCGTATGTAAGCTAGCTTTCACCCTTGAATTGAAAAGTCTTATCAACATTTTCGATTCTGACGGGATTCGAACCCGCGATGATCAGACCAAAAAATTAAGATGATCGTTCTTCATTTCCCCATATAAACTTTTGTCAGTTACCTACCTATTTAAGACCGTCCATGATGAATTTTGAAAAAATAATGTACTTTCCGGGGATTATCTCAATACACCCGTCTAAATCCGTTCCGTGGCTAGGCGTGAAAAGGTAACACACAGCCACAGTTTCTATCAAGTATTAAAGGGATGTAAAAAGCTTCCTAGCGAAACTGCAGGTAAGCTAGTAAAATGATAATGGCTAGTCAACAGTTAGACAGCTCACTCTAAAATGGACAACAATCCCAACTCTATGAAAAGGCTAACGCTCAATCCGCGCGACATCCACTATGCATACCGCATTAGTTATTGGCAGCCATTGTGGGGTTTGCGAGGGTTAATGTCGGGTAAACGGGCAAATCTTGGGGTAAACGTGGTGATTTTAACCGACTTCAAAAAGGTTTATTTTCACCTTTTCAGCTGCATTTTTTTGGCTAAATTCGAAAAAAAGAAGGCTCTCTGTTTAGTTTTTACTAGTTTCTGCGCGCGCTTTTTTGAATATTTTGAATAGCCTAAGTATATGCTATTCCAGTTCACTAAGTTTTATCCAAATCGGTTCACTGGTTTAGGCGTGATTGAAACATACAAACATCTAAACAAACTCACAAACTTTCAGCTTTATTATACGAGCACGAGTGGGATTTAAAGATAAAGATTATTTATTTGCATAAAAATGTGTAAATAGGATGACTACATTTTAGGTAAGTTTTGTAACAACATGTTACAAAATTGTGCGCTATGCAAAATGTTTTTCTAGTTTTGTCTCTTTTATATTGCACGTAGTTATGTATGTTTGTCTCACTCCAATAGATATTACTTAATATAACTCACCTTGCTACACCAACCGTCATGTTCCATCAACAATGATTTACAATATGGAATGATTGGCTGTATATATTAATTAATTTACGCTAGATTAATTAATATTTAGGTATACCTACCGACAGTTCATAATTAGGCAATGTATCCTAGTTATTAAGATAACACTGATCTAAATTAATAATTTGGTGTGTTAGTTTTGGGCTGATATTAATTTCATGTTAATGAAGCGCCAAATTTAGTATTAGGTACGTGTTGGCACGTTTAACACGAGAAAAAACCCTACTCACGAGAGTAGGGGGTTTTTTACGATTTTTGAAATAACATACTTCAAATTTAAAATTCAAATTCAAAAGTATTTATATGCAAAATAAATGACATACAGTAGGTTATAAGCTAAGTTGTCGATTAGTTGCTATAATTAGCTAACCTGAGTCTGTATTATACAATTCAAAACGTTGAACCTTGCTCTAAGTTTAAAACTTGTGTTTAGACACAAGGGTCTCTGCTTCGGCTCATATTATATACTGATAGGTAAAGGGGAGATGTTACTGGTATAGATAGATGGTATACCTTTGTCTTATAATCAACTAAATTCTGGTAAAAGTTTATAGTTAATTCTATTTAAAAATCTGCTTACTCTAATTATAGTTTACTCTTAATTGATTGTGCGGTGTGATATAGTCACGGATAATAATAATACTTACCTTCTTGTAATTCATTTATTTATTTATTTATACTTTATTGCACAAAGAAATAACATACATAATGGCAAAGGCGAGTTTAACCCTAATAAGAGTTCTCTTACAGCAAACCTTATGAGAGAGAGATTCAATCGATGGATGAATGCTGTTGATGGTGCTGATGTATGAAGGAAAGGATGTACCTATGCACATTGAACTGGCAAGCGACGTGTCAATTATTTTTATACCAAGCCATTATAAACCTTAAAAACAATAATAACAAGATATAGAAACGCTTGTAGAATGAACCGCACGAAAGTGCTCGAGCCAGCGTGGCCCGCTTGATGGCTTTGCCAGACCTCGTTCATTCTACAAGCGTTTCTATATCTTGTACCATTGTTCATGAGTTTTATAATGGTGCGCTATAAAACTAATTGACGCGTCGCTTGCCAATTCAATGTGCAATGAGCCAAATAGAGTGCAGAGTAGAAGGGCCAATTGTGGCATATTTATTTATCTCATACATCAATCATTTACAACGGACCCCGCACTAGGCCAAGGCATCGCGGTAGATCGACATAAAATAAAAGGTGTTAGCTTACATAAAAGTGTGATACGGATAGGCCAGATGACGATGTAGGACATTCTGCAATTTCTAAAACATCATTTACACATTACCGTTCTGGCATACCATTTGCCTCTTGCCAGAGAACATTAAAGTAAAGTAAAGTAAAGTAAAAGTTTATTTTGCTAAATTTGTGGTAGGTACAAGTTACAAGGTACAAGTTACATTCATGTTATTAGCAAAAAAGGTTACCACTCAGCATCGTGCAAGTGCAGAGAAGGATACCTCCCCTGCACAAGCTCTTGCTCCGTTGAGTTTGAGAAAGCAAGAGGCAAGAATGGTATACCAGGATGGTATTGTGTAAATGGCGTTTCAGTATTGAATTGAGTAGAGCTTACAGTTTTTCAACTTATACTCGTAGAATACTTTAAAATCCGTGGTAGATATAAAGCGTTTTTGCCTCATTTCAAACAAAGTCCGAACATCGATAAAAATAAGTGGCCGCAAGCCCACGGGACGTAAAAAACTGCAGGAACAAATCGACAGCCGTTTCACTGGACCATGGAAGGCTATTACAAAAGCATGCTTCAGCAAACCGATTGACTATTCTTCTTGAACAGTCTCTTTATTATTCACTAGCTGTCCGCCGCGGTGTTACCCGCGATCCCTCGGGAAAACTTCACTTCCCCGGGATAAAATATAGCCTATGTTCATCAGGGATAATGTAGGATTCTATTGGTGAAAGAATTTTTCAAATCATACAAACAAACAAATCTTTCCTCTTTATAATATTAGTATAGAAGAACCTACCTACTAAACTCTTTCGAACTAGAGTGAAAGTATTATATGTGCGCTTGAAGGAGGCTTTTTTCGCGAACTGTTACATCCCTACATCTTTAAAGGAATAAGACACTGTTAACACTTCTTAATCTCTAAAGTACAACAATGGGTTGTTTGTGTCAGTCTAGATTGCGTCTTCACACACTTATTCTTTTCTTACAAGTTCTAAATTTCTCAAATAATAATTTTAGTTTAAAATCCTTCGCTGCTGTTTCCCCGGACTCTGTTATCAGAACAACTACATCATGTTTTCCAACTTTCAAGTTCTATGCAAAATCAAAATACCTATCTACTAGGATAATGTGTAGGTTTTATGGCAAAATCATAAATACCTACTTACTAGAGAATTCAAAGTTATTGAGGTAACTTTCTCAAAATAAAGCTTAATATCTTAAAAAAATGCAATGTTTCTACGAAACTACGTGTGCTGTAGATGGCCGCTGCAGTAATGCGCAAACTTCAGATGTATGACCCCAGTTCTTCAGCTTTCATTCCTCGGATAATGTATTCTCGTGTGAAAAGAAAGAAACCTCTATTTTAAACATGGTTCTGTAAGGTGCACTGGGTTTATAAATTGAGCTTAAAAGATTCGAGATTTTGTTCAGTAGACTTTTGGTATTGATGTTAAAATTGGTTGTCTGTAAAGTCGGTTTACTGACGATAGTTGAACGTGACAACGTTTGTGCTTCTTTGTCGCTCGTTCCGCGCTCTCGCTTGCACTTCAAGCCTTACATGGAACGCCTTAGGTAACGCCGAGGTAACGCCGCATTTTTTCGTGCGTGCAGCCGGCTCTATCGAATTATAAGACGTTGTCACGTCAAAAATACAATTTAAACTTTGGATGTGTAAGAAAACTGCTGTCGGTCTATTGGCTCTAAATTAATTATTAAATTATTGAATTCCAAAAATACTATAAATACTTACTATATCCTCTTATGTAAGCGCTAAAAACATACACATCTGACATCGAACATTTTAGTCCGAGTCCGAGTTTTTACAGTAGGTTCAGTTGCATGGAACTCTAGAAAACAATTCCTTGCCGTTGCATTTGAAAGCACCTAATGATGGTAAGTGGCGTTTGCGAAGAGTGAACCGCAATAACTAACAACCACGGAGGAATAACAGGAACTAAATACAGGTATGAACATTCTACGAGTACTAGTACTTAGGTATTCAATGAAACTTTGTATAAATCCATCCATACTTAATACTATAAATGTGAAAGTAACTCTGTCTGTCTGTCTATCTGTCTGTCTGTTTGTTACCTTTTCACGCCCATACCACTGAACAGATTAGGCTGAAAATTGGCATGGATAAAGGTTATATCCCAGGGAAGGACATAGGCTACTTTGTATAAATTAAAAAAATTGCACGCCGCACTGGCAGAATACATTGTTTCTGGATTGAGTTTTTATAACAAAATACCACCATGTACTACATGTATTTCACGCAATAAATCTTTACTTTACTTTACTATCCCGAAAATATCCCGAGGGACCGCGGGTCACACCGCGGGCTTAATAATAAATAATTATATAATGCTGGACATTTTACACAGCATCATCTTGCCCCAAACAAACTAAGAAAATATATGTAATGTTTGTTTTAGTCACGCTATACCCAGAGATGGACAGATTTGGATGTTACTTAGAGTAGATTGTAAACTAAGACGAGGCAATGAAATATGCTAGCCAACCAAGCTAAACCGCGAATCGAAACTATAACTATTTATAACCTGTGATCCCTCGGGAACACTTCACTTAGCATAATGTTCCGTTCAGTTCTCTCTCAAATCTGTGCAAATTTCATTAAAATCCATTCTGCAGTTTATGAAAGAGTACAAACTCCATACATCCATTCTCGACCACAAGACATCTAAACAGGGACCGTATTCGCGTTCCACAGGGCCAATTCTTCGTTTTGGAATATTTGGTCCTAGGTTAGGCCCGTGTTTTAACCTTTGAAAAATTGGCTCTTGAAGTCAGAAATCGTGGTGGAAAGAATCCGAATATTCATCAAACGAACGAAAAATGGAACGCGAATACGGGCCCAGGATCAGTATTTATTAAATCTAGCCTCTAGAGTTGAGCACGCGTCTCTAATTCTTAGCTGTTGTATATTTCCTCTCATTTCTTACCACAGTACGGTGTTTAGAACCATTTCGTAAATTGCAGGAGTACTTGAGATGAATATTTCAGTGCAACCGCTTCGACAATGGGACTTTGTCGTTGTAACTGCACTTTGCTGTGCTTTGGCGAGCTTTAGCCCACTTTAGAAGTCATGAAATAACTTGTGAGACAAACTAAGGTGGCTTGTGTTTAAATCTATGCTTAAGAATTCTATGCCACAAGGATGGATCTAGAGTCTTTAACATAACATTTTACCCTAATAGGGACTGAATGGATATCCCACTCATATAATAAAGCTGAAAATTTGTTTATGTTTGTGTTTCAATCACGCCTAAACCAGTGCAGTGAACCGAGTCAGATGAAACTTGGAATATGCGTAGATAATGACTTGGAATTGGATATCTATTCAAAATGTTGATACCATGCGGAAAGCCGTGGGTAGAAGGATGGATATGTACGGAAAACCTGCAGCTCAATCCAAATCAATATACGTCTTTCAGGTATTGACAGAATACAACAGCTCAAACACTTCCTAACAGCTCGTTTTCCGTCCCAATCCGAGACCAATCAATATTGTATTGTACTTTATTACAATAACCCTAAAGTCTTTATTTGAAAAGCGAAGATGTGACAAATACATACTTTACATCAAGTCCGTCAGTCTCCATCATGTCGATCGATGCTCCGAACCAAAAAGTCATACAAGCATAGGAAAATTCAAGATTGAGCAATATTATTTTGTGTTCTATTTCGTTGGTGCTAAATTCTTTATTCGAAAAGCTGACGTAAACAGATCAAATCCGTCAGGAGCTGAATTAGTCGATGCTCCGAACCAAAAAGTCATACAAGCATAGGAAAATTCAAGATTAAGCAATATTATTTTGTGTTCTATTTCGTTGGTTCTAAAGTCTTTATTCGAAAAGCTGACGTAAACAGATCAAATCCGTCAGGAGCTGAATTGATCGATGCTCAGAACCAAAAAGTCATTAAAGTCTAACGAAACTCAAGATCATGCAATATTAAAATGTGTTTTATTTCAATACAGTTAAGGTCATTATTCGAAAAGCAGAGCTAGACTGATTGATCTGATGTACGACGTACTTGTTTGACTGATAGCCTGACTAATATCAACTAGTAATTTGGATTTTAACTACATAGGAATAAGGTCTATTATTGAAAATCAGGTCATGCAAACAGCTCCACCGATTTTGAGTTTACGACCGCTGCCGCGTCCATCTATCGTACTGCGTGGCGCTGTGTGTAGCTTCCGGGACAAACGGCTGATACAACTTCCGTTTTATTTATTTTATTGTAAAGCGTAATGTATGAGCGTTAAATAAAATAACATTAGTTTATTTCTTTTATTAAATGATAGTATTAATATAAATTAATGTAATGTATAAACAGGCCAATGTAATTTAGTGTTTATTAAAATAAGACCAAAGCTTGACTTGACCTGTCTACTCCATAGTCTCGAGATCCTGTCTTCGGGTTTTTTTTTTTGTCGGATATTTAAGTTTTGGGAATTAACATAATTTTAATAGCAGAATGAAATTACCTAGAAAAATTTTGGAATAATAAATATCTACAAGCTTTATCTACAAGCTACAATATTTACAGGTATTTTTCTGAAAATTGCGAAAAAGTGCCATCTAGTGACATAAATTGTTAAACCATTAAGCAAACTCCGATACTGTTGATGGAACTTTTCATCCTATACTTAGTACTTACGTAAAATCATAGATGGCGTTATAGATAATAAACACAAAAATGTCTGTTAAAAAGAATTTTTATTTTTAACTAAGTAGGATTCCGTTGAACTTTTTTTTTTTTTTTTTGTATGTAGGTATAGTTGAGCTGTTTGAGCTGCGATTCTACTCTACTTCAGGTTTGAAAAATACCTGAAACCTACAGTTCACGATTTTTATCTGAGTTACCCATGGCTACATGCGGGTGAAGCCGCGCGCAGAAGCTAGTTTTAAATAATTTAAGCAAGACACCAAATAAAGATGATGTCCTTTCAAAAACTATTAAATTCAGAAGTGGGGACGAGTATCCTCCTATGGATACTCGGAGTTACAACCGCTTCATTACGCGAGACACAGAATGTCCAAAACGCAACGATAGCGCGATCTAGGATTGGCACATTTTTAGCAGCGCCATCTATTGTAGAAATAAAACATCTTTCCTTATCCATTGAAAATGCTTGGTCCAGTTGGTCCTGAATAACTGACGGACGCACAGCCTAAACCGCTGCTCGTAGAGAATTGAAACTTGGCTGGTGTGTTCTTTGTATGACGTAGAGAATTGAAACTTGGCTGGTGTGTTCTTTGTATGACGTAGAGAATTGAAACTTGGCTGGTGTGTTCTTTGTATGACGTAGAGAATTGAAACTTGGCTGGTGTGTTCTTTGTATGACGTAGAGAATTGAAACTTGGCTGGTGTGTTCTTTGTATGACGTAGAGAATTGAAACTTGGCTGGTGTGTTCTTTGTATGACGTAGAGAATTGAAACTTGGCTGGTGTGTTCTTTGTATGACGTAGAGAATTGAAACTTGGCTGGTGTGTTCTTTGTATGACGTAGAGAATTGAAACTTGGCTGGTGTGTTCTTTGTATGACGTAGGCATCCGGTACAAAGGGATTCTTTGAAATTCAACCTGAAAAGGGCTAAAAACTTTTGTATGAAAAATCGTATGCCTGGCACTTAGAGACAGGTACCACGTAAACAAAGTTGCCGGCATTCCGCTAGTTATAAATAAAGTCTTTATTAAAATTCTCATAATAATAAAAGTTATGTCTAAGCTTATAAGTATAACGTCATCTCTTGCATCTGCAGATCCGATGTAAGGCGCGCTTCATTCCCGCGAAGTAATGGATGACTTGCTCCTGTAAATAAATAAATAAATTGATGAATTGGTCTTCAAGATTCCTTAATCCGATACAGCAGCCGTAATGTCTAAATTGAAATCCATTTCCAGTTGTCATCCTAATAGAGCTCAACCAATCACACAATACGAAAATGACAAGGCCAGGCTAGGTTTCAAATCCTAGTATACTAATTCCTAATAATTCCTAATCCTAATATATGCTAATATAATAAATCTAAAAGTTTGTGAGTATGTTTGGATGTTTGTGTAACAATCACGCCTAAACCAGTGAACCGATTTGGATGAAACTTGGAATAGGCGTAGATAATTGCCTGGAATAGCATAAAGGCTATTCAAATGTTGGTACCACATGGGCGAAGCCGCGCGCAGAAGCTTTTCAAGTATAATTATGCCAATGTCAAGTTTGAGTATGAGTCGAGATCTAGAAAAATACTAAAGATTGATACAGTGCCACAAACATAACTGGACTGGTGGCCAAAAGAGGAACTAACGAATTTAATATGAAAATTATTTTTTCTGCCAACACCAAATGCGATAACAGCGCCCCCCTCACCGGTTCAGATAAGTTTGTTACACTGTAAGTGACAGTCATATGAATCACAACCATAGACATCTGTCGGTATGACCATTACATACAGGGTGTAAGAAAACGTCTACCGAAGCCGAAAGGGGTAGGTACAGCATCCCAACACACATCCAAATCCAAAAGGATTTTTCGAAAAAAATCATCTTATCTGGAGAAAACAGCGTTTGAAGTGTACTGTTTGTGTATGTTCTGGGCGCGTTGTTTGACGTAGATTATATTGAGTTTTAACTGTTTTTTTTTATAAATGAAATTATGAGGTACGTATTGTCTTATTATGTAGTAATAGTAGTCAATAACCGAAAATTACATAAAATGTATGCGTTTTTTTTTCGCTAATTACGTTTAGAATCATGGTCTGGTCACAACCCCTCAGTTTTCGGTAGTTATCTTTTTACACCCTGTATATTGGTAGTATGTAATATAATACATAGTGACCTGCATAAGATTAAAGCACATGGCCACGAGCGCCATGCCCAGCATGAGGTAGAGGCTGCACGCGATGAACGAGGTCTGGATGCGCGCCGAGTACACGCGCTCGCCTGGGACGAAGTCTCCGAAACCAATGCTGGGACCAAACTTACGATATAGCCTGGATATTGTGTTGTGAGGTGGTGAGGCTATTGTGAAGGCAACGATAAAGCTAGAAACATCTATAGGACGCGGCTTATGCCGGCCACCCACGATCCAGTCTACCGTCCAGTTTGCAGCGCTGCAAACTTGATCAAGTCGGCAGAACGAAGTTCTTTTTCGCTTGTCATGCACACCCATCCCGATACCCCGTCGGGTTTATTGGACGCCGCATCCAGTCCGCGATAGACTGGACGGTAAACTTGATCGTGGGTGGCCGGCATTTCGGACTCTGGATAATGATTGTACGTACCACTGAGCAAACTATCGGACGTAAATCGCGGACGTGTCCTTGAGATTTCGGACGTCCGACAACGATCTGGCGGCTGGATGTTTTTTTTCTGTGCATACATCAGTCGCGTCCGCAGGCCGCGTCCGATAATATATTGCTAGCTTTACTCTGCGTTACGTGGGCGACTTGACGCGAACGTGATTGCGAAGCGAAGCGATAGTTTACGTCAAATCATACATAGTGTCAAAAGCAAAAATTGTGACCGCGTTAGATTAAATACGCGCCGCGCCGCTGCGCATCGCTCACTTAGGACACTTCAATAGTAAATCGACTATTTGTTGTTTCCGCGCCGCTTCGCGTTCGCAGATCGCCCACGTAAGACGCAGGGTGAAGGAAAACATACGATTACGATTAAAGATTATTTATTTCTCATAAGATTTACAAAATAAATCACTTACTGAGAAACCTTATCATACTACAAAGTATTTACACATTTTAAATACAGTGAGCGATAAATAAGTATTAAAATTATTACAATAAACCTTAATTACATTTTACATATGCATAACAACATGGCAAAATCAGATTAAGTAGCAAAATTAAAATGAAATAATTCGGGTAGTTTTGTCAATCATGCATAAAAATAGCAAACTTTGTTTGTGTAGGAACCAGTTGCACCGATAAAGTGTGTGTTCGATCAAACGCTTTGTGTTAACCCGATTTTGCATAAATTAACTTTCAATGAAAAATTTAACTAGATTTGCGTTAGGTAGGTAAGTACATACATACATCAATTTAAATTAATTATAATAATGACAATAATAAGTATAATTTATGCTAAGGTATTATTTTATTATAGCAAATAAATTAGGGTAGTACCTAGTAATTAATGTACCCGTACAATTTTCAAAGATTTTATATTATGTTGTGTTTTTCGTGTTTTTTATTAATTGTTTTCAGGCTCCTTGTACATAACTGTTTTTGGCTGCATTGAGATGATCTTTGGTACTCCCTTTATGTATTTTATGCCTATGTTTTCCTCTCCTTGTTCCTGACGGGTCTGAAGTTCTTCCTTGAGAGTATTTAAATAGCTCTGTTGTTGAGGAGTTCTATCTGAGAAAATATATTTGTCCTGAAGTGCTAAGTCCGCCTTTTTTCGCAAGATGTCCCTAACGATTTCTGCAGATTGAAAGGTCGCTCTAATAGGCCTTGACATTCCTGGCTTGTATTTACCCAGTCGTGAGCATGTTAAAGGCTCAGATAGACTGAGTATTCTAGTAATTTCAGAGATTTCCTTTCTGTCATTTTCCAGCCTTGCCTTTGGGTCAGAAGATTTCAATTCGCTTACTCCTGTGACTATTATGTTTTTCTCCCTTATGGAACGTTCTCTTATTTCTACGATGATGTCCTCACTACTACTTGAGAACTTTGGCTGTCCCGAAGAAGGTAGCGATGTTGATGTTTTGAGATCTTCTATGTCTTTTTTCATTGATGCTATATTGAGCTCTGCATTATTGTAGCAGATTTTGATTTCGGCAATTTCCTTTTTGCACTTATTCTGTTCAAGTATAATATTGTCTGTTTTTGTCTCTATGTTTTGTATCTGTTGTTTTATTGAAGTGATGTCCTCTGAAATTTTTAGCATGTTGTTGTTTTGTTTGGCTGAGAACTCTTTGAGTATACATAAAATATCTGCACGAAAGTCAGCAAGTTCTTTTTGTATAGAATGGTGCGTACAATCTGGGACCTTGCGCTTTCGTAAGGATACCTGTTGCACTTCAGAAGCTGCAGGGCAGTCGACGTGTGATTGCGAATCTTCATAACCACTTGGCGTGCCAGGTGGGCTACGTCTTACGCTCATTTTGGTCTGGTAGAAGAACTCGACTTTAACCTCCGGTTAACGTGTTGGTACACCTGCGCCGTAGGAATTTCTTGGTTTGCGTATGGTGACTGCTGTGAGGTGCGAGTGCGATGAATTATTGGTTCCGTCTCTTTTACCCGAGGTGGTGCGGGGTACTAATACACACACAAAACTAGCTTTTATTAACTATAAGATAGAATTGATTTTCCATTACAGGTATAATTAAAAGTTGATAGAAATCTTTTAGCACACGTCTGCTCAGTTCGCTCACTGCTAAGCAACATCGTGAGGAAACCCGCAGCTTAGTCAGCTCCACACGTCTTGTCTTTCCTGTGAGCCAGGCTGATTAAGCTGAGAGGATGGTATAGGTGATAAAAAGCCTATTCCATCTCAAACAATGTCCCAGACACTACAGCGTCCCGTTCAGTGTAGGCATGGATTGTCTCCTGACGCTGTATAAATCATCTAATATAGATGTAAAGGCCTAAGTTTTTTTGGATATTATGAGGTAGTGTAGATTAGATATTGTGAGGTGACGTGTGGATATTGTGCAATGGCTTGGATATTGTAAGGTGGTGTGTATAATGTATATTGTGAGATGGCTTGGATATTGTGATGTGGCAAACATATTGCGAGAAATTTTCGATGTTGTGAAATGAATAGGTGGAAATGGCAGTGAAGTGGTATGATAGCTTGTCAGTGATGTTGTTGTGTGTTGTGAGATGGCTTAGCCACTTACCTGCTGAGCGATATGAAGCAGAAGTAAGCTCCGTCGAGTTGGTCCCATTTTTCCCACATCCCGAACAACATTGAGCCAAATATAAGATAACTGGAACACAATGCATTTTTATGATAACTTTTTTGATATTTGGCCTATAAAGTAAGTCGTTAGTAAGAAAAGATCAATTTAAATCATTAAAACTAACTGACTAAACAAAATTTGTCTTCTGTATTCGAACTAGTAAACGGCCACCCATTTCGCGCTAAGTAAGTAAGTAAGTTCGTATGAGTCAGTGGCGAACTCTGGCGACGGAGTTTTTAGGCCGCCATAAGGGCGCCGTCATGGCTTAACGACTTAGCCGGGACCGACAATTTAACGTGCCCTCCGAAGCACGGAAGCGCTCAGATGAAAATGCCACTGGCGGTCACCCATCCACTTACAGATCGTTTCGAACGTTGCTTAACTTCGACGATCTATCTAGAACGACTAAGCAAGAGACCACGAGCGCTTCAATTCGCAGCTGTTTGCGTTGTTCAGCGCAATTTCGCGCTGAACAACGCAAACAGACGGCAAAACGTACCTACTTACCCGACCATGATGGAGACGCAGACACTGATGGGGACAGTTATGGTTTGTGCGTCGAAGGATACAACTGTGAACTCGCTTGTACCCTCGCTGTCCCGTCCCGAAGGCCGCGCTGGGAGGGATATACTGTGGTGGTAGTCTGCTCGTCTGAAAATTTATGGGAAGCTATTTATTTGTTTTTTTTTTTATTTCTTTTCTTGTATCTTCTGTCTTATTTGAGATTCATTTTTCCTTAACTTGATGACCATTTTCAATATAAAGATTAACAATTTTTTTTTAATGCAAGCATAAATGTTGCCGTGAGCTGATTCAAAAAGTCCCAAAATAATTACTGATATTATTTTATTGACATTTTGACTGAGTTATTACTTTGAAGAAATAATTACTAAAAACATACAGTCAAATGCTAACTTTTTGGAAGTTCATAATTAGATTTTTAGTTCCCAAAAGTCATGTGTTCACTTTTACAAAAACATCTTAACAATTTTCTCAACCGATCTAGCTCAAACTACCCTTATAATCTGACCTAGGCAATCCTCTCTGGTGATATTCATAGTCAGTGACGTCAGACTCCGAATGTCTCGACCGCCAATGTGCCGGACGCTCTATACTCTCCGCCTCACTCGTCTCTACCTGGAACATCAAACAAATTATAAACTTGCTGCCGTTTGTAACTTTAACAGGATAATTATAAATAGATTGCCTAATATAATGTAGTATTACCTGTGTCCTCACCCGCACTCTCCGCCGGGTGAAGCCGGGACAGCCGCGACAGAGGCACGCCAGCGCGTACACGCACTTGAACCAACGCGCGAGCAACTCACCTGAGGAGGGATCTTTAATTGGCGACGAGGTTTTACAAAAAATTACAAAAACAAGAATAAAAGCAACGAACATCGACGTCCATGATACCGTCACATTTTACTATCATAATCGTTATTTGACTTAAAATGTGTATGTTGGGTTTTGGAATTCCTTTTAAACTAATTGGCATATTCGACTATAAGCCCAAGTTAAATATCAAGTTTCGCAGTCGCAAAGAATATAACCTTCTTACCAACATTGCTGAGGTAGAGAAGGAACAGAGGCATCCCCAGAAGAGCGTAGAGGATGGTGGTCACTTTGCCCCAATTAGTCTTTGGGGATAAATGACCGTAACCTGGAATAAAATAAATAATGCTGGACATTTTCACACAGCATCATCTAGCCCCAAACTGAGCATAGCTTGTATGGAAACCAGATAACTGCTATACTACATATATACTTTTTGTTTGTAAATAAATACATAATTTTACATAGAAACCCCCAAGCATTATCAATAGATCAATGAATTTCATATTTCGAATTTACATGTATATACATACATACATAAAGTCACGCCTCTTTCCCAAAGGGGTAGGCAGAGACCACGGATCTCCACTCACTACGATCCTGACACACAACTTTCGCCTCATTCACTCTCATTACATTCTTCATACATGCTCGTCGGTTTAGGGTACTTTTGACCTGGCCCTTCTCCAAAATGTCGCCAATTTGATCCAAGAAGGTTCGCCTAGGCCTTCCCCTTCCAGCTGTCCCATGCACACTCGCCTCATACACTTGCTTTGTCAAACGATTGTCATCCATCCTCTCTACATGCCCAAACCATCTTAACATACCTTTCTCGATCCTCAACACTACATCTTCTTTCACTCCACACTGTTCCCTTATCACACTTTTTACATGCATATGTGGTGAGGAAACCCGCAGCTTAGTCAGCTCCACACGTATTTACATTGTCATTGGACAAGGTCGATTAAGTGAGAGGATGGCTTAGGTGCTACAAGCCTATTCCATCTCAAACAATGTCCCAGGCACTACAGCGTCCCGTTGAGGAGCATAGGTTGCCTCCTGACGTTGTATAAATCTAGATAAATGTCTAAGTTTTTTAATTCTAGATGTTACCTATAGTAGTGATGACAGTGAGCGAGTAGAGGAAGGCAGAAGAGAAGCTCCACTGCCTCGAGGCGCGCCCGCCGTCCCAGCCCAGACGACGCGCTACCACTATCTTCCACTGGTACCGCACCAGCTCCGAGTTTATACTGTAGCACGTATTCATATAGTTCATGTATCTGTCTGTATGTTAGTAGTGATGATAGTGAGTAGAGGAAAGCAGAAGAGAAACTCCACCGTCCTAGCAATTTTTTTTTATCTGTCACTGCTAACGCACCAGCTCAGATTTAATACTGCGGATGTTATAATAATAACTACGTTTTATGAACTAGTAAATTGCTTTTAAAATAATACATTTGCAAAAAAAAATAGAGGTTACCGTGAGCTGATTCAGATGAGCCAAAAAACAGATGTTTTTCTATTTTTCACTGAGAAATTCCATTGAACAGTTCTTGAATCCAGTATCAGGCTCGCTGTTACCATGATTCTCAAACTGTGCATGAAACTTGCGGTCAAGTTCTATGAACAATTTGAAAATCATGTGTCGGTATAATGTTTCAATTCAATCAGCCTATTTTCTGAGAAGTTACGTTGAACAGCCCCTGACTCAATCATCAGATCAGCTCGCTGTTGTCGAATTGCATTTTGGCATCCACATTTTGCACCCCGTACACAGTTTTGCCCATCGCCGTCCCTTACCTCTCTTTAAGCGCAGTCTCATTGAACAAATTGAGCGTCAGCGCATTCTGCCACAAATACTGCGCAGTGTTGTTCCTTTCTAACGTCATATTGTTCACTCGTTCTATCTCGCTCTCTCCTTCTATTGCTTGGAACATGAATGCACCTGAAATAGGAGATGACTTTGAAAACCCCCAAGCTTAAAATAAGCTACAATACATGCATGCAGGTATGCTATAATACAAATTGTAGGTAAACACATTTTTGCATCATTTTAATTAGCTATTATTTTTTCAAATACTTGATCAAAGGTTACGTACTTATAATAGGTACCTTAAAAACCTCATTCTCGCTTATAAGTCAATTTCTTTTTAGTTTGAAAACGTAATTATTAAATTGCCATTTTTCTTTGTCAGCTCTTTGATTTATTGAATGGAAAAATAATTACTTTTAGTGAAAATGTTCTTTGGTCTGAAATGAAGGATCGGATTGGTGTTAAATGGTTTGAAAGAAATGAGGCTTTATACTGAACTACGGCCTTTACATCTTTACTGGATGATTTACACAGCGTCAGGAGGCAACCTATGCCTACACTCGCTTTAGTGCCTGGGACATCGTTGGGGTTGAGCAACTAAGCCATCCTCTGGCGTTTTCCAGTGACATTGTCAGTCGTGTTGGTAGAGCTGAGAGCTCGTCTTTATTGTACTAAACGTAAAAACCCTTTGGTGTTTTACGGGAACTCGTTACCTTAATATTGCTAGTCGAGAGTGCATCCTACAAGAATCACACGGATTAACAAAGGTTTCTTAATAATAACTTTGAGATGTCTCTCCTGTCGTAAGAGAAACTTGCATTACGAGTACAGTAGCATAAATTTTTTTTTTAGGTCTGTGATTGGGGAACGAAATCTGTGCTAACGGGCGGTTTACATTGGTCAACGCAGAGACAAGTAGAAGTATAGTGACAAGTGGTGAGCCGTAAGAAAACAAAACAATAAAAGCAAGTGGAATTCATCACAAAACGATTGCCGCTAGGGGCGCTGTTATAGCACTAAATGAGGTTGTAACTTTTTTAATTTCTTCATTTTATTACGTAGTCTGGAGCTCTGTAATTTGTTATAATGAATTACTGCAATCTCTGAGGCTTTTAACTGTTTCCTTAAGACGTCTTCTCATTAATTCATGACAGATGACGGAGCAGACAGGATTTTAAAGCTTTTTCGGAACGGAGTGCGACTTCTTTCGCCATTTTATTATCTTTTTCTAATTTTTTACCAGATTTTATTATGTAATTTCGGTGGCATTTTACTAATAAAGCCTTGGATACTTGGCAGGAGATTTGGAAGATGGAAGGAGAGTATATTTCTCATTTGAAAGATTTCCGCAGCAGTTTTCAAGAAAAAAGCCGCCGTGTTTTGGTCAAAACCAAATTGACAGGACTGACTGACTGACTGAATAAAGAAATTATACATCCTACTTGACATTAGCAGAATTATACTGATATTAAAGTTAGTTGCCATTTAACAAAAGAAGAAGAAGGTAATTATGATTCTAGCATGTGCTGGCTTCACTTAATTCGTCGCTAAGAAGTAGAATCACCTAACTCTTAAATATACTTAAAATCATCCTACCTGGACAAAAAAAGGAACTAAAAAGGACTTAAAATAGTCCTGTCCCATCTTACTGAATTAGAAATCTACAAAATACTCTTATGTAATTCACACCAAAGGGTCTTGTAATATTTAAGGAAGCCAAGCTTGAAAAAGCGGAACACTTATCCAAATTTTTGCTCAAAAAGGTCGCTTGGGACCTTATTAATTCATTTTGGAGACAGATTTCTTTAATCTACCGGCGAGACGTAAATTACGTGACGTCATAATTCTCGCGACTTGGGCCCCAGGGTTCTTGATGGTGGCAGGGATTTTGTTCGTCAGCGTTTTTGTTACTTCCGAGATGAACTTTTTGAGGGAACCATAGAGATTACTCTTAAGCTTGCTTATTTGTCTGAATTAGGATAACCAACGGCGAAGGAAAACTCAACACTGAAAAGAAACAGGACTACGACCGTACGTATTTCCTAGGGTAACGCCACTTAATCTATGAAGGAAAACATCGTGAGGACACCAGATAGTATTATTGGCTTGCAACCTGTCACTTACAGAATGCTAAATTCTGCAAAATGTAGCTAACACTACCTCTTTGTTTTGTTAATTTTTAAAACTTTAAATACTTCCGAGAGTAAGTAAAAAAAAATGTAACCTGAAGATTTTAAATTATTCTTTTACATTTTCAGACAATCATAATGTATGATCCAAATTTTTCATAACGTTCCTAATTGAACTGTCTATCGGAAAGCGCATGTGGTTGTTTATTTAGCTAATTTAATCTCTGTAGTTTAAAAATATGACTAAATTGGTTTTTTATAGCTTATTTTGAATCAACGCACACTCAAATGTGGCCATTCTTTGAAGATAACTAAAGGGCAGTCTAATTTCCTTAGTAGTTAGTGTTCCTTATCCAGGTGCTCGTACTTACATGCGCATATATTTTTTTCCGAACCGAAAAATCCATTGATAACCAGAATTGGAAGTCATGATTGATTGAATAGAGGTAAAAACTTATACGTTAAAAACGTACTATTAAACAGACGGGAATAATAATGACGTGGACAGTGATCTCGGCTGGTTGCTCGGTAGGTTAGGTTCGTAGCAGTGAATTGGTATACCTACTACTTACGTCATCAAGTGTACTCACGCTAAGCGTACGCGTAGTATCATCATGACCAGTATAGAAAAGTACTTTTCACCTTACTAGCTCAAAAAGGGCGCTTTTGCCGCGTAAAAACAGTGAGCAAAACTCTACTTTGCTCACACTATGAGGAAAAGTGATTTGAATTTAGAATGCTGCAAGCAACCAATGAGAATCGAATATTACAGGCCGCAGCGTGCGCCCGGCCAGGCGGCGGCGGCGGACAAGGTACCCTGGTAGCAGGACTGGTAGCCTGCTACTTGACGGGCAAGAAAAATAGCGGGAATTGGTTTTCCTTACATCTTGTATTTTAGAAATGAAAAGTCTTATGTATCAAAATTTTCGATTCCGACGGGATTCGGACCCGCGATGATTAGACGATCCTCCTAAAGCCGGAGTGCCTTCGACCGCTCGGCCACAGAACCACATGCGTCAATTTAGCAATTCTTGATAAGCTCATATTTATCGGTTAATATCATCGCGGGTTCGAATCCCGTCAGAATCGAAAATTTTGATAAGACTTTTCATTTCTAAATGAAATACCAAGTGTGGATTAGCACTATTAAATTACAAAAAATCTTGTATTTTTTCGCTAGTAAGGTGAAAAGTTGTATGTATCACACGAGAGCAAAATAATTTGTTGCTTATGCTTTTGAATCTCTCACTACACTCAGGATTCTAACATAGAATCACTCGCTACGCTCGTGATTCAAATATAGAATCCTTCGTTTGTTCGAGATTCAAACTCAGCACTCGCAACAAAAACGAATTTTGCTCTCTTGTGGAACAATGTACTATTGTGATCATGACGTCACATCTACTCGATACGTGGGCCGCCATAACTTTCGTTCGAAATTTAATTTAAATTTGAATATCGAACATAATAAAGGTCGCTGTACAATCAAGCGCTACGCCACAAAGGTGCGACAACGCTTCGAAGAAAGCTCTTTTCAAGTTAAAAGGCGGCATCCACCCGTAACCATCGCTTACGCTTCATTCCATTCATACTTTAATGACGCGGAGCCACGTACAGCCACCCTAATTCTATTAAGCCAGCTTTATATTGATAACGCGACTTTTACAACGACTTTGTTGAATCACCGGAGTTTTATAAGACTGGCGACTTCGTACGACTGCAAAATTATCTAAGAAATCTGTTTGAGATCGAAGGCGAAACAAAACAGGTGGTTCGCTCATATTGGGGACTTTGTGTATTCTATATGGACTTCTTCTTTCTTCTTGCTGTCGTGTAAATCGTTCTTTCAAAGCAGCGTGGTGAATCCTATAAGATGCGCTGTTTAAGGGCTAACTTTAGTCATGAAATTTCATGGTTTAAAAGATAAAAAAAAAAACATTTTTAAAAACAAGTTTTTAGTAGAAACTGCCGAGGGTTTTGTTGTCAGTGTTCCTGTAGCATTCTTGCATAATTTGCGTCTATAACTATATTATATGGGTTTATCTTCATGGGTCGCTTAAGTCAAGACTGAAAATCGCGTCTGAAGCTTCCCTGGCTTATTGTTAACGCGTTTTTGATACCCACAGCAATACGCTGGATAATTGAAGCGTTATCCACAACATGCGTGTTTATGGACGATTTATTTTTATCGCGCAATAAAAGAATGTTATATCAATATTGCTATATTCCCGAATTTACGAATTGCCCATTGTACGAATTACCCTCGGGTGTTGGATAGGCAGTTTTTGTTTTTATATGATGAGCTGTATCCCGCGGCTTTATTCAAGAGGCTTAGCGAGTGAACACACTATGCCTAACTAACGCAGCTGAAAAAAATGTATGAAATAATTTCGGCATAACGTGTCGTTAGTAATTCAAAGGTTGCCTGGAAGAAATCGCTTTCAGCGATAAGGCCGCCCATTGTACTAATGAACTTGTAAATGTCTCTAATGTATTGTTTTCGTTGTTGTTTTGGTGTACAATAAAGTGTTCATTCATTCATTCATTCATTCATTCATTCATTCATTCAAATAGCAGGCGTAATCATGCGGAATTTTCGCCGCGTAAGTTCGGCATTGTGTGTTTTGACACTTATAGGTTTAAAGCACGCAGGGAAAAATTAAATAAGTTTTAGAAATTGATCTGTAGCTTCATAGCTTCAGACATTAACCGTAACTATAAATACCGATTTACTTGATTTTTATTTTAAGTTATAAGAATTGAAGACAGCCCACTTCAATCTTGGGTCTGTCTATTTTTTTTTAATTTTATTGTAGTCTGTGCCCTGTGAGACTGTGTTTAAGTGATTAAACTTGTCCCACTAAATAAATACCTTAGCCTTTTAACGAAAACAGCTGAACAATATCGACTTTGGACGACAAAGTTGAACAAAAATAAACTAGAAAAGTTTGATAGTATAGAATTTGAGTTGCGGTAAATACGAACGTTCCTACGAACTATTGTAGTAAAGTAGCGTTATCTTATCGGTCATCCCAGAGGAAGGGCCTTGGGCCGATGCCGGATTTACCTATTGAATTTATGAGTTGGTTCTTATCGCAAGAGAGAGAGTCCTGATACAGATGCAAAAACTGCGTGAAATTATTTCAATAGTTATGACACAGCTTAATTTGCAATGTTCCAGGTTCAACAGCAACAGCGTCTTGTTGAGAATAAGACATAAAACATGTTGCCTTGCTGATGCTGTCAAAGTCATAATTGATATCGCGCTGCGGTGTATACAGAAAAGAAAAGCATTGGAAAGATATTGAGGAAAATTGCATGATTGCACCGCTAAGAGCCAAATAAATAAAATGTGTTTCTTTCAAACTATCTAGTAGTGAATCAATTCACTACTAGATAATGAAATAAAGTCGCATTTTAGAAAGTGTTGGCGGAGATGATGTTGTCAATTGAAAATAACTTACCAGCGACAGTGTAAGCCACGACGAGCACAATAACGCCGATGTTACTGAACAGGAAGGCGAGCAGAGCGCGCACGGCGGAGCGCACGCGCGACGCGAGCCGGCGCTTGCGGCGAGCCATCCGCGCCGCGCGTCGCCCCGCGCTAGTGGACCACCACCTTTACGGCATTGGGAGCTGGAACACACAGTTCATACTTTATGTCCCTAGATGGTGATAGAGAAAAAAATGTTTGCTATATAGGTTGACCAATCACAAAGCTCTATCCAAGAAATCTACCTACGTTTGAGCTTTGTGATTGGACTATGATGCGCGTGAGGTGCCTATCACCTTATTATCTCGTATCGATCTTTTGGAGATCGCGCTAAAATAAATAGCATGGCTGGGATTCAAACTTGCAAAAGTTTGCAACGTAAGTACGTACTCTACAGTAAGTATGTAGCTAACACGGCTCTACAGTTTACATGCATATCTAACGAGAATAAGTATAAATGTTAAGTTGTTTAGGAAAAAAATCGCAATTGTTTACAATCTAGTTTTTCACAGATCAGCGAATCAGAGGCTGAATAATATTGATACAGATCTATTTAAATTAATTCGTTCAGACAATTTCCAGAAGCGAGGTTACACAAATATTATTGTACCACTTAAACCTTGGTTCGTAGGAATCGGTTGGCGTCTTATTAAGGACGTAAGTTTTACAGTATTAGCAAAATGTGCATGTAGAGTCAGCGCCTAAAAACGACTTAGTGTGCATCTGTATTTTACTGAGACGTGTACACACACACACACACACATAAGTTTTCGTATAGGAACTAGGTACCTATTCTGCAGTAATTAATGACTTCAGCACTGGCCGTTTAATTTATTTTGTAAGTAAATGATATTTATTTTAATATTTTAGTTTAAAGTAGGAACTTATCTGTAGGTATAAGCTGTTTATCTTTTTATTTGTTTATTTAAAAAAGGACACCACCGGTATACACTTCACATTCCAAAACAAAAACAAAGTGTCTCAATTCTAGTGTTCCCATAATACAGGGTATCTATCACAACATGCGTAAAACAATTGTTAATACGTGTACCTACTGTACCTAGTGTTTGTTAAATAAGTTTTTTTGTTTATGATGAATGGGTCGACTCTTGACCTCGAAACTTACATAGGCAAGAATGAAGTCTACGATGGAAATAAGTGTTTTTTCTTTCTTTCTTAAGAAAACTTTGATTTCGGCCAACTTCTACTAAGAAACGTGATTTTAGTTTGTGTTATCGGCAATCTGATATATTTAAGAAATCCATACCTATAAGGCACTAAAGGCGGGCTATACCTAAATGCGTTTTCTTTAAAATATTCCTTTACGGTCATTATTTGACGTTCCCCGTATCTCAAAAAATAAAAGTTTTAAATTAACATTTACATTCACGTGTTGTAGCTGTCTTTGTTGGATTGTTATTTTAAACTGTTGAACCAGTTCTGTTAAACGTATTAACCTTCATTGCACAAGTTTGTGCGAATATCACATTAAACAACCGCTCATGTGGATAACTTTTAAGATTAAGTTATTATCCAACGACTTAAGATTAGTTAGTTTTGGCCTAGTGAAGTGTAAGAAGCTTTAAGTTAGTGAGTTCCTGAGCGATTAAAGAATGGATGAACTGATTGATGATGATGATTTCGCTCTTTATTTCCGTAGTGAAAACCTCTTGAGATTGGAATTTATTGAACTCAGACTGACAGTTAACGACACCACCGTCAGCGCCATCTAGTTTTGAACTCCGTAACTAAACACGGTAAAGAACCTTTATCACGATTCAAAAATATTTCCTGACGATTCAAAAAATACACACGTAGGTAATTGTTCAAGTTTTTACTTCTGTTGGCACTCCTGGAGTGCCACTGTTTTTGTTTAATTGATCGAGAGATAACTTCAATAACATTTGAAAGAAAAGAAAGAAAGAAAGAAAATGCATTTATTCAAACCACCACTACATTATACAAGTGAAATACATACCTAATTACTAGTTCTAAGATATATATCTATATTAACAATATTATGTGGTGGTGAATTGGCCTACAGCTCAGCGTAATGCTACTGCATGTTGCCATACTGTAGCGCTGGTCTTCCGCTGAGGCCAGCGATGACATTTGAATAAAAGTTTGAATGTGTTGGCAGATAATTTTGGATATTTTGTAAGTGAAATACATTCATAATATTGCCGAGTTAAAACGAATGGACTGACATTTATTTTTCCCAACAATTTGTCGAATCGTAAATGAATGGAATGCCAGCAGCTTTCGGAATAAGAGACGAAATATTTTGATGGAATGCAAAAAATCGGTATAAATAAACTATTGGCTCAACTCATCTCAGGAATTACTCCTACATAATACATACATAAAATCAACCGCTGCTTAACACGTTCGTTGCATTACGAGATCTATCAGATCTCCTGCAGGACTTTTGTATTGTGCGTTGCTTATAATCGTGTTGTTTCACTCCTTGCGGGAGGCTCTAACGTGTAAAGTTCTTTAAGTATGAGTAATACAAATATACATATTTGCTTCCTATTTAAAGGTGAATTCAAGGACATTAAAAAAAAATATAGAGATGGATTAGGTCCCTAACGCACAGTAGTATAATTATTTCCATTCCTTGCGTTAGGAGATCTGTCGGTACTCGTGAAATCGTACGCCTCGTAGACGCAAGAGCGGGAGGGTAGGCGGCGCGGGCGCCGCGTGACTCGATTTAGTGTTGTCCTAGCATCGACGTCACAGGTCGCGCGCACGGTTCGAAAATATCACTACGTAATTGTATTTTAAAGTGTGTTGATTATTGTTAATAAACAATGAGTAATTCTAAAGGGAAAAAGTGTAAAAAGTCTATTTATTTTGGTGAGATTTCTAAAAACGAAAACTCAACGCCGGATTATACTGCTGCATCGTCCAGTTACGAAAAATTACGACGTACATTCAACAGCACTGACGCTTCTAAAAAAGCCAAAAGAATTATTACCATTTGCGCGCAATGCAAACAATCAATGTGCTTACCATGTTTTAGTGAAAAACACTTTTAATAAAACTTTTTCAATCGACGAGATATTATTTTATTCCCATCACTACTTTACTACACATATTGAGCTATCTTCGGTTGCGGTAAGAGATACAATCGATACCTAATTTTTTTTTGGTTTTTGTAGTTTATTCTAATGTCATATCTGCGTGCGAACCTAGCTAAATGTAGAGCAAAGGCCTCTCTTGACCCACAAAAACTTCAAAATATTATGTCATTGGTTTTTTGGAAGATATAAATTATTTTCAAAACTGTATTTTTAGGAGACTGATTAGGTCTCACACGCACCAAATGGTAGGTTAGTTTCAAGATCTTTTAGGTCTCCAAAGCACCAGCTGAAAGTTTTTTGAAAATGATGGCGCAGTGAACGTGTTAACCGATAAATATGAGCTTATAAAAAAATTCGATTGTGACGACTAGGGTTCCGTGGCCGAGCGGTAAGACACACGGCTTTAGGAGGATCGTCAGATCGTCAATTTTGTACTTCTTTTTCTAAATAAAATCACGCCTCTTTCCCGAAAGGGTAAGCAGAGACAAATGCGTTGGACAAACCGTCAGAAAGCGTCGAGCAATAAGTCGAGTTAGATTTCACCGTTGTAATTCATCGCGATCAATAAAGCTAAACTCAGTTCACGTGCTTTAACTGAGATCAAAGTTACCTTTTGGATTTCACCAGCAAAAGATCGCGTTTGACAATCTGTCAAACATTTGATCTCAGTTAAGCCCAACTTTTCGTTGAACACCGAGGCGCCTTGGCTTACTTTTAAGCCGTGACTCAGTTAACGATGTGATATCCGCAGGTGACCACAAATTACGATATAAACTTTAACGATCTACATGTAGTTTTATGAGAAGCTGTGACCGTTGTTTTGCCACGTAAATAATATAAAAACCCCTGTTAATTGTTTATCCCTACAAAGTGTTTTCTATCTTTGTAGGGTTGTCATCATGTCTCCTCTATCACTCCTTACTTACCTACTTATTTATTTTTATCATTATCTTTACGATTGTTTTGGAGTAGACAGGTACATTACGAAGTTGTCGTTAAATCACGGCTAATAGGAATCTTTTAAATATAACTTGAAGATACTACAACAATTTTCTATATTTCTATAATTTAAGGTATCAAAACTAAAAGTACCAAAGTCTATTCATAAACAAATTCAGAAGAAGAGTTTTTGAACGATGTTTCTCTATCGCGATATGAGGGTCGTCAAATGACGCTCACCGCTATCTTAGAAACAGTAGATACCTGAATAAAACCAGTGATAAAATAGTTCGATACAACGATGACCCATGCGATATTTTAGTGAACACATTCCGATTCAGTTCATAGATAATATTGAAATACGTGAAAATTATTATTCACCTGAATTTTGTTGGAGTCAGACTGTCAAATCTTAATTTATGAATTCCAACATTTTGAATAGCCTATAAGCTATTCCAGGTCACTATCTACGCCTATTTCAAGTTACATCCAAATACGTTCACTGGTTTAGGCGTGATTATACAAACATCTAAACAAACTCAAAAACTTTCAGACAGATTCAATTAGCATGAGTGCTTTATTGTGTTTTTATTGTGTTTGTGCATCATCTATTTCCTTATTTTGCAATAAAAGGTGACTGGATTGAAATAAATAATAAATAAATACTCCTCTGTGACGACCTCTGTGGCGCAGTGGGTCTGTGGCCCGCTTGAGACGCAAAAGGTTACGGGTTCGATCCCCGCCGCGGGATAAATGTTTGTATGATCTGCAAATATTTATCTCGGGTCTGGGTGTTTCTATGTATAGGTAGTATGTATGTATTTACAAACAAAAAGTATATAAGTAGTATATCAGTTATCTGGTTCCCATAGTACAAGCTTTGCTTAGTTTGGGGCTAGATGATGCTGTGTGAAATGTCCAGCATTATTTATTTATTTATTTCATACTTAATGCTATACATTTCACACAGCATCATCTAGCCCCAAACTAAGCTTGTACTATGAGAACTAGAGGCCTTAGCTCACGAATTACTGAGTATCTTTCGTCAACGAACTCCCTCTCAGATAGACAATATGCCTACCGGGCCGGTAGGTCAACGACGGACGTGGCGCGGGAGCTGGCACGACGAGTGATGGAGGCTCGGGAGCGGCGACAGCAGGTAGCGGTGATCATGTGCGATTTATCTAAGGCCTTTGACGTTGCTGACCACAATGTTCTCGTAGCGAAGCTGAGACATTATGGGTTGGATGGGTCACCATTAAAGCTGCTGACTGATTTCATGGCGGACCGTTATCAGAAAATCATTGCTGACAAAGGAGAGACAGCATCGAAGCCGGCCAAGGCGAGTATTGGTGTAGCCCAGGGATCTTCGCTCTCTAACATCATGTTCTCTATCCTTCTCAATGACTTGCCCGACTGCATAGACAACGCGCACACGTTGATGTACGCAGATGACGTCGCAGCTATTGTCACTGCACCCAATTTGGGACTCTTGGAGAGGAGATTAAACATGGTGGCAAAGAGCTTGCATGAGTGGTTTCGCCATAATGGTTTTTTGTTAAATGTAAAAAAAACTCACTTCATGCATTTCAATCTAGCTGGCCATTATTGTGAACCTCTGTGCGTATCCCTGGGTGGCTTGGTAATAAACCAAGTCAGAGATACACCCTTTCTAGGCTTCCAACTGGACGAGGGGCTCACATGGGAACAACACATACACAAGCTATGCGAGCGGATGGGTCGCGCCTGTTTCGCGTTGTGGCGCCTATCAGCAACACTGGAAACCAGCATGACAAGAAGCTGCTATTTTGCTTCAGTTCACTCGCTACTCCAATACGGCGTTGAGCTTTGGGGCAGAGCCGCTGACTGGGAGCGAGTGTTCCGAATGCAGAAAAGGGCAGTACGTGCCATAGTGAGAGTTGCTTGGGACACACCAGCGCGCTCAATTTTTCGCTCCCTGAAGATAATGACAGTCCCATCTCTTGTAATTTTCCAGGCAGCCATCTACGCGCGTAATCATATGAGCGAGTACCCGAGACTTGGTGACTGCCATAGATACCCAACGCGGAACGCTCTTAAGCTGAGAGAAGTGCCGCGGCGCCTCGCAAAAACGTCGAATTTGGTGCATGTGTTGGGGCCGTCAGTATACAACCGCTTACCAGAGGCTATTACTAACTCACAGACAACGCAATCTTTCAAGCACAAGCTAAAAGAACTACTAGTTCAAAAATCTTATTATAAGGTTGATGAATTTTTTGACTGACCAATTTCTAATTATTTTAAATGTTAACTTTACTAGAAATTTTATCATTATTGTATTTTATTTATTTTCCGTTGTAGTAGTATAAACTTATACTTACCTACCTTTTTAAAATGAAATGAGCTACTTAATAGGTACCTATACCTACCATTTATAGAAATGTGATAATTTATATGAAATGTAATAATTGGACCTGTAACTTATCTGTTATTAATAAATAAACTAAACTAAACTAAACTAGACAACTAATACACTACTTAGGTACACTTATACTTTTTGTTTGTAAATACATACAATCAAATCAATCAAAAAAAAAATCAAAAATCTGTTTATTTAGTTACATTATAATAACTTGTTGGGTTGGGATTCTTCTTTTAAGTTTTACAACCTGTGTTAGAAGAATCCCCTCTATTCTGTGGTCTTATAGCTACACTTGTAACATAAAAAAATGTACTTAGGTAGGTAACTTATAATTAAATAATTTGTAGTAAACAAACAAATGTACGTAAGTGATTGCAATAATACTCGTATAAATAATGTGGGTAGACATTTTCTTTATACATAGAATACATATTAATACATATTATACATAGAAGCGTACATAGTACATAGGAGCGGGCCATGCTAGGTATCCACCTCGTGGACCGTATACCAAACGTCGAGATTCGACGCCGCACAAAGGTCGAGGATGTAGGTATACGGATTGCGAGGCTTAAGTGGAGATGGGCGGGACACTTGGCCAGACGGGACGACAACCGATGGACTAAAGCGGCTACCGAATGGTGGCCAAGAGATATGCGGCGGCCTCGAGGCAGACCACCTGCCCGATGGTCAGACGACATTGTGGGGGCGGTAGGAGAGCAGTGGATCCGGCTGGCACAAAACCGCCAGGAGTGGCGTGAAAGAGAAGAGGCCTATACCCAACAGTGGGTGTTACCGGCTGGATAGATAGATACATAGAAACAGCCAGACCCGAGATAAATATTTGCATATCATACAAACATTTATCCCGCGGCGGGGATCGAACCCGCAACCTTCTGCGTCACAAACGGGCTTTCACTGCGCCACAGAGGTCGTCAATTGAGGGTGTTTCACACAATTATTTTCATTGGTTCAAAAAAATCTGAGGTGCTTTCATCAAATTATAGATTCAAGATTATTTTATGATGTGCCTAATACATGACTGTAATTGTATAACTAATAGAAAATATTTTACAGGCTTTTCTATTGAGCAAAGCCGTGAAGGAAGCTTCTCCTATAATTAGTTATGATTTAGCAATAGAAGTGTAACTCTTTGCATCCGTTCAAACGCCATTAGTACGAGCTGTTGACATATTTACACGTCCTCTTACATGAAATATCTGTCTGGATCTCTTGTAAAACTAACAAATGATGTGTTAAATCTGTCTTTTAAACACGTGGTCTTGTTGATAGGAAAACGCGAGAATAATGAACACAGAGGCTTACAAAGCCAACGCTGGTATTGTCCTGGTATAAACTGTTTTTCAAGCCAGACCATTTGGCATGTTGATTTATTAACCCTGGCGTAAAGGGGGTGTATGTTTGACGTGACTTTGATTCAGAATCAGAATAATTTATTTACGGATGAAAGTTGGCTTTATCGAGAGACTTCATCAACCTTTTTTTAATGATTGAAAAATCCAGCGTTATTCTACTAGGTACTTTTGATCTGAAAGCTTGTATGAAGTTCGCGCGTCAATGTCTGAACCGATTAACTATCTAAGCTATAACCTGTGTGCCAATTTTCGTCAAAATTGGTTGAAAAATGCGACCTGTAGGCGATTACTGACAGACGGACGGACGGACGGACGGACAGAAGGACAAAAGCATTTTTGGTCAATCTCGAAACTGAGACGCTTCGCTCGCTTCGCTCGCTCGGTCAAATCTGAAAGTTTGTGAGTATGTTTGGATGTTTGTATGTTTGTGTATCAATCACGCCTAAACCAGTGAACCGATTTGGATGAAACTTGGAATAGGCGTAGATAGTGACCTGGAATAGCATAATTGGCTATTCAAAATGTTGGTACCACGTGTACGAAGCCGCGCGCAGAAGCTAGTTATAAATATTCACACAAACATACTCAATCATGAAGAGGATAATCGTAAGCTTAAAGTTGTAAGGGCCCTTGATGACCCTATAAACTGCAAAGTGCCTGTCAAACTGCTGTCAAAGCGTCCATTTCTCATCAAGCAGCCATAAATCAAGTTCAACCCGGCATTATCACGCAGCCAGCGTCCTTCCAACTTATGTTATTATGCGTCTTAATGAGATGCTAAGCCGAGGAAGACTTTAATATGAACTTGATATTTCATAATGTTCTGATTTTTTGTACGCTGAAAATATGGTGACCGTTGTATATTATATATCTACCTAGGCTTGAACTGCTTCTGTTCAGTGCTACTCTTATTTGTATAGTATTTTTTGTGATCGAAGTTTCGATCAACTGATCGAAGGATCGAAATGAATAGGTAAATTAATGAAAATTAATTACGTTATAATATGAACTTGAATGGGTGGATGTTAATTGCTCCTTCACACTGACGGCTGAATGGTTTTAGATGAAATTTGTTTTAAGTGTAACCTGGATTAATGCATAAGCTACTTTTATCTCGGAAAGTGAAGTATTTCGGAGAAACCGCGGGTAACACCGCGGGGCGTAGCTAGGGTTGTTAATGTTGATGTACATAGAAATATAGCGTTCACAGGTTGAAGCCAGTAACCGAAATAGCAGACTCCAAACAAATGCTCTGTCAATTCTGAATTGTTTTGTTCAAGGTTAGTTGTTAGTTGACAGACTTTTTGGCTCATTAGTGATATTATTTTGTCAATAGGTGCTTTTGTTTACAATCCAAATATGATACACCACTGTATCCAGTCTCTTAGCCCCCTCGCAGACTGCAGGCTTTCTATCGGCCGATAGTTGAGACGGAATATACTTTGGCTCACAGGGGACATGAACCCCCCCCCCAATCGTACACATCTCATAGTAAAATCTTGTTGTGACCCCCCCCCCCCCAAACCCGCCCCCAAAAAAATTTCAGACTGCGACCGCGCCGAATGGCAATAATCGGCATAAATGACATGTGTTCTTCTTCCATTCTCCTCTTTCAGCCGTCATCTCAACACTCACTGAAAAATATCTGGTCACTAGTCGTCCAAATCCGTAGTCTCAGAAGAGTTTTCGCCTACCACGTTGCGATGTCGTCAAATCAAAGTAATCGTCTGGATCTAATTGGTGGTCCTACCAATCAAATAATTATAAATGAAACTATTTCAAGTCGAGGCGCTATAGATCGTCGACCTGTCCTATCTACTGGCTTCTCTCCAAAAATGCATGGATTTTATATAAATAATTTATTTCTTGCAATAACTATAATTCACATTAGCTTTGACTTCTGAGAAAAATCACCGCATATTAATTAGAACATGGTTTATTTTTGTAACCAACAATAACGCAATGTATCGTAATTTTTTTTTCAATATTAATATTTTGAGAATTTTATAATTTCGATTCTCGCAGACAGATTTTTGTAGTAGGTATGGCTTATGTATTGTATTGAGTTTAACTCAATAGGTACTACAATTTTGGGGCGAAATATTTCAACTGGCCAAAATAATTAGGTAAGTTTGTATGACTTTTCCAGTATCTTATTCTACAACCGTTACGAGCTGTCTTCACAACATGATGCCGTATGTTTTCACAACATGATGCCGTAGGTTTTCACAACATGATGCCGTATGTTTTCACAACATGAAAACATTAAAAATATAATAATAGGTACAGTCACGGACAATAAGATGTATACATTCCATACTTTTAAAATTAATATCACACTAAAACTAATAGATGTAGGTTAAAAACAAAAAGCGGAAATTGATTTCACATTGAACTAATAGTGGCGAAATCAATAAAAGTACCAGAACATTGTTGGACATGTTGACCTGTACATAGGTTGAAACATTATGGAGTGTATACATCTTATTGTCCATGACTGTACCTACTTACAATTGGAAAACCCGTAATTAAAAAAGTTTTCTAATTTCACAGCTTGTTTCAAAATAATCTCAGAATCTCGAATTTTATGACACTACGAAAAAACTTTTCGCAATAAATTAATTCACGTATTCGTCGTTTACAAAAGCATGTCATGTAGAATTCTTGCTAATCTACGTTACATTATTACATTCAGAAAGACCGAAGATAAATTACTTTAGAGATTTCTTTTTAACTCGTGATAAGTCTGCCATTCATTCATGTTACCTAGATTAGAAATTATTTTAGGTGACTGAAACAGCTTAATAATTGCAAAAGCTTGGAGGCCTATATCCAGCAGTCGATGAAGTCTGGCTGTGGATGATGATGATAATGGAAACAGCTTTTAGAATCAGCTAAAGCGAAAGGTCAATAATTGACTAAAATCAGAGGAAGACTATCGTATCGTGTGCACCTAATCATAAGGTGCATTTGCACGATGCGATTTAAATGTATATCCCGTCTCAACTATCGGCCGATAGAAAGTCTGCAGTCGGCGAGGGGTCTAAAGGTGCATTTATTCGAAGCGATTTCAACTCATACGAAATCGTATCGCCCTATGCAATTTGTCATTAGCGCGACGCTCGTCGGCATGTTCAATGGGCGGAACATATCTTCTGATCAATATCTTCTAACTACAAAAGTAGTTGCTCTCAATGTTGTAAAATTTTGCCACATCCTGCTTTTATTTTGACTTGATAAACCCTAAGCCGTTCAGTTAGGGCCACAGTTTTTTTTGCCCCAGGGCCCTTGGCTACCTAGCTACGCCACTGGATCGAAGCCTACAAACAAACGAGACGCTGTAATGCCTGAGATATTGAATAGGTAGGCTTGCAGCAGAAGATGGTTTACATCTTCTCAAATTAAATCTTATAAGAAAGAAGACTTACTATGCCTGATTATGCTGTCATGTTATAATCTTCTCGTTCCACAATAAGAGATACGATAAATCTCGAATACTTCTCTTTAATCTCATTGTAGGTAGGTAATTACTTATTACGTGAACGGATAGTAAAATTAAATCATTTCGCTTTGATGTGAAACGTCACTTGCGCCCGCGCAGTGCAAATGATGGCACGGGTGCGGCTACTAAATTAGCGAGATTCATCTTAGGCAGTTCACACATTTTATCGGTGCACTAAATACCTATTTTATAATCTGAATGCTACAACAGACCGACCTAATTTTGAAGCGTTTGATCTTCAGATCAAACGTGCACCACGGGAGACGCTTCCATGAATGGAATCATTAGAGTTTAACGATGTTTTACGTGGTTCCTAAAAATGTGTGAGAGAACTGCGCTAGAGTCGATGCCATAAACGGCATTACCTGCCACTAACTACGTGCGGTCTCCTCTCGTAGGTCCTCTGTTATAATATTTTTAACACCCTTGCTCGTAAAGCTGATGTAATTCCACCGGTTTTAAATATGTAAAGCGGGTCATAACAAACGCGTGTGTTATCAAAGCAAATAGTTATGTTATAGTCCATACAAATTCCATAACAGCATTATTTGCCATTTCAAATATGGAACTGATCGCCGCCGAGCTGGAGTCGTGCCTCCAGCTAGTAAGCAGCGCGCTGTTGCTATTCAAATTTCGAACTAATCGCCGCGCGGCGCCAGTAGGCAGTCTGTTCAAATGGCGGGAAAGCAACAGTGTGCATTCACAGATTGACTATAATTCAAATGTTTTTTTTTCTGTTTCCTCGCAAATGTGTTAAAAAACGTCGTACGATATACGTGCGTATTGGTTATAACATGCTCGGCTCAATTACGCCCTCGCCTGCGGCTCGGGCTGAAATTCCGCCTCGCATGTTATAACCATCTTTACGCACTAATATCGTAATGTACTATTCCATGTTTGTTTGTTGTATTAATCGCATATTTCATAGCCACACCGACACATCCCTGGCAACAATGACGCCGTGCTGACGCGCGCTTGCGTACGGCCGACCCGAGATTTACGAGGCACGACTGTTTTACTATTCATCAGGGTTTCCGGTGGAACCCTCACTGAGGATCCAGGGTTCGCAGTTTAACATGTGCCAAGGATAAATCGTGGTAAGTATTAATTAATACAACATGGTCATAGACGCAGGTAGCTTATAAAATATTAGGTAGGTATGTACCTACTTAGGTACCTAACTATCTTCCGAGTAAACTTTGAGTGAAACGAGAAACGCATCCAACTAAAATCCTTTGTTTCACTCGGGAGACAACTCTAGAATCCCTCGACGCGCTCGCAGCCTCTATAAGTGAAATTATCTGTTGAAATTGCCAGCCTGAAATTATCTGTCGCTGGGCCTTATCGGGATTCGATTAGTGTTCAGAGATGTGTAGGTACAGTCACGGACAATAAGATGTATACACTCCATACTTTTAAAATTAATATCACACTAAAACTAATAGATGTAGGTTAAAAACAAAAAGCGGAAATTGATTTCACATTGAACTAGTGGCGAAATCAATAAAAATACCAGAACATTGTCGACCTCTGTGGCGCAGTGGGCGAAGGCCTGCCTGCGACGCAAAAGGTTGCGGGTTCGATCCCCGCGGCGGGACCAATGTTTGTATGATCTACAAATATTTGTCTCGGGTCTGGGTGTTTCTATGTAATATGTATGTATTTACAAACAAAAAAGTATATAAGTAGTATATCAGTCATCTTAGTACCCATAACACAAGCTCTGCTTACTTTGGGGCTAGATGATGCTGTGTGAAAAGTCCAGCATTATTTATTTATTTATTTTATTGTTGGACATGTTGACCTGTACATGGGTTGAAACATTATGGAGTGTATACATCTTATTGTCCGTGACTGTACCTACTTACACCTTATTTATATTTTTGAAGCTACAAATTGCAAATTCCATCATTCGTGTTTCAATAGGTAAGTACTAACCTAAGTAGGTATAAGTCAAAATACATCAAGTTATGTGGCCGTAGCTTACCCGTGTCTCGGGTTATAAGGTAGGTATTGTTTAGCACTCAACTCGATCCCTTGCGCTTGTTATGGAACGTGATTTGGTGATTTACGCCGCCTTTTCATTTTCCTCGTAAGCCGCTATAGAACCACTTTGACTTATTACCGACTCCTTGTACCTACCTACCTACCTAACACGCCACAGAATATTGATAAAACATTGTTTGCTTTGAATATAAATTGTGCATGAAGAATGTGTTAGTAGGAACAGGTCAGATGTGGGGTAGCATAAGGTAGGTACAAGGTAAGCTGTAGGTAAATACCCCTGTTGTAAAGGGAAGCAGGAACACAGGGAAGGGAAAACAGTTTTTATAAACATCCAATTTTTAGAACAATGCCCATGACGTACACCTACTATAGTCTTTTTCACGCCGGAACGTATGCAAGACACTTCGAGATAATGTCAAAATCAGTCTAATAGTAATGTCCTAAAGTTTAATCGAGATTATCAAAATCGATTTTTGTTTCACTACTATCAATTCATCTCAATCGATTACAAGGTTCATTCATAGACAAAATTACTAAACCAACGATTATTTCTTTACTTATCGATTCATCAATTGTTTCGATTTTCATTTTTGCACTCTCTAATAGATTACGTTCCATTTTACTCAGTACCTACTGTTAATTGGCGGAGTTTTTTAGAAAATGTTTATTGTTTATTTATTAATATTTTATGGCTCGTTTATGATAATTTATGAAATAATTAAACAGGAAATAGACAAAAACATTTTTTTTTGTATGTTTTATCGTTTAATTTTTTTTCTTGACTTTTTTGTTTCAAAATTGTTGTGAGCCACACAACGTGAAACGAAACAAGTTCAATGTGTCTTGCATACGTTCCGGTGTGAAAAAGACTATAGGTTGCCTAAAATGCCCAGAAAGTACCAACCTCTATCATACCAAGGTAACTAGTTCCGATAGAACCAATCTCTAAAAGCCGTTAGCAGTGTTTTCCACCACTCAATTTCCATCACGTTGCTACAACAATCTAAACACAAACAAATTCCTCGATTAAAAATCACTTCACTTCACCACAACTTCACTTAAATTACGCGCCAATATTTTGTTAAATTGTTTTTTTATGCAACTTGGCAAAGGTGGAATTCGTATTCTACTTTTAAACTTTATTGCATCGGTAACAAGGATTGCTCTGTCGATGCTCATGCGCCTACTAACCAATAAACCGAGTGTATCGGGGTTGGTTATGCTGCACATAGAGTAAAAAGTACAGATGTGATGAGATCATGAAAATTTAGTTAATTTCGCATGGCATAGATATAAATTATTTTTGTAAGGTCATTTTGGGGGTGGGGTGGACGTTCATCCACCCCCATTTTCTTTATGTCTTCTAAGAAACTGTCTTTTCTTAGAATTAATTATTTATATTTTATTTAAATTGCTTTGTGCCCACGCGCACGGTTCCATATTTTTTTCAATGTCCTGCCCTTTGTTTGATCTCTCTGTGTAGGTAGAGTGAATGCTGAATCTTTTGACATATTGTATTAGGTATTTACACCATGTAGGTAAGTAGTAGGTACTTTTACCACAGCTTTTACTACACAAATTGCATCGTCTGTTGGCACAATCTTTGGCGCGTCTCGTCTAATATTAGTAGCGCGTGCGACGGGCAGCGTATCAGTTTTAGTTTTTATTGTGCGCCGGAGTCGGTGTATTTCTGGACTACTCGCCTTTACGGCTAGCTCTATGCCTCTAACCGTAAAGTTTACCAGCTGCCTTGATGTCTTTCTCTTTTGTTCATTAAAAACTTTATTATCAAATCAACTTTTCTGATGCTTTAATTATCAAAAAAAGATTAAGATCACAGCTAAATGCCTCTGGTAAGTATCTGGATAACTTTTGTTTTTACTAACAGGTTCAAGACTGTGGTTTTAGATGTAGGTACTACCTAGATACTTACCTACATTTATACTTAGCTTATACTTAGCTACGTTTATACTACCTAGATACTTACCTACGCAAAATATGTAGAACACGACAGTTACTTACCTACAAATACAATGCTACATGCTGCATGGACTAGGACTGGACTGGACACTTCCATATTTTGCATTGGTGGTATGGTAGGAACATGCCATGTTAGTAGGTCATCAAGCTAAGTTAGCTTATAACCACCGTCAGAATCGCACTCGCCCACCGCACCACCCGGGTTGTGAATGGCGATGATGATTGATATGTAAATTTATGTCAGGTGAGTGAGGTAACTATACCTAAAGACTACAAGAATGTTGAGTAGGTATGTGTTGTATGTGGCGTCACGGTCGGTTACAAGGGGATTGGAAATCGATTAGAGCCGGAATCCTAAGAGGCTATAAAGTGGAACTAGGTATTTGATGGTGATTTATTATTAACAACAACCAGACTAGCACAGATTACGCAATAGGTTGATGTAGCTACCAACGAGAGTTCATGAACATAATTTTTATGTAGGTATAATTACTGACCGCTTGTCCTGTTCTTTCTCAGTTTTTCATTCAGTACAAAACGTTTTACCTACTTACTTACCCCTTTTTACCTATGTTTCCCTCTTAGGGGCTATCATCATCAGCATTGACACATCACAGACTTCACGCACTGCTGGGTCTGGCCTCCCTAAGTTTGTGCCATCCACCACGATCCTGTGCGGACGCATTGACTTAGGGGTAAATTAAAAAAATAATAATTTTATTGTTAAAAGTTTGGTAACTTTATACCTAATTAACTTACCTATATTCAAATAATAGGTACCTACCTAGGTAGGTACTTTACCTTCTAACTCAGACAAAAAGTCTAAATGAACTAAGACTTCTATACAAAAGCCAATGGTCTAGATAAGTTAATGGCACTGTACAAGTACTTAATGTAGTTAATATACAAAATATAAGTAAGAAATTAGCAGAAAAGACTCGTGTAACCAAATGCAGGCCCACAGGCCCGGTAGCACACACATTAAGGTCAGCAGCTCGTAAAATATCCATAAAATATCACCATGATTATTTTGGTACTAATCTACTCGGTAGAAATAATAAATTTATAATTACCATTCGATTTTATCGTGTGTCCTACACTTCGAGCGTCTTATAGGGATAGTGGCGAGGTGGCGAGTTACTCTGAGAGCTCAGATAAAATCTAAGTCTGAGAGTGTCGATTAAGCGGTCTGTTGGTCGTCTAAACTGTCAATGTCAACGCTGTCAAAGTCAAGTGTCACTGCGTCAATCTGCTACCCCGCACCTCCCCGCTCTTCTCCGCCCGTGCCCCCCCGGCGTGCCTGCCACATTCATTCTTTCGATTTGACATTTTGTTGAAATCGAACGTTCATTTTCGGCATTTACACGTTTCGTGTCATTACGACTTAAAAGTAAGTGATTTTATGAAAATAATACTGTGAATTTATCGTGTACATTACTGTATCGCTGTGGTATCGGTTTATTGTGAAAACGCGGGTTTGTTGTGTGAGATTTACTCGGATTGGAATTCTGCGCGGTAACATGGTAGAAGTGATTCTACGCAAATTTGTGTCTTTACAAGCGCAACTACGCCTCTAATATCAACCTGTATGCCATCCATTATCAAGATTTGCAGTTATACATTGTACTCTTGAGACCCTGTAACATAACCTTAATTTTGGTAATCATCTACCAAAGTTGATAAAATGACTTGCCTACAAAGTAGCACTCGTTAGTAACTCTCATCAAAACGCGTTCCAAAACACATCCAAACACGATATAGATTTGCCAAGTAATCTGTACTCGCACGAGGCGTTGCATCTTAGTTTGTGAATGTAAACATAACCATAAAGTTATTACGAACCCGCGTATTGATAATTTCTGTCATGTAAGATCATGCGTAAGAATACATCTGTGTGATGTAAGTTAAATGTTAGTTAATCGGATAGTCTTAGCTAGGAACATTCTTCAGTGAATTCCACACTTGGTTGCAATTATTAGTAATTACTTCCATGTTCTTCCAGAATGCGTTACGTGGCCGCGTACCTATTAGCTGTCCTCGGAGGCAAGGCCTCCCCGGCTGCCTCTGATGTAGAGAAAATCCTCAGCTCGGTCGGTATTGAAGCCGATGGCGAGAAACTTAAGAAAGTCATCGCCGAGCTCAACGGCAAGGACGTAGAGGAGCTGATCGCTGCTGGTGAGTGACTCATGATGTTCAAAGCTACAAAAACCTCATTTAAAACCTGGGAAATGTCTGATCTTCAATGATTTATTATGCTGAAAACAGAGCAATGAATTGTTTGGAAATAAGAATGATTGACATTTGTTTTAGATAGAGCAAACTAAAAATACTTATGTTTTTCTTTGTCCGCTTAGCTATTTCAAAGCTGGGTTACATTAAAGACTTTCTAAAACTAGACTATCATGCTGACATAAATCTTAGCAATCTGTTCCTTCTGACCTCTCGTCTCATGTAAATAATTACAGCTATCAAAACCTGGTAGAACTTATAATTGAGAAATACAAGCACTAGATTCAAGATGTAGTATAACAACCACCAAATGATGATACACAATCAACACCATCTTTCGTCCGAATGACCTTGATGTTACACTCTCACCTGATGTAGCAACTCTCACCTACACCTTCCCATAACCCCGATGGTATCTAAAACATGTACCCTAACCATCTCTCAGGTCGCGAGAAGCTCTCGTCGATGCCGGCGGGAGGCGCCGCCCCTGTGGCTGCTGCTGGAGCACCTGCTGCCGCCGCTGAGGAGAAGAAGGGTACGTTTCTGTTATAGAAAGTAGAAGATATAGTTGAAGTGGTTAAAATGGACCAGCAATTTCTTTGAATGAGAATGATCATCCAGTGCTTCTTATGCACAGAAAAAGTATTTGAATGAATGCAGTGGTTATGACTAGGGATCTAAAATGGACCAGCTCCTTTGGCACATTCTGTGTGCACCATAGTTTGATAGAGGATGATCGACAACAATAAATAAATGCTGGACTTTTCACACAGCATCATCTAGCCCCAAAGTAAGCAGAGCTTGTGTTATGGGTACTAAGATGACTGATATACTACTTATATACTTTTTGTTTGTAAATACATACATATTATACATATAGAAACACCCAGACCCGAGACAAATATTTGTAGATCATACAAACATTGGTCCCGCCGCGGGGATCGAACCCGCAACCTTTTGCGTCGCAGGCAGGCCTTCGCCCACTGCGCTACAGAGGTCGTCAAACACAAGGAGTGGTATCCTTTTTTTATTTGCTTCGCTAAAGCAATAACCCAAGTTCTTTCATATCGGCACAAGAATTGCTTGATAACCATTTGGTTTAAAAATATTTTAGTACTAGCTTCTACGCGCGGCTTCGCCCGCGTGGTACCAACATTTTGGATAGCCTATAATTATGCTATTCCAGGTCACTATCTACGCCTATTCCAAGTTTCATCCAAATCAGTTCACTGGTTTAGGCAAGATTGAAACACAAACATACAGACATCTAAACAAATTTTAGCTATATTATATGATAATGGATTGATTAAGTAATTCTTATCTAAATGATGATTTTCAACAACACCATCTTTCGACTGACTGGCAGTGATGTTCACAACCTTACCTGAATGTTCAGTGACATGGAACAGGTTGTGTTGGTTCCGGACTGTTCTAACATGTTGTTTCCACTTGCAGAAGAGAAGGAGGCCAAGAAGGAAGAGTCTGAATCTGAGGATGAGGACATGGGCTTCGGACTTTTCGACTAGACACATTCAACAAGGTGAGTGTGTTGATAAAGTTATAAATTTTCTAATTCTTAGTAGTATAGGAAATTCCAAATCATTTGACTTGTAGAATGCAGAAATTAACTTCCAACAATTTGATTGTGGAGCATCTAATAGAACTGGCCTCTTTAAACTAGACTTAAAGAGTCTGTTTATCGGTAGAAGTATTTGTTATCATCAGTTAATGTCGGAATGATACATGGATGAATTGTATGAAAGATCCCATGAGTAAGGGAATGAGTGCTGATGGAGGGAAATGCAGAAACTATGTACATATTGTGCTGACCCTACATAAAGATGATGATTTATTACAATAATTTGGTTATCATTTGTTTAAAAAAACAGGGTCACGACTGTATCCCCAAGGCGCGGTAGACATTCTCTCAGATCTTTATATTCCAGATCCTTTGAAGATGTCTAAGGGGGTAGTCAGAGGCATGTACAAATACATATTTGATACATGCCCACATCTTGCAGAAGTTAGTATTCCATACGTGACAGGTTACAAGCCCATCGCCGCCTATAAGAATACTAACTGGTTTCCTCACGATGTTTTCCTTCACCGTTCAGAGTCGTTCGTGTTAAAGCGCATATACATTTTACGAAACGCAAAATCCATTGATGCACGGCCGGGATTCGATCCCACGACCTTTGGATTGAAAGTCGAGGTGCAACCCCATTCGGCCAACACGTTCATTCATTCCACACGTTCATTCACGTTCAAATCATTTGTTTGTAGTCATAAATGTGTTTGTTTGTTTCAGAGTATGCGATGCTGATCGTGATTCCATTCTTATGGTGTAAGAGTAACAAAAAGACAAGTATGTTTCTATGAAATATATTTGTTACATTTTATACTTTTGTTTTATTCCTGAACACTTATTCACATAAAATTACTGTAGGAAACTGTACAGATTGTTGGACAAATTAGGCAATGCTATACTTCGATTTTTTTTTCTATAGAAAATCATATAAATTCTTACATTATGCCAACAGGTTAGTAATCATTTCAGCTATGACGGAAAGCCTACTGGGCAATCGCTAGGTATTGAATAATTTTTTTAACAATACTTGAGGCACTTAACTTACTGAACAAACCATAGATTCAAAGTTATCAGTACTTATTATCTAATATGAAAACACCTATCTGCCATAACCCTAAATAACAATTCAATAACTACACTAATCAATATCTAGCTTCTTGAAGGATCCCTCGATGCCCCCGAATATATCCGTGATGGTCTTCGGCTTGCCTGGTCGAGCTGACTCTGTCACTCTCTTGTTGTTCTCTGTAGCGAAGTAGTCTGCCCCCGCGCGGACTTTTGATATCACATCGGCTGAAATTGAACAGATAAGTTTTAATCGCCAGTGCCAAGTGAAACATCCAAGCTCAGATCAATTTTGCTAGTTCTTGGTAATCCGATTCATGCTTTACGGGACTCTTTGAGGCTCACTCATTCATCTTGTTGAAAATAACTAGTTGAAACAGTATACCAGTGCTGCTATTCCCTGAGACTTCTGGAACTAAATCCAAGTTATCTGTATTCTGTGGTTGTAGCCTTTTATGTGGCGACTGTATGAATAAATAAATAATGCTGGACATTTCACACAGCATCATCTAGCCTCAAACTAAGCAAAGCTTGTGTACTATGGGAACCAGATATACTACATATACAGGGTGTAAAAAGACTGCTACCGAAAACTGAGGGGTTGTAATCAGACCATGATTCTAAACATTTAGCGAAGAAAAACGCAAAACTTTTTTTTGACTTGGCTTCGTCATGCTGTTATTTTCGGCTATTTACTACTATTACAACATAATAAGACCATACCTACCTAATAATTTCATTGATAAAAGAAAAAAACTCAAAATAAAAAAAAACGCGCCCAAAACATACGCAAACAGTACTCTTCAAACGCTGTTTTCGCCGGATTTAGTGCATATTTCGGAAAATCCTTTTGGGTTTGGTTGTCTATTGGGATGCTGTACCTACCCCTTTCGGCTTCGGTAGACGTCTTTTTACACCCTGTATACTTTTTGTTTGTAAATACACCCAGAACTGAGATAAATATTTGCAGATCATACAAACATTTATCCCGCGGCGGGGATCGAACCCGTAACCTTCTGCGTCCCAAGCGGGCTTTTACCCACTGCGCCACAGATGTCGTCATCAACTCTGATTTAGTTCCATTTCTCCACAACTTACTATGGCTCTATAGTATACCTTGAGCGCTTGCGAAGGTTTTATACTCTCCACCAGCCTCTTTGGGCAGTGCTTCCATAGGCACGGCCTGGTCGAGCGTCTTGGAGCCGATCTGGTGGATACTCAACATATCCATCAGCTCCTTCTTCATAAATGGACGCAGGATCATCATCAACTTGTCCATGAAGGATGGGGCGTTCAGGAAGTGGAGCCCTTTGAGTTTTACTAGCATGGCTTCCTGTAATGAGTATAGATTTAAATATTTAGAAGGTCTTGTACCTACTAGGAATGTAAACTTTTGAAAAATGTAGGTGTCGTATCGATTAATGGACCTACGCATTGGAAAAGTTTTGCCGTTTGGATGCGCAGTAGACTTCGAACAATCTTTTACTGTGCACCGCAAGCGTGGACAAAATGATACTGTGTTTTTGACCAACCTGCAAATAGTATAAGAACTGCTGGACAGTCTGCAGGTCCAATCGCGCGAGGTATGAGATCGTGACCTTATCCAGGTCTATGATGATGACGAAGCCAGGCCACGTTCCCTCCGCGTATTGCCAGAGATCGATCACCATCAGAACTGCTCTGGAAAGAGGATTCAATCATCAGTGATGTTACAAAAATCTTTGAGTGGAGTTCGTAAGAGTCAGTGGCCAATTCTGGGGACAGTTTTTTTGGCCATCCTACCACCACCTTCATGGCCTTGCGACTACGTGGTAGTGGGTGGAGAATCGAATGTTTCTATTCTATTCCCTCTTGGGCCACCATTGTAAAATGCGCAGTTTTATATGGTGGCTAACATCATCAAACTTCCGCCTCCGTATTTTGTTGATTTACCTGACTGCTTCTGCGAAAACAAAGTTCTTGACATCGTAGTCCATGAGACGGCAGTAGATGACCTTGGAGTCATCATAAGCTCGTGTCTCCAGTGGCACCACTAGGCTGGAATGAAACTCAAATGTCAGTGGGCTTTTGAGGGTCAATACGGAGGTGAAAGGGGAGAGTGGAGTGGACAGCGCCACGAGGCAGCCTATGCATGCATAAAAACAACGGGACATATCAGATATTGATGAGATGAGAAG
Source organism: Epirrhoe alternata (assembly GCA_963565295.1). Classification (NCBI taxonomy): domain Eukaryota; kingdom Metazoa; phylum Arthropoda; class Insecta; order Lepidoptera; family Geometridae; genus Epirrhoe; species Epirrhoe alternata. The sequence continues at coordinate 10,028,249 of OY751396.1, read as the reverse complement.
TAAGCTTTCCAAATGAGAGCTGATCAAATGGCGTAATGCCCCAAACCGTGTTTGTTACCCTGGTTCTTCTCGGTATTGGTCGCGAAGGAAACAGGAGTAGAATCACAGTTTTGCTAGTAGAATTCAGATAGCTTACTAGTTGTTCATAATGGCCAAGAGCTTCTCATCCGCGTATCTGTTCTTAAAGAAGTTGACGAAGAGCGATCGGAGCGTGTAGTGCAGGTCCAGCACCTGCTTCGAAACTTCGGCGCTGCGCCCGCAGCAGTGGTACGTCAGGATCAGGTCCAGATCTAGAAGATGGGTAATTATGGGTAAGCCACACGATTGTATAGGTACAGTCAGCGTCATTAACAGGTAACCCCTTCGTAGGAGTTTCGCAGGAACAAATCTTAGGTAAAAGGCAAGCGCGCCGCACACACCGCACGCATCGCAATCATCGCGACTGTTACTCTCTTCTTGCGTTCAACGCGTGCGACACATGAGAGGTAGAGGGGTTACCAGTTAGTGACGCTGACTGTAGGTACCTACCTACCCAAGGGAGACTTAGGTAGGTACCTACTACCACGTACTTACACCTATTTGGCACACCTATCCTAGCTATGTAGGTATTAAAATCTTATTAAGTAGGTAGGTAGGTACTTATGTTATTTTTTTACATTTATGTTATGATAGTGTAATGAGAAATAAATCAATAAATAAATTAACTATTATTGGTAAATTATTACCAGCTGCTGGATCCAAGTTCTTGTCAAATTAGGTAATTGTACCTAAGTAGGTAGATATGCAGGCAATGCGTCACCAATTTAGGCTGTTGAACTGTGTGCCTCGAGCAGGGGGCTATCAGTTGGTGACGCGGACTGTACCTGCACACACCTACCATTTATTTATACGTACCTACCTATAAACTTCTTGTTGTATGTATGTACTTATCCTAATAGGTAAGGTACCTAACTAATTAAGTAAGTACCTACTTAGAGGTACCTATTATAATAATTTGCTTTTTCTTGTATAAAACTGATGAGTTGTTATGTTACCTACTGACAGTTTCCTGGCTTTAGAAAAACTAATAGCAGGTTTCATAATTAGTGCTTGTTAGGTCGTGTAGCGGTGACCTTGCTAATCAACTGACCGTCTTGCAATTGCTGCCTAATGATACCTGTAATATATTATCCACAACGTCAATAATAAGTGTTAATAATCCTTATAACCTATCCTACTAGTAGTAGGCATACCTACCTACTTAATACCTATAAGTATCTAAGTAAATCTAAAGATAGTGAGTATTTTCCAGCCGAGTGGACCGATTTTGATGAAACTTAAAAAATGTAGTAGGTTTAGGTAGACCTTATTCTTCTTGTCGTGTTGTTAGAAAACATCATTTATAAAAATATATCTACCTGGTTGTCCTTTTAAATAAAAAGTACCTACATACTAAAACGCTTAAATTTATTCGCATCACAATAAGAGATGGCAACCCTGAACTCTTAGAACGGTCTCACGGCGACCAACATTATTTTTTACTACCTACCTACCTATGTAAATACATAGGTACAGTCAGCAAAGAAGGTCGAACATTTTGATGTTTCCCAAGTCTACCTACTCCGAAATCCGAACCACATTCATAATCACTGATTCTCGGTGTAACAAGTTAAGAGTCGCGATAAAGTCTTGAATTTGTAGGTAGGTACTGTACCTACCACAAACCAGAAGAAATAAGGTACCTAGTATGTACCTACCTTATTTTTCATTAGGTAGGTATAGGTACTACCACCTACCTAATGAAAACGTTATCCGCTCTTTTCATGAAACACACCACAGGTCCCTTTCTCTTTTCAGGCAAAGTTATTTAAAAACAATGCGAAAATAAATGGCGCTTTAAAAAACCGTAAATATTGTTGCTGACTGTACCTGTAGGTACTCAAAATGCCTGAAGAATTGCAAACTGGTTTATTTTCCGCATCTGCCAACCGTTTTCCGTCATTCAAAACAATTTGAAGTTAATATAAAGCGGTTAGTCACCGGCATAAACAATGACTTACAATCGCATGCAAGAAGATGGATAATGTAAGTAGGTAGGTACTCTTATAATTTAAATAAGTATCTAGGTAATCTACTTTGTGTCGCGATGTTGAGATCGCGTAAAGGTTCGAGTATTATCCAAAAACCATACGTCTAGCGACCGCTGCGAGAAGACGTTGCAAGTTCGATTCTCAAGTCCTCTTTTGAAAAAGAAAAAGAAAATTTGCAATGCATGTCTTAGTCCTTAATCATTAGCAGCGTACTGACTGAGCGAGTAGCCTGGCGAGGCATCCGTGGCTGGCAAATCCTCGGTCAGTCAGAACGTGCCTCGGCCGATGCAAACGCATGCTCTGCCTCACCCGTGTGCCGCGGCCCGAGCCGAGCGTTGTCTATTGGGGGTTGCCAATTGGTGACGCTGACTGTACCTTATTCTTAGTTATATTGAACCAGTGTGGTGATAAGCTTGTAAATGCGCCTCAAATAATCTCCTTTCACTATTCAGATGGAACGATGAGCCTCACCGGTGATAGAGTCCGGCAGGTGCGGCTGGGTCCGCAGCCACGCCCGGAGCTTGCTGATGTCTTGAGGGCTGATGAACGTCTTCTTCTTGTACTCCTCTTCAAGAGGGAACTCCTTCACCTGCTCCGGTGACATTGTGCTGAAACAGAAGGAATTTAGTAAGTATGAGTTTATAGTGGTGACGGAGTTTTTAAGCCGCCTAAATGCCTCCGTCATGGCTTAACGAGAAGCACGGGAGTGCACAGTTAGCTAACTATCTAAGCGGAAGAGTTGATTGATAACGCCACTGACGGTCACCCATCCACTTTTTAATCGCACGTAACGTTGCTTCGCTTCGAAGATCAAGAAACGAAACAAGCTACACCATGAGTCGATTACTAAGTACTAGATATTATTTCCTAAACTCAGCGTCAATATTTCTTGTATCCCTAAACTTTTTAGATGGCCTTGTCAAACACTAGTAATACTGGTAGAGTGCCACAAACTTATCTGAACTGGTGGCTAAAAGCAGAACTAACGAATTTTACTCTATTTATTTTTCTACCAACACCAAATACGATAACAGCGCCCCCTCACCGGTTCAGATAAGTTTGTGGCACTCTAACCACGTAATACCTACTACTTAGGCAGGTACCAAATCAAACATTAGCAAAAAGTTATTTATTGAGTGAGTGCTAAGTTCCGTGTTTTGAAGTGGTTGATTCCTAAAGAATTTGCAAAACTGTAGTATCTAGCGGTACTTACCTACCTAAGTTGTAATTTATCATATTTATTCGTTCGTAATTTTGAATTTTTTTATAAAATACTTTTAATAATTACTCACTAATTTAATTAAACTTAAGATAAAAACAGAGTTTAAATCACCTAAGTTGTTATTTTTAATTCCTTAAGAGGATAGTCCTCAATATAAACCTTAATGATCATAATGCTAGGTAGGTAGATAGATATTTTTTCACACCCGGTACAAGAATACCATACATTTTTTCGTCTCACCTTCTTAACAGAAAGTAAACCATTACTCCCTCCTAAAAAACAAAATGGCCGGCGGGAGGTAAAGTTGTATGGGATTTCATTTCTCCCTCTGAACCTCATGTGAACAGATAAGTAATGAGATTTGAATTTCGAACTTCAACATTTCTATTAAAATTTTTACTATTGAGTCCACATCCAATAGAACTTATACGAAAAAAAAAGAAAAAATGTGGCAACTAATCTTTTCACCTTACTAGCTCAAAAAGGGCGCTTTTGCCGCGTAAAAACAGTGAGCAAAACTCTACTTTGCTCACACTATGAGGAAAAGTGATTTGAATTTAGAATGCTGCAAGCAACCAATGAGAATCGAATATTACAGGCCGCAGCGTGCGCCCGGCCAGGCGGCGGCGGCCGAGGTGGTCTGATAGCAGGTCTTTAGCCTGCCACTTGAGGGGCAAAAAAATAATAATGGCGGGAATCGGTTTTCCTTACATCTTGTATTTTTTCGCTAGTAAGGTGAAAAGTTGTATGTATCACACGAGACCAAAATATTTTGTTGCTTGTGCTTTTGAATCCCTCACTACACTCAGGATTCTAACTTAGAATCACTCGCTACGCTCGTGATTCAAATATAGAATCCCTCGTTTGTTCGGGATTCAAACTCTGCACTCGCAACAAAAACGAATTTTGCTCTCTTGTGGTACAATGTACTATTTTCTTCCGAATTTATTTTTGATACATACATACATACATAAAGTCACGCCTCTTTCCCAAAGGGGTAGGCAGAGACCACGGATCTCCAGTCGCTACGATCCTGACACACAACTTTCGCCTCATTCACTCTCATTACATTCTTCATACATGCTCGTCGGTTTAGGGTACTTTTGACCTGGCCCTTCTCCAAAATGTCGCCAATTTGATCCAAGAAGGTTCGCCTAGGTCTTCCCCTTCCAGCTGTCCCATGCACACTCGCCTCATACACTTGCTTTGTCAAACGACTGTCATCCATCCTCTCTACATGCCCAAACCATCTTAATATACCTTTCTCGATCCTCAACACTACATCTTCTTTCACTCCACACTGTTCCCTTATCACACTATTTCTCACTCTATCATTCAACGTTACCCCACACACATTATTTTTGATGTTTCTATGGAAATGTTTACCATGAGACCTGCACCAAGTAGAATAAAAGTGTGGCTAATGCCTCCAAACTATAGAGCGATCTAATGTTGTTGCATATTAATTCTAAAATATTTTTTGAGAACGAAAGGACGACCTCAATAAAATATTTTTTGAGAATAAACGGACGACCTCGACTCCTTCGATAGCGGGTGGTGGGAGCTATCGAAGAAGAGAGATGGTTGGAAAGAATTGGGGGAGACCTTTGCCCAGGAGTGGGACAGTGTAGGTTGAATAAAAAAAACGAATAGATTATTATTATTCTACCTATAAAACCTGTTCATTAAACTTGCTTGCTATTTTCTGGGTTCACTATTTTTCTCGCAGTACCTATGTGTGAAAAGCAGAGTATTCACCTCGGGGTTAAGGCTGTCTTAGTCTTGGGCGCTCTTGAATCCCTCGCTGTCTCAGGATTCTAGTCATTAACTCCCTCGTTGACACCCTTGCTGTCGCTCGGGAGTTAACTAAAGAATCCTTCGATGCGCTTGGGATTCAATATGGCACCCGTGACATAATACACTGCTTTATCCCCTTGGTGAATAATCTACTATTTTATTAAAAATCAAATCCACTGAAGCACTGATGCATGTACTTGGTCCATAATCATAATCGTAGGTATACTCAAAATTTGTAAAAAAATTCTACTTGATCAAGTTAAAACAATACAAAAATGATAGAACGTGGAGCTTGTCACAGGATCAGCATATTAATACGAGTATGTCAATAGAAAACGGAAAAGATTTGCATAACCAGAATAAACATTACTTATTATAAAACTTTTTATTAACATAACTTGTCGTTACCCGCGACTTCGTGCGCCTTAGTTTTTTTATAAGTTGGTATAATCTAAAGTCTATTACGTATTCTACTGTTGTCCACAGATTTGTATTTAAAGTCCAAGCTTCTAAGCATATCGCGTCAAAAAGTTCTCACTGTTCCCAGGAAATATTCGAAACTTTCCCCTACGCTAGACGGCTAGACCTAAATGTTTTTTTTTTATAAATGGAAGCTACAGGTTCTTTCAGCATTCAACATCAGCAAAGGCTCATCGATTATGAATTTCTCAGTCAGTCAGAGCAAGATCTAATGTGTAGAATGTAGATTTCTCAAAGTAATTTTGCTCTTGAAACGTACGCGTTCCAGGCTACGAGTTCACGGGCTCCAAGGCTCGCGGGAGCCTACGCTACGAGCTGCGTACTCCGTACCTACAAGGCTTTACGATACAGTTTCAAATTGTACTTAAAACAGGAAATAGATACCTACGTTAGTAAGATAAATAGCACTTAACCTCTAATAAGTTTAGCAAAAGCATCATATTTTTCACAGTCTACTAACAAAATTTAAAAGACTGACTAAAAGCGTAAAGATTTAATATAACGGCTTTACTTTCAACTATTTTCATTTTCATTCATCATTTTACTATCAATTTATTTAATAATTTTAAGGACTATAGAGTTTATTTAAGGTTTAAAGAATTTATTCTCAAAATTCACTAACATGAGAACACTTATTTAGGTTATACAAAGTAGTAAGTAATCGTCGATCTGTTTGTAAAATTTACATAAAATTACATAGCCTACAAATTAAATATTTTACTTAAGAATTTATTAACGTTTATTTTTTTGCTAAAGAGTTTACATTTAGAAACTAGACTAATAGACTTTTCTAATTAGGCACAAAATAGGTCACCACTTAAACACAGTATTGGTCGCGAAGGAACAGGAGTAAAATCACCTAGTTTTAAGACGTTTCAAAGTGATCCCAGCGGTCCTACTGAATAAATGCTTTTTGACTTTGACTTTGAAACACTTAATAGCACCTAGTTTAGTATTATTTATTATCTGTTATAGTAAATTTTACTTACATAGTAAAATCGCGCGGCTAACTGAACAATATCACAAACGCGACCGCCACTCTAACAACTACGTTATAATGTGACGGCGTATTCAGGGCTCCGTGACTCACATACTGTCAGTATTGAGAGTTTACTCATCTGTGGTAGGTATGTTTGTTGAGAGCATTGCTGAGAGTGGTAGCCCCGCCTTCCGATTCTAGGGTCTTGGGCTCAGATCCAGGCATCAATGAGTTTTTCTGAATAATGTATCTGCATTACGCTCCTACTCTCAACCGACGGTTCTAAAATATGGTGGCAAGAGCCCAAAAGGAGCCTCTAGGTGCACTTATAGTCCTTTCACCACACCGGTTCAAAGAACTGACACGACAAGAAGAAGAAAAATAAGTTGCAAGAAGGTATTTTTCACATGCTTGAAAAATTATATAAAAGTCACACAAACATAGCTCAAAGTCAGTCATTTAGCCTCATATTGGCGGGCGGGAATCCTTCGATGCGCTTGGGATTTAAAATGGCGCCCGTGACATAATACCTACCATATAATACACTGCTTTATCACCTTGGTAAATGGTCTAATTATATCGTCGTTGGTATTATTGAGTCTAAAGTCAAAGTCAAAAAGCATTTATTCAGTAGGACCGCTGGGATCACTTAGAATAGTCTTAAAAGTAATTTTACTCCTGTTCTTTCGCGACCAATACCGTGAAGAATCAGGGCAACAAACACGGTTTGGGGCCTATCATTCTTTTAGGTGATCCATGGATCTATGGAGTTGGAGCATATACAGTCCCAAGCTTTTTTGTCATCCATATAATCAAATCTGCATATTTCATACGCACCTCTAAAATGTGGTAAGCACCTACCGAGTCTGTATTTTCAAAAATGTACAAAATTATGAGTTCCGTCCGAGTCAATAGGTTCCTTCCCGTTTTCTTCTTTTCTCGTTTACCACGTCACCAGTCATTGAGGCTTCATGTAGCCTAGAAGCGTCCCTCCGTTAGCCCCTGACCACGAAGCCTTGGGTTGATTCGCCGCTTATATAAATAACGTACAAAATGAACATATTATGTTTACCCTTGGAACATAATAGGCTGTATCACATAATCTGAAGAGTTACGGACGGGCAACTCTATGATTGGCAACTAATTGGGCAATATCGCGGTAGAGAAACGTGGTCGTGCTTGCTTAGACGAACTTGATAGATCGTCGAAGTCAAGCAACGTACTAAACTGTATGGCATTTTCATCTGAGCGCTTCCGTGCTTCGGAGGGAAAGTTGAATTGTCGGTCCCGGCTATTTAAGTGGTTAACCCATGACGGAGAACTTAAGGCGGCCTAAAAACTCCGTCACCAGAGTTGGCCACCGTCTCATACGAACTCACAAAGTTGCCTAAAAGTATCTCGTTCTAAATCTTTTAAAATGATACCAACTATAATAATATTTGATTTAGGAACATTTTAGGATATAATTTTGCGTATAAATTGTTCTCTATCATAATTAGCATTACTTCCTCCTGTATAATGTCTGACAACTCTGTTGGGTAGGTATTTTATACTTGATATATTATACCTACTCAGATTTGTAGCATATTGCAAAAATAAGATTGTAGTTTCCTTGACTTTAACTCGAAAGTAATGGGTTCAAAAGCCGGTTCGTTATTTTTGAAAAAAAAATATGATAGGCCTCCTATTAAGTATTACTAAGTACCTATAAATAATCTACCTAAGTCTGAAAATAATTGTGTCGAATATTTTTGAAAAGATTTACTAAAATGAAGCTAATTCAAAACATGAATGAACGAAACACACGAATGAACAATATGAACATACTGGTTTCTGATAGAAAAGACATCAACGCGCTTTACTCTCAAAATCAATGAGTTGAGTCTATGTAGAGGGCCCTACATATTCGGCGAAGATAGACGAATGCCGACGGTGACGAACGTTTAGAGGGTCTCATCGCCTGTAGGTACCTAAGTATTCGCCTGTCATCTTCTATCCAAATAATAGTTCGGCGCATGTGTAGAGTGGCCGAAGTTTCAATACTTTGTTCGCTGCGAACTAAGAACGTAGAAAAGAAGTAAGTAGGTTGGGAAATTATGCGTACCTAAGTGAAGTGGCCGACTCTGATGACGTAGTTATTAGGCCGCCTGAAGGCCTCCATCAAGAAAGAACTTGTTAAAACGCTGCCGGAGTACCAACATTTTGAATAGCCTTATTCCAGGTCACTATCTACGCCTACGGTTTAGGCGTGTTTGAAACACAAACATCTAAACAAACTCACAAACTTTCAGCAAAGCATAGTAAAGTTTAACACTTTACTATTATTTCTAGTACTACGTTTAAGCGCTAATCGTTCTAATTAGCTAACACATAATTAGCTGATACACGTGCCTACTTTATACTCATCAGTTGACCTTTAGACCAGTTGGATGTTAACTGGTATAAGATGCATCTATAAATCTATGCCCATTACACCCCCCCCCTTCTCCTTACTAGCTGTCGACTTCAAAGTCGCGATAATTTTCGATCACTTGTCTGCGTCCGTGATACCCGCGGTTCGTCTGGAAACACTTGTTATCCCGGTTGTAGACCACTTTTTATCCCGAAAACTGAAACTATCTTAGGCCATATTTAGATCTACTACCATCCATTTCTCGGAGCGTTTCCTCATACTTTTAAACCGTTATAGTTTACTTTGACCCATGTAATGATTGTAATGTAAATAGTAATGGGACAAAGACCCATACAAACCAACAGTAGAGTGGTCACTCAAGGCCGCTACGTCACTGTGACGTCAGGATGTTACTACCACGAGACCGGCGAATGGTGTTTGGTTGTTACTCGATTCATTCGAAGTAAGGTTTTCGATCGACTGACAGATTAGATGAAGCTAAAGAACGGATACAGTTTCTTTAAAATTATCTATAGTCCCACAAGGATATCTGTGCCGGTGAGGGAGGCGCTGCTATCGCATTTGGCATAGAGAAAGTAAATGTCTATGGTATTTGGTGTTGCCAAAAAAATTCATAGTAAAGTGGGTAGGTAAGCAAGGGATCAAAGCACCAAACGAAAAAACACCGAGCAAACAAGGAATGGCGGATATGGCAACTGGAAACGAATGGCAAACAGATTGACATTTCAAAATGGCGTCGTTAGTTCCTCTTCTGGCCATCGGTCCAGATATTTTTGTAGCGCTATACTCACTTATTGACGTGTCAGTGTCAGTTCTTTCTTTTAGGTTCGCACATGTCGGTTTCCTCCTGACGAAGTGTACATCAACTTATGGTAATAAAAAAACTCAAATGCACGACCGGATTCGAACGTACGTGAAACTGTTTCAAGGGAGTTCGTAGGTTCAAATTCCGCGTAGATGCGATTGAGGAGATGTTTTTTTTTAATCGAAAATTGTTTCTGTTACGTATGTAGCACGATTTGGTGGATGATGTTCTATTCGAGTGATATTCGTACTTTAAAACATTGGTAGTTGCTCGATTCCACTATCACAAAGTTTTATTCGAATACAGTTCTTACTATCTAAGTTATACGGCTTAATATTCTTTGATCTTTTACCATAAAGTCGTTCACTCTAGAAACTCGTTATTTCCCGGTCTTTTGAATGAAAGAACGATTGTCGTGTTTCTTGTTCAGTCAGTGTAACCGCGCAGAGTGTGGTGCTACAGTGTAATCGGCTAAAGAATTTAATAAAAGTGAGTGTACGCATTTTTACATAAATACATACTAAATATATAATTACGGATTTATATTCAGATTAATGTATTGAATATCAGGTTTTTGTAAGGATTTATCGTAGATTTATGTGATGTGAGTTATAGATGTTGAAACTGATATTTTGGTTCGCGTATGTTTTGGTAAATGCATGAATGCTAAATTACAATCACTTTTATTGAAAACAATAAACACGGTTTAAATATAGCCATTTTTGCGCAACTAGGCCCAGTTAGCTTTTGCAACAATTTTATTAAATTCAAGTTTTGGTATATTCGTAAATTAAGATTTTGTGACCACACATTCCTGTGTTCTAAGTATCTCAAGGTCTTATTTTTCACACCATACATACTTTACACGCAATTATAAATTAGGTTTATATCATAGGTATTAATCTTACGTAGGTACCTTCCTAGTTTAGTGTGTTAAATAACAGCGTCGAGGAATTGAGAAAAACCTTGAACCAATGAAAAATAAGGGAAAAACGACATGGTATTCTAATTCAGTATCTAAGCATAGATATTTGCAAAAATATTAGTCAAAAGAGATTCTGACTAGGTATGCGCTTAGCCACTTTAAATATATTTTCATTCTCTAGTTATTACTGCCTTCTGGAAGTATGTTCAAGTACAATACCGTCACCAAATGTATTTTAAACCAGTTGGCTCCCCATGAGCTTGAAGATGATCACCTAAATGAGAACTACATATGCCCCAAACAGTGTTTTTTGCCCTGTACTTCACGGTATTGGTCGCGAAGGAACAGGAGTTTCTACTCCAGTTCCTACGCGACCAATACCGTGTATCACCTAGTTTATAGACTATTCTACGAGATCTCATCGGTCCTACGCAATTTACTTTGACATTGTAAACAAATAACTAAGTTTTAAGAAGTACACACACGCTCACAGCCAACATGTATGGTTTAATAACTTCTGAAAAATATGGGCAATGCTAAGTGTACAGACCTTTCTTCAAATCGAGTCTATCACCATCCAAGATTGATTTAAATTGCATATTTCTTCAGTTCTTTTATTTTACGTTCTTTTATTGGCAGCCAAGGTCGGCCCAGTTCAAGAATATGAGGTGTATCCGGTTTCAAAATATATTGAAATAACATTAGACAGTGGTTGCATGGCCGATTGCGGAGTATGACCTGTTCGGCAGGCTACAGCCTTCGCGTGGCGCCAACTTGTTCTAGAAGGTTTGGTTATCAAAAGAGCCTTAAATTCTGGTAAACTTATTAATGAAAGCAAATGAAAGATGTACGTTAGAATCGTAGCAAGTGGAATTCGTGCCTGCCCCAGTGGGAAAGCGTGTGATTTTATGTACATGTATCTTAAAGCTATTCTTAAATTTACTATGTACGTATTTAGATTAGAAAACCATTAGTAATTGGCTAGGTTTTTCCAACAAATAAACCATCCGCTATCTCAGTTTAATACCAGCCAAACCCACTATGGAAAAGGCTACGTTTCTTATATTTTAGTACCTAATATTAAAATCTAAATCCTATAATCTTATGTATATCAAGTTGAATAGTAGACGGCAAAAGTTCAAGGCACCGATGACCTTGTCGGGGCCAATCAAGACAACTGGTTGATTCACTTTTGATAACTTACCTGAATTCTTGTTTGACGCTTCGCAAAAAACCACAAATAAAATGATAATATTTATGTCTTCTTATAAGTAACACGTTTTTTATTATTTTCACTTTGCAAAGTAACGTGTAAAATTATACTTTTCATGCAGGCTCACGTCTGTATATTTAGCACGCATTGATCTTTAGGCACTAGGTACATAATATAATCCTTTGTAGATATGTATTCAAAAGCAAGGAGAGAGTAAGTAGTGACAGGTTGCTGCAGCACCATTTCCCACTTCTTAATAGAAACCGAATTAGAAACTATACCAATGTAGTGATGTTTTAAAACAACATCACTAAATCGGTACAGTTTCTTTAATGCTAGGTGCTGTAATCATCTGCGTCTGATTTAGCAGTGTTTTTGACATAAAGTGCATTTACTCGTATTTATGCCAGCTCGCATATCGTTAATAGCGTCCTTTAATTATGTAATTAAATATCTAGAAAAGGGTGGCGATAAGCAACCAAAACTTATTTAATATCAGCGTAAACTTCAAAAACATCTGTACGGCCGATAATTCCCCTTCAATAATCTCCAATTGGCCCTAATCTTTAAGCATACACTTCAGGCCATAAATCAAACGAAATTATAGACAAATCTGATAGGAACGAGCTACAAATGCCGAACAAATAATAGGGACTGACGAAGCGTAGCGTTGCCTAAGCGCTGTCGCAACTGTAGCATCAATGTTGTAAGTTTGCGGTTTTTTTTGCAACTAAGTGTACATGGCATTCCTGAAGGGAAAAGGTCAAGAAAATTAGCTAAACGGGCAATTTTCTATTGTTATGTATGTCACGTACGGTCAGTGAATTCATGAACATTTTGAAGTTTTCGGAACATCTTGGTAGGCCTACTACGTTCTTCATTGAGAGGACGGTTTAGCTTATTCCATCTCAAAGAATGTCCCATGCACTACAGCGTCTCGTTGAGTGTAGTTGGTCTTCCTGGTGCTGTATTAAATCACCCAGTAAGTTTAATCATTAAAACAGCATTCATGAAATGCATAAAATGGGATCGATTTCGCTCGCGATGTACCAGTTTCAGTTACTTGTAGCCTACGTTTACCCTGAAAATCCATTCTAAATACTGGTAAAATAGTTGAGATCAGAGAAACGTAGATTACCAACATACAGACAAACATCACCTCGTTATATTAGTGTAGATATCAAAGCGCCAGATGGCCCATCCGCACTCATCCCATGAGTTGTATAGATGACTGATGGGCGTGTGTGGCGTGTTGTGGGCGAACCCACTTTCCATTGTGTTGATTTGTCACACCTACAGCAGGCTTGCTTTAAAACCTATCACCGTTATAATCCGACCATATATATTAGGGACACAATCAAACATACTACAAACCGAGACATTTTTATGAGTCACATGATGTCAAAATAGTGTTCTTCATCATCTTTGAACTCTAGATGGGCAATCATTAACTATAATGCATCAATAAAACCCTATGATAGGCTTCCTGTTTTATATTCTTGTTTTTGTGTTGTTTCTATAGCTTTTACTTTTCCAAATAAGTATACCTAAATAAATGATTACAAACACAGACAAAAAACAGTGTGGCAGTGGGCTGGCCATATCTGCCGAAGAACCGATAACCGTTGGGGTAAACGAGTTCTTGAGTGGAGACCGCGACTCGGGAAACGTAGTGTAGGACGCCCTCCGGCCAGGTGGAGTGACGATCTGCGAAAGGTTGCTGGCAGAAGCTGGATGCGTCGAGCTGAGGACAGGGCGCAATGGCGCTCATTAGGGGAGTCCAGCAGTGGACTGCTATAGGCTGATGATGATGACAGACAAAAAATTACTCTGCAAGTCGTATCCCTAATATGGGTATAATAACTAATTTAATGTACACTTAATCTAGCTCACTTGCACAAAACTATGTATAAGCACAATCGCACTTGAGTTTCATTGAACATTTTTACGGAAGTAATATGCCAATCACCGCTTTTTAGGATTGCAGGTTTTACAAAACATGTGAGGAAGTAAAGATGAGCTAATATATTCATTTATACAGTCAAGATGTTTTACTCAATACGTAATTGAAGGCGTATGCGTTTTGTTTAGGTGTTGAAATATATTTTTACTTTAGTCTAGTCGTGACCACGGTGGTGGTGCCAGCTGTTTAGACAGCAAGGTAAGTAAACACAAAGTTTAGATTACGAAATTGGAAATCGATCCACAATTTTCAGAAAGATCGGTATTTTTTTAGTTTTACGGGAAAAGTATCAATTCCTCAGGAGCACAATAAATAAATAAATAAATAAATATACACTCGTGCATTAAAAAAAACATCTCAAATCAACACACAGCCGAACATAGAACCTCCTCCTTTTTTTGAAGTCGGTTAAAAATCAGATGTTAGATACCATTTATCAACAGTTACTATCCATAAACGCAAACATTTGTGCAAAATTAATGCCAATTAAAGCGAAATTAACACCTGAAAATCAAAGAATGTTATAATCGCTAGAGGGCGCACGTTGGCAAAACTCATCAAGTCGGAACTAATTAACGTGTTAGTTTACTAACATTCCTTCCTATACAAGATAATTGCACACGCTCCATCGGGTACAGATGTTATGTTCGATGTACCTAAATAATGCTGGATATTTCACACAACTGTATTATCTGACCCCAAGCTGACTTGTGTTATGGGAACCCCAAGACATAGGTAGGTACTCGTAGTATTTTGATTTGTTCTACATTCAATCCTTATTCGCCCCAAATTCCTGAAAATTCTGCCCATGTTAAAACTATTTCTGATTTTGCCCAACAAGGACCAACCAATAAATGTAGTAACACTTGGTGAATCTATTAGGCGACGATGGGCTTGCCGCCTGTCACTTACGGAATGCTAACTATAAAATGTGAGCATGTGCCGAACTACGTATTTGGACGTGCGTGCCTCTGACCCCTCATTGATTAAAACATCTTCAGTATCTAAATGACTAGATCCGATAAAATATCCATTAACTGTTGTGGGTACAGCCGTTATACTGTTTTGTTTATTATATCACAATAATGCGTAGAGCCTAGCCAGGCTAGATGGTAACAGTTTCATAATCTTACCGGTTTAGCAATACGCAACGATACTATCTTGATCAGATATCCAATGTAGAGCACTGCTTGTCTATGGTTCAGATCTAACAAACTATAGAACTAAGTAAACCTATCAAATAAAGATATTGCGAACTATATTAGTTGTGGAACCACCAGAGATTAGTGGAAGAATGTCATTTATTTATTCATCAGAGCTATGCGAAAATGTAATGAATGAATGAGGCGAAAGATTGACAGATATTTCGCCTCATTCACTCTATCATTGTAAGTGGGAATCTGTCTGCCGTAAAAAAGTAAGTAGTATTATCATTCATGGGGCTTCCTAACATAAGGTTTACTTTCATTGGGGCTAGATGATGCTGTGTAATGTCCAACGTTATTATAATAATTTTCCTTACTCACACATTTACGAATTAGTCAAAGACAAAAAGCATTCATTCAAGAACTGAGAGGATTTAGAATAGTCTTAAAACGTAGTACCCCGACCACTACAGTGAAGAACCTTGATAACAAATGCGGTTTAGGGCCTAACCATTACAAAAATAATTATTTAGAATCTAAGCGGAATCTTGTCATAAAATTCAAATGTTTTTTTTTTATACCAATGAGCTTTTAAAGGGTAGACAGTTTTGCACTCGATCTAAAGGTCATCATGTACTTGCATACGTCACAATCAGCTGGCTGTAGTGAGTGTCGGGTCAAGGCGCACCGATGACCGAATTATCCGATTCAGATGAACTCAAGTATGCGGTTTGGGGCCTTGTTTGTTGGTGCTTGCAACTGGAGTAGATTTGCGGTTTCTCAGTCCAATCATGGCTGAGAAAAAGTGCGAATTCGATCGCAAACAAACATGTTTTGTAAATATTTTTTCCGGATCTGCGTGTTATGATACCTACCTACCGTTGTACCAGCGTTGATCACTAACTTATATGAACTCACTTTTAAGGTACCTACCTTTAACGTCCTTTCTCT
The DNA here is from genome assembly GCA_963565295.1 of Epirrhoe alternata. NCBI lineage: Eukaryota > Metazoa > Arthropoda > Insecta > Lepidoptera > Geometridae > Epirrhoe > Epirrhoe alternata. Next base: position 10,012,287 of record OY751396.1, on the reverse strand, counting down.
ACGGGGGATTAATGTGGGATCAGAACTGATGATAGATAGATAGATGTTTATTCAATAAAATGTAACATACATATTCAGGTAGGTAGTGTCTTTAAACTAGGATAAGTTTGACTAGACACTAAGTTCTCGTTACAAAAATAGGGTAGGTAGGTACACTATCACAATATCACATGATTTGGGTATGACACAATGACAAACAACATTTACGCACACACACACAGAGCGTGAACACATTCATGATGCTCGCCGGGAACACATCATGGGTGTTATGAAAGAACTTTTGAATTCGAAGGAGTAGTTTCGGAGATTAGTATCTCATACATACCAACGAACAGTTTTACCCCTTTATAATATAGATAACCACATTAATATCTGTATTGCTGCAAGTTAATTATAGGATTGTGTGCGCATCAATTTGATTAATCTTATTTGTAAACAATATCGCAAAGTTCTCGGAAATCCTAACATCTGAAGTCATCTTCGAATCCGGTTGTTTGTCGTGACTTATCGAGAAATCAGTAATTTAATTATCCTTGTTTTAATTCGCAAAGCTACGTTCAAGCTGACGCCATAAGGTATATTGTTTATCAAAAAAAATGGTTGTCTGTAAAGTCGGTTTACTGACGATAGTTGAACGTGACAACGTTTGTGCTTCTTTGTCGCTCGTGCCGCGCTCTCGCTTGCAATTCAAGCCTTACATGGAACGCCTCAGGTAACGCCGAGGTAACGCCGCATTTTTTCGTGCGTGCAGCCGGCTCCATCGAATTATAAGACGTTGTCACGTCAAAAATATCTAACTGTAGCTGCAGTACGCGGAGTCACCCGCGTTCCCTCGGGAACACAAAAAGTTTAGTTACCTCCATACACCATCCACCTCCAATAAATGTCATCCAAATCCAGGAGCAACAACCATCCATCTATCCTAACTTTTGCATTTGTTATTGTTTTCTACCAGCATTTTAGCCATCAGAAACACGGAAATGCCCAAATTGGTTACTCATAGCCCTCAAACGATGACCATCAAATACTTATCACTAATAATTTCCTTCTCGAATAAAATATTCGTGTATAATTATATTAGTCCTTACAAGTTGCAAACAAAGAACTATTACGTGTATGAAACCGGTTGAAAAGTTCACAATTTACCTACGACGTACAGTAATAAAAGTAACGAAGCTATTGACAATGTAATTGCTAAATCATACCGCGTCTAAGAAGCAAGAGCGCAGCGGTTCTTAATCACTCGTAATCTCCTTGCGGTCGTAAACATCCTTAGTTTTTTTAGGGCTATTTTAGGGTAAGCTTCATAAAGGGTCTCTGTCTCATTCTAGATAAGAGTTTAATTATATTTGAATTTTATCTTTTGTTCTTTTGTTTGGCAATCGCATTTTTATGGTATATCCAGAAGTAAGATTATTCCTGTGGATAACGTGGATTAAGCTGAGAGTGGTTTAGATGCTGGTCAAGCCATCAAACAATGTTCCAGGCATGGCATCCCTCTAGGTATAGGTTGTCTCCTGCCCCACTAGGCATGTTACAAATCACAATAGAACCTGCGTCTTACGGCATTTACGAGTAATTGCCAAAACTGCATACATTTTATAAAAGTTATGGCGGAACGTGAGTTCCTGGCTATGCAAATCGTCAGTTTGACATAATGCCAAGAACTCACGTGCCGCAACACTTGACATAAAATGTAGGCAGTTTTGGTAATAAATATAGGCGCAGGTATAGTCTCAGCGTTATCTGTCGATTCGATTTCTATTCCATTTCTATTTGTAAACTGGGGGCCTGACATGTGCTCCTGGGGCTCTATAGGTAAATCTAGTTCTGAAAGTGTAATCTAGTTTGAAAGGCCTAAAATTAGGTCTGAGATTAAACAGGACCGGGAAGTGCCCAGAAACTGGCAACACAGCAATATGGCGGTCATCGCACCTCAGTGCCACACCTTAACCAACAGCTCCGTAGCATCGCGCCAGCACAAAGGTCGCGCAACCAGTTCTAAGACAACATTCTTGCTCATCACAATCCTATGAGGATAAACAGTAAACAGATTCCGTATTGGAAAGATTGAGTTGGTTGTCTTAGCTTGTTCATAATAGACTTCACGAGCTCTAACTAAACTCGCAGCTTAGTCAACTCCACAACATGCTAACCATGTCTTTTCATGGCTGAGAGATGGTTTAGGTGCTGGGAAGCCTATTCCATCTCAAGCAATGTCCCAGGCACTACAATCCTGTTAAGTGTAGGCATAGGCTCCTGTCGCTGTATAAATCATCTAGTATAGATGTAAAGACCTAAGTAACTTAACCGAATTATGAAAAAATACTCAAAATACTGGTCATCTTTTAATTTCCCAAATTGAACTTTCAGATGCTGAGCCGTGCGCTAGTTCTGTCGATGGTGGCTCTGGCCAGCTGCGACGTGTCCCAACTCCCCGAGGTCAGCACGGAACACCCACCACCCAGGGCCTATTTGTTCTCGTACACCGCCGGCCGCTACCCCGGACATACGGACAGACAGCACAGCGAAGTCAGCGATGGCAGCGGAACTGTTAAAGGTGAGAACACACCCTGACAGATTTCAACAGGAGAGTCGTAGACGCGACTGCACGCTTTTTGGTCATCAATATTTTAGCCTGCTGGAACGGATGGACTGATTTTAATGGACATTTCACTGATTTTCACTGGTTCTTCACGGTATTGGTCGCGAAGGAACAGGAGTAAAATCGACGATTCAAAGTGATCCCAGCAGTCCTGGATAAATACCTTTTGAATTTGACTTTTGAAAGATAGAAGAGGTGGACGGACAACATACAGGCTACTTTTTATCTTGGAATTCCCGCGGGATTGGGACGCGGGAAAAACGAACCCACGCGAACAAAGTCGCGTTCACTGCTGGTTAGCTAAATATGCAAGAAAGTAGTGAATAAGGAAAATAGATGCAGTTTTCGATTGCAATACAATCGAGCTAGGCTCAGATACGAACCTGCCAAATTACGTCGAGGAAGTAAACTCTGCTGACGTAACCAACATTCCTCCAAGAATATTAAACGTAGGTACACTCAGCTTGATAATAGGTACCTAATTAGCGTTCATCATCATCATTTCATCCCGTTAGCACTCACAACTTTAACATTTTAAAGCTCAATTTTCCCACATTGCTATCTGGCTTTGTGTAGGTAGGTATTACACACTAGCCTTACCATGAAACGTGACAAAGTTATTTCTCGGAATAAACCAATAATAATTTAAATTTTGACAGTTTACACTCAGGAATAACTTTAGATCAGGTTTATTTGTTAGGCCCAAATGTTTTCGAAGTTAGTTTCGAATTATATTACTTTGCGATTCAAAAAGCATTGAAGTTAGCTCAGCTTTTCGTTGGAAACAACTTTCAAGCCTGTTTGGGTGATTGTACCGACGTAGCACACCGATGCACGATTCCGAGATGAGATTTATGAACGAGACGTGAATAATAAGCAGATGCCTATTTAGATAATGTTACATTGCTAAAAATACTCGACAGATCGCTAGTTTTAATTCGCATTTGATGTCTATTATTCTGTATGCAGTGACAACTCGTATGCAAAAATCAGAACCCTTCTGTGCAGGGTAGGTATTTCATTTATTTATTTTGATACAAAATGACGCATCGATCAATAAAAAAAAACATTATCATTAAATTAATAAACTTCAAGAAAAAGGCCAGGCTATTATCACGGCTACTACTCGTATTTATAATATCTTTTTCGTTGCCTTTTCGTGGCATCCATTTTAGGAACTAAATTCGACGAAAACGGCACTATAATTAGTAACATGTGACCTACCACGGCCGCTGGCTGTATCACATTACCAGGCCATCGTTAAAATATAAGTAGTATATCAATTATATGGTTCCCATAGTACAAGTTTTGCTTAGTTTGGGGCTAGAAGATGTTGTGTGAAATGTCCAGCAATATTTATTATCGTTACAATATACCTCTGACCCTGCAATCCTTTCCAGGCTCATACTCCTACGTGGACCCTCGCCAGAAGGTCCGTACAGTGGACTACATCGCTGACAAGCAAGGCTTCCACCCCATCCTGAGTGAGGAGCCGCCAGCACACCCGGCTGACTCCGCCTCCGTCGCGCAGGCCAAAGACAAGCACTTCCAGCTGTACGCTAAGATCGCGGAGGAACATGCTAATCACCCACACCCAGATGGTAAGGAATTGTTACACTGGCCTCAAACCGCGTTTGTTGCCCTGGTTCTTTAGTTTACGGTATTGGTCACAAAGGGTTGGAACAAGAGTAGAATTACCTAATTCTTTGCGATGATTTAAATCTCGATCCAAATCTTAAATGAATGGATGACATTCCATTACCGGTTTACTTACAAAAAAATCCTTCTTCGTTTGACTTTGGTGGTTAGAATTGGTGCACGGCTGAAAACTCCAAACATTCAGAACGTAGAACCAATCTACCACTTCACCACCAATTTCAATCTTCCCAATATGCTTCCTTTGCTCTTCTGGCACGGCAACCAGAGCATGGCTTCAGCATCCCTAGGTCTTCCTATGTGCCTACTCTGTTTTTGTTCCTTAATATGTACCTACTACAAGGTAATATTTTAAGCCGGGTCCACAGCGCCGTGTTTTATAACATGTTAACATTGTTTTCCACCAATGGCACGCGCCAATTTGGTTAATACCTATGTAACATGTAAAAAACACGAAAACATGGCGCTGTGGACCCGGCTTTATATCTACCATGTTTTTGTTATTTAATTTTATGCTCTGTCCTCGTCTATATCTGTTTAGTAAGACCCTATTCTTTTGTGTGTCAATAAATGATCTTGTATCCGATTCTTCCAGAGACCTCAGTCCCCCGCCAGTCGGAGGCCGTGGCTCGGGCAGCAGCGAAGCACACGCAGCTGTTCCGCGTCATCGCTGAACAACACGCGCGCATCGCGGCAGAAAGAGACGCACTACAGCAGGAGGAAGAGAGACAACATCTGCAGGAGATTGAACAGGAACAATAGGGGATCTGAACAAGCAGTAGGGACTTATACTGAAAGAGAAAACACGAAATACTAACAGAGACGTTCTACAACAGGGTATTTACACAGATGAAACATCTTATTAGACACGAATGGGTTAGTGCCTCTACTTTCTATCCGATGGTTTTGGGTTCGAATACTGGCATCGATTTTACGTCTGAACGAAAACGACAGTGCCCTGCTCTGAACACTTCCGAATATTCGACAAAAACACGACCGAAAATCATGTAGCTCGTAGTATAATTAACTGACTAATCACTTTAGAAAAGGCGCTCAGGGTCCATGGTCTTTAGAGGTTTATACTTATTTGTAAACCTATGCCAAAGCTCACCAAGGCTGTATTGCTCATTGGTAGGATAAGGCGGTCCTGGTCCTGGTCCTGGTCGGTGGGCGTACACTACGTAGTACGCCCACCGACCAGGTGGAGTGACGAGCTGCGAAAGGCTGCTGGCAGAAACTGGATGTGTCGAGCTGAGGACTGGGCGCAATGGCGCTCATTAGCGGAGGCCTATGTCCAGTGGACTGTTATAGGCTGATGAAGATAAGGCTTCCCCAATATGGCAGTACCTAAGCGACTATCCACAACAGAGCAAGTTACAGCGTCCCATTTACTGTAGGCATGGGTTTCCTGACACTGTATATCTTTCATCTTGTACAGATTGTAAAGCCCTGAGTTTTTTTGGTTTCTGAGTAAGTCTTCACGCACCTACTGCTTGATACACAATCGACAATGTTAGTCTAATGGACGATGAAAAAATGGACACTCCAAAGAGCTTTTCGATGAGATTGGACGATATAATACTTATTTAACTAAAATACTGAACAAAGCTATTTAGGATTACTTATTTTTGTACTTTTTTATTTCTGTAAATATGTTTTAGTGAAACAAAATACTCTAAAATTGCCATAATGATAATTATTTTGATATATTCTGTATTATTAATTGTATTTTTTGTATTTTAATGTTCTGTCGAAGAGTTAATAAAACATGTAAATATAAACAACTAATTTTATTGAAGCAAGCTAACTCTTTAAAGTCGAAGATTTTGTAAATGTATCAGAAGATCGCATTTGAAACCAAGATTGGAACCCAGGACCTAGGTATATATAGTGTACGGTTCACACACCGCACAATATTGCAGTTAAGATATCTTAGTAGGTAAGTACATAGAAAATAAACATTCTATTCTATTCATATGAGTACTCTCTGGGTTAAATTAAAGAAATACGTAATCAGTGCATAAAACGGTATATTTGTAAAACTAATAAACTAGGGTAGGGCTGCAAATTGTTAAGTTTCTCATCCTGACGTGGCGTTGGCTGAAACAAAAAACAACATTGTTTGGGACCAGCATTTAATACCTACATCCAGCATTGGCAAGTACGTATATTTATAGTTGCCAAGTGGACAAGCGAGTCAAAGCTGGGAAGCGCGGGGCACTCAGTCCAGTAAGGAAAACAGGTTCTCTACCTTCAACTCTACCGAGCACTCTATTGTTTTTATATGTATCGAGCACTTAACTCAACCGAGAGCACTGCCTTTCCCATCTCGGTAGACTACGGCCACACACTATAGATCTAAGTATTCGTGAAGTAAGCCCGTTTAATGCGCAGTAGACAACTTTGTATGAATACGCCACTACGCATGTCATACGGCGAACTTAACGATTGCGTAGTAGTACTCACTCGGTGCGGGTGCGGGTGGTGGAGGCGGAGGGGGGTACCCATAGCCATTTTGTCCGTTACAGCCCGCCTTCTGCTCGACGGCTCCAGTGCTCATACCACTCTGAAATAACACAAGAGATGAGACTAATAGTATACCATGAAGAAACCAGTCTCTATTCATGAACTACGTAGAAAACTACACGCGGGGGTGAAGTTTTTTAGGTTTTAAGGGAAATAGTACATTGTTCCACAAGAGAGCAAAATTCGTTTTTGTTGCGAGTGCTGAGTTTGAATCTCGAACAAACGAAGGATTCTATATTTGAATCACGAGCGTAGCGAGTGATTCTATGTTAGAATCCTGAGTGTAGTGAGAGATTCAAAAGCATAAGCAACAAAAATTTTTTGCTCTCGTGTGATACATACAATTTTTCACCTTACTAGCGAAAAAATACAAGATTTTTTGTAATTTAATAGGGCTAATTCACACTTGGTATTTCATTTAGAAATGAAAAGTCTTATCAAAATTTTCGATTCCGACGGGATTCGAACCCGCGATGATATTAACCGATAAATATGAGCTTATCAACAATTGCTAAATCGACGCATGTGGTTCTGTGGCCGAGCGGTCGAAAGCACTCCGGCTTTAGGAGGATCGTCTAATCATCGCGGGTTCGAAAATTTTGATAAGACTTTTCATTTCTAAAATACAAGATGTAAGGAAAACCAATTCCCGCTATTTTTATTGCCCCTCAAGTGGCAGGCTACAGTCCTGCCACCAGACCCCCCTGGCCGCCGCCTGGCCGGGCGCACGCTGCGGCCTGTAATATTCGATTCTCATTGGTTGCTTGCAGCATTCTAAATTCAAATCACTTTTCCTCATAGTGTGAGCAAAGTAGAGTTTTGCTCACTGTTTTTACGCGGCAAAAGCGCCCTTTTTGAGCTAGTAAGGTGAAAAGTATCATTCCCACTTCGAGAATAACGCTAAGCCTCCTGGCAGACTGCAGACTTTTTAACGGCCGATAGTTTAGTCTGTAGTCTGCGAGGGGTCTGAAGAATTTCTAAAATAAATCAACAAAATTGACATGGCTATTGAAACCTTAGTCAAATATTTTAAAGTCATTTAATTTACTCACCGCCAAAGCGAAGATCAAAGCCATGATGATCGCCAAAAAAGGAACGAAGAACTTCATGGTGAATGTTTAACAACTGACCATCACACTAGCACCTGATGGTTTTATACAGCGTGGACAGGAAGTCAGGAAATTGAAGATTTATTTACAATTCAATCATGTATAGGTTGACTTCATTCATGTAGAGTTTTTGTCCATGGTTTCATCTGTGTGGATCAAAGATTATCACCAGACTTGGCAACTCGCAACAAACTAAAAGACTGTCCTTCATCAAAGTAAATTTAGTCATATCCGTCAAGACAAATCAAAAGAAGCGCCCACCCTTTTGTAGAAGGGTCGTTGTTGTATTCAGATTTTATCCAATAGCCGCGTACTGCCTCAGCGAGCAGTCTCGCGAGGCAGCCCGCGGCGAATCATCGGTCGGTCAGGACGTGCCTCGCCCGCTGCAAACGCACGCTCTGCCTTGCGGTAAACGTTGCAATGCAAACGCATGAGGCAAATGCCTGAGGCTACTCGCTCAGTCTGTACACAACTATTTGAGCAAAATGTGTAGGAATAGATAAACAGTTGACGAATGACAGGAGTAGTTATGTGGAAGAAGCAAACAAGCTGTGCCGACCCAACTAGCATAAGATATGGTGGTATACTGGAGATAGATGAGTTTAGTAGAAAGAGTTTAGTAGAAAAACTATAATGGAGGTACTTAGATACCACTTTTCATATACAGACAGACACTTAATACTTTTAGTAGATAAATAAAATGAGATAGTAATTGCTAACGCGATGATTTGAAGTGTCGAGCCGTGAAATTGAGTGCACGAGGCTACGAATAATCATTATGCCTGTTTAGGCATGTTGTCCAATTGTCCACCATGCTCTTATACTAGACACTGTGGCGTTGTAGCATGAATGTGACCTGAATCATTTTTGGAACCGAATTTTTTAAAATCGTAAAAAATCTATGCAAAACGATACAGCATCGAAAAAATGCACTCAAAAACCATAAAAAAATAACATACCTTATTTATTTATTTATTTATTTATTTACACACACATAGATAGTACATCACAGAATTAATTATTCTAATTCGTAATATCTAGGAATCTACCTTATCAAACTTACGCACCAAATCATATAACAAAGAATGTAAATACTACCTATTCAATGATTAGGTCTTGAAACATCAATTATGAAATATCTTAGCAATGTGGGAATAATGCACCTATCTCTTCTAAAGTAGAAAGTAGGTTCGTATGAGTCAGCGGCCAACTCTGGTGACGGAGTTTTTAGGCCGCCTTAAAGTCTCCATCATGGATTAACGACTTAAACAGCCGACAACTTAACGTGCCCTCCGAAACACTGAAGCCCTCAGTTGAAAATGCCACTGGCGGTCACCCATTCACTTACGAACTGTTTAGAACGTTGCTTCAATCTCGTTTAAAACCTAGACGTGAAGTCGGTGAGTTCTATGAAAATGGAGGTGGTTAATAAAATAGCGGGCCGTCAATTAGCGCAGGATCGTGGTGGATGGCCCAAACTTAGGGTGGCCCCAGCAGTCGGTGAAGTCAGGCTGTGGATGATGATGATGAATAAAACAGCAATCTACATTGTATGTATCAATATTTTATTATCCTATAAACCTATAGTCTCCCTTACCTTTATTTACCTAGCTTTGTACAACATTCTGACTACCATACACGGTATGTTGATAATTCAGCTCATAGCTCTAAAAGCAGCTACCCACTGACACGCCTTATTGCCAGCCAGAGGTAGTTATGTAATTTCTCTGCACACACAAACCAGCTGGAGCAATCCAGGAAGGTAAGGTCTCGCGTTCCTAGCCTGTTGCAGGGGCAATCTAGCTCATTGCTCCTGTTTACATATACACAGCACAAAGTAGGCGATATAGGTCCAATACCGAAATTGCTCCTGTGTGTCATTAGCCGCCTATTATGACTTTATCAAAATCAGATTCCAGTTTTAGCAATTCCTGTCACAGTTTTCCTTCATCTTTACCACGCAAATAGACTAATTTTAAACGCATATGGACTTATCATTTTTGCATATCTAACAGCTGCACTCAGAATTTTAAGCAGCGTCTACCTAAAACTAAGCTATTAAACTTCTCCGACTACGACAATATTATGACCTACAGAGTACAGACTATAATATATGTACGATTTTTCAGTCAAAAACTGAAGTTTATAAACAACTAGCAAACCCAACGAACTCCGTTTCGCCACCAGATGCCACCAGATTTTTCTATAAACCTCACGGAGCCCGAGACCTTTCCAACGAATGCAAAACCGTGGAAATCGGTTCGTGCGGTATGGAGTTATAGCGTCAGGAAGGAAAACCCGACTTATTTTTATATAGTAGATTTTTAAAATATTTTTATCATAACATTTCTTTTCATGATTTTAAACAGATTCTCTAATCAAGATCCAGTTTCTTAAAGCTGCCCTGCAGTCCGAACTCATCCTGCACCTTGCTCTTCCCGCCAGGCCGCAGGCTCTCGTTCACCCGGCGCAGGTTCTCTTCCCGGAAGAAGCCAGCGTTCGCTTTGATGCGTTCGATTAACTCATCTGAAAAACAGAATTGATGAGAAATTATGCAATAAAATACAAACGGGGCCCGTATTCGCGTGAATTTTTTCGTTCGTTTGATGAATATTCGAATGCTTCCCACCACGATTTCTGACTTCAAGGACCAATTTTTCAGTTCGGAATATTTGGTCCTTAGGACCGTGTTTCGGCCCCAATTTTGGGACGCAGAAACGGTTAAGAAAATCTTCGTGAAGTTTTCAGCTTAGTTCAATACGTACTAGTGCCTGTTTTTGGCCTGATTTTGAGCTGAGCTGATGTTTAAAGTTCTCGGCAAACAATGTTGTGGCCTTCTTTTTTTTTTTTTTTTTTTTTTAATTAGTGTCTAAATATCATTATTAAACCCTAATAATATTACAATCTGACCAAGTAGGCCAATGAGTAATTTTTCTCTGACATAGTTTTATACAGAAAAATACAACTAAGAATGTGTCCAATGGCACTTTTCTTACTGTCTCTAGTTAAGGAGAAGACAGTTTGTTCTTGTGTTCTTTAAAATACACTTAACACTTTAATATTTACACTACACTAACTCAAACGGCTTTGTTCGTTTGAGTCTTCTCACTATGTCCGTGTTATCAAGGAGCTGGATAGCCTCGACGTTCACATGGTGATGAAGTCTTTTTTCGTGAGCTTCTGCGTATTTCTTAATAATTTTATCAACGAAGTCTATTTTAAGGTCCCGGTGCAGATCTTCGTTTCTTACGTACCAGGGCAAATTGACAAGGCATACAAGTTTTAGGTATTTTCAAGATGATTACAGGAAACATTCTTTACCCATACCATGTTTAGTGTTTACAGCCGGTCGGCTATGAGAACGCAAACTGGTTTCCCCAAGATGTTAAAAATATAAGGTGTATGGAAGGGAAAGTTGAAGCAAGGAGATATAAAGAAATACCGAGGGCAACTATACCAGCTAACATCTCTTCATCATCCACCTAGCCACCTAGCCCACTGTTGGGCATAGGCCTCTCATTAACTGTCACTTCTTATGGTCCCGCGCTAGCCATATCCAGATGCAGCATGGGTTTTTGTTACCTTTAATAGTTTCCCGACTCTTGTACAGTCCACCATCGTCTTTCGGGAAGACGTCATTGTTGATGTATTTCTGGAGGCTGTCGCTGCCGACTGGATGCACGTAGATGATGTCCATCAGAGACTTCTTGAGGAACGGTCGCATCAGCATCATGAGCTTGTCGATGAAGTTTGGCGCGTTCCTGAAGTGGACCTCCTTGAGTTTGACCAACATGCACTCCTGGAACACACCATGATAACATTCATTTAGGATATATTTATAATGTTTTATTTTACGTTCGATGGTCAAATTCTGCCATCTGCATTTCTGGACATTTCTTCCCTTAGTTATTTTTAACCGACTTCAAAAAAAGGAGGAGGTTCTATGTTCGGCTGTATGTATTTTTTTTTATGTATGTTCACCGATATCTCCGTCAGTTGTGAACCGATTTCCAAAATTATTTTTTTGTTTGAAAGGGTATGCTACCATAGTGGTCCCATAAAAATTTTGAGGGATTGATAGTTTTCCCGTAAAACTCAAAAAATCACCGTTCTTTCCGAAAAATGTGGACCAATTTCCAAATTTTTTGTTTGCTTGAAAGGGTATCCATCTCGAGGTGGTCCTCTTACTTTTATTTCCTGAGGAATTGATAGTTTTCCTGTAAAACTCAAAAAACCTCATTCTCGCTACATAACCTGAGTCACAATGTCAAATATTGAAAGGGATTGAAACTTATTATACTCTCGAGGTAGTTCCAAATAAATTTGATTCCTGATGGTTTGATAGTTTTCCCGTAAAACGCTAAAAACCTTCCCTCTTAAGTCCTAGCCATGTTACAAATTAAAATCGAACCGACAGATAATGCTAAGACATTACTTATGTCAAATTGACGATTTAATAGTGTCAGGAACTCACGTGCCGCGATACTTCACATAAAATGTATGCAGTTTTGGTAATTAATTCCTTTAAACGCAGGTGGAGTCTAAGCGGTATATATCTGTCGATTCGATTTCTATGTCGATTTGTATGGTGTACTTATGGCCTCATTCACTTAACGCCCTGAGTCACGCCGCATCCTGAGTCAAACATTGAAGTCGGTTTTCTTTTTAGTTTTTAAAAAACGTAATTATCAAATGAAAGTTTGTGTGAGAATTTTTTGACGGGTCAGGTGTTAGGTGGATTTTCTAAAATGTATCTTACCTGAACAAAATATAGTACTTTCTTGACTGTCATGATTTCCAGTTTAGTGATGTGCCCAAGTGTAGCCTTGTCCATGTCGATCACCATGACAAATCTGGAATGGTGAGGAAAAAATAAGCTGGAATTATATTTCAATGCGAAGATTTGGACAGATGGATGCATGTATCTGCTGAACAGATTTGGATGATTTTTTTAGAGAGGTAGCTTATAACCTTTTTATCTTTAATCTCGGAAAACAGATGAGTTCCCTAAGGGACTGCGGGTAACTCCAAGTGCAGCTAAGCCCACATACATAATAGTTGCGTGCCTCTAATGGTGATCATTCTGTACGCTAAGCCTTTACTCGTGTAGGACACAGCAGAGTGACAACAAACAAACAACGTACCCAGGCCAGGTCCCCTCCTCATATTGCCAGAGGTCGAAGGCCATCATAAAGGTTCGCACGACGTCGTTGAAGATGAAGTTCCTGCTGTCAGGGTCCACTAGACGAAGGTAGATGATGCGGTAGCCAAACACTGAGGGCGTAGGTAGGGGGGCGAATAGTCTAGAAAAACATAGTTTTGTCATTTAGTAAATAACATAAATAAAACGATCGCCTGTCTGTCTATGAGGATCCGAAGCATGTCAAAAAGGTCAAATAGTCTTCATATGCTTCTGAGAAAGTAGGTATGACTTACAAGTAAAAGAGCATTGACAATATTGTGGGCAGATGCACACCTGCGTGTTGCAGAAACTGAATAAGGAAAAGCATTTCATTTTATCCACCAAGACCGCAAGGATCACTTACAAGTCTTAAGTGCTAGTTGATTCTACTTCTTCCCTCGCGACAAATACGGTGAAACACCAGAGCAACACACATACGAATAAATGTGAAAGTAACTCTGTCTGTCTGTCTGTCTGTTTGTTACCTTTTCACGCCCAAACCGCTGAACCGATTAAGCTGAAATTTGGCATGGATAAAGAGTATACTCCAGGGATGGACATAGGCTACTTTTTTTTGTCAATTACCGTAAGGGGGCGTGAAAATAAGGGTTGGAAGTTTGTATGGGGAAAAAAGTTAAGCAACCCTGGGCGCGGTCATAAAAAGGATGGGTGACCGCCGGTGGCTCCGGCGGTCACTTTTTGCACTCTAGATTTTTTTTTTTTTTTTTTGGTATTTTGCATAATAAATTATTTTAAAATTAATGATAAACATGTAACATGTGTATTCCCACCCATCAATATATCCGAACTCCGAAGTTATGATTTTTTGATATTAAAATATTTTTTCCTTGGCTATAGTTAGAGCGCCATCTATATCACCGAAGTCTACTTTATACTTTTTCTCCTAGGTGGCGTTTCTACTATAGCGGAGATCGAGATACGATCGAGTATAATTAATTTCTTTGATTTTGAGTTTTGAAAAGTCAATGGAGATTTTTGCTTAGAGATTTCGATATTTTTATATTGCTGACAAAGTCGCGGGTAGGTAATATTAGTTAATCGTTTTATTTCGAAATTCAAAACCATACAATACTTGCTATTCAAAAAAAATTACGTTTCGAGTCAATTTCTTCAAACAAATTGCCGCTCGCTTCAGCTATTCTATACCAATTACCGTATTCGTTTTGTTCTTAGCATTGCAAGATCTGGGTAAGATTTTCCCTACCTCTATCTATTATGGGATTCTTGAGAGAAACATAAATGTAAAAAAATATTATTATTATATCAAGCGACGGAGTTTTATATTTTGTATATACCTACTCTCGATTCACTCAAAACTCCTCTACTTTGTTCCTAATAATGCGCAGACGAAGTTGCGCGGGTCAGCTAGTACGAGAAATAAAAGGGGAAGCAAAGTATCCCTCACACTGTATGGAGAGCCAATTCCACTTTGGGTTCGATGCAGCGGTCCTTGAAGAAGACGGCGAAGAGAGTGCGAAGCGTGTAGTGCAGGTCCAGCACCTGCTTCGACATCTCTATACTGCGCTCACAGCAGTGGTAGACTAGAACCAGCTCTAACTCTGAAAGGGAAAAACCAATTCTTTGAAAAAGTGATGGCACATTTTGTCAAAATTTAGAATTCTACATAATCTTTTTCGACGATTTTATTTTAGGGACCAAAGACTCTTTCTTTAATAGTAACGATTTTATTTGCATTTGGAATGTAGACTGTTTAAGTTTTGGATTACTTACTATATTAGCTAATTTTCTTCATTTAATTTTATTCCATAATAACAAAATACACAGTACCTACATAATAAAAATTCAAACATGTCAAAAAACGAAAACAAATATAAAAACACAATCTTATAAACTTAGTAGGTACATATGTTATTTAGGTAAAAGAGATTCTGAAGTGGTGAATTTGTCAAAGGTCATCAAGAGAATAGAGGCACTTCTCTAGAAGGAAGCGCTTCCGTGCTTCGGAGGGCACGTTAATTTGTCGGTCCCGGCTATTGAAGTCGTTAAGCCACGACGGAGGCCTTAAGGCGGCCTAAAAACTCCGTCACCAGAGTTGGCCACTGACTCATACGAGCTAACTTACTTTCTAGAAGGAAATTCTTTAAGTTATTTTTGAGTAATTGTTCTCTTGTGGATCTTAATCACATCATGGGCATGAAGATACACGAAGGCCGACGGTGACGAACGTGTTGAGGGCCTCATCGCCTGTATTCGCCTGTCATCTTCTATCCAAATAATAGTTCAGCGAATGTATAGAGTGGCCGTAAAAGGGTAAACAGAGCATTGAATTAAATAAATAACTTATTATTTTGTTCGATGGTCTCTTAATTCGGTATCAAAATAAGATTTTTTCAAATCTACCCGTAAGCCATTCAAATTTCAGAACTCCCTACTACCTACTCGTATTATTTAATATTCTACTTAGATCAATTCACTCAAACAAACTCGTAGAGTTTAATGTAGAGTTCAACCTTGATGGACAGGAACTCTCATCTGACCATACAATTATTGGCACTCTTGTATCGAAGTACATCGCACAAGGCCAACTCAGCTCTTCAAGGTAATTGATACGTGCAATAGATGGAATAGCAATTAAAACAATGTATCTGTTACACGTTACCTACTTCGTCACGAGTTATGGAATTAAGGGTGGTCGCACAGTCCAGCCGAGCCGAACGCGCCCAACTGTGCATTCAATAGAGAAAATGCTGCTGACGTCAGAAACGAGCCGCATTTTTTGACGTCATCAGCATTTTTTGTATAGAAATATGTAGTGGGCAGTGGTAAGAATTTCTGTCAACCATGTACCTAAAGACTAGTAGGGTACTTTCATCTGTATAAAAAAATGTGTTTTTCAATGAACGCCCAGAAAAAAACTTCCTTCCTTCTTTTATACCATTTTAGTTTTTGTTTTTGAGTAAAATCTTACCTATTTACCTACTTACATGGCTTTGGGATATGTTACTGCTAAAGTTTTGTAATTTCTACCTGGTTAAGTTGAATGCATGGAGTTTTACGGGATTCTTACGCAAAATACATTTTATACGTTTATGGAATCGCCGAGCGAAAAGTCAATTACTACGAGTAGTTTTACCAGTCAACTTATAAGTTTTAAAATGAAGTGCTGGGATCGGCATTTCGCAATATTTATTCGCTAAGATCTAGCAAAAACACAATTGTGTAAGCACAATTGTGTTTTTGCTAGATCTTACTAAGGTACATTTCAAGTGATTTCTAGTATCTAAAGATCACTTCAAGCAAAATGCGCAATTATGACGCAAGCCAGCAATTAGCTGACACGCCATGAGCCGGAGGTCGATCTACACTTGACAAGTCCATCGTGCTCTGGGCGACCTCTCATAGTCTTATTAGTCCTAAGGTCGGAGAAATTTATCAGTAACTAGCTGCGCTCCCGCGGTGTCACCCGCGGTCCCTCGGGATTTTTTCGGGATAAAAAGTAGCCTATGTCCTTCCCTGGGATACAACCTTTATCCATGCCAA
The DNA here is from genome assembly GCA_963565295.1 of Epirrhoe alternata. Classification (NCBI taxonomy): domain Eukaryota; kingdom Metazoa; phylum Arthropoda; class Insecta; order Lepidoptera; family Geometridae; genus Epirrhoe; species Epirrhoe alternata. The sequence goes on along the minus strand of OY751396.1, from coordinate 9,995,687 downwards.
TTTCCAGTCTAACCCGTTCAGTGGTTTGGGCGTGAAAATGTAACAAACAGACAGACAGAAATACTTTCACATTTATAATATTAGTTTGGAAGTATGGATTCCCTTTTTTTACCTAAACCTTTTTACCCTGCTTTTAAAGTTTGTTACTTTAACTCCCATGTTTTCAATATCATTCAGTAAAAATTAGGATAAGAGTATTTCGGGCAGCAAATGCAGCATTTTCATGAACTCTACCAGACCCTGTTGTTTGGAAGTCAATGAAATCGACTGATTATTTTTCAAAGCATATTATTTAGTCAATAATCACCCAAATTAATCTTAGTTTTTTGTTAAAATGCACAAAGTACCTAAGCTTTTTATATAAACCCTAGTGTTAGTCACCTTACAGCGGCCAACGGCTTATATTATGACGTAAGGACTATTATAATGCCTGTGTTTACCTACTTAAAGTAATAATTCTGAACGAACGATGGATAAATTAACTGGTTCTTAAGTACTTTTAAAATAATAAAAATAATAAGTGTACTTGGTACTAGTCTGCAATTAAATCTTACTCTATAAGAGCTTGACTTTACTAGCTGACTGATTTATCATCGCTGAGCATGATATGATGATGATGATGAGCAGAAATTGAGGGTGAGGTTTTTTGAGTTTTGCAAGTAAAGTATCAATCCCTAATGAATTAAATTTATACGGGACCACCTGAGAAATTTTACCTGTAAGGTGCTTCCCGGGGAGGTGAGGCTGCGAGTCCAGCCATTCCTGAAGCTTCTGGATCTCCTCCCGGGATATGTCCGGGTTCTTCTCGTACTCCTTCTCCACCGGGAACTTCTTCACCACTGACATTTTGCTGCAAGATAAGATTTAGTTAAGAAACTTAAGGCCTGCTTCTCCAGTCTCCATCCTACCTGTGTGGGGGCTGTGGGAGATGGATCTGGAATAAACCCATCAGGAGTGGTTTGATAAAGAAAGTTCTTAACCTAGCATATCCACAACTTACTAATAATGCTGGTATTCACAAACATTACTTTGACGTTTCCAAGTGCGCGCGGACGCACAGGGTCCCAAAATCAGTAGGTTTTTGGGACCCTGTGCGTCCGCGCGCACTATGAGACCTCATAGTAATGTTTGTGAATACTAGCCAAGTACCTACGTAAGTAAGATTGTATGAGTTGTTGCCAACTCTGATAACAGACTGATTATATACCTACTCGAAGTATATTTTACTATTGGTCTAGGTGGACCGACGTCAATGTCATTTTGGTCTCACAATGAAAAAAACGAGATAAAATCTAATAAATAGCAAAATTTCAAGTATTAATTTTGTTTTTGTAACAAGATAAGTACTTGTTTTTATAAAATTGCATTGTTGATGTTGGGCATTGAAAAACTTGATGTGAATATCTATATTCAACTATTTCCTTGTACAGAAGTGGTACAATAGCCCATAATTTAATTATTTTCTTAGCGCCTCAGACGACTAGCCACTGCATAGATGGACAAGTGCCTACTTAAAGAAATATAACTACGACTGTTAAGTTGGGGTGTTTGCTACGAAATATTTATTTATCTCGTTTTTTTTTGTTATTTGTAGTTTTTGAAAGTACCTAATACTAACGACGATCTATGTTGTTAAAACTAAACGCGGTATCTACGCTAAAACAGATAGGTTTTATTCATAAAATTTAATTTATTCATAAAACTTAATACATAAAATTACAATTATTATAAATAATTTACATCGAACCCCGCACTAGGCTAGGCCTGTATCGCGGCAGTTCGAGTGTAAATATTAAATTATTAAATAAAAATATTTATAATAAATACCTTAAGATACATATAAAATATATATATAGATTATAATAAACTAAAATTATCACGACGTACGAACTGTACGCACAAACGGGGGGGGGTAGATATTTTAATTCGATAATACCCCAAAGAGTTATTTTACAGATTTATAATTTGTAGATCTAGATCTACTAGTATGTACTATCTAATTTTTGAAAACAGGTTAGTCTTGAAGCCATTTTGGTATGAATTATTCAAAAGAGGAAAATATCAACTGGTCGTCACAATCAGTTGAGGTAAATCCAATAAACATCAAGTCAAACGTTCAAGATGGTTTCCTAGGGAAACCTTCCTGGATCGAACCTTATCAGAGAATGATCCTCTAGAACTAGATCAAATATTAATTTTCTTATTTACTAACTCTAAGGGTCGATTCACATCTGACCGAAGATCCGTCGCGGATTATCGGTCGCGGAACGCCAGAACTGACAAATGTATAGAAAAACACTCGACCGTTCACACTCGACGGACTAACGTATCATCCGTCGGAGTGTTTTTCTATACATTTGTCAGTTCTGGCGTTCCGCGACCGATAATCCGCGACGGATCTTCGGTCAGATGTGAATCGACCCTAAGTCTGAACGATAGAGCGTCTCTACCTGAACGATGGAGCGTCTTTAGGATTCTATAGTAAGCATGTTTGTCCGTCCGTCTGTTTGTCTGTCTGTCCGCGACTTAGATTTGTGTTGTGACCCTTAATTATTACTTAGAAATGGAAGACTGGGAAATACATAGGTTTTTGCGACTGAGAGCAAATAAAAAGGTTATAATTAAGTGCATCAGGTAAGATAAAATGTCAGTACAAAGTAAGAGAAGTCGCGGGCTAGCAGATCCATGAATGCAGGCGGATTTTCCCTGTGTAGCTAACGAGCGCAATGTATCATGTCAAAAAATATTAGATACAATCAGTCATCACGGATTAGGTATTTATTTTTTATAATGATATCCTGAAGTAGGTAATCGTATGCACTAGCATTTACGGATAAGGTACCGTCCGCAGGCCGGTTCCATCCAGATCTTAGTTTTAAGATGGATCACCTTAAAGGTGCTAGGCCCAAACCGTGTTTGTTGCCCTGATTCTTCACGATTCTTCAGGAGTAGAATTGCTAGTTATAAGACTATTCTAAGTGATCCCAGGGTTCTACTGAATAAGTGATTTTTCAATTTGACTTTGATCTTACTGTCGAAGTGTGGATCCACCCGCTAACATGCTGTCACCCGTTACATGTAAAGACAACCTACCTACCGGGAATATTATCACTCATCTTGACATCAAGCACTTCCATCAACACCCGTCAAAAAATCAAACTCGGACATCCTTACCTCTTTAGGGGTTTATTTTTGTAGAAGAAAAGCATAGGTAGAATACTCGTAGTATTATTTTAAAATATTTTAATTACAAAAAACTAGTTTCAATGAGAAAAATCTAATTAAAACCCTTTGTTATTAAAAATCACACGAGAAAATATAACAAAAGACTTACCTACAAATAATTTCCTTATTTTATCTAACACAGCATTGCACTACGCGTCCAGCCGTCCTACTGAGGCGGGCGAGGGTCGCCCGCAAGATACCAACTATTCTATGACAAATTAGGTCCACAAGAAATATAACTTAACCTACAGATTAAAGTTGAAGTGAATATCGATAGCAGGCTGCTCGGCAGAGTGAGCAAGTTCGCTTCTCAGCCCAAATGTTGCATGATCTACGGATTCTTCCGAGTCTGGGTGATGTGGTACCAAGTCGCGATACAGGGGATCCTAGTGTGGGAACTATGGGTTTTTTAATATCGATAAGTCATAAACCTCGAGTTTTCACCAGATTACATTTTTCCTAGCTAGTGAGGAATCGGATGTTTTTACAAAACACAACGTTATCGTGTGTAACGTAGAGTAGGTACTCCAGCGGAATAGAGAAAAGTCGGAAATTGGAATTTTACTGCGAATTACCTAGATTAATTGAGATGTTTCCAAGATTATGTTATTGAGAGATTATGAATAGTCAAATTCACGGTTCTTGTCCGTTCAAAACACATCACAATATTTATAGAAAATCGGAATGCTACTTCGATGTAACTTAAATCAAAAAACTATAAAAAAATTCGTCCTTATTTCCTTTGTTCCAAGTTACAAACTATACATATTTAAAGTTCATTCACATCGGTCCAGCCAGTTATAGCGTTATTGAACAACAAGCATTTCATTCTATAGATAATAGTTATTTTATGGAATTACTTAGCATTTATTTAAGACCAGAAATATCTAGCCGAAAGAGCCTCAAAAACTAGTTTTAGGTACTAAAGCGGTAATAGGCTTGCAACCTGTCACATTGAAATGCCAAGCTATTTGGCCTGTGCCAAATGTTTGTCCTGTAAACTTTGACTATCCCAGACATCGTCAGCCTTCTTACGCATTAGCGGTTGAACCGCGCCCCGCGGTTCAAACTCTATTGAAACTTTGTGGCGGTTAAGTGCGTAAAATGACAAGCGGTTGCATACCAAAACTGGAAAAGCGGCTCGCCACGCGGCTAGCCGTCCCGCGGTTCAACCGCTAGTGCGTAAGAGCGCTTAGCAGGTTAAATGCCATGTGGGAGACACATCGGAAGGCATCGCATTGGTGACAGTGAACATCGAGTGAAAATCTGAGTTGAAACAACGGGTGATCAACAAGAACTCTAAAGGGTGAAGGAAAACATCGTGAGGAAACTGGTATTCTTATATTGTGGTGATGGGTTTTCAACTTCGTATGGAATATGCTAATTTACATAGAACTAACTGTCCGTCGCGGTGCTACCCGCGGTCCCTTGGGAAATCTTCACTTTCCCGGGATAAAATATAGCCTATGTTCATCAAGGATAATATAGGATTCTAATGGCGAAAGAGGAAGATAGTTTAGGAGCCTATTCCATTCAAATAAACAAACAAATCTTTCCTCTTTATAATATTAGTGTAGATAAGTGTAGATGTGGGTATGTGCCTAAGACGTGCCTCTGACTACATCCTATGATACTCCAAACGGGAATAGTCTTTGTTTTTTTGTTGTTTTTTGTGCAGCGTCTAAACTACTCATCCATTTTTGATGGATGATGGTGTCAATCGATTAACTATTTGTAGTTTTAATGAAAGGCATCAGCATTATCATTTTTGTTGCACTATTTTGTATTCATTACGAAATCATCTCAATCAATCACAGGAAAAAATTATTGTTTGAAACTATTTAGTTCAGATCAGCACATTGTCATAGACTAGACAGTAGACACGCAGGTAGCTACAGTCAGCTACATAAATCCATGAACAATTTCATAATTAAAAGTGGAACCTCCTCTATTTCTGAAATTTTGAAAATTATTCTTATCATACTCTTGCTGTATTTTACATTTTTATCTGTTTTTTCTTTTGTTTTTGTTTGTTTTAATTGTATTAATGGTGTGCAATAAAGAATTCTCATTAATTCATTTCATTCATTAATTCTTGCTTGGGTCGTCCTATTTAGGTATAAGTGACACTTCTCCCGTAAACACAAATAAACTGGGTTGTCGTTTTCTACCTCAAAAACATAGAAATCTGTTTACTTTTTTAGCACAAAGATATTACTAAAACCTCAAACGTTATGAGTTTTCCTAGCTGACAGTATATTGGTTTAAGGTCAACTCGATCTTGCAAACACCTTGTTTACGACTTGTAGGACGATCTAGTCTAAGTACAGGTAGTTAATTGCTGGCAGAATTCACCGCAATCATCAAAATAGTTTTTTTTTTCTTTCTCTTTTTTTTTCTCGCGCAACTGACCGTTTACTCTAAAAGTTACGCACTTAAAATGCAGCTGTAGAATAGATAGATAGAAGATAGAAAATACTTTATTGCACACTACATAATAAAAATAAACAAAAATAGAAAACTACTTAAACAAAATAGAAAATATTTTTTATCTGAACTTCATCAAACTGAACCTCCTAAATATTTTTGAACAACAAATAAAATATCGAACCGGAAATCGAATTCTTTTGAATGTTCGATTTCCAACGAGGCCTAAGAGCTTCATTGTATTTGGTCGATAAGATGAGCTTATGAACCTAGGACAAGTATTACGAGCCAAAAATTACTCCTACAGAGTAGGTAGGTACAGTCACGGTCAATAAGATGTATACACTCCATACTTTTAAAATTAATATCACACTAAAACTAATAGATGTAGGTTAAAAACAAAAAGCGGAAATTGATTTCACATTGAACTAGTGGCGAAATCAATAAAAATACCAGAACATTGTTGGACATGTTGACCTGTACATGAGTTGAAACATTATGGAGTGTATACATCTTATTGAACGTGACTGTACGTATTCGCAGTTGACTGTCCAAGTCTCTGTTAATAAAATAACCTACAAGTAATCCAAGTAATCAAGTAAAAAAACAGTTGAATTACATATTAGCAAAGCTGACCGACTTGGTCTCCTTTAACCAATTATTAACAAATCAGAGGTTTTTTATTTTGTATTCGAAGTTCACAAAAAAAGGTCTTTAAATATTTACCGACTAGATGATATATACAGCGTCAGGCATACAGGTATAAATCTCTACATAAAACATTGCTGAAGTCCATTTCAATAAGCAGAGCGCTGACAGATTGACTATTTTTAAATTCTTTAGTCGTTTTCACATAGAAACGGTTCCGTGACAAATCGACAAGACGACCTCTGTAGCGCAGTGGGCTTAGGCCCGCCTGCGACGCAAGAGGTTGCGGGTTCGATTCCCGCGGCGGGACCAATGTTTGTATGATCTGTCTGGGTGTTTCTATGTATAATATGTATGTATTTACAAACAAAAAGTATATAAGTAGTATATCAGTCATCTTAGTACCCATAACACAAGCTCTGCCTACTTTGGGGCTAGATGATGCTGTGTGAATAGTCCAGCATTATTTATTTATTTATTATTATTATTTATTTGTCTCTTTTTTTATGGTGTATCTTTTAAGTATTTTTACTACATATTATTTATTTCAAAAATGTTCACAGTTGTACAGCGTGAAACCTAAAAGTTATGTGTCAGGGATTCGTTCCTACGTGAAAAATACTATAGAGATGTAGGATGGCAAAAATCGATAAAATAGCGATCACAATCCGGACATATTTTCGTGAAATGAAACAGTGAAACTGTCAGTGCTCATGCTAATTGAAATGGACTATTATTATAGTAGGTATTCTACCTTTGTTAAGAAGGTTTTCAACACAAATGATCAATCTTTGGATGACGCTATATTCTATTTGTCAAGCTTTCAAGCCTACTCCATCTCAAACAATGTCCCAGGTACTACAGCGTCTCTTTGCGAATAGGCCTAGATTGCCTGCTGAGGCTGTATAAATCATCTATAGTAATCTAGTAGGTATTAAGATGTGGATATTATACTATTAGGAAACGAATTATTCTTTGAGATTATAAATAAACTAGCTATCTGCCGCGGTGTTACCCGCGATCCCGGAAAAATTTCACTTCCCCGGGATAAAATATAGCCTATGTTCATCGGGGATTGTGTAGAATTCTATTGGTGAATAAATTTTTCAAATCGGTCCAGTAGTTTCGGAGCCTATTCATTTCAAACAACCAAATCTTTCCTCTTTATAATATTAGTATAGAAGTATAGATAAATAATGCTGGACATTTCACACAGCATTATCAACATTATCAAGCAAAGCTTGTACTATGGGAACCAGATAACTGATATACTACATGTATACTTTATGTTGTAATTTTTTGCTAGGAGTAAGTTCTGCCCCTTGCATTTCTTTGCTTCAAGATTGTAAACTTAAGTTAAGACCTTTCTGAATAATTTCATTTCATACTTTATGTGTTATAGTATTAAGCTGTAGTACCAAGTGGGAAAAGCCGCAAGCGGTACCTAGTTTCATGTAGGCTAGGGGTCAAAATATGAAACGGCCACTCGGCCTTGAACGGAGTAGAATAGGTAAATAGGTACTTAAGCAAATAAATGTATCAAGGAAAATACTTTATTACTTATATTACAATAATAAAGTCACATCACCCTTGACCTTTGGAACTCCTTTAGGTAACGTTCCACGGCTAGACAAACAGAAAAAGAAATAAACAAGTTATTTGTTTATTAAATTAATATTAATAAATAAATAATGCTGGACATTTCACACAGCATCATGTAGCCCCAAACTAAGCAAAGCTTGTACTATGGGAACCATAACATTAACATACATACATACATTTATTTATTAAATCTTACAACCATCTTATAAAATCACGCCTCTTTCCCAAAGGGGTAGGCAGAGACCACGGATCTCCACTCGCTACGATCCTGACACACAACTTTCGCCTCATTCACTCTCATTACATTCTTCATACATGCTCGTCGGTTTAGGGTACTTTTGACCTGGCCCTTCTCCAAAATGTCGCCAATTCGATTTAATAATTAAGTACCTATTTAATTTGGGTACGGAAAACTTATAGCAATGTAATAAAAAATATTAATGCAAAGCACAATATTAATGCTGAAGGCCAAGTAATTAATTAAAATTAATTTATACGTCCAGAAACAAAGACTATCATCATCATTATCCGCCGCCTTTTTCATCCCACTGGACATAGGCCTCTCTTCGCTTGGGACTAAGCAAAACTTAAATTCGTGTGAAGTAGTAGCCAACTTAGTAAGTTTTTAGGTGGCTCAATGAATTTAGTAAGTACCTAGATACCTGGCGTCGATTCTGATATAAATCGACTTACCTAAAATTGTAATTAAGAGCTTTTGTTTACATTCGCATACAAAGTTATTGACATTTAAAAACTATAAAATGCTTAGCTAGATGTTTAGTTTTACTCCATTTTGCAAGCTTTTTTTGCAATTTAGTATTTTAATGTCAAATATAATAGCCATCCAACGAGGTAATGCCGCCAGCCTTTTGGGCACATACCTGCGGTCGGTGAGTTGAACACTGTTTTTAACCGACTTCAAAAAAAGGAGGAGGTTCTATGTTCGGGTGTATGTATGTTTTTTTTTTTTTTTTTTTTTGGATGTATGTTCATCGATATCTCCGTCAGTTGTGAACCGATTTCTAAAATTATTTTTTTGTTTGAAAGGGTATGCTACCATAGTGGTCCCATAAAAATTTTACTCCTGAGGGATTGATAGTTTTCCTGTAAAACTCAAAAAATCACCGATCTTTCCGAAAAATGTGGACCGATTTCCAAATATTTTTTTTTGCTTGAAAGGGTATCCATCTCTAGGTGGTCCTCATACTTTTTTTTCCTGAGGAATTGATAGTTTTCCTGTAAAACTCAAAAAACCTCATTCTCACTACACAATCTGAGTCAAACATTGAATAGTTTGACATGTTTAGACTCTCGAGGTGGTCCCATATAAATTTTATTCCTGAGGGATCGATAGTTTTCCCGTAAAACTCAAAAAACCTCATTCTCACTCTAACTTTTTTAATCTTGACTATTCCAATATCTAACCTAACCTACTAAGTAAGTAAGTAATTACTTACTTACCTAACCTACTATATTATTTACACTTACACTTTACACTAAAAATGGAAAAATAAAAATTTTTGAAAAAAAAATTGAACCGACTTCACATAACACATACAGACACTAAGAACCTTCTATGTACTCTACACTAAAAAGAGAAAAATAAGAATATACACATGCAATTATTATTTACAGTATTCAATTAATAAATTATTATGTTACATTATATTTGAAGTCGGTGCCAACTATTCTATTCTAACTATACTCGATACAATTTTGCACCCAAGTTCTATTGTACTCGTAATTTCTTCTTAGATAGTTGTAAATGCATAGTTGGCACCGACTTCAGAATATAATGTAACATAATAATTTATTAATTGAATACTGTAAATAATAATTGCATGTGTATATTCTTACTTTTCTCTTTTTAGTGTAGAGTACATAGAAGGTTCTTAGTGTCTGTATGTGTTATGTGAAGTCGGTTCAATTTTTTTTTCAAAAATTTTTATTATCTTTAGTTTAATTAAATTACGTTCTTATTTCTAATCTAAAATAAAGTCAATATAAATTAGTGCATACCTAATAATTAGTTTTTATACTTTTATTAAAGGATATTACTTATACACTAATGTCAAATTAGAATCGTCAATCTAAGCTTAGTCAATTCAATTGACGTTTTACGTTAATTTAACTTTTAAAGTCCTAATTTTAGTACTGTCACGAAGTTCTAGGTGGATTTAAACTTTACTTTGTACAGCGTAAGAATGTACATTTTTTTAAAAATAAAAAATGTAAATTAAAGTCAGTAATTATCAGAATTACGTACCACCAGAATTAGTTATGACTGAAATTCTAGCATCTTGATATTTTTAGTCAAAACAAAAAGTTTCTCAGGCCTTTTTATCACATGGAGCTTCTAACAATTGTTTTTTTTTATAATGGATATACATACTTAATTATCGTGGATATACATACTTATTATAAATACATTTGATAAAAAAAGAAACCTCCACGATGAGAATTTTCAGAATTTAGTAACATACAATTATTTTAATTACAAAAAATTAGGACAATAATTGTCCTAATTTTGTTGGTTTTAAAATAATAGTTGAAAAGTTAAATTATTACTATTATTATCAGCCGTTAGTCCCACTGCTGGGCAAAGGCCTCCCCTCACTCATTTCCTCCAAATATCTCGGTCCCTAGCAAAAGGTCGTAGGAAATGTTTGGACGCGAGAGGCGCAAGATAGAGGAGACTGGCATAAAAGAAGGGAGGCCTATACCCAGCAATGGGTGATACCAGGCTAAAATTTATTTATTTATTTATTTATTTATAGGAAAACCAACAGCTACAATAACTGATAGATTACTTAGATAGAAGCAGAAAGCCAATAACAGGTTTTCACGTATAAGAAACAATTTAGGATACAGTAAGGTCGTGGACACTAACAAAAACAACTAAGTAACAATACTAAAACTAAAAACAGAAAAGTAACTAACACTAACCACTAATCTAAAACATCACCAACGCCAAAAAAGTCTCTGCTCAACTGCTGCCTAGCCGAATTAACACTCGTGCAGAATAGATCAAGATCCAAACGCTTACACAACTCATTGAAGTCATTGCTCACCCGCACCATAAATGAGTTTTGCCTGTAGTTTGTACTAACTAAAGGAATGTAAATAGGGGGATTCAATCTGAGAAGTCTAGGTGGAACATTCAAAATGATGATAGCAATAGTTAAATAAAATGAAAAAATATATATTCTGGATCTTTACAATCACCGCCAATACTATTATACAGGTAAAAAGACTGCTACCGAAAACTGAGGGGTTGCAATCAGACCATGACTCTAAACATATTTAGCGAAAAAAAAAACGCAAAAAATTTTTGACTTAGTTTCGTCGTGTTAAGTTATTTTCGGTTATTTACTACTAGTACGTCATAATAAGACCATACCTACCTAATAATTGCATTTATAAAAGAAAAAAACAATTAAAACTCAAAATCCAGCAATCTACGTAAAAAAAACGCGCCCAAAACATTCGCAAACAGCACTCTTCAAACGCTGTTTTCTCCGGATATAATGATTTTTTCAGAAAATCCTTTTGGATTTGGGTGTGTGTTGGGATGCTGTACCTACCCCTTTCGGCTTCGGTAGACGTCTTTTTACACCCTGTATACTTACCTGTTATTTATTTTTAATTTAAATCATTTATGTAGCTGTAGTTAGTTTTACTTGATAGTGACTTTCTAAAAACCAAAAATCGAGGTCAAAAATGTTCAAAAATTATGCAAGGCCGGGATTCAGGCGTAGTAAGTAATATTTCTCCACAGAAACAATATTCCTTAGGATTTTCTATGAGCAAATCAGCACAGATGTAATACGCTATAAATATTTAAGGCGTTTATTTTTTTTATTAGGTAGGTATGCGATTTACCATGAGGATAATCTGCTGAAAATCATTCAAGTTAAAAAATATATAATAAAAAAAATGCTGGACATTTCACACAGCATCATCTAGCCCCAAACTAAGCAAAGCTTGTACTATGGGAACCAGATAACTGATATACTACTTATATACTTTTGTTTGTAAATACATACATATTATACTTACAAAGAAACACCCAGACCCGAGATAAATATTTGCAGATCATACAAACATTTATTCCGCGGCGGGGATCGAACCCGCAACCTTCTGCGTCCCAAGCTGGCACCCACTGCGCCACAGAGGTCGTCGAATAATAGCTGAGTTATATTAATAGCTACATTTCTTTTGAAAATTAATTTTCCAAAAACACTTTTTTCCATGCATTTTACTTAGAAACACATTCAGTGCCAGCGAAGCACATGCACAGGTTCAAGTTAAAGCTGCGGCAGTAAACGCAATAATAATCAGTAATTAAATATGTATAGGTCGGTCTTAATTGTCAGTTAGTTAGATATCAATTACACGATCCAATCATAGCAGTTCATAAACTAGACTGCACCTAGCATTAAACTTTTATTGAAAGTTCACGTTTTTCATATAATCAAGATGTCTATCGCAACTCGCAACGAGATCACAGGCGGGCTAGTGATGGGACATAAGAATCGATATCGATATGCCATTAGGAACCTATGGAAGGGTATTAATTCAGACAAAGAATGTAATTTTCTTGATAGAATAAACCCTGCTGAAAATATTTGTAACTAGCTGTCCGCTGTGGTGTTACCCGCGATCCCGGAAAACTTCACTTCCCCTTGATAAAATGTAGCCTATGTTCATCAGAGATAATGTAGGATTCTATTGGTGAAAGAATTTTTCAAATCGGTCCAGTAGTTTCGGAGCCTATTCATTTCAAACAAATATACAAACAAACAAACAAATCTTTCCTCTTTATAATATATAAGTCAGTATAGATGTAATTAACATTCTTAAGAATCAGAGTTGCTTAAAATTACTTGTTGAATGAATAACTTGTTATCGTCATAGACTGTACAAATCATCTAAATTCAGTTCACTGGAGCCTGGCATAGGTACCTACTACTGAATGCCATTATTAAAAAAATCAACAAACGAAAATCTACTCAATATTGTTAGGAAATAAACTATGTATTTTTGTTGTAAATATTCGAGGCTTGGAGCGGAGGGAGTACGAGATAAAGGGAGACCTATACCCAGTAGCGGAACATTATAAAAAAAAATAGCAAAAAATAGTTTATGAATCGATATTGTTTACGAATTTTATCGATTTTGCCCGTCTCTAGCACATCGTGAGTGGTATTGGCCCGCTCAACGAAACCGAAAGTGGACACAGAATACTGTTAAGTTTGTATGCGCCGGTCGTGGGAAGTAGGTTGCATCTTCGTAATTGTAGATATTTGCTCTTCTAATAACGAGACAGATATTCAAGAATAGGTTTTTGCAATGCAGTTAGAGAAATAAATGTCTTTCACGGTTGTGACAGATGAGGCAACGTTGAATGACTGGGAATATAAAAAACAGTTTTTCGTTTTACCTAACTGCACGTTACGTTTCAAAGATTATGAAAAAATACTCTTGGCTGTCCTCTAAACAACTTCTTATTATTTTATTTGCCCAATTTGTAAACCATGGATTCCATTAATTATGTAAACAAAGCAAAATTGCGTATTGAGCTGGAAATTATCGAACGGTTGAGTAGCCGCGGTCGTGTTCAAGGTGAAGGTATTATCGTAAAAACTGTTTCTAAAAATTATTATATAACTAGTTTTTTGCTCCAATTGATATTGTTGCACTAAAGCGTCGCTAATTTTGATTGATTCAGTTCCTTTAGCAATTTTATAATCAACGAATTTGAAAAGTTGATATTTGATAATTATTTTTAAGCTTTTGTGCCTCATTTTTTAAATACTTAATTATGTTTTTACGTACGCCCGAATATTAAAATAATACTCAGCTAAATAACTCATATGTGATTATTTAACCTGATCGCACACTTGTCCGCGCCGTACGCGCCGCACTCATTTTGCTATACAAAAAATGCTGATTACGTAACAAAATGCGGCTCGCTTCTGACGTCAGTAGCATTTTTTATATAGAAATGACAGTTCGGCAGTGGGGCGTATTTACGCCCCACTTCAGAATAGAGTATCCTTCAGAATTGTGTGGCAAAATTAAATAGGTAAAATTACCTATTTAATTTTAAAGTCTCAAACAGTTGAAAGGGTTCAAAATAGATATTGGCGTTTCAGTATTCCAGATTCAAGATTCAAGATTCAAGATTCATTTATTTCATACGATTGGTACATGTCAAAAAACGAAAATTTCAATGAATATACAAATAATATTGGACACAAAACATCAGTAAAAAAAATAATAATCAGGTAGGTACGTTTACTTACTAACACTAAGACTGGCGAACTCCTCGAACGAGTAGAACGTCTGCTCGACAAGCCAGCGCTTTAGCCGGGACTTGAAAACAGCAAGGCTAGGAGCCTCTGCAACCGTCCGCGGAATCCGATTATAGACGATCGGACCCATGACATGGGTTAATTTGGCGGACTTCGATAACGAGCAGTGCACCGCCGATAATTGCCCTGCGCGTCGTGTATTGTACCTATGGGTATCGCCGAGTTTGTTGAATATGACCAGATTTGATCTCACGAACACTGCTATTTGGAAAATTACTATAAGCGTAAACCAGCGTAAACTTCAATTACGGTAGATAGGTACCGCTTAATTTCTGTAGGTACTGAACTTCATAAGAATCTGCTTAATCGCTGAATTATCGTTTACCTGTTTCGTACACTTAAGATTTATACATCTAAAATGAAGGTATGTCAAAACTGTTCGATGTAAAATGCATAATGTGCAAATGTCAAAAGGTGGCCATGACACATTTCTGTGGTTTCATCTTTCAATATTTCAGTTTGATAGCCCACTGTAAGATTTCATCTCAACAAACCAAGTTACAAAACGCATTTCTATAACAGACCTATTATGACACGATCAATTAAAACTGACACAACTGCGGCTTACGGCATTCACACACGCACTTACAAACATGGTGTGAAAATAAACGTTAAAAGTCTTTATTATCATTCTCGAGACTGTGACAATGTTGACATTATCTTTTAAATCAGTTGTTCGATCTGTTGCCATTAAAAGTGACCGTTCGAAAAAATCGTTTTATCGATAACTGGAACGAGAATGTCGCATCCCTATCCCAGCCCTTTTTAAATCTATACTATTATTATAAGGAGGAAATATTTTTTTGTTTGTTTGAATTGAATAGGCTCCGAAACTACTGGACCGATTTGAAAAATTCTTTCACCATTAGAATCCTGCATTATCCCTGATGAACATTGGCTATATTTTATCCCGGGAAAGTGAAGTTTTCCCGAGGGAACGCGGGTAACACCACGACGAACAGCTAGTGTAATATAATATAATGAAGTTAAGTTGATGAAGAATCGATAATAGTATTTTTCTTTTATAAACCTTAGTGGTTTACTTAATGCTATTACTACAATTTTTTTATGTCAACCTTTTATTGTAATAAATAAATAAAATATATATCAAAAAAATGTTGCTAAAATACACTATACAAAAATCAATTCGCTACCCTTTATACAAACGTGTGAGTAAATAATTAGGTTTATCGAAGGTGTAGTAACGATGTTCTAGGCTTAGGCGCGGCAGCTTTCTACTTACGCAACATGCGTGTAGGTACTGATGGTACATAAAGGTAAATGCAGGTTGTAGGTCCTTGCATTATTATAACCTATCTCGCCCACTGCTGGGCAAAATTCCCAAACTCTTCCAACGGTCTCTACCAATTTCGATCGTTGTTGTTGAACAATCGTTGCAAAATTGACAGAGATAACAAACAAACAGACAGAGTTACATTTACAAAGTCAAAAGTTAAAGTCAAAAAGCATTTATTCAGTGGGACCGCAGGAATCACTTAGAATAGTCTTAGAACTAATTTTACTCCTGTTCTTTCGCGACCAATACCGTGAAGAATCAGGGCAACAAACACGGTTTGGGGCCTAGCATTCTTTTAGGTGATCCATGGATCCATAGTACGCACAACCGATCTTTAGCTCTCTGAAGTAGCTGCACAGAACCCATTTTTGTTGTATAGCTGCCTCGCTCACTCGCTTAGATTGTTCAGGTTGCATCGTCCTATCTCGGCTACTCTACCAAACCTGCGCAATCGCTTAGTGCACCTAACTTCAGAGAGCTAAATATTGGTTGTGCGTACTGTAGGTAGGTACATTAATAATTTTAGTAAGTATGGATTAAGTCCACCAAACCTAGGATACCTACCAAGTTATCACCTATATGTATTAATATATGTAGACACACCTACTGACCCATATTCTCAATTTTCCAAAATATAACCGGCGCTTAACCGATAAATATGAGCTTATCAAAAATATCGAATCTGACGTCAGTGGTTCCGTGGCCGAGCTGTTAAAGGCACCGGCTTTAGGAGGATCGTCTGATCGTCTCGGGTTCGAATCCCGTCGACATCGAAAAGTTTGAGAAGACTTTTCATATATCTTAATGAAATTGCCGATTACGAATATTTTTCCTTCTCTCTACACTGACCTTACCAATCTAAACTGAATTCTAAAGAGCATTGCCTTACTTCAAGAAATGTAGATACCGAAGCCTAAACCTTTATACTTAAGGAGATAAAGTTCAAATTACAACTTTATCTAGCAAAAATAGCGAAGTGGCTGAGCATTAGTTCTTAGGGAAACTTCAATCACACTTTGATCAAATGACTTGTGATCAATGATTGTTAATTTATTATTATAAACTTGTACGTACTATAAAGAATTTTCGAAGACGACTGTGGCGCTGTGGGCGAAAGCTTGGGACGCAGAAGGTTGCGGGTTCGATCCCCGCCGCGGGATAAATGTTTTGGATAATCTGCAAATATTTATCTCGGGTCTGGGTGTTTCTATGTATAATATGTATGTATTTACAAACAAAAAGTATATAAGTAGTACTTATATCAGTTATCTGGTTCCCATAGTACAAGCTTTGCTTAGTTTGAGGCTAGATGATGCTGTGTGAAATTGTCCAGCAGTTTTTTTATTTTAACTAAGAGTACAGAGTAACTTATTGACAAAACGATATAATAGGTACAGGGTGAAAACAGACGTCCTGCTGGTTTTGCCTGTTTATAACTATAATGTTTCCTCTTATTAGTTTCGATTCTGTTGTACTTTTTTCACCCTGTAAAGCCAAAGGCTATGGCCAATGACCATTGTTGGGCACGCTTGACTCATCCGAGCCTCAGGAGCCTTCAAGAGCTAAGTTCAAGCTATTCCACAATCTCCGCGTCTTGTCGCAGTGAGCCGCGGCAAACGGCGGTAAACGCACGCGACACGTGACGTTCCAAATTCAAAGTTTGGCAGTTGTGTTTTGTTCTGGATTGTGGCTAGTGACGGTAAGATTTAAATTTTTAATTTATGGTTTTATTAAAAAAAAATGTGTGTTGTCAAAATGATATATTCATAGATTTTGAAGAAGTTGATGAATTTTCTTTATTTACCCTTTCAACCCTTGGCGGCACAACTATACTTATTTTTCCCTGTTCACGTAGGTAGTTTTTTCCAGGACAGCCTCCTTGACATATTTAGGTATTTATTATGTAAGTATCTATAAATTACAGTACCTTTTCAAAGGTTGAAAAAAACTCAAAATGTTCAAAAATACAATCACTGTAGCAATAAAAAGTTATCAATAAGTTTAGTCTACGACAATGTACAATCACCGTTATTTACTGTGTTATGTTACGGTGAAATATAAAATTTGTAGTTTGAATGATACAGATTTTCTATTTTATGTTCTGCTTCAAAGAACAAAATCATAACCAAAAGCTTTATAGTTTATGACTGTATTATAAGTTAACCTACTCAGTAGGCGAAATGCATTCAATCACGAATGCGGAAGTAATTTTTATTAACTTGATAAAAAAATATTGAACATTTTTTTTTACGTGGCTACTTAAAGTAACTAGTTATAGATCTATACAAGATACCCAAGTTTTATACTCTGAAAATTTGTAGCGCCAATAAAATGTTAGCGGATTTCCGCTAACATTTACGCTTCGCCAAATTCGTATCAAGCCGGAATTGAATAGTGATTAGTGAATAGTGATACTGAAGGGCTAATCCCAAGCCGTGAGCCAGGGCAATAAACACGGTTTTGGTCGTAGCTTTCTTTTAGAAGTCAAGGTCTAGCAGGTCTATGAAATCTCAGCTAATGGATCACCTAAAAGAATGCTAGACCAAACACCGTGTTTGTTGCCCTGATTCTTTACGGTATTGGCCGCGAAAGAACATTTTTTATTTTTTATTAAAAAGGTCAGCATTTGAGAGGTCAGGCAGAGTGAGGACTGCCTGATGTTAAGCAGTAGTGAGGTCTAAGATGGAGCATGCTTACCTAGAAGGAACCTATTTACTCTTGATTTGAAGACCCCTAAATTGTACTTTTCGGGAAATACGGAGCCCGGCAATGAGTTCCACAACATAAAGTTAGTTTTAAGACTATTCAAAGTTATCCCAGCGGTCCAACTGAATAAGACTTTGACTTTGACTTGAGCTTTTATTTTAGAACGATCCTCAAACACTCATCTGTCACTCTTAACTTACAAAATCACCTTATCATATATTTTCCAGTTCAATAAACAACTTTTAAGATTATTTGACAAATGTCTTTTACATTTTTATCTCAAGTGCCCAATGGTACTTAAACACTATATCCGTTAGCACTCAGCGTAAACTAATAATTACGTTCCAGTTGAAGGCTAAAAATGATTGAACTAGCATACAGCACGGCTATTGTATGGGGAACACAAACGAAAGGTAGTGGCCATGGATCCTCGCAAGCAAACTTTGACTTTGAAATCAAAACTAAACAAAGTCATGCGCCATTCAAAACTAGGGCTTACTCTCTCGATTCAAGTCCCATCGTTTTTGGCTCGGCATTTGCAGATTGTCACTCCAGCAACAACTGTGTAGAGATACCTAAATATATAAAATCACGCCTCTTTTCCTTAAGGGTTGGAAGGGCTAAAATATAAGCAATATGGTCCTAATATGTTCATCTATGCCTTCTCCTTGCAGCTGGATGAATTTAATATTTGAAACGTTCCTCGTATATAGATTCAAACTCTACAACTGGAAGTAGGTATTGTGAGCATTTTGAGTTATAGGTAGCTACGACCGCTAAGAACTTCTATCAGCAGTCGTATACAATTTCTCAAACTTTGAGAACTGTACGAAAATACCACTGGCACACCGTTGTATTAATTCGAGGACTGGGGTGCCATGGGTCCGGAATGTATGTTTTAGACCCCTCGCAGACTTTCTATCGGCCGATAGTTGAGACTTAAGTTGAACTTCTCCATACTCATTACAAGCCGAAGTATATTCCGTCTCTCTGGGCCGATAGAAAGTCTGTAGTCTGCGAGGGGTCTCAGACTCGATTCAAAGCTCAAGTTTATTGATTATATTTTAAACTGTATTTGAGTGACAATTTGTTGTACAAACCGTTGTATTCAACATATTTATTACCTAGGTTTTGTATCAAAGCAATTTCTTGTCGAATTCCTAAGTAAATAGATCACGGTACGATGATATCTTTGTTCCTAGAAGTCACGGTATTTGTTCTGTGCTGCTACTTACGAAACTCAATACGTAGGCACATGCACTCACAAAAAACCTCTTTTGTCCTGTCTGATAAAATTTTGCAATATAGTGTTTCCTACACTTTTTAGTTTTTTGTGGCCACATTTATATTTTTAAACAGTGTTTTATAGGCTACTTTTTAGTTTCTATATAGAAGAGAGAATGTGGACTTCATCATGGATTTGTGAAGTTTCATCGACCTGGTGTCCCACACCTATTTTATCTTGACTTACCAACGCCTACAGATAAGTCTTTCAAAACATTTCAATCTATTAATCGATTATAATTTATTCCTAAGCCGAAAACACTACGACAATTTACTTTGTGCAAATCATTGAATTCCAAACTCTGAAATGGTTAATCTGGATTCGGAACGAGTCACGTTTTAATTGTAGTTTTACCAAAGGACAGATAAAAGCATAAATATTGCAATTGAGTATGAAACAGTGTCCCCAACTTGATACATCCATTGTAACAAAGTTCCTAACAAACATGTTATTTGAAATCAAATCTTAATTTATTATAAGAAAAAGTTTTATTTACATATAATAAGCTACTACAATATGTACATAAAATACAATAGAATCAGTCAAGCTATCTAAGGATCGTCGTAAAAACGATCTATAGATAGCTCAACTGATCCAGGTCACTGCCAGTTGGAAGCGTATAAGTATATCAATCATTATATCAATTCAATAGGTACCTATTATAGAATTAAAAAACGAAACACCGGTACGAATAACTTAGCTTAGTTTTATCTACCATGCTACCTCTCCTTTTTCTGTTCTGACCTTTTTCTGTTCTATGATATAAACAATAGCCTTTTAATAACAAAAACATTAATTTAATAACCTGCTATAAGCCTCACAATGGGCAAACCGCACCGCATTGAAATCGGCGACGCCACGCAACCGCCACGCCGCATAACCGCTGCGTTACAAAAGGGCAATGACAAATTGACCGTTAAATTGTTGTTTATAGCGTATTGTGGGCTCAAAGTTTTTAGGAATTGGTAAGATGTTTAAAGGTTTTTGAAATGGATCCCATAAATTGCACCCATCGGGATTGGAACCCCGATTTCTATGCTTCATCATTGTCATCCACAACCCGATTTAGCCCAAAGCTGGACATTAAGCCTCCCCTGTTTGTGACATTCATCTATGACCCACGATCACGCTGCTGCCGAACGCCCAACGTTTCAATAGCGGCCCTACTCCAACGGTCAACTCCAACATAACTTCGCCTCACAATGTGTCCTGCCCAACATCGTTTGAGATCCATAATGCGGTTCCCAACATCTTGATTCTTGAACATTAGCACGTTTTCAGATCTCTACATTAAGAATTAAATCAATAATTAGAAAAAACAATGCTATAGCCTCTGTTCATAAGATTATCTGATCAATGTGATCCTTGAATTGAAACCTATCGACAATCCAATGCCAGGGTCAACCTAATTGAAATGAGGCGTATCACGGAAATCCTTTGACCCCCGTCTTCGCTTCTCATGTTATCTGGCGATGCAGCGATAAGTCCGCCCATTGTTGCGCCATCTATTGTGCAAACACAACACTATCACATGCTCGATCGCTTGGGAAACGGAAAGCATTCTTATATTATTTAAATAAGCTTTAGTTTAGATTGAGGTCAAATGCCAGGGTGTTAATTAGTGATGTTTTGGAACGTAACAATTCAATTAATTTATTTCATATAGGCTGCCTATAACGCAAATGGCTGGCTAACAAGTTCACTGCCACTCTCTGTGATGCCAAAGGATCCAGTTTTCAGAAGAGGGGACCATATAAAAAGTGGCACTCACAGGAGTGATGTTAGTCTAATTCTGATGACGGAGGTTTGGACCACCTGAAGGCCTACGTCATGGCTTATCGACTTTACAGCAAAGACCGACAATTTATCGTCCCCTCCGGAAATACGAATATGCCCAGTTATAATTACTTACCACTAGTGGTCAATCAACCAATTTGCGATCGCACAGAAGGTCGCCAAACTAACACGAATGACTCTAGTGCCACACGCGACAGCCACGAACGCCGCCACTGGCATATGTTCATATATTTTACTGTAACGTGTGGCGGCTAATTACAGAAATGAAATTAAATTATTATTGGCTGTGGCCGGTGGCCCGTCTGCGGTAACCCTGCGTCTTACGTGGGCGATCTGGACGCGAACGCGAAGCGGCGCGGTTCGACGCGGAAACAACAAACAGTCTTACTATTGAAGTGTCCTACGTGACCAGTGCGCAGCGGCGCGGCGCGTATTGAATCGAACGCGATCAGAATTTTTGCGAATTTGGAAACTATGTATGATTTGACGTAAACTATGTAGGACGATTCGAGCGCACGTGGAACAGACTCGCTGCGCCGCATCGAATCACATCGCTTCGCTTCGCAATCGCGTTCGCGTCAAGTCGCCCACGTAAGACACAGGGTAAGCAAGCTACTCCACGACTGCTTCGGATATTTTTTCTAATCATGTGTGTAATATAATAACTTTTAGCACGGAAACTGTTTTTGTGCTTGGATTCTGGTTAACCTTTCCCTGACAATTAATATGTGTATTAGTAGAGCTAACTTGTAGCCTTGCCTGTATGTACCTACTTTTAGTTGACTGACACGTAGGTACCAATTAAAAAAAAATTTTGTTGCATTGAGTTTTGTATGTCGCTGATTTGAGAAAATTTCAGGTTCAAGTATTTATATTTTGAACCCTGTTTGTCTATTGTGTTATAACGTGAACTATGTCATTGCCAAATAATTGAATAAATATTCACTTATTAATTACATTTTAAGACAATTATTCCATTGTAGTGTACCATTCACGATTGTCAACTTCTTTCAGTAGGTCATACATACCTACAGTTGTTTGTTTGACCTACAAAAACCTAACACGTACATAAAATATATGTAATTAATACATTAGATTTCCATAGTGGAAGCCAATGGAACACTTAAAAAAACTCTTATACAAGTACATACCTATCCAAGTTCAACAACAAAACACAATCTAGGTCAAAAGATTCAATAACGATCTACAGATTATTTTTATATCCCATTCTAGTGATGTAACACTATCGATTACAGTTTATCGATAAATGAACGCCGACAGCAATTACAAACTGTTGAATAGTGATGTGCCGTCACGGAAGTGCATTGTCGATTATAAAACGTTTAACTGTGACACTTCATATTTTATTCTGTGCCAACACGCGAGTGTTGCATGACAGTTTACAAATACATAACGTCATCTTAGAATGAGCTTGTTGGCAATACTAAACCTAGGTCTATATGTACCTCCATCTATTTTAAATAACCTAGGTACTATAATTGATAGAAAGTTAAAACCGTCAGATAAGAGACGAATACCAACCAACAATAGAACATTGACTTTTTACATATGTACCTACTTAGTTTGTCTTCAAACGACTGCAACTTTTGTGTTGCAAAATTTGCCAAAATTTTAGAGAATTTACACCTCTATTTCCCATGAAAATCCCAACATTAAAAACCCATAACCGTAGTAATCTTGAAAACAATGATCTATTTCAACACAATCATCATCTTAAATCTATGATTCTGTAATAAACTGGAACCGCCAAACTACGCCCGTAGAATTTGCTCGTAGGTACAGTGCGCGCAATGGATTGAAGCATTCGTGAAGGTATTCCGTAAGTTTTTACAAAGATAATTCGTCCGCGCATCGTAAAGCTCCGTACAGACTACGCGGTCAAGCGTTCCAATAAACGCGTAACCTGCAGCAACGCGTATACATTTTGACATTTACATCGACTCGCGCGAGCCTGGAACGCGTTGTCCGTACAAAGGTAAGTACCATGAGGCGTAGCGGTGTATTAATAAAACAAAGCTACGTACCGTCACGTGACGGTTCTCGTTTTATCGAAAGTCAAGTCTTAAACGATGCAACAATCGACCTTCGGGTTACAGCACGGTTTCGAGAGCAAATGGCAGCCCTAGGCCAGAAATCAACCGTTTCAAATTATGGAGATATCTGGGAAAACGTAAATTTTCGGCTTGAAAGCATAATCAGATGAATGATTGGACTTTCGTGAACAAAACAAATTGCTCGCGATAAACAAAGGTTTTGATTTAGAACTATTTACAATATAGAGCTGCATAGAGCTAGAAACTATTTAGGTACCTACCTAAATAGTTTCTAGCTCTATGCAGGTATATGTAATGAGAAGAGAAGAATGTCATGTGACCAAAAGAGTACTTGGTATGAATGTGGATGGACATACAAGTAGAGGTAGGCCGAAGAAGAAATGGATCGATTGTGTGAAAGATGATATGAGTAAGAAAGGAGTGAGTGCTGAGGTGGCGGCTGATAGAGGGAAATGGAAGAGGAATACATGCTATGCCGACCCCACGTAGAGTGGGACAAGGACAAGAAGAAGTTTCTAGCTCTATAGTCTATACTTCTATACTAATATTATAATGAGGAAAGATTTGTTTATATGTTTGTTTTTTTGAAATGAATAGGCTCCGAAACTACTGGACCGATTTGAAAAATTCTTTCACCAATAGAATCCTACATTATCCCTGATGAACATAGGCTATATTTTATCCCGGGGAAGTGAAGTTTTCCCGAGGGATCGCGGGTAACACCGCGGCGGACAGCTAGTTAATAATAAGTTAGCAAGCCACGTGGATTGTAATACTAAGGGCGATGGCAAATGTACGTTTACCGCTTATTTAAAGGCTAGAAAGTTAAATGATCACATTTTGTATGTTGTGGTAGAGACTATGAGCTTTCATAAGCAGAAAAATAACAGGACCACACGTAATTATAGACATTACCTACTTTTCAAATTCCTTTCCCAATATTAGCAACAGTTAATGCTGGTAATAAACACGCCATTTCACCAGAAGTCTGTCATGTCAGCGCAATTATCGGCTCCTAGCTGAGCGATGCATTGATTGATGGCTGCTGTGATTTATCGGCTGTTGAAATTTACTGTACAGATTGAAACTTGATATTTTATCTGTCTCGTTTGTGTGGCAACTTGTGAAGATGTACGAATTTCAATTACGATCAAGAAACGGGTTTCAACTACGAGTGATCAAGCTCGAGGTTAAAATTTATAGAAAGATAGTGGAACGGAGAAGTGTGTAGGCGTTTGGTGTTATAGTGTGTGATCCTCAATAGTTCTATTGAGGATCGTGAAGCGCTGAAGCGCTCGTGGTCGTGCTTGCTTAGTCGTTCTTGATAGATCGTCGAAGTTAAGCAACGTTCGAAACGGTCTGTAAGTGGATGGGTGACCGCCAGTGGCATTTTCATCTGAGCACTTCCGTGCTTCGGAGGGCACGTTAAATTGTCGGTCCTGGCTATTTAAGTCGTTAAGCCATGACCGAGGCCTTAAGGCGGCCTAAAAACTCCGTCACCAGAGTTGGCCACTGACTCATACGAACTTACTTACTTTTTAATAGTTCTATTCATCTACAAAACGATTGTCTGTAAAGCATTTCAAATAGATTGGGTGTTATCAAGTGCTACGAGTAATTCTAACGGAAGAAGATCGGTTGTAAAACTTGTAAACTATCAACTTCCGACCATGCCCTAGTAAGTCAATGTCTTTTTGCACTCCTTGTAAACCTGAGAGATCATACATTTGGGATTAATTGTCCTGATTTTATTCCTTTTTTTGTATTTTCAAACAGTTATCGCTATGATCACAGCCACTTATCACAAATTCGGGATATATTTGAGATTTTATTAGTTACGTATTAATTAAACGGAATTTATCGCGTACCTTATTTTATTATTTCCCGACGTTTCGCCTGTGTTGCAACAGGCGTGGTCGCGGGCAAACGTCGGAAAATAATAAAAAAAAAAAAAAAAAAAAAACTTAATTTATTCATAAAACTTAATACATAAAATTACAATTATTATAAATAATTTACATCGAACCCCGCACTAGGCTAGGCCTGTATCGTGGCAGTTCGAGTGTAATTATTAAATAAACATATTTACATATAATAAATACCTTAAGATACATATAAATTATATTATATAGATTATAATAAACTAAAATTATCACTACCTACGTACGAACTGTACGCACAAACGGGGTGTCTCGCAGGCGCCCACGGAACCGTCGGAACACAACACCCTTCGGCCAAAATGCTGCATCCATGTAGGTTGATAGACTGGCAGTCGGCACTCTCACCATATATGAGTTGAAGCTCATATTACGGTGAGATGCCAACTGCACAACCCTCAC
Source organism: Epirrhoe alternata (assembly GCA_963565295.1). Classification (NCBI taxonomy): domain Eukaryota; kingdom Metazoa; phylum Arthropoda; class Insecta; order Lepidoptera; family Geometridae; genus Epirrhoe; species Epirrhoe alternata. The sequence goes on along the minus strand of OY751396.1, from coordinate 9,969,909 downwards.
GGTGAGCTGGGTCTTCCGCTTCACATACTCCACGACGTCCTCAGGCTTCACGTCGAAGTGAACCCGGGACACGTAGAGCTGAGTCGTTGGAACCTCAGCACGCAGCAGATGTAGGGTTTCGGTCGTCAGTGCGGCGGTCCCGCATTGATTTTGAGACGAGGGCTTCTTCTTCTTCCGTTCCACCTTGGTGAACCCCTCGTCGTCACATTGTGCCTTCCGAGATACCGGAGGCACAGTGCTTGTTGTTTTCCCCTTAGTTGGTTGTCGCTCGCGTTGAGGGCAGGCGGCAACAGCTGCGAAGTCACGCTTTGGGGTAGACGTGACATGAGACGACTCTGCAGGGGCAGGGATTAATAAAATAAGGTACGCGATAAATCCCGTTTAATTAATACGTAATAATGAATAGTGATCGCAAAAGTTGAAGAAAGACTATTTTATTAGTTGTTTAAATTCCCAAACAGCTATCACAATAAATTCAGTCGTGCACATGCGCCCATTCTCTGTTCAAGAGCGAGTGAGCGGCAGGAAGGCATCTCCGTAATGTCAAGGGACTGAAGCCTCCAACTGGTCCTTTCACGCTATTTGCGTACAGACATCGAGTAAACAATGTTTTGTATTCGATTTAATCTGATTTTTGTGGAGAAAATCAATCTATCTACGGTAGCGTATGGTGATTGCAAGGCACACGAGTAGGCATGAGCACAGAATTGGCATAGGTTGTTTGCTGAAGCGTAAATCTAGTAACTACTTATAGATGTGAAGGCCTATCTTTTAAGGTTCTAAAATATGTTTATTTCCATGTAAATATGAATATCTAAAGGATGACATCATTTTGATACAGTTGTAAGCCTGTTTTATTTTTTTAAACTGCACTGGTAGACACCTCATAACCAAATTGCTGTGACCGCTCTCTGCGGCGACAACAAAACCACAATCGACTGCAATTGTGAAGTCATCAACATTATGCAGTCGTAATTACAGCATGCGGTCAACGACCATTACATGTAATACCTTTAAATGTAAACAAGGTATTAACAGCGTTTTAAATTGTCTGATGTCGTTCACATTTAAAGGTGCATGAATCATCACATCAATGAAGAAATTATGAGATGACAGTTGAAGGCAATTTTCGTAGGACGTGGGACTTCATAGATATCAAGATGGTTAATATAGCGCCAGGAGGGTCACTCGCACACTGTAGGGTCTTGACAACTGGCATGTGCCAGTGTACCTTGAAAAAGCTTTAGATGATATAACATCGATATTATGAGACCCCGTCATTATGTGGTCAATGAACCCAATAAAAAATGTTGCATAAGTAGCTGACATAATAAATTATGATCACATTACTATTATGCTACTCTTTACGTCTAGGCATTGTAGGTGATACTCAGGTGACAATCTACATCTAGCGAATGATACATTGTTATGGTGGAATAGGCTTGTAGCACCTAAACTATCCAAGTGAATATGAATGTAGTGTGGAGCTGATATTAGACTTAAGTCATTTTCATGGTCTGTTTTATCTGTAGTGGATTTTTAAGATTCGATCACTTACCTCAGTAGGTAAGTGATCGAAGTAAATCTAATATAAACGTATATAACTTTGAAACTACTAGAAGGCTTTCAACTTCGTCTCTTAACCAATTTTCATGTCCTGGCAACCGTACTCTTTGGTTGGGAACTCGAGAAGCCGATGACAATGACAGTGGTGACGTTGGTTCCGACGGCTGTCGTGTGATTTGAGTTTGTTGTTGGAAAATAACGAAATAATTGATAAAACATTGGAAAGAAAGCTAAGAGTTAACACATGAGAATTTATATTTACCTACCTTCCTACAGTCGTTCAGAAAAATGTTTGATACGCATAACATGACGTAATTATAGAATTACCAAAGCTTCCCACAAAACAATTGTCAAATTAAAACGAAATGCAAATTCTTTAATCATAGAGATGCTAAGAATGCGCCCAAAAAGATAATTTTCACGAATTAGAACACAGCACGTGTGTATTGTGGTGCGACATGATTCTCACGACTGTGGGATACGCATTGTCATCTCAAGGTGCCAGTTCTGGCATTACATCAGCGAGAAATCGCTATGAAATAGATCTTGTAGCTCTAGGTATGTGCGTCTGCGTAGTCCGCGGAGAATTCAGTAACAGCTGACGTTTTTGAAACAAAAGAAAGTCAAGCCAAAAGTCCAAAAGCATTTATTCAGTAGGACCGCTGAGATCACTTAGAATAGTCTTAGAAGAATGCCGTGAATAATCAGGGCAACAAAGTGTTTGTTTTCTCTTGGTTTTGGTATGAGGAATGATCCTCTCGTCAACTTGTACACATGCAATCTTAGAACGAGGTCCTAAAAGTAAAAGTTTGAGTTTAACTTTGACTGAAAGACAAGGTGAAAAGCATTAGGATAAATACGCTGAAAAAATACATTAGTCTAAGCCTGAAGGTAATAGGTATCTTGTTAATATGATTTTGATTGAATACTGATACACTGATAATTACGCTCTTATTCATAAAATTCGCCACATAATTTTACACAATGGCATATTCACCATTAATCATTGTGTAAACCTGTCAAATGTAATGTATTGCCATGTCAAAATCGAAGTGACATGACACGGGCATCGACCTTGACTTTTGTATCGTATATTATACACAAAATACATGCCTGTGTTATGCAGAGCGCGATATGTCATATGAGTTGACGAGCACTGCAATCGGTCAGTAGGTATGTAACCATCTGGGTCACAAATTGGTAATCAATTCTTGTGCTAGCCAAAGTTTGTGACTTTTTAGATTTTCTTGGGGTCGATATAATGACCTAGCTCTTAAAACGTAGAAATTACCTAGATCTTAAGAGAAATAAGTGATCCCATTGTATAAAATTGTTTTTAGTCCTTGTACTATATCGTTGTCTTAAATTCGAAGGCAACGCTCTCCCAACTAAGATAAACAGACTCATTTTGTTGGAACTTTTTAAAACTTTAGAGCTTTTTAGCCGTGTGCGCTTATTTCCTTCCACATTCTTCTATATATTTCCATTCTAGTTCCACCAAGATTAAATTGGGGTTATTTATAGTAACAAGAAAATTACCATTCTTAAACATTGGCGACGTTATCTGGTCATGTGCTTTGAGATTGAGATCTCAGCTGACTTGATATATCCAATTTTGGACAAACTGCTTGTACTTCCCTGTGGTTGAGATTGCATATTTTTGCATGGACACTTGCTATGATAAATTAAATCTTACTAACATTGGAATATAGAGGATAATTTGTTGGTTGCGCATGTGCGGTGACTGAGCAATCCGTGGATTACATGTGGTCGTTTAATTTTGTAATTTCTTAGGATTTGAGCGAAATGTTTTTAAAATAGTGCACTACTAAGTAAAAGAGAGGTGAGTTTAGTTTGCGGCATTGCAATATCTGTAACTATTAATTCGGTTTCAAAAATAAATAGATGTGGAGGAAATCTACAGTGGGTACAGTCAGCAACGAAAATCACTGAACATTTGACGTATCACAAATCTCAATATTTCCAAAATCTGTAACATTATGACCAATATTTTGACAAATATTTGAAGATATGTGTCAGTCCATGGTTATTTCCCAGAAAATATTAGATATCGAAAACCGTTCCTGACTGTACCTAAGTATCCCTGAGTAGCTTGCACTTTAAAAGCTTTTAATTAACTTGCAACGTTTATATGTCTGTATGTTTGAATGTTTGTATGTTTTTCCGGGACAAATCTTGCAAGATTAATTTGACCCACTTCCCGGTGTCCGATTGAGCTGACTTTGAGTTCTCGGTGACAATGCAATAATATGGTGGCGAGCTGATCTGATGATGCGGTCAAGAGCTGTTCCAGGGAACTCCTCAGAAAATAGGACGATTGAGTTGAAACTCGGTTCGTAGATTAAGTATCATCTAAAATTTTCAAAAATGGTAATTGCGAGCTGATCCGATGATGGAGAACGGAACTCCTCAGAAAATAGGTTGATTGAAATGAAGTTTTGTACTTACATCGGTGAGTTTAATCAGTTCAAGGTAATCCATTAAAAGCTTGTACTTGTTAAAAGTTTTTTCAAAAAAACTTATTGGTACTACGTGCATAGCCGGGTTGCTATTAAATATACATCCAAACATCGCAAAGTAATTGTTACCTTTTTAGGCACTCTTGAACTCATGTGTAGGTACCTAAGTACCGCATTAGTGGTACATAATAAACAGTTACACAACTCTAAACCGATTTGACCTCTGCAAGGTCACTCACGAGCTTTGAATGCTCGACAAATCACTTATTGGAGAACAATTGCCTAAACATAGCTATTTATCAGCTATTGTTATGTAACTCATTAGGTACTACTTGGATTCGCCTCAAAAAGGTCACGTGCGAGTCACGTGACTGCTCACCGAGACCTACTAGTAGCACCATCTAGTTCTGTACTGGGTAAACTTTTTCGGCAATATTTTTACATTTCTAAAAGCTCATTTTATAACGGAACGCTTGAAGCTGTGTGTTTTTGTTTCAGTCAAAGTCAAAAATTATTGATTTATTATGTAGCTACTAGCTACGCTCCGTAATGTCCGCGTTCCCTCGGGGATACTCACTTTTATCTATCTAGCCCAGACTTTTATCTATGTCTGTACTGAATTTTGTTCAAAACCATTCAGTAGTTTTTGCGTGAAAAAGTAACGAATATCCAAACAATCAATCAATCATTTAGGTATTTATTGTCACATCCATCCGAACAACAAGAGACCGCTGGCATCATCACTACAAACTCTATCTTTAAAAATAAAAGTCCTACTCTTCCTTCCACAGCCATAATTAGGTAGGTATTATATTAACACCTTGACTGATATTAAACGACTATTAAATAAATTAAATGTCGCCGGTCATTTTAATAATTTTATTAATTGTAATTACATAAATACCGGCAAAACATCAGTTGTAACTTTGAAATAGTACGTATTCACTATAAACCTAAACTAAGCCTAAACTGGAACATCCAAGAAGTACCTAATCATCGATTAGCGAAATATTTTTGTTTCAGAATAAATAACCAACGACCCTTTTAATAAACAGTTATGAAGTTAGGACATATAAACTAGAAAATTATACGGTTATTCTCAGGCTACACCTGTCATAACTTTATACCACATTTATTAGTAAGGCTGGTAGTCATTAAATTATTCTAGAAGCAGGTGTACCGTATTAATTCTATGTCGCAAAGAAACCAATCTAGCATTGCGTAGCGCATACTCCGAATAAAAACGTATGTTCTGGTTGGTTGCAAAACTCGGGGCAACTTTCCGGGCCCAATACATCATAAACTTAACTATCATATGTTATTACGTAAGTATTTAAATGTATTGCAGTTTAGGTACTGGCATTACTGGTATTTGCACTTTGATGCCGCTAGTGTAGGCTGTTGCCTAATTGGTACAATTTCTGAAATTACTGGTTTAGAATTTGGACGAGGATGGTTTATGCGATTAAAATATTGATTACCGAACTAAAACCAAAAATCTATATGTTTCGTCACTCTGAGATGAAATGGTTTATTTAACACATGCTCACACACTAACCCCTAAACTTTGAATTTGTAAAAATAGCGCGTTGAAGTCTTTTGTATAGAACTCCAGTAGAAGGAGAAAATTAATTATTGTTATTAACGTAAATAGAATCTGTCTCATCTAATTCATATTGTTTTTATATCTTTAGAATATTCACTTTAGTGTAAACTATTAATTATTATTTTAAACCGAGTATTTATCACGTACCTATTATTATTCTTTCTTTTTTCCGACGTTTACTCGTCCGTAGGCGTAGTCAATGTTGTTTGGTACCATGAACAAACAAATAAGTATGTATAAAACCCCTAAAAACTCTTCCATTATAATATTTTCGCAGTTGAAATTGTAACGAAACATAAGCACGTCATTTGGAGACAATGGCATGTGCTAAGCAGATCATTACATGCGCCTGGGCACGTGCTGACGCAATCATTATAAACTCGTCAAACTTTACACATTTGTTTGTAAATTAACAAAATTTTTAATATGACTTGATAAACTTCATAGGCACTTTGTCAGAAGTGAAAGTCGAAAAGCATTTTTTTTCTTTTTTAATACTAGGTGCTACTCCTGTTTCTTCGCGCGTGACCATACCTCAATCACAGTTTAGATTAGGTTCCATTTTAAAACGAAATAGTCAAGCTCCAGTAGGGAGCCAGACGAACATAGTGAGGATTAGTATATGATGTTCACACTCTACACAAGTATCGCCTTGAGCTTACGCAAAAGTCAGCCTTGAGGTGACACCAGGTGATCTGCATCTACCAGTTTTGTGAAGTCGTGTGCGTCTAATTACTGGTTTCGAAAAAGTGTGGCCTTTGCGAAGCTGCCTGAAGGCGTGCTTCTGACATTAACCCGCATGAAAGCCTTGGTTTTAAAAGCTGCATCGATTAGAATTATAATCAGGATTAGCTGTATCTACTGTATTAATTATACTGTTTCTACCTTATTTGTTAATTATGCTTCAGTTTAATTACATTAGGCAGCATTTTGCTCCGCTAACCGTTCTCTCGGCACAGGAAAGACATGGGCAATAGCCCATGTTATTGCTCCAATCTTATTAGATTGGAGCTGAATTTTATTTATATAATTATCTACAAGCTCGCCGGTTTATGGTACATTTGACCTGGCCTTTCTCTAAAACTTTGCCAAGATCCGTTCGCCTAGGAATGTTTTTAAATGACGCAGGGCATTTTCTCTGCATCATCTGGCCCCAAAGTAAAGTTCTTGTATTATCGGAACCACCTCTTTATCAGCAAGTGAAACTAGCCCTTTTTGTTGTAGATGGCGATAACATGCGACTGTCCGATGTCGCAGCCGGGGCCGACGCTGGCGGCGACGTGCGGCGGCGGCGCCTTCATGCTGTTCATGGGGCTGCTGGAGGTGTTCCTGCGCAGCCAGTGCGACCTGGAGGACCCTTGCGGGAGGGCACAGGTAATAATGATACCATGCTTTACAGATCCAGATGATTTTAGTTATAGATAGTCTTCTTCTTTTTTTGGTGAAAGGATTTTCAGTGCACCTCAAAGGAGCTGTTTTTGTGCACTTTCTCACACACATAAGCAGTATGTCATAGTGACATGAGTAATGTCAGTGTCAGATGGATGTCACGGCTGAAAAGGCGGGAAACGAATCCATCTTTTTACGGACAAACTTGGCGTGATGGTGAGCCTATGTTTCCGATCCATAAAATTTTATTTAACCAGTTTTAGTAAGTGTATTACAGGTAGGACAAGCTATATTAATATTTTTCTTAACCATTGAACTGGCACAACTAGGTTTGATCTCCACCCAGATTGGAAAGCAAGTAAAAAAGGGGCGGACAACAAAAGGTTGCATACAGAGTAGGTATTCCTAAAAGACCGACTGAAATATTACAAAATCCAAGTGACCTGACCTCTGACCTAGCTCTGCATACCACCATTAGCATTGTCACGAGGAGAGCTTTCCCCGTCGTGAGCGATCGATGTGCTGATTGTGGAGACGTGACAGACTCAGCAATTACCATTTTCGAATTTTCTAGACTTCGTAGATTCCGTTCAATGACTCCGTGTACTCGATAATTTATCAAAGCTCCTCACGATCTTATTTGAAAAATATACAATTTCTACCTACATTTTTAGCAACGGACTAATAATTCAATTTCAATTTATTCATAAAACTTAATACATAAAATTACAATTATTATAAATAATTTACATCGAACCCCGCACTAGGCTAGGCCTGTATCGCGGCAGTTCGAGTGTAATTATTAAATTATTAAATAAACATATTTATAATAAATACCTTAAGATACATATAAAATATATATATAGATTATAATAAACTAAAATCATCACGACGTACGAACTGTACGCACAAACGGGGTGTCTCGCAGGCGCCCACGGAACCGTATATAGACTGATGAATATTATAAAGAGAAAGATTTGTTTGTTTGTTTGAATTCAATAGGCTCCGAAACTATTGTACCGATTTGAAAAAATCGTTCACCATTAGAATCCTAAATTATCCCTGATGAACATAGGCTATGATCATAGAAGGAAAAGTGGAAGGAAGACGAGGAAGAGGCAGGCCTAGAATCAATTTCATGAGTCAGATAAAGGAGAAGATCGCTGTCATGTCGTATAAAGAAGTAAAGGAATCCGCATTGGAAAGGGAGAGGTGGAGGAAGTTGCATCATTGCACCGACAAGAGCTGAGCTCTTAAGTTTAATGATGATGATGATGATGAACATAGGCTATATTTTATCACGGGAAAGTGAAGTTTTCCCGAGGGACCGCGGGTAACACCGCGACGGACAGCTGGTTATGAAACAAGTCGGGCATAAGGCAAAATAAGGCTGTGTTTTTTTGAAAAATTTCAACTGAATCAAATCAAACTGTTGATAACAGATGGTAAAACGATGATGACTAGATGAGCTTAGTAAAGCTAGATAAAAAACTAAATAATAACTACTTTTTTCTGATAGAAAACGACCACTCACGACACATAACAATTATACAAAAAATATGAAAACTTTATCACTAGTAACATGCTTATGTATGGTTGCAATGGTCATGATGAGATAATACTCTTCTAGAGAAGTACGTGTTCTACAAAAAGCTCGTAACTTTATCAATCTACGACACCAGAGCTAAGTAATAATGATATCCTATTGTCTTTGTTCCTAGCTAGATTAATTTATTCGGGAAACAATGGAAGAGATAACAACTAATTAAGTAATGAGGAAGTCTTTGGTATATCTCGCGGCACACGTTTTATATCGTGTACTTTGCATAACTATATAATATGTTACATAGGTATAGTTACCTAAACATAGTTATCAGCAAAAAAAAGATTGTTTTTGCTGTGTCACTTTACTATGTACCTGGTTATGTTCGTCTGTGTGTGTGTTTTCCCAAATATCTATTTATCTATCTTTTGAAAGCGCTTCAAATTGTACACCTCTTTTCAACCTTTTAGCCATGGCGGACATTGGGCTTGAATGGAACGTTAACAGAAATCCATTTAGCTTACTTCATAAAACGTGCTTGAAAACGTGAAACTGAATTATTTTCGTAAAACAAGCAAGTTCGTATGAGTAGTGGCCTCTATTGACAGAGTTATACCTAAGGCCTCCGTCGGTCATGGCTTAAACGATCATTTAGTTGTGTTTAGCGAATCACGATTTGTCAATCACGATCACGAAGCTCAATCGGAATTCGGCAAAACTTATGAAAACTCTATACCGATTTATTTTCTCGCGTATACTACTCCGAAAGGACTTCCTGCGTGGCGTGGACTCAGCACAAATAAATAACGAAGTAAATTCGTTTCACAGTACAAATCCTCTACTCAATAATAATAAATAAATAAATAATGCTGGACATTTCACACAGCATCATCTAGCCCCAAACTAAGCAAAGCTTGTACTATGGGAACCAGATAACTGATTGCATTGTTCCAGTTTCGTCGTCACATGGACTCCGTGTACGACTTCATCGTGGTGGGCGGCGGCTCGGCCGGCTCCGTCGTTGCAGCGAGACTCTCCGAGGTGCCCGAGTGGAGAGTGCTGCTGCTGGAAGCAGGTGAGCTTTCTTCAATATTGTATTCGAGTTCAGATCTTTTTATAAGCCTCGCTTTGATACATAGCGATAAAAGTGACTGCAACTGAACTCCAACCTCTGGATGAGACTTAAGGCTGATAACCTATTGAAATTGATTTGGACCATTTTTTCCAGGATTCGATGAGCCCACAGGAGCGCAGGTCCCCTCCATGTTCCTGAACTTCATCGGCTCCAGCATCGACTGGGGCTACCAGACGCAGCCCGAGCCGGCCGCCTGCCTCGGCGAGGACGGCAGGAAGTGCTACTGGCCGAGAGGGAAGGTGAGGAACATTTTGTACACTTTTGCTTTGTACCTCAGAATTAGTCTGTCATCTTAACTATCAGAGACGAACACTAAGAGACCTGTAACAATTTCATATATCTTTCTGGAAAAAAGCAGGCGATTGTCGCCGTTCCTTTGGAGGCCACAGCAGAGGAGAACGGGAACACGTTATAAAACAATCTTCAATAAAAACCTGGTTCCCATCCTCAGGTCCTCGGAGGAACCTCAGTGATGAATGGCATGATGTACATCCGAGGCTCCCGCGCTGACTACGACTCCTGGGCTGCAGCCGGCAACGAGGGATGGAGCTACGAAGATGTGCTGCCTTACTTCATGAAGTCTGAAGACAACAAACAGGTAAGTCAACAGACATATTAATTCGAGTCGTAGATATTACAATTACATACTTTGCATATTTTCCTGCTTACTATGATCGCCAAGACAAAAGCATCTACTACAACCGTGATAAAACTCATAGTTCTTTCTGAAACCAGATGGACAAAATGGACCAAGGATACCACGGCGTTGGAGGACCACTGACCGTGTCCCAGTTCCCGTACCACCCTCCACTCAGCTACAGCCTCGTGAAAGCTGGAGAAGAACTTGGTAAGGAACTTTAAATAACACCATCAGGAAAGCTGCCTACAAAGTCTTAGGGCCTAAAAGTTTGAAAATATGTAGAGCTTTACTGAGGTGCTCCTAAATGAAAATCTATTCATCATACTTTTACGAATAAAGTGGTACCAGAAGAAACTAACCACCAGCTTAACGAACTTGTATAATCCAGGCTACGAGTCCCGCGATCTGAACGGCGAGCAGCACACTGGTTTCGCGATCGCTCAGACCACCAACCGCAACGGCTCCCGCCTCTCCGTCTCCCGCGCGTTCCTCCGCCCCGCCAAGAACCGACCGAACCTGCACATCATGCTCAATGCGACCGTCACGAGGGTGCTCATCAACCAGACCACCAGGCAGGCGTACGCGGTCGAAGTCAGGAACAGCTTCGGCGGGACGGAAGTTATCTTCGCTAATAATGAGATCGTTTTGAGGTAAGAGATTGATATCTGATTCGCATTTTGTTATTTTTGTTAACAAACTAAGAACCGTATTGATTCGATCATTTTAAAAGTGATTCATATCTTTAATAGGTTCTAATTAACAAAGGGTTTAAATCAAGCCATTTGAACGAGTTCCTGATTAACTACACCTTTCAATTTGAAGTATATTTGTTAAGCAATATCCTGGGTACTTTAGAAAAAAATCGGAAGTTCTCACTAGAAGCACTCGGCACAAGGACAAACTATATGCTCCTCCGTGCCGATTAGAACTTGTTAAACGCAATGTCTGTTATCATGCCATTATCATTTTCAACAAATTACCTAAAGATATTAAAGATCTGCCTCTTAATATTTTTAAATGGAAATTAAAAAAATGGTTGTTAGAAAAATGTTTTTACGACATTAACGAATACCTACTTAGATTATAAGAATTGACATTTTTGTAGACCCATTCAAATTATTTCAATTATTTTTTATATACTATATTAATTAACTAATTATTTTAATAACGTCTAATTAAACTTGATGACATTTAAATTATAATAATATTCAGTGTTAAGCTATTAATACTTTATTAATCAATTATTACTAAAATTTGCACGCCTTAACGACGAGGCAGAGTGTATAGGATCCATTTACCTAATTATTTAGCAAGACCTATTGTACCTACATTCCTGCGAATAAATGATTATGATTATTTTGAAGGTGCTATAGATATTTACCAACAGAATAACGAGCTGTTAGCCTCCTCGCAGACTGCAGACTTTCTATCGGCCGATAGTTGAGACGTAACATACTTCGGCTCGTAATGAGTATGGAGAAGTAAGCCGAAGTATGTTCCGTCTCAACTATCAGCCGATAGAAAGTCTGCAGTCTGCGAGGGGTCTTAATCTCACCGGAAGTTTGGAGATTGTGCTCTTTAAAATATTTGTTAGTTTTCATCTAAAGAAGATGGTCTTATATTGACTTTGATGTATCTGACAGTGGAGGCGCAGTAGCATCCCCCCAGATCCTGCAGCTCAGCGGAGTGGGGGAGCCGGGCGTGCTGGCCCGCGCGGGCGTGCGGCTGGTGCACGCGCTGCCCGCCGTGGGCCGGAACCTGCACAACCACGTCGCGCACTTCCTCAACTTCCAAGTGAACGACAATAACACCACTCCACTCAACTGGGCAACTGCTATGGAGTACCTTCTGTTCAGAGATGGACTTATGTCGGGAACTGGTGAGAGATCTACCCAACTATCAAGGCTTCTGTTAGACGAGTTATTTATCAGTAGAATGTTTCAACGGACTACGGACGCTAAGTCATTCCTATTCAGTTGCGGGTTAGGAATGTGGAAGGAGACAAAATGCCTTTCATCTTTTTAAGGGCACTCCAAAATCGCGGCAGTATCCAAATACAAATGTGTTTTTGTTATGTAATCCAGGAATATCTGAAGTGACAGCATTCATAAACACGAAGTACGCGGACCCGCTCGCTGACAACCCCGACGTGCAGCTGTTCTTCGGAGGGTTCCTCGCAGACTGCGCCAAGACCGGCATGGTGGGGGAACGACTCGACAACGGATCCAGGAGTATACAGATCATACCCACGGTGCTGCGACCCAAGAGTAGGGGACGGTTGGAGATACCCAGCGCTGATCCGTTTGAGTACCCCAAGATTTATGCCAAGTAAGTTTTCAAATATTGGTTGTCCGCGGAAAAGATGGATTCACGAAATTGTAAAATCGCAAATTGTTGGTACCTGGACAGAGGCGAATGGCAGAATCGAAGAGTTCTTACCCAGCAGTGCGATGAAAAGAAATGATGATTGTGATGAACCAACCTAGTACGTTTGCACCATTAATTGCTTTAAATGTTGGTTATCAAGTCAGTTTTGTTTTTCAGCTATCTAACCCACCCAGACGACGTGAAAACCCTGATCGAAGGCATCAAGTTCGCCATCCGTCTCTCGGAGACCAAGGCGCTGAAGCGCTACGGGATCAAAATGGACAAGACGCCGGTGAAGGGCTGCGAGAGTATCAAGTTCGGATGCGACGCGTACTGGGAGTGCGCGGTGAGGATGCAGACCGCGCCGGAGAACCATCAGGCGGGGTCCTGCAAGATGGGGCCCCGGGGGGATCCCAGTGCTGTGGTGGATAACTTACTGCAGGTGAGATAGTTATTAGAGGCAGGGTAGATCAGGAATTGGTGATCACCATAAAATACCGAAGCTTTCGATATGTAGCTCGAGACGAATGGTATGAAAAAGAAAAAAAATATCAAAAGCTGTGGCACAATATCTAGATATTGGTAGTAAAGACCGGGTAGTAAGGGTCAGAAGAAAAGAAAGCGCAGCTGGCCTTTGAGCGCAAAACTTCGCCGCCAGATTTGGCCACTAACTTAGAATTAGTTAGAAGTAAGAATAAGTAAGGTCGTCTGGTGTCGATGTTTTTACTTTTGTGTGCGGATTGAAGAGATGACTGTCATATCTATCGGCTTCATAGCCTTGAGCATCGCCGTAGAATCGCGTGTTTTTCGCTCTTATAACGACTACATTTCGGAGAGTGAGCACAAGAACTCCATAATTTAGTTCCGCCATTCCCGTTCTTCTATCGGGCCAACAGGTTCCCGGAAAGATGCCACTTGTACTGTACATGGTCGACATTCCCAGAGTTCGTACAGAGCGTTTTGAGTCTACATTTTTCATACGCACCGCCAAACTGTGGAACTCATTACTCTCTGGGGCTCTGTATTTCCCGAAAAGTACAATATAGGGGTTTTCAAATCAAGAGTAAATAGGTTCCTTCTAGGAAAGCATGCTCCATCTTAGATCTCACTGTGAGTGAGGTCAAATGCTGACCTATTTACCTAATTAAAAATCTTCACAGAAATGACTAAGTGTTGAATCGTGCACAATCTGTAACGTTCCCCAGGTGCAGGGCGTGGACCGGCTGCGCGTGGCGGACGCCAGCGTGCTGCCGGCCGTCACGTCGGGGAACACCAACGCGCCCGCCATCATGATCGGGGAGCGGGCCGCCGACTTCATCAAGAGGAGGTGGCTGGGGAACTCGCAGGTAAAAACACATTCAAATAAAAAATGCTATGAGCCGACTATGTAGAGCTTCTTACACAAAATTGTAATGTAACCGTTATTGAATCAAGTAAGAATTATTGACATCGAGAAAATTACACTTTTTCGGCAGCCGGATTAACCAGAGTAAAAGCTATCCCATCCAATTTCATCTAAACCTGACCAGCTGTTACAGCGTGAAAGCAACAATTACCCATCCATCCATCCATCCAAACATAAGCATCTTACTTTTAGTTTGTGAGGATGTGGATGCTTTTTACTTCTTCACACTAAAACTATTGAATTTATTTGGACCAATTTTGGCACAGAGATAGATATAGTCTGGTACAGCACCTCCCCAAGATTTATCCCGGAAAAGCGCAGTATTCCCGAAGGAACGCGGGTAGCTAAGTACTTAGTAGGTCTAAAAAAATCACTATTGAGAGTCAGAATGCTAGGAACCATTCTGTTGCAGGCACCATTCCCCGTGACCGGCAACGGAGGAGTCTCCAACGTGCTGCAAGCGAGCGAGACGCAGTACCAAGTGCCGACCATCTGGCAGAGATGGTTCTGATACCTTCATCAGATACACTCATTCGTTAAAGTGCGTTTACACGCTCGTCAAATCCTGCTGGCCAATTCCGAGCGCTGTTCTAGGTTCACCGAGGCTTGCCAGCGTGTAAACGCTCTACTAAGTATCATAACACCCTACTTCTTGCAAAGGGAGAGTAGATAGGGTGAGGCCAAGAGTGATTTTAACTCATTTTACGCGAATAACCACAAAAAAATATGCGTTTACCCAAATGGAAGTAGATAAGGGGCACGTACTTTTTCTCTAACTCGTGATCAAACAGATCGAACATATTTTGACTTTGAACTAAGATATTTGGACACGCCACAAATCGGATTTGGCGCAGTCAATGTGTATTCTTCAAGAGGCTAAGCAATTCTTGAATAATCCACTCGATAGGAAAGGATTGGGTCAGTGTAATAGTAAATTAAACTTAAAGTAATTCAACACTGCCCTAGTGATAAATTTTGGTTGCTACAACTATTAATTTAAGGTGCTTTTTTGTACAAACTAATTATATTTATTTTCTACTAGTAGATTAAGATTTAGATAAGTAGAAGTTGTAGATAAGTGTTATTTTCCGAAAATCCGAATGTATAACTATGTGAAATTGTATTATTTTTCAAAATGATAGGTATACCCAAGTACATACCTACGTCACATTCAAAATAAGTAACATTTTGGTGCAATTTCAATCGATGGAAATGTAAACAGATTATTCAATGCCATAATAAATTCACGACAATTTTCATATTTGTTTCATTTTTTACCTTACCTATAGCAGGACCTCTTAATTTATGTTATAAAGAAAAAAATAAATTACGAATAAAATTGTTTATTTCAATTACAACCTTACATACCTCTAGAATAAAATGCAGTTTTCAACATCAAGCTATAGAACACTTCGCTAGATTTTTGAGTTAACCGTATCTGTTGGCTGTTTCTTCACGGTATGAAAGAATAGAAGTAGTATCAATTAAAAAGTAAGACATTTTTCAAAATGATCCAAGTGATATACAGGGTGTAAAAAGACAACTACCGAAAACTGAGGGGTTGCGATCAGACCATGATTCTAAACATATTTAGCGAAAAAAACGCATTTTCGGTTATTTACTTACAACATAGACGCACTAAAGTCGCCGACATAGCCCACAGGATTAGCAAGTTGAAGTGGCAGTGGGCGGGGCACATAGCTCGTAGAGCTGACGGCCGTTGGGGCAGAAAAGTTCTCGAGTGGAGGCCACGCACCGGAAATCGCAGCAGAGGACGCCCCCCACGAGATGGAAAGACGATCTTGTAAGGGTTGCTGGGAGCCGTTGGGTGCAGGCTGCACAAGATCGATCGCTGTGGAAATCTATGGGGGAGGCCTATGTTCAGCAGTGGACGTAAAAAAGGCTGAGATGATGATGATGATGATGATGACTTACAACATGATAAGACCATACCTACCTAATCATTTCATTTATAAAAGAAAAAAAAAGTTAAAACTCAAAATCCAGCAATCTACGTACGCTGTTTTCTCCGGCTGTTTTTTCGGAAAATCCTTTTGGATTTGGTTGTGTGTTGGGAATGTTGGGATGCTGTACCTACCCCTTTCGGCTTCGGTGGACGTCTTTTTAAATCCTGTATATTATTGAATAAATTTCTATTCACTAATATAGAAAAGGATCTCGGTTAATTTTAACTAAAACTCAGTAACATACTGCGAGTTAGGAACAATCACAAAATTGTACAGGCAGTGTTTATTTTTTACTTGACAGGCCCTTAATAATATTCTATATTTATTATGAAGAAACAAAAAATATTATTAGTATTTCATTAATTTTAAAAGAGTTCCAAGCGAAGATTAAAACAGCCACTACATTTCACAATAGGCTAACACATAAACACAGTTAATTGGTCAATCAAAAGAGCACCCAGAAATTGCTTGAAAATTATAACTAACCTCTTATTAAACTAATTTATAACTTAAAACTAATGACAGTTGACGTTACACTTACACCTATAACTTGCCGATTTTTTTTTTATCTTACAAATATGAAGAATTCACTGTCATAAAATACTATTTTATGGCAATCAATTCTGAAAATGTATTTGTTAGATAAAAGCTATTTGGAAGAATCAGGCTTGACTACATTACTAGGCCCATTTAAGAACTTGGGGCGGTTTTCAACAACTTCATATAGACACAACACATAGCTTACTTAATATTCATAATGGATGTTACATTTTAAGTTCATTTTGGGAGAAAATATTGACTTTCACAAAATCACTTATAACTAGCTTATATTATAGAAATGCCTGATTTGCTAAGTAAATGTAACTCTAAAATTATTTTAGAATTACTAGAATAGTGGACACTAGCTTCTGCGCGCGGCTTTGTCCGCGTAGTACCAACATTTTGAATTACGCTATTTCAGGTCACTATCTACGCTTATTCCAAGTTTCATCCAAATTGGTTCACTGGTTTAGGCGTGATTGAAACACAAACATACAACCTTCAGATTCATTATATAGAACTATCTGGTTTGCTCACAGTGTTCTTCTTAGCTCATGTTAATGTTTTTTGTTACGAAAAATCCATTGATACAGACCGGCTACAGGAAATCAAAGCTTAACAGCTTCTTATCCGAGAGCTTGTTTATACCAAAACGAAAACTTAAACAAAATTGAACTTAGTATCCATTACAGACTAACCACAGCAGAAGTAAGTTCATTTCCTTCATCCATGATCCACAATCGCTAGATAAATTGGAACTAACACATTTAAGCACTATTTTAATACTGTGCTATTTGATATTTTGTAGACTTTTATCTAAATTAGCTTCCGCCCGCTTCGGATGACAAACAGTGAAAACCAGTGGTCCAACTCTTGAGCTGCTGGAGCAAATGAGCCCTATTTTCATTGTTATTTGTATTTGTAATCTGATCGCACACTGCCCGCGCCGTACGCACCGCACTCATTTTTCTATACAAAAAAATGCAGATGACGTAAGAAAATGCGGCTCGCTTCTGACGTCAGCAGCATTTTCTCTATTGAACTGACAGTACGGCGCGTTCGGCTCGGATGGACTGTGCGACCACCCTAAAGCTCATTCGTGTATTTCTGTATTGTTTTATTCTATTCTAAAATGTATTTTATACTACCAGGAGTAGAGATAAACAAATGGTATAAAATAAAATTATAGGTATTCATTTAAAATTATGAATATTCATATTGACTTATTTTGAATTTTTGACTATTTGAAACCTTAAGGTCCTAGCCCACAGACGACTCCAAGGTGCTTCAACACTGCCCTAAATTAATACGACAACTAGTCTGATGGCAGCTAGCTGTCGGCTAATTTATGTTGCCAATGTAAAGTATAACTAAAGAGCAATACTTAAAGACCATATTTGAATTATATTATTTTTGCCGGGTGGTAGCGGAGTCGTCTATGTGAGCCTTTAATGTTCATTACTGTTAGTATTCCCGTTGTTTCCACTGGCAATGCTGGTCCTCGGGAACAAATTGTTATTAAAATATCAATGGGCCCTCCAGTGGGTAGAACTCAATGGGGTCAACCGGAATTCTCCGATGTTTAAACTAAAATCATATGCCACCTCTATTTCTCTCTACTCTATGATTACACACACATCTTCACATTGTACCACTATTAGGAAGTATACACAACACTTTAAGCTCCAGTTAACAAACCGCACTACAAATCTAATCTACTTTTATCAATCGCCCGTAGCTGAAACAGCTGATAAATCGCATGCCGTCTCTTTTTTTGCAAGTGACAAGTAACGCGGAAGAAAGGGATGGCAGTAGATGTAGCTACAATTAAAGCTTAACCTAGAAGTTCACTACAACAACCCGATAGTTTTGATTATACATAAAACGAATTACCCTTAGGCCTCAGGCCGGCCATATACAGCCGGAAACAGAATCTGAAATTCAGATTATTCATTCAGACAGCCCGGAATTCCACATTAATCAGAAAAAAAGTATATAAGATAAGAAAGATAAGATAAGATATGACCGGCCAAAGATGATTTATAAGCGTCAGGGAGGCCTACGCCAACATTCGGGACATTTTTAACATGGAATACTCGTAGGCATGACTAAAAACATGACTAAACTTATCCCATGATGAAGAACAAGTTGTCACTTGGGACTAAAAAAAACACTAATATTAAATATCTGCTTTAAGCAAACATTTTTGAATTGTCTTTAATATTTGAACTACTTCATAATAAACAAAAATAATGTAGTACGCAAGTTTTGTTTGGTGTGAACGGAACAAATAAGATTCCTAAACACGCAAACTGCTTCGAGTTGATTTAATTCGATATTTCTTATTCAAACGGTGAAAACTACCTAAAACTTCCCGTATAGGGTCTTTCATTTTATTTCATTATGTAATAAATTTTTTTGTTTTGTTATGATTATTTTTCCGACCCAAATATCGACCAATAGAATTGCACCATTCGACGTCACGTGGTACAACCTACATGGTATTATACTGATAATTTTTTGAAAATTTTCTCTGGTCGTTGCTATATATAAAAAACAAAACATGATCCAGTCAAATTAACCACACGTCAAACTGACAGGTTGAATTCAATTGTGAAAATTGGAGATTTTGCATGAAAATGAAATTAACTGTACATTTCGTCTCATGGTGCAATTCTATTGGCCGACATTTGGGACGGAAAAATAATCCCCCGAATACCACACGAGCTTCAAAATTATCTGGCATTTCCCTCAAGGTTCCCTGCAAACAAATAAAATCGTCAAGTTTTTCAGGTTAAAAAATCACTCTGATTTTTCCTGAACTGTGACTCCTTCATTTGTTTGCAACGAACCTATCGGGAAATACCCGATAATTTTGAAGCTCTTGTGGTATTATAAGTGAAAATCCCGAGAAAATCGATAAAGACGACAGGATAGTTTTTATCGATTGTTGCTTTTTGTATAAGCTCATTCGAGCGTGACGTGATGTAGCTGCGCTGCGATTGGTGAGACGTCTGTTCTCCTTGAAAATATTATGCAACATGTCCTAAAAATCCATAAAAGATAAATGAAGCGAAAACTCAAATCGGCTTTGGAATTAAATTGATACGTTCAAACGTCTATTTACAACCCAAAAATGAGGCCTTGTCAGTTTGTGTAGTTTAAAATGAAAGACCCTGTATTGGAGGAAAATTACCTTATTTCCTATTTCGCTTACTTATTCTCTTTCTATAGAAACTTGTTCAATGAGAGACGCGAGCGGTCTCTCGGCTTCGTGTTATAGGTCGACATTGTTTAGATTAGATCCCGAGTGAGTCGGCAGCCCGTCGGCGACTAGAAGAGTGCCGATCGGCACGACAGCGTTGTCTCTTTCTTTCAGTTTGGCCATCTCGTTGCGGAGTTTCTCGAGCACCGCGTGGTTCGGCTCGTTGTGGCGAGCTTTGTCCTGTAATTGATTACATATTTTAGGCCAAGTCTGAGGGCAGGTCTTACATATTTTTTAGCCCATGTTTCTGCCCCCCTAGGCAATTGGCCAGTCAGACATACGACAATTATGGTCTGCCCGCAATATTCGTTTCCAAATTATCAATTCAAAGTTAGTTTTGTTTCTCAACAAGTTTTGTAGACATTAAAGTATTGTTAATAATGTAATGGCCCTCATTGCGAAATACACAATCAAATTATAATAAACTGCAAATGAAGTTAAACTGTGTGTGTGTGTGTGTGTGTGTGTATGTATGTGTAGTGTAATGTAGTCTGCATTGTATTAACACAAGACAAAAACTAAGAAATTCAAGCCACTAACGGAAGGGCGAGATTCTCTCTAATACATTTTTTTTATCCCAACTCATAAAATGCATTATTTTGTATGTGTATGTATGTGCATGTAGGTACATGAATGTGGTATGTATGTATGGTCACCTGCAACAGCGTGATCTGCTGTTCCTCTAGTTTCTTCTCCTTGCAGCTCTTGACGGAGCGCGAGCCGTACAGGCGGAGCAGGGAGCCCCACGATGTGATGTGCGGGTGCAGTTGCTGAAAACATACAAATAATAATTGAAGGTTAAACAAACTTACCAAGTGAAGTTTGACCGTAATTATGCATCCTTGCATCCGAAGTGATTTATAATTTAGAATAATTCACCAAGTAGTACACTTTTCAATGTACGGGGCAACGAGCACAATCTTCAGAGAATAAAATTGAAAAACAATTGACTTCATAGTGACACTTCCTGCCAGTGTCACTGGTGGCGTACTTCCTGTCGCTAGATGGCGCGCTGCCTGCAACGAACTCTCATTCTTTTCAGAGAAATAATTTTGCAATGTTAGCCTTATTGGGCAAAAAATTGCTATAAATAGCAATTGGGTAGGGTAGGGTAATTATTATAAATCACTTCGGATGCAAGGATGCATAATTACGGTCAAACTTCATTTGGTAAGTTTGTTTAACCTTCAATTATACATCCTTGCATCCTCGTGATTTATAATTTAGAATAATTCACCATGTAGGATGTTTAGAGTATATTGCAAAATTATAAATGTAACCTAGAAATAAGCTATGTTTAAATTATAAAAAAATGATAATTTAATGCTTATTTTAAAAGTAGGCAATGTTACATTAATAGTATTGATAGCCAACAATCATAGTAGGTAAGAGCCTGTGTCGCTTCTGCAAAGGCGGTCTCTTCACCTTGGATGACAGTGACTGATTATAAGATTTGGCAAAATGTTAACCATTAGATACTTACTAGTACCTACATTTATTGTTAGGCCAACTGGTACATATTTAAATAATGACAAACCGTTTAGCGTTGAGCTGCAAAGATAGGTGTGTGTGTGTGTGTGTGTGTAGAGTTAGGTATCTCTGTTCCCATTACTCTTACTTACGGTGTATTTAGTCTATCGACTAGTGCAAATTCCAAAATAACACAGAGGTAGATGTTTTAATAACGTCCCTAAGAACTTACCATTCCAAATTTAAAATGACCAACTTTTATATTTTGATGAATGTCGTCATGTTAACAATATGATTTCTAAAAGACTTGAAAGATAATAATTATGATTAATTTTTACCATATAATTTTATATAGTGTGGTATTTAACCCCGTTAGAAAATAACCTCAATATTGAAGTAGGTATCAAATACGATATCAGATCATAGCTACGTGGTCTGATAGAGAAAATAGGCACTAGTTTTTTAAAAAAAAAAAGCGCAATGCTAAAATAAAACTGTGTATACTTCCTAAAATCGATTTATAGAATCTACTAATATTTTAACTAAAACTGAGATGAAATTAAGATGACATCTATCGTTTCTGGTTCTAGTTCTTGTCTTGTTGAACTTGTTCGTGATAATTATGTCACCCCTTGGGGTGACTTGCGATACATATGCGATATCAGAGTTGGGCCTCCTACCCCCTGTGAGGGTAGCTCCTTCATCATGGATGAAATAAAATCTTGTTAAGGATTTAGATAACTCGGACTGACATTCAAGAAACTGAAGTAATGGACAACGGGTTGGTTCGTCCAGGATGGTTACACCATAATAAAATTCCAGTTGCATAATCCTTAATTGACTATTTTTAATATGTACTTAAGGCAAACGATACGAATAGATTCATGTTAATCTACAGTGGTTAACCTATCCTGGGTGAGTGGAATGTCACGATTCTGTTGACGTTTTGTTCATTTCAGTAGGTACCTTATACCTTACAAACAGGACATTTCAGATATATGGTATAAATAAGCAGTATATTATTATAAAGTCTGCCTTTCAAAATTCAAACCCATCGATGTGACATCTCTGTATAGGTAGTCTATCTCGATGACGGACCATCGGAAAATATTTCCGCTACTTATTATTATATTATGTTCAATCTTCGTTATTATTGTCAATATTTTTGACAATTATTATAAGTCAATATCATTTACTGTCCAGGATTGGGTTCTCAACACCACTAATAGATCATCAGTAATATTTTTCTCCAAAATATTTACAAATTCCTAACTATTGTATTGCTTTCAAGGTCCATAATATAAAAGATAAAGATAAGGTTATTAGTAAAACGCATTCCTTTAAACTTTTAGTAAAAACTTAGATATTATGTTTTTCTTAGATGTCAAGAAATTCTTGGAAGACCTAGTAACATTTAAATTGAATTTTGTTTAAACCAAAAGAATAGAATTTGATACTGACTTAGCACACGTTTATTTTATTTACTTTGGAGTATCAACCAAGATATATAAAAAATATTTTTAAAGTATTGCTATTCTTAGTTTTTTCATGTAACACATGACAGTGCAATGGACACAAGCTAATTGGCGGTCTTGAAACCATCTTTTTTTGAAATGGTGGAAGTATCTAAACAACATTTTCTTTTATTGACAATTTAAGACTATGTATAAATTGAAATATACATTTTCCATAGGTAAGTACCTACCATGACCTGAACGGTATTACTGTTCCATCCAATACCACATAGTTAAATGTAAACACAACCACAAAAATAATATCAATTAAAAATGAATTTTCCTCTGAAGAGGAAATATCACCTATACGATTCAAGAAGATGTAAGGGCTATCACGCCTGTGTCTGGATAATTCTGGGTAGGTACAGGTACCTAGTTTCTTCAACTAGAACCGACGCTTTGTCGGGATTCAGTTTAGGTGTTTACACCAACTATGTATAAAAAATTCAGGATGAATGCTGATCTTTTCTGATTGTTATGGTTATTATTTAACCCTTTACATAGATACGCCCCCAAACGTTCAGAGATCTTTAGGACTAATATGCCCAAAACTTTCCGTTTTTCTTTGAGTCCTTCCATACAAGGAAAAAATATGAATGGGTAGGTTGTGAACTCCTCATTCAGTATATGATACAACCGGCTGCCTGTATAAAGGTGTCGAGTTGAAAGTTGTTTCGGGAGTCGAGTGTTGGTATCAGTAATAGAAGCCAATGTCAGTGGTCAATCATGACCCAACATGGGAAAGCAACGATACCCGTAATCATGTCACAGTATAACGACTACGACAGCATCGTAGTTCCTCAATGCACGACTATGATTGCATCATAGTTCCAAGGCGATACATAGGCAATAGAAGCCAATAGTGGTGGTCAATTATGACACAATTTTGGAAAGAAACGATAACCGTAATCACGTCACAGTATAACGACTACAACTGCATCGTAGTTCCTCAATGCACGACTATGATTGCATCATAGTTCCAAGGCGCTATATAGGCAATAGAAGCCAATAGTGGTGGTCAATTATGACACAATTCGGAAAAAAAACAATAACCGCAATCACATCGTGACAGAATAACGTAGTCAACTGCATTGTAGTTCCTCAATGCACGACTATAATCGCATCATAGTTCCAAGTCGCTATATAGGCAATAGAAGCCAATAGTGGTGGTCAATCAAGCAAGACACAATTTGGAAAAAAAAAACAATAACCGCAATTACGTCGGGACATTATAACGTAGTCAACTGCATTGTAGTTCCCCATTGCACGGCTATGATCGCATCATAGTTCCAAGGCGCTATATAGGCAGTAGAAGCCAATAGTGGTGGTCCATCATGACACAATTTGGAAAAGAAATGATAACCGCAATCACGTAACAGTAAAACGTAGTCAACTTCATTGGTAGTTCCTCAATGCACGACTATGATCGCATCATAGTTCCAAGGCGCTATATAGGCAGTAGAAGCCAATAGTGGTGGTCCATCATGACACAATTTGGAAAAGAAATGATAACCGACATCACGTAACAGTAAAACGTAGTCAACTTCATTGGTAGTTCCTCAATGCACGACTATGATCGCATCATAATTCCAAAGGCAATTATGTAGACAGCTATTTATGTAGGTAATGATGAATGATCATTATAATAATGAGGTATTTATTAAGGTTTAAATTGGTAAAAATGATTTCTCTCCCTGTACTACAAGTATAATAATTTGTAGGCAATAAAAGCCAGCAGCAGTGTTGTAAAGAAAGAGGGGCCAATACCCAGCAGTGCGTGACTGAGGACATTTCAGCAAGGCACATCAAATTATGATAAAAATAGAATCGTTATTACTTCACGGTAAAAGAAAAGTATTACCACTAAAATTGCAATGATAAAATGAAATAAGATTTTACTTTACTTGATAATACGCCAAGTGCACGACTATAATCACATTATAGTTCTAAGGCATTAATTTGCTAATGAAAACTAAACGGTCGTTATCACTTGTAACTCATTTCCTTAAACAGTAGATATCCGAATTAGTAAGGTACTCATATGAGTGCACAGTAATTCATGATAAATGTCCGTAATTATAAGCACTATTACTTACATCATAAGGATCTAATAAATAAAAAGGAGGATCAGTTGGCAGAGCTCATAAAGTCACCCTATAGGTACTAGGATTCAGGGATCGTGATCGCATCATGATAAAACATACACATTATGAGAAAAAACATTGACCGTAATTTATAGCGTCACAGTTCTACAAAACAATTGCGTATAAAATCGCACTATTAGTAGGCATCTAGGAAAAGTACCTAATCGAAGCAGACTATGATCACGTCATAGTTCCAAGGTCCTCAGACTACATTACAGTAAACCGTAGTTAAGATAAAAAATTCACACGTAACTCATTACGAAAACAGGTAAATCGGATGCGGTTCAAAATAAATATTACTACCAACAGCATTATAGTATCTTCTTAGAACAAGATTATGATTACATCATAGATCCAAAGCACGTATGCCAATAAACAATAGTTTATGATAAAAAATGGCACATTATTATTACTGGTATTCATTTAAGAATAAAGTAAATCGCTAACCTTCACCAACAAAAGCGTAATTCGATAGAAATAAATCTTTGTGTTATTATTATAAAATTGAGGGTAGAATTTACATGTTTAATCATTTAGGTATCAGGTACGATTTAATCTTGCATATTGCCAAGGATCAGTTCACGCTATAAAAATAGTATGAGGGTAGCTGTAAAAACAGTTGACCGAACAATTTAATAAAATTGTTTTGTTATCTCAAGTTATAGAAGACAAAATATTTGTCATGCATGTATGGATTAATCCAATTAAAATAAATACAGAGTATTTAAACACTTACCAGTGTCACTCCTATCCGAACTTTCACAATGTCGGTAAAACTTTTTCAAGTTTGCGCGATCTTTTTAAAATACTTGCTTTTACACGTAATTAGCACTTACGCACTTATATTATAGCCTTTAACAACGTGAAACAATATCAGATTTAAAAACTTATTATTTGAATTACTTATTTAAGTAAATAGGTGCTGCGATGCCCGCACACAAAAAGTGAATGAGAGTTCGTTGCAGGCAGCGCGCCATCTAGCGACAGGAAGTACGCCACCAGTGACACTGGCAGGAAGTGTCACTATGAAGTCAATTGTTTTTCAATTTTATTCTCTGAAGATTGTGCTCGTTGCCCCGTACATTGAAAAGTGTACTACTTGGTGAATTATTCTAAATTATAAATCACGAGGATGCAAGGATGTATAACTTGACATGTGTCCTAAATCAATGTGATAAAGGCTACCCTTATGTAATTTGCAACAATAATTATTAAAATAATAATAAATAATAATAATAATAAATAATGCTGGACTTTTCACACAGCATCATCGAGCACCAAAGTAAGCAGAGCTTGTGTTATGGGTACTGAGAGGACTGATATACTACTTATATACTTTTTTTTTGTAAATACATACATATTATACATAGAAACACCCAGACCCGAGACAAATATTTGTAGATCATACAAACATTGGTCCCGACGCGGGGATCGAACCCGCAACCTTTTGCGTCGCAGGCTAATAAAAATATTAGTATTGTAAAACATTAAGTAATGTAACCTGCAGTATATGTTGCGAGGCGCGCTGCTTGGCCTGCTTCTTGTTCTTGCAGACGACGGTGGCGCTGTGCTTGCCAACCGTCATCGTCAGCTCGATCTTCTGGAACTCCAGCTTCTTCATCTGCAACCAACAACACTATCAGCATTTCATTTAACAAGTTTTTTATGATGAATGGGTCGGCTCGTGACCTCGAAACTAACATAGGCAAGAATGAGGTCTACGATGGAGCGAGCCTACCCAGAAGGTGCCTATTAACTTTCTTCTTGAAAACAACAGGGTCGTAGCTCAGCGGAAATACAGAATCTGCCAGAGAGCTGATTCCATATTTTTGCAGGGCGCATAATAAAAGAACTTCGAAAGCGCTTAGTTCTAATAAGTGGAATATCAACCAGGTGTGGATGATAATCGGCTGGGCGTCTGAAATCCCTGTAAAAGAACGGTGAAGGCGGAATAAGGTCGTGTAGCTTGTTCGGTGTTTGTACTGCGGAGGGTATTGATTAGTGAAATATTCAGTTAGTATTCGGTCGGTGACGGTACCTCCGTGTGGATGTGTCGGTCCCCGGCGCCGAAGTTGCGCAGCAGGCAGGTGCGCAGGATGGCGTGCGGCGAGGGCTCGGCCGCGGCGCCGCAGAACTCCTGGATGCGAGGGTCCTCGATGGTCACGTAGTCGAAGAACTGGAGGCGGAACATCATCCAATCAAAACTACTTCACAGTACACTTCACTACTATCGACTACTTCACAGACAAATACTTAGTAGAAAGTAAGAAACGAAGTTCAAAGTGATCCCAGCGACTCTACTAAATAAATACTTTTTTGACTTTGACTTTGAGTAGTGAAGTAGACGATAAAATCACATTTATATCATCAGAGAGAAATATGCAACTTAAAACGCAAAAAGTGACTTTAAAAAACAGGGTCACGACTGTATCCCCAAGGCGCGGTAGACATTCTCTCAGATCTTTTATGTATTTCAGATCCTTTGAAGATGTCTAAGGTAATCAGAGGCAAGTCCAAATACATATTAGATACATGCCCACAACTTGCAGAAATAAGTATTCCATATGTGACAGGTTGCAAGCCTATCGCCGCCTATAAGAATACTAACTGGTTCCCTCACGATGTTTTCCTTCACCGTTTAGAGCACGTGTTGTTAACTTTAAAGCTTTTCAAACTTTGCCCAAAACATTTCTATTAATATTCATCCCCCTTGCCACATTGCATCCTCTAGGCACAGTAGACATTCCCTGAGATCTATAGGATAATTTGAAACAAATGAAAGTGATACAAAACTCACTGTAAAGTCCGGATCATCCTTACTGAGCTTGAGGTCCCCGGGGCTGGTGGGCAGCTCGTCCCGCATCTCCGGGATCAGGATGTGGATGGACGCTCTGAAACAATCATCATCATTGTCAATGGATCTTGGATCAATTTATCTTTGCTGATGAATGTAACTTTGTGAGGGACATAGAAAGGTTCAAATATAGGGAAATATAAAGGCGAGTTATACCTACCTAGATCTAATACATTTTGTTTTTTTGCTGTGTCAGTTGTACCTAGTTATGTTCGTCTGTGTGTGTGTTTTCTCAAATAATTTTTTTTGTCTATCTATCTATCAAATATTATAAATAAATAAATAATGCTGGACATTTCACACAGCATCATCTAGCCCCAAACTAAGCAAAGCTTGTACTATGGGAACCAGATAACTGATATACTACTTATATACTTTTTTGGTATTTATTTGTTCACCGATACCTGCGCCAGGTATTATTTTTCAGGTTTTACTCTAGATGGGTTTCCATTCCACACAAAAATTACACCCCTGCGGTATTATCAACGTTTACTAATTATTCGCATACAATTTTTGGGATTAATTTTCTTATCTTTTAGTAGCGTATGAAGTTAGTACTTTTTAATAGTACATTACGATATTAGTGCGTAAAGATGGTTAAAACATGCGAGGCGGAATTTCAGCCCGAGCCGCAGGCGAGGGCGTAATTGAGCCGAGCATGTTATAACCAATACGCACGTATATCGTACGACGTTTTTTAACACATTTGCGAGGAAACAGAAAAAAAAACATTTAAATAAACTCAATCTGTGAATACACACTGTTGCTTTCCCGCCATTTTAACAGCGCGCTAGCGCTGCCTACTGGCGCCGCGCGGCGATTAGTTCTCCTTTGAATAGCAACAGCGCGCTGCTCACTAGCTGGAGGCACGACTCCAGCTCGGCGGCGATCAGTTCCATATTTGAAATGGCAAATAATGCTGTTATGGAATTTGTATGGACTATAACATAACTATTTGCTTTGATAACACACGCGTTTGTTATGACCCGCTTTACATATCTAAAACCGGTGGAATTACATCAGCTTTACGAGCAAGGGTGTTAAAATAGTACATTACGATATTAGTGCGTAAAGATGGTTATAACATGCGAGGCGGAATTTCAGCCCGAGCCGCAGGCGAGGGCGTAATTGAGCCGAGCATGTTATAACCAATACGCACGTATATCGTACGACGTTTTTTAACACATTTGCGAGGAAACAGAAAAAAAACATTTTAATTATACTCAATCTGTGAATGCAGCATGTTGCTTTCCCGCCATTTGAACAGACTGCCTACTGGCGCCGCGCGGCGATTAGTTCTCCTTTGAATAGCAACAGCGCGCTGCTCACTAGCTGGAGGCACGACTCCAGCTCGGCGGCGATCAGTTCCATATTTGAAATGGCAAATAATGCTGTTATGGAATTTGTATGGACTATAACATAACTATTTGCTTTGATAACACACGCGTTTGTTATGACCCGCTTTACATATTTAAAACCGGTGGAATTACATCAGCTTTACGAGCAAGGGTGTTAAAAATATAGTTAAAGTATTGTGTTACCTACTATGTCAGTACTATGTATGTGTGTATGTTGTGTACTATGTAGTGTTGCCAGCTATGTCAGCATTTTATTCATAAAACGCCTTAGTTTATTGACTGTCATATTTAAATAGATGCTTTGTTTAGATTTGAGCTAAAAATATGTTATTATTTTATAACCACGCTTTGTAGAATATTTTTTTTTTTATTTATTTATTTACCTAGCGGCCTGACTCTTGGCCTGTCGCTTGGAGGAGCCGCGCCCCACGCCGTACTGCATGCCGCCGATGTACACCGTCGCCTGGTACGGAGATGTCGCGTTCTCTGCAATATTGCACTCTAATGTTATAAGCTTTACGAACTATTTAGATTGACACAGAATGAGGTGGAAGATACTTTTTTCAAAATATGATAGCAGTGAGCTAATGTAAAGATTATGTTCAAGATGATTCCACAAATAGACAGATTGAGTTGAAACTCAGTATATCGGTCAAAACCGTTTAAATTTTGAAAATATGATGACAGTGAGCTGTTCTGATTGTGTGATGTGATTGACTCAGGAACGACAGAATTCATCAGTTAAAACTATCTATACAGGGTTATTTGTAAAACACCGGTAACCTCTCAGGACTGTATAACTATCATCATAAACAACTTCTATGACTTTTTACAAAACATAATACATTTACCAAAAACGAACATTCAAGATTACGTTGCCCCTGCAGCGTCCCCTCGCTATTGTACTATCGCTTTCTTTTGCTTCACATAGACTTCGTTACATTTAGAGCGTTTAGTTTAAATATTTTTATATATGTATGAAAATGTGATGAACTAAAATAATTATTTTTTAAGTCATAGAACAAAAGTTGTTGGTTATGATGATAATAATACAGTCCTGTGAGGTTACCAGTGTTTTACAAATAACCCTGTATTCTGGCTCATTTGAATCAGCTAACATGACCTAACATGGTATTAAAATAGTTTTTTAATAAAATGTACAGAAACTTATGAAAGTTTTGGCCATAAGCTTCATCTACTATATAAAAATAAGTCGGGTTTTCCTTCCTGACGCTATAACTCCAGAACGCACGAACCGATTTCCACGGTTTTGCATTCGTTGGAAAGGTCTCGGGCTCCGTGAGGTTTATAGCAAAGAAAATTCAGGAAATCCGGTGGCATCTGGTGGCGAAACGGAGTTCGCTGGGTTTGCTAGTAAGTGGCAAGTAGAGTGTTTGCGCTGACCGAGCTGCTGGAACTCGTAGACGGGCTGTTTGTGCAGCGCGCGGCGCACGTACTCGTGGAACACGGACAGGTACGAGCAGCCGTTCATGTTCATCACCCAGTCGCGCTTCGCGGCCTTACCTGCAACGTTCATGGATATGATGACGACCTCTGTAGCGCAGTGGGCGAAGGCCCGCCTGCGACGCCAAAGGTTGCGGGTTCGATCCCCGTGGCGGGACCAATGTTTGTATGATCTACAAATATTTGTCTCGGGTCTGGGTGTTTCTATGTATAATATGTATGTATTTACAAACAAAAAGTATATAAGTAGTATATCAGTCATCTTAGTACCCATAACACAAGCTCTGCTTACTTTGGGGCTAGATGATGCTGTGTGAAAAAGTCCAGCATTATTTATTATTATTATATGTCAAAATGATGACTATACAGGGTCTAAAAAGACGTCTACCGAAGCCGAAAGGGGTAGGTACAGCATCCCAACACCAAGCCGAATCCAAAAGGATTTTCCGGAAAAATCATTATATAAAAAAACAGCGTTTAAAGATTACTATTTGCGTATGTTCTGGGCGCGTTGTTTTACGTAGCTGGATTTTGAGTTTAAACTGTTTCTTTCTTTTATAAATGAATTTGTTAGGTAGGTATGGTCTTCTTATGTTTTAATAGTAGTAAATAACCGAAAGTAACATAAATGACTGAGCTAAGTGAAAAAAAAATTTAGAGTTATTTTTTTCGCTAAATATGTTTAGAATAATGGTCTGATTGCAACCCCTCAGTTTTCGGTAGTTGTCTTTTTACACCCTGTAGAAAATTCAAGACGATAAATACACTCATACATAAGCAATGAATCCGGGTCAGTCAAAGACACCAGTCTGCCTGATCTTGGTCTACGTAGGTTAGAGCCAGTTTCTCCGTAACGTCGGAGAACTCTTTTTTCTGTTGACAGCAACACACCGACAGTCCTAGGTGTATCGCGCTAAGAGAATTCTGGTGCATTTTTCAGATGTATACGACATGATTACAGCTTGAATAAAAATATTGAACACTATCAATATGGCCACTTAAATGAGAGATTAGACACAAACAAAATCAAATGCAGTAATTTCGTAATTCCATCTTCGAAAGTCTCCTTTTTTAAGTTAGATTTTTTTATGACATAACTTTACAATAACTAGTAAGTTTTAATAACTTAATTTAAGGAATATTTGATTGTCTATTAAACACAATTTATTTTATTAAGCTAGCATTCTTAGTTTTCGAGATTTATGGGTGTCTTTGACTGACCCGGATTCATTGCTCATTATTATTATTTATTTATTTAATTTAATTAACACGGTTATTACCAATTACATTAATTAAATACAAAACTAACAATACAATAATAGTCACAATTAATAAAGTCTTAGAATGCAAATAAAATATGAAATAAATTAAAATTAGTAAACTTAACTCATGAATTTATTTGATTCTTTTTTTTTTAATTAAATAGGTCAGCATTTGACCTCACTCTGCCTGATGTTAAGCAGTAGTGAGGTCTAAGATGGAGCATGCTTACCTAGAAGGAACCTATTTACTCTTGATTTGATTTTTTACAGCCTTACCATGAAACGCGACCTAAAGTTATTTCTCGGAATGAACCAAGAATAACCTTTGACAGTCAAGTTTTCCGATATTTCGGGCGCAGTTGAAAACGAAACGATCTACCCTCTTTCTAAGTCTTTATTGCGAATTATTGATGTTCCACCAGTTTCACTCTTAAATGACACTGGATAACCTAACCTAACCTACAAGCACTAAGTACTCACCGCCTCCGTTCTGTTCAGAGGAGTCGTGTGCGGGGATGGTGATAAGTTTGGTTCCCTCCGGCAGCGCGGGGTACTGCATCGTCTTGCGGGCCTTCGTGTACTTACGCCGGTCCGCCCAACGTCTGACAATTATAACAATAACGATTCAATCAGGAAGATTACAGATTGAGGATAAGTAGAGGAGTAACCAACTTGAGTATACAGTTTTAAAATGGATCACCTAAAAGATAGCCAACCTCAAATCATGTCTGTTGCGCTGGTTCTTCATTGTAAACGGATGCGGACGTTTTCGTTGACAATGCTGTTAGATTTTATCGCATGCTATTTATTTTCTTTAATTTTAACTTCAAATTTGACTTTTAAATTAATTATTTCTTTTGTTTTAATTTTCTTTTACACGTAATTATTATTTTGACATATTTTGAATTTTATTGTAATATTTTAGCTCGACTACTATTTATATTATAACATTTGGACGACTTGGATATATCTGTAAGTCCATCTGTGTTTTGTGTAAATAAATAAATAAATAAATTGTATTGGTCAAAGGAACACATTAGAAGTGAAATCACCGAGCCTAATTTTAAGACTTTTTGACTTACGATACGACTCGCGCGATGATTCTTAATCCTTCGTTGTACAAACAAAAACACACAGAATAATAGCTTTGTAGGATTACGCTCGCCTTTGTACAAGTCACAAAGGCTAGCTTAACTCGACAATGTTTCTTTGAACGAATTCGTAAGGGGTACATTGTTTATTTTATGCTACGGTAAATAATTTGGTGTTTGACATAACTTATTTTAAATTGACCTAGGCGAACCTTCTTGGATCAAATTGGCGACATTTTGGAGAAGGGCCAGGTCAAAAGTACCCTAAACCGACGAGCATGTATGAAGAATGTAATGAGAGTGAATGAGGCGAAAGTTGTGTGTCAGGATCGTAGCGACTGGAGATCCGTGGTCTCTGCCTACCCCTTTGGGAAAGAGGCGTGACTTTATGTATGTATGAATTTTAAATTGGATGTATTGTTCTTTAATTTTGTGTAATATGTACTGCACTATTGTATTAGATTAAACCTGTAAAGATAGTTGTAAGATTTAATAAATAAATAAACAAAGAGTTTTCTTCCAGCAAACCTTTGAGGCTAGAGATGATGCGTGCGTCCGATTAAAATATTCGCAAGTTCGTGCGATCCAAACATACTGGTATCTGGTATGTATTGAATGTCCTAATAGAAGGTCACACGACCATTCGCGACCAGTTTCATCGCACGATGAAATCCATTGTTTTTATGACATTTTGTAGGTGATATTAGCCTAATACTTACTTGAAATGCATAATATGCACCTCCTTGAACTTGAACAGCCTCTTGCAGTAATCATTAACCTCCTCAGCGGTCAGCTGTTGTGACTTCCAGCTGGTGCTGACTGTCTCTACTCGAGGTGGAGGCATCACCAACCCTCCGGGGAGAACCACCGGTCGGGCTGCTGGACTGTCCAGGTGTGACTTTTCACTTGTGTCGTTCAACAATGATGAAGGCTCCATAGTAGATTCAGAGCTGAGAGATTCTGTGTTGATCAATAATGGTGTATGTTCTATAGATTCAGTGTGGTTTGAGATAGATGAAGAAGGCATGGTAGAGTCCTGAGATTTGCCCTTGACAGATGTATGGTTCAATAACAATGTTGTCTGCTCTTCAGTAGGTTCGGTATGATTGAACAGTGATGGTGGTTCCCCAGTAGATTCAGTGTTCAATGCTGTTTTGTTGCTTTCTTCAGGATTTTGAACAGAGTTGTGGTTGTTTTCGGAGACTTGTTGAGATGATTGTTCCATAGGAGCAGCGTTGTCTGTGGGTAAGAGAAGGGTTGAGCATTTTTATTACAATGATTTAATATATAGAAACGCTTGTAGAATGAACAGGCCGCGCTGGCGAGCACTTTCATGCGAATACAAGCGTTTCTATATCTTGTACCATTGTTCATAAGGTTTATAATGGTGCGCTATAAAACTAATTGACGGCATTGAGCCTAAGGTATTCAACTTGTTACAATGGATTAAAGTTTGACATATTGAAATGATTACTTATGTAGTTAGGTGGTCATGGTCAAACTAAACAAAACAAATTACCTGCCACAACATTGTTCATATCCGAATCCTGTGAGCTTTCATTCTGCCCAAACCTTGCACTATCATTACTTTTCTCTCCTTCCTTTAAATGACTAAACGGACATTTTCCTTTCACACCATTAAGCTCTGATTGATCTTTGGAACTTTCACCGTTCTCATTTGTCTTAGCTGGTTTGTTTGTGTCGGTCCAGGTGCCGTTTTTTATTTGTTCAGCGATCTTCTTGTCAATTTCCATCTGCTTTTGTTCCTCCTTCAAGGCTATGCGGTACGCGAGGCAGGGGATCGCACTGATTGGGATGTCGTGTCTCTGAAATTAGAGGAAAATATTGTGAGGAAATCAGTTATATTCTCATAGGGGGGTATGGGTTTGCAGTTTGCATGATTCTGGGAATGTATTGAACTGTCTGTAGATCTGAGAGGAGATTCAGTAGTTGTAGCGCGATAAAGATCCCTTCATTTCAAATTTTTGCATATAATAGTGTCATTATTGGGATGCACTTAAAGGCCAAGTATAGCAAAGCTATGAAAAAGTGCACAAAAGGAGCCTACTAGAACGTTATTTAAAATCGATTGCAATGAAAAATCCTTGTACCACCCACATTTATTGGTTCGGAAGAACTAGTAACACGCAAAAAGAAATCATTCTATTCTATGAGATCGCTTATAGGACCTCGATGGAGTGCGATTCGATCGAAACGTCGACGTAATCAGGGTGCCCAGTATTAGTTTTTTACGCGTTCGGTATCGACGCCGTAAACGCAGATTTGTCTGGGAAAATAGCAGCGCCATCTTTTGGTTATCGCTCATTACTAATGAAAACCAGTACAAATCCACGTTTACGGCGTCGATACCGAATGATGAATAAAAGTCATACTAAGCACACTGTACGTATGTATAGATGTGAGCTTAAAATGTGAATGACAAAACTACAAAAAAATGTCCAGTGATCTGCCCTAGAGCCGCAGTCTCACCCTGGTGTTCCCCTTCCCCAGGAAGTAGGGCTTGGAGAGCGTGCACACGCGCGTGCCGCGGTGCATGTAGAGCGGCATGCCGCTGCAGTGTCGGACCATCAGCCAGTCCAGCGGGAGCACTTCGAAGTAGTTTATGCCTTTCTCTGGAATATACGTACATTGTCTCTAAGGTAAAGAGATGCAACTGTACATCAGAGCAAAGACGGTATACGGCAACATTGTAGTGAAGTCAAAGCGGGATAAATCATTTGCAATATAGCTGGCTAGACATTAAATACTTGCGAGTTGCAACTATAATGAATTATCTGCAATATCGCCGGGCTACACGCAGCAATATTGCAGCAATTGTTGTTGACAGATATAGTTAGGGAGGCGAGGTAGCTAAATGGCGTCATTCAACGGCGCCGTCGAGACCTATCAAAATCGAAAGATAAAATAATTTCGAAAAAAAAAGCTCGTATAGTAAAAACCATTTTAGCGGTGGGTTTGGCGTGTACGGTTTTTCAAAAATGTTAAAAAAACAGTTACTTGGGCATTCTCGAGCGCGTCAGATATTCATACTACGTATGCCCCAAGTGCCTCTGATAACAACGGTATACTTATCTGCCGGTTTGCGTGGTGGGGGTAGGCATATAAAGTAGTCAAAAATGCAAAAAAAAAAAGTTTACTCGTGCGCGTCAGATTTTCGGAAGGGGTGTTAAGTAGGCCCCAAGGAAGCTACCTTTAAAAAAACTGACGATTTCGGCGTGACGATAAGTTACGATGAATTTTTGAAAATGCAAAAAAAAAAGTTTTTTTGAAATACTCGAGCGCGTCAGATTTTCATAGGGGAGGTTTATCTCGGTATACTGAAAGCATATTTTCTTAATCTGACAAAAATGTTGGTGGGTTCTCTTAATCTGACCGAAAAAGGTTTTTTGGTTTATTTTTTAAGGAAAAATACTGGTAGGACGGCATATTTCCGCGAAGCGCTCTGCCTGTATTACGTGTGTATGGCAAATTCCTCTTTTTTGCTTCAATTCTTCACTTCGTTTTGCTTACGGTACGTCCAAAAAACAATTTGAGGTATTGAATAATATACATACATGAAACTGTACATGTTAATAATACTTTTGTATACAGATACGCGTTACTTTTTCCGAGTCCACGAAAATTGTCGAGAAGCTTTAGACAAAAAAAATTGCGATATAATAAAAGTCACATAATTTAATCATCGTTATTTCATATCAATTTTTTTCAACACCCTCAGTTTTCGAGATATACTCAAAAAACCGGGAGTTTGAGTTTTTATGATGCTTTAAGTCAAAAAGTTTTAACTTTGGACAAAAATGTAAGAAGACCTTTTTTGTGTAAAATAAAATTACCGTTTTTGTTTATTCAAACTTTTTTTTTGTAAAATGTATCGTTCGCGATTTATATGCCGCAACGCGTTTTTCGGAAGACGAAATGGCTCCTCCACACTTCCGGTCATGCGGAAACCGGCAGATTTTGTATTTTTAGTAAGTTTTAGATTATAATCTTCAAAATAAAATAAAAAAAAATCACGCTCGAGAATGCCGGATTAACGTTTTTTTTACAAGTTCGCGACCCTATAACTCGGCGGCGTCAAGGACTTATCGTCAGATTAGTTAAATTTAGTCTTAAAACACTAAAATCAACCCCCAATATCTTAATCTGACGCGCTCCAGTATTTCAGACTATCGATTTTTTTTTACTAATCTGATCGTCTATCCTAGGTGCGCGTCACTACATATAGAGCTAAATACTTTACTAGGTTGTTCTATTAGGTCTAAGGTATCTCTCATATCTTAAACTGCCACGCTCGAGTATTACCGAAAATTCCCCTATTCGCCTCCCTAACTAATATAATCGGCAACTTGGCGGCTATACCATTGCAACAATTGTCAAAAAATTTGCCCGTTTATGAGTACCTTAAGTTGCAAATATACAGAGCTAAATATTTGTCAATAAAATTGCCAACAAAATTATATTTTTGTAGCTTGCTGTAATGCAAAATAAAACATGTAAATCATTTGAGAAATCCATTGAAACTTATCAAGAAATATTTTTTTATGAAAATGATTATAACTTCTGTAGGTACTTTACCTTCAAGGATGATCTTCTGCCGTTTAACATACTTCTTCTCTTTCGGCTTGGGCACCCCCTTGAAACCCTCAGGCAGGTCCTCCTCCAGCATCTTCTCAATCTCTTCCTCGGGGAGTTCTACAAATTACATTGAAACTTAACTTCTTGGCATCAAATCAAACCCAAGAAGGGAGAAGTGTGTATTTTTAATAAGTGAAATGAGTCCACAACTGTATATTAAAGAAGGAAAAATGTCTACCCTCGGAGCTGTCAGACTTGTCGGAGCCTTCATCATTGCTGTCCTCATCATCTGACTTCACCTCATCTAGGACTTGGAACTCTCGGAGTCTGTCCACCTCCTCGGGAGTCACATGTAGGCCGTAGGTTTGGGAATCTTGCGAGTTCTGTGTGTCATCATCGATTTTGGCTCTTTTTGCTGGTGGCACCTCACTATCACTCATTTTCACCTGGTCAGAAATCACTAGTTAATGGGAATGGAAACATCATGAATTATGAGGAGATGAATAGAATTTGTACTATGCTAATTCATTTATTTAAAACTAATACACAGTTGTTTGTATCAATTGTTTTTAAAAATAAAAATGTTACCTCTGTAAAATCTGTATTTCTAAATATAAATAATTATGTATTCTATCTCATAAACTAAATAAGAAATTACTTAAAGACATAAGTGATGCAATACCATAAAACTGACAAAAATGTTAAAAGTGCCTACAATCTACATAGGAAGAACATAATTTGTTTTTAATTAACTTGATGAAGTGATTTGTTGTAACTAAATTAGTTAATGTGCCGAGTAAGAATTTCTCATTATCATCATCCACAGCCAAGAATATCCCACTGCCAGGTCTAGGCCTCCTTTACGCCATTCATTCCGCTCCTGTGTCTGACGCATCCAAAATCTATGGTGCCTGTTGATGTCATCTAGCCATCGCACAATTGAACACGAATTTCTCAGTTCTTAAAAATATAACCAACAATGAAAATGTTCCAACTTCAAAATTATGAAAATGTATGTAACATTTTACTCTATCAAGTTTACCAACGATTAGGATTTTACGACTGCTTCTGCTGGTTTTTTTTTATTAAACAACCTGACCTATTTGTATATTCTTTCCAAGTATAAGTTTAATTTCAAAACATATCAAGGTGGACTCATGTTAGTGAACACCTACCTACACACTGTATGTTATTTACAAAGTCGTCAAGAGTATACAGTCAGTTCACAGTAGCGATAGCAATGGAGACCAATGTGTGAAGACAGTTGGTTTCCATCCATCGCTCACTGCACACATCAGTATACTCTGTGACCGCAAGTAAGGCGTGCAATGCAAAGGCAGCCGACGCTAATGCGATATTGCAATAGACTCCTCTGATTACGAGCACAGAGTTAAATCTAGTACAACATCGCAAACAGTTAATTATTTCCACGATGCTTGACGACTGCTGGTTCTGCGAAAAAATCTAAAAAATGACACCCACAAAACGGTCTTTCACGGTACGAATTCTTTTACCAATGCAATGTAAATGAGATCTACGACAGCGAAATATAAAAATCTAGAACATTACGAAGAAAAATGATGATTAGCGACACTCGATAAGGTGAAATCGGACCGTTTTGCAAGCCAACAAAATTATATGACGGTAGATACTTACGTGCACCTAGCAGCAAGCCGATCTACCGAAAGTGACTAGTTAATAAGATTTATTGCGAAATTCATGAAATTATACTTAAACTATTTGTTTGCACACTATTCATTGAAAAATACAGTAAAATAAAATGCCTACGATAAGAAAGAGGAGGCACCTGTTTTTGATTGACTGACTTGACTGACATGTCATGTCATGACTATAGATGACAAATATATTGATCAACCAATAAATTTACCTAATAAGTAAATTAAACCATCATATTAGATAACCAAGATTAACAAAATTGAATAAAATTAACAACTCAATATTTTCTAGAACAAATATCAAAGATCAACACGATGTGATATTTTTAACACTAAGTACTGCATTTAGATTGCAACCCTATCTTGTAAGCTATAAGAAATATTTTTCTACTCGATTCGTGCGTCGCTTACTACGTTATGACTCCAGCCGGCCGGAGTCCTCCGGATTGACTGACGTGACGTGACGTCACAGTGCGCGCACAGGTTCGTTCACTCATTCAACTTCATAAAACAGTCACTCACAGTCAATTATAAGTTCTATTGCACTCAATATAAACCCTAATTATGATTTTAATGCAGTTTTATTAATGATATTGATATTCATACGAAGCTAAAGATAATTTGAACAATGCATCTAGCGGTCGAGTGCGTCTGATATTCTGGCTGAGTAGGGTACCGTTTTTGTTGTTTTTTTGTTTTCGTAACTAGCCATGGGTAACTCAGGTAAAAATCGTGAACTGTAGGTATCAGGTATTTTTCAATCATTTATTTATTAAAAAACTTAGGCTAACATTACAGATACGTAATCTACTATCTAAGGCGATGTAGAGCATCAGTTCTGCGACTCATCGCGGCTCAAACAGCTACCTACAATAATAAAAAAAAGTTCAATGGAATAATAGGTAAAAATACAATTCTTTAATTCAGACATTTTTGTGTATAATGCCTATTAACGCCATCTATGATTTTACGTAAGTACTAAGTATAGAATGAAAAGTTCTATCAATAGTATTGGAGTTTGCTTAATTAGTCCAGTCATTTCGTAGTTTTACCTGGAAAGTTTTCCGGGAGTTGTGCAAATTGGTATTTTTATAGATTTTGGGGTGCTCTTTCCGAATTTCAACTTTGCCACCTCGTGTCTTTGGCGCTCGCGCCGCCATTTTGGAAAAATAGCGCCCAATATAAGTTTTTCGGCAATATCTCTTTTTCTACTCATTTTACGACAAAAAATTGTATGATAAATGTTATTTGAGAACATTTCCTACAAATTATGAGATAACAATTTTTTTGTACAATCAATAGTTTTGGCGTACGGGCGCCGCAACATGCATTTCGGCCTAATAACTAATTTATATTCCCACTCTACTGAGCTAAAGTAGGTAAAGCGGCGAATTTTTTCCCGTTCCTTGGAGTATTTGTCTTCTGATCCCTAAATCAATTCCCCAGTAAACCTAATCCACTTGTAGCGCACAATTCCTAATAATAGAATATTTATTTTACGTGCTTAGTAACTAAACAAAATGGCCAATACTCATCTTAACAGGAATATTCTTTGCATTGAAAGTTGGAAATACCAAGTGCTATACAATACAATACAATACAATCGTTTATTCATAACGCCAGGTTACAGGTCAGTCAGAAAAAAGTCATCAAATCAGATTTTACCTACTTAACCTTGATCTAATTAAATAACTGTTTCTTTGACACGCAAATGACAACGAAATGATTTGACAACTATCCAAGAAGGGTAGAAAATATCGGAAATTTTGAAAATGTTCGCGATAGTTAGAAAGCTGTGACAATTTTGAATGGTCTTATTTACGTTTAATGGTCAGTGAAATGAAAGTGTAAATGTTATGTAATGAAAGTGTAAAAAAATGTATAAAAACCAAACAAAAAAAAAAAAAGAACAAAAAAACAGAACAAAAAGTATTAAAAACAATAAAAAAAACCATCGATGTAAATAGAATCTTTTAAATTTTGAAAGTAAGAAAGTAGCTGTTTTTATTTTTCATGTAGAAAATTTTCAACATACAATATGTACTTCCATACTAACTAAAATAACAGCTAGACAGTCCTAAGCCTGTTCAAGTATGAAGGAAATATCATTGAATATAATTTTACTTTAATAATGTTCATGCCTACACCCAAAGAGGGGTTCTTATCCAAGAAAACGAAGAGTGACCATATGGACAAACTCTTTTTATATTAAAAAACTATTGTGTCAACCGTAGTCGACAAGATACAGTATGTAATTATTTAAGGGATATGAAATAAATGGGCTTTAATAATAATAATAATAATAATGTTCATACTAATATTGATATAGAATATTCAACTTCAGCAAAACTTGTACTTCAATAAAAATATCAAGTAATATTTTCAACCAAAAAAAATATCAATAATTTTTTTTATCACATCACGGACAACCAATAAAAAATTTCAACCAATATTGACACCACTGGTCATGACACTCACTAATGACACTTGCTTTGCTTGCTTGATCGAGCAGCGAGTAGAGAGTTCTATTCTTTCTTCTTCTTCTGGCAACTAACTGTAATACAGTTTAATTCTGCCAATGTCAAGTTTTAATGTATTTATGTCCATGTCATGTCAAGTCTGGTCCGGTCAATTTGGTTTTGAACAAAACCGTTAGGATTTCTTACTTAATAATAATCTGTGGCTAGAACTGAGAGCTAGAAACATACTATGTGCATACTAATAGTGTGCACATAGTATGATACTATACTATTGGACGCGGCCCGCCGCCCGGCTCGCGCCAGCTCGATTGAAGATTTCTCATTTGACGAAAGATTTCCTTTGGAGTTTTGAAGAAAACAAAACCAAATCTATACCAAATTGACAGGACTGACTGACAATATTCTAGATAAATTCTCTTTGGGACATATAAAACATTATTCTACTTGACATTAACAGAATTAAACGACTTGAGAACCTCCTTTTCGGTCGGTTAAAAACTCAACCTCTACCTCCAGTCCCACAAACTTATCTGAACCGGTGAGAGGCGCTGTATCGCATTTGGTGTTTTCAGAAAAGTACATTTTCATATTAAATTAGTTAGTTCCTCATTTGGCCACCGGTCCAGATAAGTTTTAATGATTTGTAGGGTAAACAGTACAATGATTGGCACCCTAAGCCGATTTTGGTCATTATCTATTAAAATCTCTGTTGTTGGAATTTAGTTTATACATTTTTATTGCTCTATTCGAAACTAGGATACCTAAGGCGTAATTAAAATTATACAACACCTCAAAAATAACTTGTTTATTACCTTTTAAATAAAATTAAACTTAATTTTATGATAGGGTACAATCATTGGCACTCAAGTATAGTTATTGGCACCCTTTCATTGGTACAATGATTGGCACCCTGTCAACAGAACTACTCAACAGAACAGGTGGAAGCACAGAGTAACTATGGTGGAAGTAAACGCTTAGACCTACCTATAGTCCTTTTCACGTAGGAATAGTTAATATCTGAAATAATTAAAAAGGTAATAAGACAAAATCCTTTTTTTATTGAAACTGTATCTTTTAGTATTATCACTAGATTTCATTTATTTTAAAACTAGCTGACCCGCGCAACTTCGTCTGCGCATTAGTAGGAACAAAGTAGAGGAGTTTTGAGTGAATCGAGAGTAGGTATATACAAAATATAAAACTCCATCGCTTGATATAATAATAATATTTTTTTTATATTTATGTTTCTCTCAAGAATCCCATAATAGATAGAGGTAGGGAAAATCTTACCCAGATCTTGCAATGCTAAGAACAAAACGAATACGGTAATTGGTATAGAATCGCTGAAGCGAGCGGCAATTTTTTTGAAGAAATTGACTCGAAACGTAATTTTTTTTTGAATAGCAAGTATTGTATGGTTTTGAATTTCGAAATAAAACGATTAACTAATATTACCTACCCGCGACTTCGTCAGCAATATAAAAATATCGAAATCTCTAAGCAAAAATCTCCATTAACTTTTCAAAACTCAAAATCAAAGAAAATTATACTCGATCGGATCTCGATCTCCGCTATAGTAGAAACGCCACCTAGGAGAAAAGTATAAAGTAAGTTTTGACTTCGGTGATATAGATGGCGTTCTAACTATAGCCAAGGAAAAAATATTTTAATATCAAAAAATCATAACTTCGGAGTTCGGATAATATATTGATGAGTGGGAATACACATGTTACATGTTTATCATTAATTTTAAAATAATTTATTATGCAAAATACAAAAGAAAATAAAAAAATCTAGAGTGCAAAAAGTGGCTCCGGGCGGTCACCCATCCTTTTTATGACCGCGCCCAGGGTTGCTTAACTTTTTTCCCCATACAAACTTCCAACCCTTATTTTCACGCCCCCTTATGGTAATTGACAAAAAAAAGTAGCCTATGTCCATCCCTGGGGTATACTCTTTATCCATGCCAAATTTCAGCTTAATCGGTTCAGCGGTTTGGGCGTGAAAAGG
Organism: Epirrhoe alternata; assembly: GCA_963565295.1. Classification (NCBI taxonomy): domain Eukaryota; kingdom Metazoa; phylum Arthropoda; class Insecta; order Lepidoptera; family Geometridae; genus Epirrhoe; species Epirrhoe alternata. The sequence goes on along the minus strand of OY751396.1, from coordinate 9,926,087 downwards.
TAACAAACAGACAGACAGACAGACAGACAGACAGACAGAGTTACTTTCACATTTATAATATTAGTATGGATTTTTCATTGTTGTACAGCGTAAAACGTAAAAGTTATACGCGTCAGGGATACGTTCCTACGTAAAAACTACTAAAATGAAAATCTAGCATTTCTACTAATTCCCTATCTGTAATTCTGTGTTCGTTTTTTAACTTTTCTTCTTTTTTGGAATCTTCCTACGTTTGTAGGTACCTACTTTTTAGGGTTCCGTACCTCAAAAGGAAAAAACGGAACCCTTATAGGATCACTTTGTTGTCTGTCTGTCTGTCAAGACATTTTAACTCGGGAACGCGTGGAGGTATCGAGTTGAAATTAAAACCGTATAAGTACTCAAGTTTACGGTGCATATAAGCTGTGAAGCCAATGCCAGGAATGGGTGCCGGAATTTTGACGTGAGTAACCGTGTCATGTGGGGTATCGTATGAAAGGGCTTTATTAGCAAAAGCTTAAACAGATTTAATATTTTTTATGCTGTATTAAAGTTCACGATAAATGATAAAAAAAATCCCTTTCTAAGTATACCTACCTAATAACTTTGGTGTATGTAGGTAGGTAGTACCTAACAGTTTGCACTGTTATACGTACCTCCTACTTAGTCCTTGGTACGGAGCCCTCGCGAGTCTCACTCGCACTTGTCCGGTTTTTTTTATTTTGTGAGTTTCCCATAGTTTGGTGAATGGGATCCCAGTATTGTGCGTATGAATATTGTTTGACGTATGATATTGTGTGTATGAGCAATGTTTTACATTTTCTTTTATCTTCTCTTCTTTTCCTATTGTATAAGTACTGTGAAACGTTTGAGTATTGTGTTTATGTGACCATCGATGGGGGTCACAAGAGAGCTTGCTCCCGGTACCTTCAGCCAAATATTAGTAAGGTATAGTCATTGGCACCATAAAAATGTACACTGATTGGCAGTGCCAACAACTAGATAGCAAACGAAAATATAGTTTATTTATCAGCAAATCAGATAAATATTGAGTAAAATATTATTTGGCAAAGAAACCTACCACGTGAGACAATAAATTCAATAGTACAATCATTGGCATAGGTGCCAATGACTGTACCGTCATACAAATAAAAGTACAATCATTGGCACCAACAAAAACACCGGTTGGCCAATTTTTAACCGTCAAAGAGCATTAAAATACGCTAGAAATACGTTTTTTAAATAAGGTTCATGTGTAAATTTGTTTGCAAACATAAAAAATAATTGCTTTTTCACTAAAATTTGTAGGAACCAATCTTATGGTTTTTGATAGTTTTTGAATCGGTTGTCTCATGCTTGCTACTTGTTGCTGTCATATCCTGCTAAGGCGGACATTCTCAAAATAAATGAATTTTACCACTGTGAAATTAAATATTCTATTAAATAAATTACTGTCTCCATAAAAAAAATGCTAGAAACTCTTATTTCTTGGGTTTTTAAGCCAGGGTGCCAATCATTGGGGGGGTGCCAACAATAGTATAGTTTACCCTATTAGTTTAAGAAATGAAAAGTCTTAACAAAATTTTCGATTCCGATGGGATTCGAACCCGCGATGATCAGACGATCCTCCTAAAGCCGGAGTGCCTTCGACCGCTCGGCCACAGAACCACATGCGTCGATTTCGAAATTCTTGTTATGCTCATATTTATTCGGTTAAGCACCGATTAGCGCCATCTACACGTTTCACTAGTAGTAGTTTAGTAGTGGCACCGGCACAGTAGAGGTCAGTGCAGCAAATGGAGGAAAGGAACCTTGCAGGAACCCTAATGAAACGAAGTGTAGGTACTTGCGGAAAAAAACAACAGTAAATATTTCAGAAGATTTCTTTATTGATTTAAATTACTACACAAACCCTGAATTAAAATAAAATCACAAAAACTATAGCTAAACAAATAATTTCTTACATCTATTTACTTTTATCACAGCTATTGCAGCAGATTATATTTACAAAGAATCTCTGCAAATGGAGAAAGAGCTAGGTAATTACTAAAAGACCAGTACTTTCCTTGGCGCCATAATCTAGGACTGAGTGTGAATAAAGGTTCCAATAAGTTCTACTTTAATTTATATGTCAATCTTATCAATGAAATACAGATCATTGATTACTATACGTTTTTTGACGTGACAACGTCTTATAATTCGATAGAGCCGGCTGCACGCACGAAAAAATGCGGCGTTACCTCGCTCTGAGGCGTTCCATGTAAGGCTTGAAGTGCAAGCGAGAGCGCGGAACGAGCGACAAAGAAGCACAAACGTTGTCACGTTCAACTATCGTCAGTAAACCGACTTTACAGACAACCAATTTTTTTACAAATGAAATTTTGACACAACGAATCAGCCTCTTGCTCTTATATGCCTAGATTTCCCTGTTATAGATGGAAGCTAGCAGGATAATAAACTAGGGAAAAGAGCTATTGCAGACTAGCTTTACCTAAATTGTAAATAACGAGCTACATCCTAACCCACGGAACTGATCTGGGATTGTATATAGCTAAGACACTCAGGAATATGGTAGGTTAAACATGGTTTTGTGAGGCACATATTATCTCTCACAAGTCGTAAACGAAACCTCTTGACTAATTTAAAGCTCTGTTACAATTTGCCCTGACTGCTGTGTGAAATGTCCAGCATTATTATTAAAGTAAGACTCAATGCAGACTGAATTAGCAGCGACGCGACCAAGACATTATAAACCTTATGAACAATGTTACAAGATACAACACACCAACAATGATAGCTTTGATACTTAAATACCTGCTTCAATCAGAATCATTTTTCTCAGTACATCATCTCCACCTTCACTTATACTTCCATCTCAAGTATTCTTGAACTATTCCATCTTTTCATCGACATGAGAGTGACAAAGAAAGAGCATCGGTGCAAACTTGAGATAGACCTATGACTTTAGAAAGTAGTAAAGGAATATTAGCGTTTCTTCCTCCTTGACTTCTCCTTAGGTGCGACAGAGACGGATGCCGAGGCCAGTTCCTCGGAGGTGGCCTGCGAGGTGTTCTCCAGCTTGCCTCGCGCTTCCACGAAGAACATCACGTCACGGAGTTGCTCTTTCAGCTCGGTTATCTGTGGGAGAAATATTTGTTAGATTCCCATGTCTCATTTGAAGTTTAGATTTCTACGTTCAAATTAGTAATTTTTACATTTGTTACATTTTCAGCACATATTAACTCATATCCACTGGAGTACGCCAATATAAAAACATATAAGTTGACCGGCGTACTTTTTTTAAAAATGCGTACTAACTTTTGCAACAGCGGGAAGATTGTTTGATTTTGCCCAGTGAACCTATTAATATTATTTGACATAAGGCGGAAGGCGGGTGGTCTTCACTATGTGTGAAGATGCACATGCATTGCATTGTTTCTGTGTGCGTAAGTTCGCTCCATCCCCTTGATATTGCTCAGTATCACTTACGCACACACAATTAGCAACTTAGCGCCTTCGTAAGAACAAACTCGAGAGCGAACACCATAGCTATAATATCGACAATACCTCGCTAACGAACTCCTCTTCCTTGGCGCTGGCCCGCGCCTGCCAGAGCGCCTGGTTGTGCGCCATGGCGTGCGCCAGGCCGCGCTCCTCCTCCAGCTCGTGCTGGATCGTTGACAGTCTGTAAATTAGATACAATTGTTAAAGCAAGCAATCTAAAATGAAATTTCATTAAAAGCACTTTCTAACCTATAAATATATAACTTATGATAAGAAAATATGTGGCTAATAGACTTTGAACGTACCAAAATCATTTACACATTATACAACAGTTATGCAAAAAAAGAATTCTTAGTATTTCTTCAAATCCCAAATCTGAGTCAATCTTTTCAAGCTCCAAGTCATACTTCTACGTCCAACGGCGTACTAAACTCACTTGTTAGTCATAAGTTGTACTTTCCGCTCGAGATTCTTGTTCTCCTTGCCGAGCGATGTGACTTGTTGTTGTAAGTTCCGCGCAGTTTCTTCGGACGTACTCGCGCGGGATATTAGTTGTTCGCGCTCCACCGCGTACTCGGACATTAGCCTGGATAAGATAAAGAAAATATATTTAGAGGTAAGTATCCTGTTTCATGAACTGTGTGACGTTCGACGAAATTCAATAAGGTCGTTGTTTGCCGAGTGATCAAAAGCACCACTTAAAATCAATGATAAGTCAATCGTGATTGCATAGGTTTGAGAAATACTTTTAAGGATAGAACAATGTTAGATCGCGTAGCGACCAACATTTGAGTACGCGTTTTAAATCCAAGCTATAGAGAACGACGTCAGAACGCGTACCAACCGAGTCCGCGCTCCAGCGTCTCTGTAAGTACGCGGCTTACTTGTTAGCCTTCTCCTCATAGTAAGCCCGCTGACTATCGAGCTGCTGTGCGAGTATATACGTGAACTCGAGTTGCGCGGCGATCATCTTGTCGGGCGCGCAGGCCGCGTCCTCGGCGGCGCCGGCCGCCACCAGCTTGCCGTCCGGCTTGTTCTGTACCAGGCGGTGCACGAAGTTGTCGCCTGGGGAATACACGAAAACATGGGATTGGATTTTGCGCTGCTCAAAGTCAAAAAGCGTTTATTCAGTAGGACCGTTTTCCTCCTGTTCTTTTGCTACCGATACCGTGAAGAATCAGGTCAACAAAGCGACTAATAAATGTGCGCAAGGATAATATAATATAGTTGGACGTTCCTCTGCTTATCACTATATTCACAAGTCAGAGGTACCTACGTCCAAATTTCTCCACCATCCGCTACATTTAATACTTTTGAAAAAGTTATGGAAGAAATTCTGTTTAAAATAACCAAATCTAAGAAACAAATCCTAGTATGTGGCGATTTTAATATAAACCTGTTAGAAAATAACTCTTATAATACCAGATTAACTAGTTTATTTAAGTCATTTAACCTTGAACCTTCATTTATGGAACCTACAAGAATTACAGCTACTTCTGCCACATGTATAGATAATATTTTTACAAATGTTAAAATAATTGATAAAAGTTTAGTAAGTAAGTTTAAATCCGACCATCTTGGTCAATTAATTAAAATTCAAAATCAAATAAAGCAAAATGTAAGGAGAAAAATTACTTATGTACCAATGACCAATAATCGATTGGAAAAGTTTAAATCAAAATTAGCAACCAGACTAGAAAACTTATTCTATGACAATGATAACCCAAATTACTTGTACGATACATTTTTTAATGAATTTACCTACCAATTTAACTCAATATATACATCTAAATCGATTATGGTCACTGAAGGTTCAAACTTTTGTGAGTGGGCAACAGCGGGGATCCATAAAAGCAGACAAAAATTGTATGAACTTTATAGCGAAAAACAATATAATTTTAGTGAAGAGTTTAAGGAAAGAGTTAAAAGATATTCAAAAGTTTAGTTATAGGCAATAAAATTAAAAATAGTCAAAATATAATTACGTTTTAAAACTAAAAGAAAAACCGACTTCAATGTTCGACATTACACACGGCGTGACTCAGGGAATCAATAAGTCATCCATAAAAATCTAAATAAGAATAAGTTTTTTTTAAATATCATCAAGTACTAGCTTTTAATGGATTACCGTGATCTGATTGAACTCACCGATGTAAGTACAACATTTCATTTCAATCAACCTATTTTCTGAGGAGTTCCGTTCTCCATCATCGGATCAGCTCGCAGTCATCATATTTCAAATAAGTAGATGATACTTGACCGATGTAGTGAGTTTCAACTCAATCAACCTATTAACTGAGGAGTTCCATTCTCCATCATCAGATCAGCTCGCTGTCACTATATTTTAAAATTTTAGATGATACTTGATCTACAAACCGAGTTTCAACTAAATCGGTCGATTATCTGAGGAGTTCCCTCCATCATCAGATCAGCTCGCTGTCACCATTTTTGAAAATTTTAGATGATACTCAATCTACGAACCGAGTTTCAACTCAATCGGCCTATTGTCTGAGGAGTTCCCTGGAACAGCTCTTGACTCCATCATCAGATAAGCTTGAAAGAAAGAAATAAATAATGCTAAACAGATAATGCTTAGGCTCCACCGGCGTCTAAAGGCAATAATTACCAAAACTGCATACATTTTATGTCAAGTCTCGCGACACGTGAGTTCCTGGCATTAGTAAATTGTCAATTTGACATATTGCATAGAGAGTCTTAGACTTATCTGTCGATTCGATTTACAATGGCTAGGAGGGAAGGTTTTTAGAGTTTTACGGGCAAATTATCAAACCCTCAGGAATAAAATTTATATGGGACCACCTCTGGAGTATACCCTTTCAAACATAAAAATAATTTTGTAAATCGGGCCACAATTGGCTGAGTAATCGCGTAACATGATACAAAAAAAAAAATAAAAAAAAAAAACATACAGGCGAATTGAGAACCTCCTCCTTTTTTGAAGTCGGTTAAAAATAAAAGCAACTTGGAACATTATTAATAGTGAGACTGGAAATGTTAAGGTTCATAATAATACCTACAAACTTAAAATTGGTGATTCCATCGTAAACCAAGACGATGACGTAGCCAAGGCATTCGAAACTTTTTTTACTGACATTCCAGTCTCTACTACAAAATGTTTGAACTCTTCCCACATAATCGCAGAGTCATTTCTAAAAGATAACATACCTGAATGTAACATCAACTTCTCCTTCGATTATGTGGATTATAAAGACATCATTAAAGCTTTCAATCTCATTAATGTAAAAAAAAACCACAGACCTCTGGGGAATTTCCGTTAGCGTCGTAAAACCATTGATTAACATCATTGCACCTGAACTAGCTCTCATATTTAACAAATGTATTGATAGTGGTGTAGTTCCTTGATTTGATGAAATATAGTAAAATATCGCCTCTTTTTAAATCTGGTACTCACTCTGACCCTAGCAATTTTCGACCAATATCAGTTTTACCAACATTTAGTAAAATCTTTGAGAAACTTATACTTATTCAATTACAAAGACATTTTAATATTAACAACTTACTTGACAGCAAACAATTTGGATTTACAAGGGGACGATCAACAACCGATGCCGGTGTTGATCTAATATCTCATATTTTTAATTCTTGGGAAGACTCTCATGATGCGCTTGGTATTTTTTGTGATTTATCTAAAGCATTTGATTGTGTACATCATGAAACATTAATTAGGAAACTCTACCACTATGGTGTTAGGGGTGTAGCTCTCAACCTTTTCACTTCGTACTTAAGTGACAGAATACAAAGAGTTGACGTAAATGGGAAGCGGTCTCCGGGGTCAGTGGTGACAATGGGTGTACCACAAGGATCAATATTAGGTCCATTCCTTTTTTTAATTTACATTAATGACCTACCAAAACTTGTAAAAGACAACCACGAGATTGTCCTGTTTGCAGATGACACTTCACTTATATTTAAGTTGAAACGTAAACAGGTTAACTTTGACGAAGTGAACAATGCAATCTCTAAGGTTGTAAATTGGTTCAATGTTAATAATTTATTATTAAACGAGAAGAAAACTAAATGTATTCGCTTCATACTACCAAATGTAAAACCAATAAAAACCAATGTAATAATAAAAAATGAACAGATAGATCTTGTGGACACCACTACATTTTTAGGCATAACCTTAGATAGTAAGCTACAATGGGGTCCACACATAGATGGATTGTCGAAGAGACTTGCTTCTGCAGCATACGCAGTTAAAAAGATACGTCATTACACGGACGTAGATACTGCCAGATTAGTCTATTTCAGCTACTTTCACAGCATTATGTCTTACGGCATTTTATTGTGGGGGACTGCTGCAGACATTAACACCGTGTTTGTGTTGCAGAGGAGGGCTGTTCGAGCAATTTACAATATGGGTCCCAGAGATTCGCTTAGAAATAAATTTAAAGATATATTCATACTGACAGTACCCTGTCAGTACATATATGAAAATCTGATGTATGTTCGTAAAAACATTGAATCATTTAAGAAAAAAAGCGATAATCATGATGTTAACACTAGAAATAAGGATAAACTCGCTGTTCCCACTACTAGATTAGATAAAATTATGAAATCATTTAAAGGGCAATGTGTAAGCTTCTATAACAAAGTCCCAAGCGAATTGCAAAATTTATCAATAACTAAATTTAAAAATACAATTAAACGTCATCTCTGTAAAAAAGCCTATTATAAGATATCTGATTATTTGGATGACAAAAAAGCTTGGGACTTGCTCCAACTCAATGGATCCATGGATCACCTAAAAGAATGATAGGCCCCAGACCGTGTTTGTTGCCCTGATTCTTCACGGTATTGGTCGCGAAAGAACAGGAGTAAAATTAGTTTAAGACTATTCTAAGTGATCCCTGTGGTCCTACTGAATAAATGATTTTTGATTTTGATTCTAATACTGTATTAGTTCCTAAATATATGACAGCGAACTCGTAAAAGCTTGTGTTTAGAAATGAATAGAAAATGTGAGTACGAATTTGAGAGTTGACGTCGGAGTTCGAACTTAAAGCAAATTCAGTTTATTGTAAAAGCTTCAATTTATTGTAATAATTATCTTATGCTTATAATAAACGATATACCTGCGTAATCCCAAACTCTGTTGGACCCGATCTGCAGAGCGTACGTGTGGTTCGACGCTAGGTAATGCTTCGCCGCGTGACCTCCTTCATATCTGCAATGGTAAGCAGTTTCATTGTTTCTTTAGATCTTCTTATATATCACTTTTTAGAAAAATTACACTAATACGAACGTCGTGTGTTCGAATCCAGTCCAGCACCAATGAGTTTTTTGTGCAAAAAATATATGCATAGTGTATACTAGCTTCTGCGCGCGGCTTCGCCCGCGTGGTGCCAACATATTAAAAAGCCTTTATGCTAATCCAATATCTACGCCTATTCCAAGTTTCATCCAAATCGGTTCACTGGTTTAAGCGTGATTGAAACACAAACATCTAAACTTGTAACAAGTTATTATAAGTCTGACCTCCCGCAGCCAACATGTCCGCAGATGAGACAGATCCACAGCGAGCCAGCCTCCGCCTCCAACATGCCCTCGCCTACTTCACTGATGTTGTAGTCGCGGGATGTGTCCGTTTCTTCCTCTGTAATAATGACACTTTACAAAGTCACTCTTTTATTTTATTCTACTCTATTCTATTTCATTTTTAAATGTGATTCGAACATAGCACAATGAAGGCATTTCTGGAATAAACACTCGCATCCGTGCGCATCGTCGACAGTCCGCGCGCAGACCGAGCGAGTCGAGGTCCATGGACCGCAACGCGTGTTACAACAAAAAGTTACTTGCGGGGTCTTCTTCGATGACGCCGATAGCGGTTCCGCTCGCACACCGCCGACTCCAAGGTCCTTAAATTAGGCTCGTCATAGGATGCGTTACAACTAGGTGGCTCGAAAAGTCGTTTTAGCAAGGTTAGTGTTGCAACAGAGGAGCTAGACTTAACTAGAATAATACGTACCCTCCTTAGGCCCGCAGTGCGCACACCGCGGCCGGCACCTGGCTGCAGCGGCACACGGGGCGGCGCGCGTGCTGCCAGCGCGCGAGGCACTCCGCGTGGAACAGTACGTACCCTCCTTAGGCCCGCAGTGCGCGCACCGCGGCCGCGCGCGCGGCGCCGGCACCTGGCTGCAGCGGCACACGGGGCAGCGCGCGTGCTGCCAGCGCGCGAGGCACTCCGCGTGGAACAGTACGTACCCTCCTTAGGCCCGCAGTGCGCACACCGCGGCCGCGCGCGCGGCGCCGGCACCTGGCTGCAGCGGCACACGGGGCAGCGCGCGTGCTGCCAGCGCGCGAGGCACTCCGCGTGGAACAGTACGTACCCTCCTTAGGCCCGCAGTGCGCACACCGCGGCCGCGCGCGCGGCGCCGGCACCTGGCTGCAGCGGCACACGGGGCAGCGCGCGTGCTGCCAGCGCGCGAGGCACTCCGCGTGGAACAGTACGTACCCTCCTTAGGCCCGCAGTGCGCACACCGCGGCCGGCACCTGGCTGCAGCGGCACACGGGGCAGCGCGCGTGCTGCCAGCGCGCGAGGCACTCCGCGTGGAACAGTACGTACCCTCCTTAGGCCCGCAGTGCGCACACCGCGGCCGCGCGCGCGGCGCCGGCACCTGGCTGCAGCGGCACACGGGGCAGCGCGCGTGCTGCCAGCGCGCGAGGCACTCCGCGTGGAACAGTACGTACCCTCCTTAGGCCCGCAGTGCGCACACCGCGGCCGCGCGCGCGGCGCCGGCACCTGGCTGCAGCGGCACACGGGGCAGCGCGCGTGCTGCCAGCGCGCGAGGCACTCCGCGTGGAACAGTACGTACCCTCCTTAGGCCCGCAGTGCGCACACCGCGGCCGCGCGCGCGGCGCCGGCACCTGGCTGCAGCGGCACACGGGGCAGCGCGCGTGCTGCCAGCGCGCGAGGCACTCCGCGTGGAACAGTACGTACCCTCCTTAGGCCCGCAGTGCGCACACCGCGGCCGCGCGCGCGGCGCCGGCACCTGGCTGCAGCGGCACACGGGGCAGCGCGCGTGCTGCCAGCGCGCGAGGCACTCCGCGTGGAACAGTACGTACCCTCCTTAGGCCCGCAGTGCGCACACCGCGGCCGCGCGCGCGGCGCCGGCACCTGGCTGCAGCGGCACACGGGGCAGCGCGCGTGCTGCCAGCGCGCGAGGCACTCCGCGTGGAACAGTACGTACCCTCCTTAGGCCCGCAGTGCGCACACCGCGGCCGGCACCTGGCTGCAGCGGCACACGGGGCAGCGCGCGTGCTGCCAGCGCGCGAGGCACTCCGCGTGGAACAGTACGTACCCTCCTTAGGCCCGCAGTGCGCACACCGCGGCCGCGCGCGCGGCGCCGGCACCTGGCTGCAGCGGCACACGGGGCAGCGCGCGTGCTGCCAGCGCGCGAGGCACTCCGCGTGGAACAGTACGTACCCTCCTTAGGCCCGCAGTGCGCACACCGCGGCCGCGCGCGCGGCGCCGGCACCTGGCTGCAGCGGCACACGGGGCAGCGCGCGTGCTGCCAGCGCGCGAGGCACTCCGCGTGGAACAGTACGTACCCTCCTTAGGCCCGCAGTGCGCACACCGCGGCCGCGCGCGCGGCGCCGGCACCTGGCTGCAGCGGCACACGGGGCAGCGCGCGTGCTGCCAGCGCGCGAGGCACTCCGCGTGGAACAGTACGTACCCTCCTTAGGCCCGCAGTGCGCACACCGCGGCCGCGCGCGCGGCGCCGGCACCTGGCTGCAGCGGCACACGGGGCAGCGCGCGTGCTGCCAGCGCGCGAGGCACTCCGCGTGGAACAGTACGTACCCTCCTTAGGCCCGCAGTGCGCACACCGCGGCCGCGCGCGCGGCGCCGGCACCTGGCTGCAGCGGCACACGGGGCAGCGCGCGTGCTGCCAGCGCGCGAGGCACTCCGCGTGGAACAGTACGTACCCTCCTTAGGCCCGCAGTGCGCACACCGCGGCCGCGCGCGCGGCGCCGGCACCTGGCTGCAGCGGCACACGGGGCAGCGCGCGTGCTGCCAGCGCGCGAGGCACTCCGCGTGGAACAGTACGTACCCTCCTTAGGCCCGCAGTGCGCACACCGCGGCCGCGCGCGCGGCGCCGGCACCTGGCTGCAGCGGCACACGGGGCAGCGCGCGTGCTGCCAGCGCGCGAGGCACTCCGCGTGGAACAGTACGTACCCTCCTTAGGCCCGCAGTGCGCACACCGCGGCCGGCACCTGGCTGCAGCGGCACACGGGGCAGCGCGCGTGCTGCCAGCGCGCGAGGCACTCCGCGTGGAACAGTACGTACCCTCCTTAGGCCCGCAGTGCGCACACCGCGGCCGCGCGCGCGGCGCCGGCACCTGGCTGCAGCGGCACACGGGGCAGCGCGCGTGCTGCCAGCGCGCGAGGCACTCCGCGTGGAACAGTACGTACCCTCCTTAGGCCCGCAGTGCGCACACCGCGGCCGCGCGCGCGGCGCCGGCACCTGGCTGCAGCGGCACACGGGGCAGCGCGCGTGCTGCCAGCGCGCGAGGCACTCCGCGTGGAACAGTACGTACCCTCCTTAGGCCCGCAGTGCGCACACCGCGGCCGGCACCTGGCTGCAGCGGCACACGGGGCAGCGCGCGTGCTGCCAGCGCGCGAGGCACTCCGCGTGGAACAGTACGTACCCTCCTTAGGCCCGCAGTGCGCACACCGCGGCCGGCACCTGGCTGCAGCGGCACACGGGGCAGCGCGCGTGCTGCCAGCGCGCGAGGCACTCCGCGTGGAACAGTACGTACCCTCCTTAGGCCCGCAGTGCGCACACCGCGGCCGCGCGCGCGGCGCCGGCACCTGGCTGCAGCGGCACACGGGGCAGCGCGCGTGCTGCCAGCGCGCGAGGCACTCCGCGTGGAACGCGTGCGCGCACTGCACGCTCAGCACTCCCGCCACGCTCTCGTCCATGCGCTCTGGGAATGTTATATTCATCAAGTTAGTAGCTAAACTACTCAACAATGCTGCTAACGAAGTCAAGATTAAAGAAGAGAACCGACGATTTGGCATGTCTCCCGAAGTACGAAAGCGTGATAAACTTGTCAAAATTATACAGTAACGCTTCAAAAACATTGTACGCATAATTTCAATTTAACATTAGCATTTGACCTAGTTCCCCAAAGCTTGTGGTTAAGAAAAGAGAGCAATTCAGAAAGATCTAAACACTAATCTTAACAAAATTATTATAAGAATCCCCATTATTATGTACTTTCAAATAATAGAACTAAAATTAATATTTAGCTAGTGGAGTAACTCAAGGCTCTAACTTCGGTCCCATCCTATTTACCTAAACAGACTGGGCAGATGGGCAGCTCCGTATGCGACGGGGGTGGAATTCCATCGCGCCCCCACTCCACGCGGGAAACCCAAGCCATGTGACAGACGGCATTCGGCTCCAATGTGCTGTAGGGCACCCCGTCAAACTCCTTGTGGAACTCCGCTGCTGCTTTGGAAGTACGGAATCTGTATTCAGAAAAAAACTGCTACATGAAATATGTTTCAGTTTGAAGATGTTAAAATTGTTTGTTTGAATCTGTAGTCCCCCTTACTAACACTATCATCAGTGTCCTAGAATGCCACACGCTGTAACATGATAATACGTCATACTGTGATGGAACATCTGATGCGCTAAAAGCTAGTTCTGGAAATTATTTTCTTTGCCAATCTTATTCTAAATCCTCACGTGAGCAACGCCATGTAGTGTTCCGGTGAGCCATCTCTCAACACTCGCACGTGAGCGATGTCCTGTTGGCAGGCGGCCGCGAAGGCCAGCAAGTCTGACGCGCCCAGGGCACCCGGGATCGAGAGCAGACAGAGGGTCTTCGCCTCTTCAGCCTCTTTTAACTCACTGTAGAATTGAAAGTAGGGGCTCAGAAAAACTGCGATGAAAACCTCCGACTTTGAATCAGGGCCAAGGATACAAAAAATCAAGACAAGAAATAAGTTCAAGTATAAAAAAAAAATAAGTAAGTAAGGAGTTAGGGTACCAGATTTTAACACAAATATTTGTACTTCAACCTTAAGGGTCGGTTCATATCTAACGGAATATCGGTCGCGTATTATCGGTCGCGGAACGCCAGAACTGACAAATGTATAGAAAAACACTCGACCGTTCACACTAACGTATCATCGGTTGAGTGTGAACGGTCGAGTGTTTTTCTATACATTTGTCAGTTCTGGCGTTCCGCGACCGATAATACGCGACCGATATTCCGTTAGATATGAACCGACCCTAAAACACAAATCTTTTTCCCCAAACATAAAGAAAGTAAGTTACAGAACTTTATCCAAGTTGAGGTAAGCTTGTCTCAAATCTTCAGCTCAAGATCCTATGAAAATATACAGACCTAAATTGGTCGGAGGCACATCCAAACACATGTCATAGGTAAAGGTTGGTCCCACAAGCAAAGCCGCGGACAGATGCTAGTACACAATGAACAAGCAATCTACTGCACATAACGGTGCTGTACTAGATACATATTTGAAGAAACATCCAGATTTAGAACACACATAGTTCAACGACCTCTAGTCACAACAAAGTCAGGTCAATGATACTGGTACATCAACATTATTTGAGTTTATCATCATCTGATATTGTGACACTACAGATGCAATCAAAAATGGAACTTATGAAGTACTAAGGTAAGGCTTGACACAGAATAATTCTCTTCTGTTCTAGCACCACAAGAATTGCCATAATAATATCATGTGCTCAAAAGTCAGCCTAACTTTATTCAATCTTCATCATACATTGATAAGATGTGATGCTATTGATCAGACTTGATTGACAGTCATGCTACATTTACTCTTATCTATTTTACAAGACTATAGCTAACATACTTTTCCTTATACAAATGGAGTATCCCCTTAGTGACTTCCACAAGTGGATTGCCGCAGAAGAAGCTGATGGTGTCTTCATCCTCTGAAATGCTGCTCTTAGGTGGTGATACCCTGGAGCTGGAAGGCAGGATGCCAGTGTCGACATTAGGGCCGGTAAGGATACTGGCGTATGTCTCAACTGTAATTGTGTTGGACTCGCGAGCACCCCGATCTCGCCGCTTTTGCTCCTTTGCAGCTTCTGAGAAAACATGCGTAGGTACTTGGTTAACTAACAAGTTGTAGCGTGAGGTTCAAAAATGCAATGAGTGGAAGTGGAATAACGTAATACATGCCTAAGAAAAATTTTCAACTCTCAGAATCAGAATAGTTTTCCAATGGCTACTGCTATACATAATAGAAAACACTAACAAGTAAACAAGGCCATAACTCAGCATTGTGCTGGATAGGTACACAATGGTGTGCCTACCCAGCGCTGGTTTTGTTTCCTAATAGGTTGAACAGTTGAATAAAAGCATTCTTACAATGTCATTGTTTGGGCGACGTTGTTAGGTTGTTGTAGGTACCTACTTACTTCAGAGTTCTAGAAATATTAGAGCACAAACCATTTTGAGAACTCACTGGACAAAAACATAAGTTGTACAGTGCAGTATAGTTCTACTTAAATAGCCATCGAGATTACACACCCTTCTAGAAACACAGAGAAATATTTTGAGAAGGTAGCTACTCACCCATAACTGCAGGATTATCGCCCATTTCGGGTAGCTCTTCGTCGATTTCTATTCGCAAAACGCACAAAGACACAGACATTTACAAAATCAAATTAAAAAATCAATGTGAAAAGTATTTCATGTGACGTCGAAAACATCACGTTGATGTAGCTAATTCGATTTGATTGCTCAACAAACGTAGGAATTTACGTAAAAGTAATAAAACAGTTACAAAGGAAAAGTAAAATTGGACACAACACAAAACAACTTTTAGTAAGACAGAAAACTAAGACGTCAAACTCAGAAGACGACAGACAGGTGATTTAATTCGTCTAATTTATGTAACAAGTTTCGTTGTGGCATTTGTTAGAATTAGAAAGAGTCAAAAACATCTAAACCTACCACGAAAGAAAGAGAACGTATATTATACGAACACAAAATCTAAAAGCCTATTAAATTTAGCAGTGTATTCACGCCAATCAATAGAGGAAGGAGACCCAGGAGACCGTATTATTATTTGGTACTTTAGTCTGTGGTACTGAAAGTAAGGATGTCTACAGGTTCATTGCAAAATAACGACAGTATCGATACACGACGACCTCTGTAGCGCCAGGCGCGGTCGCAGCCTGAAATTTGGTGGGGGGGGGGGGGGGGGGGGGTCACTACTGTTATTCAGTTATTTATTTGCTATAAATTATCATTACAGACAGTTTTCTAGTCTAATGCGATAATCTAGGTGAGATCTATTACTTAAAATTAACTTATACCTACTTATTATTTTCTTTATTATGTACAAACAAAATGTAATCCTACTCACTATTTCTAAAAATAAAATAAATAAACACACTTTAGTAGAACGAAATTTTGGGGGGGGGGGGGTCACTACACTAATAATAGACTTTAATGCACAATAAACACAAAAAACTTTAATGGACCTGCCTGCGATCACACATTAATAGGTGGGATTCAATTCAAACACGCAAACGCAACCGTTGTCAAATAATATAGGGTACGTTCGAAGTAGGTAAATGAGGCGAATGGAAGAGAACACAATGTTGTGCCGACCCCACTGGGAATGGGGCAGGGAGATGATGATGACGTTCGATGTAGGTAAATTCACTCACGGCACGTCCCATCTCTGATAGCAATTTTTTTCGGAATGTTGACAAGACTAGAAAATCAAGTCCATCAGTTATTTACAACCAACCACGTTATGTACATCCTAAATCAATAGATTGTTTTGGCCAATCGTATTAGTTTACACATTGTAGGTAACTAGTTGATTGGTTAGATTTTGACAGGGCTTCTAAAATTTGCTAGTGAACCCAAAGTAATTGTTTATTTTTTTGACGTTTCTTTGACATTTCTGACATACCTTCTTTTGACAAAAATAGAGTTTTAATTTACATTGCTGGGACACACCTAGACAAGAAACACGCATTATCAGCTTAGCCGGCAATGAACATTAAAAGTTACAATAGTTTTTATTCCTAATGGATCGTTGTAGTACTGGATTGCAATGAATGAAATGGAAAAGAAAAATAAATAAATTCAATATGGCTGGCTACAGATCATACGACGTGAGCTGTCAGCTGTAATAAAATAACTATTGTTTCTTTGTGTTTATCACTTTTTATTTTAAAAATGTTATGACCAATTTTTGGTCGCTAATATGGGTGTGAAGGACTCGAAACCTAGTTTTATATCGTACGAGGATGCTGTGAAACGAGGTACGGTGTGGGTGCTATGTTGATGGTAGTGCGTTGTAGGAATGCGAGGATATAATCGGCGTTATTTTATTTGCAGTGTCAGATAGTGAGTTGAGACGCATTCGCGAAGCGTTCAAGAGATGTGCCGGTGCGAACGGTACGGCCTTGAGCCTGGAGGCGTTCGTGCACGAAGTGCTCTGTGATGGGGTGCCTTACGAAGTGGCCGAGTGGCTGTACCAGGGCTGCGGCGGCACCAAGCGCGGCATCGCCTTCAAGGAGCTCCTGTGCGGGATAGTTGTGCTTACTAAAGGAAACATCGAGGAGAAAATCAAGTGAGTTGTATATAAATCTGTAAGTACCTACCTTGCAAATACTTTGCTGTCTTCCTACCTACCCTTCGTCTGAGATTGTATGTTGACAGCAGATTATGATCTGTTATTTCATCATCATCATCATAATATTCCTGCCATATTATGTGGGGTCGGCACAACATGTGTTCCTCCTCCATTCTCCTCTATCAGCCGTCATCTCAACACTCACCCCTTTCTTACTCATGTCATCCTTCACACAATCCATCCATCTTTTCTTTGGCCTACCTCTACTCGTAAATCCATCAACATTATTGTTATTATCTGCGAAAATTATTTATTTATGCAGGTTTTTTGTTCACACATTAATCACTTCGTTATTGTGTTTCCGGTAGTTAAATACCTTCAACTTCAGAGCATACCTAATCTAAAACTCTAAGGCGCCTACTAATAAACCAGATATAAAGTTATTCCTGATTGTAAACTGTCAAAATGTATGGTTAATCTTGGTTTATTCCGAGAAATAACTATGTCACGTTTCATGGTAAGGCTAAATGTTCGTACAAGAGTAACCAAAATTAACACTTCTATCATCTTTTACACACCAGGACACGCTGTGTAGGACTGGTGTGCATAATACAATTAAGAAAAATGTAAACTCAGTGTAGGCTTTGAATTTGAATTTGAATCATCTTTTAGGTTTCTTTGGACCTTGTACACAAATAACCAAGGGGACAATGGCACATTCATCTACAAACGAGATTTTGCCCGTACCTTACACCTCGAGAACACATCTCTACCAATCACCGGGGCTCAGCGGTCGGCTGAAATTCTGCTCGGACTGTTCGGGCAGGGAGACAAGGTCACATATGACCAGTTCCGATCATGGCTGCTGATTCACAAGGATGCAACCGTGCTGTCAAAGTGGTTGCTGTCAGATCTCATAGTGACCCAAGATCTGGAGACTCCAACATTTTATCAGAGCTTGGCTGGGGTTACACATTTGGAAGAGAGGGTAAGTTTTTAGCATGATGTTTTGCAATAAGCATGTAGATTTTGCAATATTTTTCCCTTTCTTGTTAGGTAAATTCTGTTATTTATTTATACATACATCAATTCTATATTCATCTATCAGACTGTAATAAAATGTATTTATTGTTACCTAGCAAAATCTTTCTGCTTTGAATCTTGAGTCAATAGTCTTGTTCATAGATAAATAGCAAATTTTCCTCAAATATTCGCTTCAAGGAAAACCTTATTTTGACTAACTCGGAAATCCAAGTACTTACATAACAGCTGGTACTAGTACTAGGCATTTTGCGTAAGACGTAAAGTTGGATTTCACAAGATAATATTTTACTTACAGAGAGTACCTACTTTGTTTATGTGATCCCACTATTTTTGTGAGTTTATTTAGTTAGATGTTTGTATGTTTGTGTTTCAATCAGACCTAAACCAGTGAACCGATATGGATGAAACTTGGAATAGGCGTAGATAGTGACTTGGAATAGCATTTAGGCTATTCAAAATGTTGGTACCACGCGGGCGGAGCCGCGCGCTGTAGCTAGTAATTTATAATCACAAAACAATAGTCACTATTTCATATCCTACAGACATAATATGCAAAGTTTGCAGACGGAAGCTAGTATCACCTAGAAATAAATAAATATGTTAGTTAAAATAATACATATCACGCATAATTTGATACTTCGCCCTTCGGTAACGCGTGTGTTATAAAGAATCAAAAGTCTCTAAGTATTTGCTGATGTAGTATTTGTTGTACATTATCAACATTTTCGAGGCGTTAAATTATTCAAATCATGTGCCCCTATAACTACTAGACGAGTCACATTTTATTCATAGAATAGATCAAAGAAAACAAAACTACCTAAGGCTAACTTGCGAGGTACTATATATATATAATTTTAATGTCATGTCAGCATGCAGATTATTACTAAGTAGGTATTTTATTGCATATTATCGTCTCTAATTTCTCCAATAAACAAAAATTTCTCCATTGTTAACTTGGCTCGTCGGACGCCCGCAATACAGGCTAGCCCTAGTGCGGGGTCCACTGAATGTTATCTTGTAACCTGTTTCCTTCTTTTGGATAATAAACTATTTGATTTGATTTTGATACTCGCGGGACAAAATGTTTGTTTTAATCTTTTAAGCCAGGAACAAATAAGTGCCTTTCAAAACAAAAAATATTTCAATACCGTCAGGAGGCAACCTATGCCTACACTCAAAAACACAAATCTACAGGTCAATGTCGCCTTATCACTGCATGGTGGCTGGAAACACAACCTAAGTGACACTATAGATTGCCGAGATAAAAATTTAGCATCTTTGTTCTCCCTAAAATATTTAGAAACTGTGTGTACCAAAACATAGATTAGATAAGTCATTCGGTCGAATGTAGACTGATTTTATGAAGTTGCTTTTATTTAATTACTGAATCTTCGTCATCGTATTATAAAATGTCTGTACAGATGCCTAGTGTGTTTAATCGATCTCTCATTTACTTTCATTGACGGCTTTCCGACCAATTAAAGTAGGCTTACTCCCTTTAATAGTTTAGAACACTGATGTGTGATGGTGTGGTGGTAGTCCTTCCTTCCACTCGACACCACCAAAACGACACCATCCGTGGTGTCGTATGGAATCTCTAGTCCATACGACACCACCCTAGTGATGTCCAGAAACGCGTGTTTTTGACTAACAGCTCCCAGTTCATTAAAATAAATAAATAAATATCAGACAACATCACATACATTGATCCGACCCCAAAGTTATTATTTCAAGTTATCTATAGTTAAACGATAATTAATAAAACAAGAGTTTATGAAATATTATTTTTTTATTTCAGTGAAGTAAGTAGTTATGTAGGTATTAAAGAACGGACCGGAAAACTAGTCTTGCAGCGTGTCCACAATTGTTGTTACGTATGTAACACAACTTTGTATGTAGGTAACCTCACTATTAGTCGGTGGTGTCGAGTGGAAGGAAGGGTGGTAGCGGCCTCGCTTTCCGATCCTACGCTCGTGGTGCCCACTTATAATCCTTTTACCAGCTGGTTCGAAAGAACTAGTGACACAGTAGATCCCCTAGAACTTCATCTTTCACACGCCCTTCCAGGATATAATAGAGCTGGAGAAATGTTTCTGGTCGCTACGTCACTCGGCGGCAACAGGCGAGCTGGACATAGAGAGTCTGACCCCTCTGCTGTCCCCTCCGCTGCCCCCCGAGGCGGTCGCGGGAACCTTCCTCGCGTTTGACGAGAACCGGGACGGACATGTGGACTTTAAGGAGCTGTGCTGCGGCCTTAGTGCAGCCTGCCGGGGACCTAGGACTGAGAGGCTCAAATGTACGTGCTCTAAAATAATAAGTTCCATTTCAGCCGTTGATTTTTGACTTATTGGGATCTAATCTGATACTAATTATTTCTTCACGATGTTTCTAATAAGACAGGGCATTAATGTGGGGCCTGAACTATTTAAGTGGACGTCCTACACAAATCATGTCGTATGACGAAATTATGAACCAGATACCACAGCAACAGAACGTTATAGAATCAGATTAGAAGAGTAATTTGCATAATCAAAGTGAAAACGTATGATAAGACTTTCTTTGTGCGTATCTTATCTGGCGGTGACAGGCTGGATAATGTTCTGATAGGAACCTCATTTTGATCAGTCTCATACTTGTGGGATAACGATTTTGGTTCAAAGAGCCGAGTTGTATACCGACCTGACCATGCATCCATGAATTTTTCGGTTAGGCATGAACTAAAACGTATGGAATGCTGATTGCTTCTGAAAATACGTACCTATGAGTCAAATAAATAAATAAATAATGCTGGACTTTTCACACAGCATCATCTAGCCCCAAAGTAAGCAGAGCTTGTGTTATGGGCACTAGATGACTGATATACTACTTATATACTTTTTGTTTGTAAATACATACATATTATACATAGAAACACCCAGACCCGAGATAAATATTTGCAGATCATACAAACATTTATCCCACCGCGGGGATCGAACCCGCAACCTTCTGCGTCCCAAGCGGGCTTTCACCCACTGCGCCACAGAGGTCGTCAAATAAAGTATTT
The DNA here is from genome assembly GCA_963565295.1 of Epirrhoe alternata. Classification (NCBI taxonomy): domain Eukaryota; kingdom Metazoa; phylum Arthropoda; class Insecta; order Lepidoptera; family Geometridae; genus Epirrhoe; species Epirrhoe alternata. Next base: position 9,904,870 of record OY751396.1, on the reverse strand, counting down.
GGTTGGACATGCCACTTCCCTTAGGACATCTTCAAAGGATCTTGTATGCATTGATTCGAGATAATGTCTACCGCCCCCTGGGATGACTTCAGATCGAAATCACACACAGAATTGACAATGCGATTATATCTAGGACTACAGCAATGAAAGATTTGGGAGTCACATTTGACGAAAAGCTTACTTTCCACAACCACATGGTTTTGGTTGCTAAAGAATCCTTCCAGCGGCTAGGCTTTGTGCTTAGAAATTCGCGAGATTTTAAAAACGAGCACGTTATTCGTTTCCTATTTAGTGCCTTTGTGCGAAGTAAGCTAGAGGCTAGTGCTTGCGTTTGGAATCCCCATGAGGCCACCTATAAGCTCTTGCTCGAAAAGGTACAAAAAGCTTTCCTAAGATACCTTTATAAGCGCAATTTCGGGTATTATCCATTTATGTACCCCACCAGGTTCCTCCAGGGCTGCCTTAATTTCAACTCACTAGAGACTAGACGGGCGAATGATCAGATTGTTACTGTCTGTAAGATCTTGCGAGGCATGGTTGATGCTCCTGGTCTTCATAACAAACTTGCTCGATTTTATACCCCAAATAATTATCTGCGGGCTCGAAGACATGTACTGTTCGCAGTGCCCTCCTGCCGTACTGTCGCCCGTGCTAATTCGCCTTTGCCCCGAACCCTCACGGCGCTCAACGACCTCCTGGCCACTAACACAGACTTCGACTTGTTCACTGATAATTGGACCAAAGTCCTTACGACTAGTCTGGCGTTCACTGAACATTTATGAAAGTTGCATTGTATATAATTATTGTAGGTATTGTTATTATTGATTTATTTTTATTCTAATATTCTGACACACAATTCATATTACCTATTTTCATTTGCATTTAATTTTGACTCTTATATTTGAAATTGATAGTTTTGTAATTAGCGTAATTGGTGTTGTAGCCGTGCTAGTTTCAATAAATAAATAAATAAATAAAATAAAATAAATCACCCTCTTTGCAGGATGTCGAATTTCTGGAGATCAAAAAAAAAACGTCTACCTCGCTTTGGGTAAACATTCGTGAACATGTTTTAGTCAGTTGCCAGTATTATTATTTCCAAGTGAATGCTGCAATTATCACAAACAACAAAACAAAAGACTTGCATGTCTTGAGTCACGCGTTGAATGCGAACTTCCTTCAATTCTCGCCGTTTCCTACCATTCATTGTCACACAAATAACTGTAAAATTAGAGGGACTACCTAAACTTGTCTTAGGCGCAAGTCCCACTTATCTGGCGTCGACTACTAAATGAGGGTGTGGACCAGGCTACGTTGACATCAAGTTTCATACAACTAGCCTTACAATAAGGTAATATAAGATAACATCAGCTCGCTGCGCTTCAGTGGACGCCAGACTTTACGGGTGAAATGATCGTGCAACCTCCAAGGTTACGTACAATTAGCTACAAAAATACGTTGTTTAATTGATAAAATGAATGTTTATAGCACATACTTGATCGAATTATGGAGTGATTTCTGAGATGATGAGGTAGAGGAAAATGGTAGAGCTTTGCTAGAGTCTGATAACCACGACACAGGAATTCTTATCGTGGATAATGCATGTAGGATCTGGCGACCTTGGAATTTCAACTACTTGCTTTTCCAGCTGACTGTACTTATCTTGCCTTATGTTCATTTGATACGCAAATGAAGTTCCAGTGAATCGTTCTTTGTTCGCGTGATTAGCTGCAGTTTGAAATGGACTTTATTGCAATGCGGATTTGAATGCAAATTCAATGCGCTCTTTTAGTTTGTGTAACCTACAAGATCTAGATGCCGTTCGATAAACATGGTTGTAACTTTAAGTTTTTATGAGTTAGGATTGATGGACTCTAAAAATGTCTGAAGGTCCTCATAGCTTAGTCTGCATCATAGAAGTATCACAACAGATATCTGCAGACCCTGAACAAATATCTGCTGGTCATCTTTGTCTCGTTGCGACACCTCTTGCATCTCTACCGAGCCTTGGCTCACGTTACAAGCAACAGAATAATTATCACAAATGCCAACAAAAGATAAAAGATGATTTGCTAGAGCTGGTTCATGGGATGGGCGCGGGATCGTGTTGGATGGCACAAGCAAGGAGAGGCCTATGCCCAGTAGTGGGCTAGTCTCCTTACTCATCTTTAGTCTGCCCGTATGCTATCTTAAATGGGAACATATAGTGGATTCAAATCTATAATAGATGAGCAAAAGATAAAATTAGTCTCAAAACATTTCCATCAATGTAACATCAACACGATGAAATAATACGAGTACAATGATAACATCTCATTTGTTATCTGCATTATTTGTACGAGATAGTAATTATGGCGAGTTGAGGTGACATAATGAACGTCACCGAGTTACTACTAAATTGTTTACCTTTATTTGCACCCACATTTTAGCCTCATCTTGGCCTGACTGTAACCAATTTAGCTACCGGACAAATCGTAGTAGATCATGATCATGGCAAGCGAAGCCGCGGGCCGTAGCTAGTAATAAATGAAATGTTTTATTTGTAGCATTCTCTTTTAAAGGAAATTGTTTTAGCTGACTCAAGCACTAATCCCTGACTGCAAGGCAAGATGTTGCTGCTGAAAAGTTTTTGGAAACATTCTGGATCATCATTTCTATGTATGCTAAGCACAGTCTTATGTGTCTTTAAGTCAATATTTTGCGTTTCAATTTACGCAGCTGTACTATAGCATCGTTAGCTCATCCAATCCACCTTTTCCTTCCAGTCTGCTTCAAGATCTTCGATCTGGACAGCGACGGAGTCCTCAACAACAAAGAGTTAGAGGACATGGTTGGGATCCTTTGCACGGTGGCCAACGAGCACGCTAGAAACCAGGGCTCCAGGGCTTCCACGCCCGAGCGGGAGCCCGAGGAACAGGCTTTTGATCCTGTGGTTGTGCTGGCCAACTTGAGGGAGAAGCTGGTGCCGCCGATGGGGAAGAAACCAGTGTTCCAGCTGGGGAACAGTGGGGAGGAGGAGATGATTGTGCTGAATGAGGTGAGTTTGGTAGAAGTGTGGGGACTTGGTCGCGTAGAAAGGAGATTGTAGTGATGGATGGACATTGGACAGTTTTGAAGTAGCTATGTCGCACTGTGTAGGAGAAATTAAGGCGTGAAGGTTATGTGTTTGTGTTCAGAATTATTGACTTGACCCGCGGTGTTACCTATATTTCGGGAATATTAACTTTTCTACACTAATATTATAAAGAGGAAAGATTTTTTTGAATTGAATAGGCTTCAAAACTACTAGACCGATTGGAAAAATTCTTCTCCATTAGAATCCTGCATTATCCCTGAATAACAAAGGCTATATTTTATCCCGGGAAAGTGAAGTTTTCCCAAGGGAACGCGGGTAACATCGCGACGGACAGCTAATCTGTTATAAAAGTAGCCTAAAAAAGCTACTACCATAACCAATTTCATCCAAACTCGCTTAGCCTTTTTAACTCTCCACTGGTTCTGAAAAACTTCACACCTTATTCTAGTCGTGTCAGATTAAAAAATGTGAAGATATAATTAGTCGAGTACTTCCCGATATCGAAATCGACGGCTTTTCGATGAATTAAAATACATCCCCTGATGCAAAATAATGTCCAGCCGGAGTCCATTGTACCGCCGGAGACGGCGCTCCCTCTGTCGGAGTTCCTGATCTGGAGCGTGGAGCGCGCGGACGCGCTGGTGTCCCCCTGGCTGGCGCTGCTGTTCGAGACGTGCCACGTGGTGCTGGGGCTGCGGCCGCAGTGTCGGCATCATGAGCGGAACATCGGTGAGTTCACGTTATAGTTCCTGATCTGGAGCGTGGAGCGGTGTGCCCCTGGCTGGCGCTGCTGTTCGAGACGTGCCACGTGGTGCTGGGGCTGCGGCCGCAGTGTCGGCATCATGAGCGGAACATCGGTGAGTTCACGTTATAGTTCCTGATCTGGAGCGTGGAGCGGTGTGCCCCTGGCTGGCGCTGCTGTTCGAGACGTGCCACGTGGTGCTGGGGCTGCGGCCGCAGTGTCGGCATCATGAGCGGAACATCGGTGAGTTCACGTTATAGTTCCTGATCTGGAGCGTGGAGCGGTGTGCCCCTGGCTGGCGCTGCTGTTCGAGACGTGCCACGTGGTGCTGGGGCTGCGGCCGCAGTGTCGGCATCATGAGCGGAACATCGGTGAGTTCACGTTATAGTTCCTGATCTGGAGCGTGGAGCGGTGTGCCCCTGGCTGGCGCTGCTGTTCGAGACGTGCCACGTGGTGCTGGGGCTGCGGCCGCAGTGTCGGCATCATGAGCGGAACATCGGTGAGTTGCATTCATTCGTCGTGACAATGTGCTCATATTCAATTAGCTTGCTCCAAAATGAATGAAGCCGCAACAAGGTCTTCCTGGGTGCAGCTGGATTTGTCCAGCTGCACCCAGGAAGAAACACAAAATAACACAAAATATGTCGCATCTCCTTAGCTGCCCTTTGGGGCAGATAAGGAAATGCGACATATTTTGTGTTCGGGCTCCGCAACCTAGCCAAATGGGGCATAGGGGGTGACCCCTATGCCCCATTTGGGCATTTGGGCAGTTGGTTACTTTTGCATCGACCAACCTGTGTGCGTCTATTAAGCGACTTCTAGATTGGCCATTGCAGTTTATGGCCGGGGGGCAGGCGTTCTGCAGGTCTTTCATCGATTGTTTTTGGGAAGGATCGGACACGAGCAGAACGGTATGTGCTTGTTACAGGGGTTAATTTCTATACTCTAGTGTCCTGGCAGTAGAACTGCTGTATTTTCCCATACGTCACATAAATCATGTAAATAAGCACTCGAGCTGAAGTACATAATGCTTAAACACGTAATTGTGACGCGGGTGTAATTCACATAATTGTGTTATCTATGCGCACTTGACACGTTAGGACACTTACAGCCTTACTCAACAGAGTAGGTATTACATAAAATACATAAACCCATGGAAGGGTTACTTAGGGTTCAATTTATTTAGAAATCATTTCACAAAATGCACTAGAACGGGATCAGCCAGATACTCTGACTTTTATAATTATTTATTAACATTTTACGCACATAATATATTATACACAGACTTATTCCAAAACATAGTATCCAGGAACACAGGGGCACATACTGACATTCGACAGAAAATAAATCAGCATAAAATATTAAATGGAGGTTACTCTAAAGATCATTGATTGTTCACCTTTGAGGATTTGACCTTCACCCTGACCTCACTTGACATATAGTTGACCTTGACCTTCCCTCCAGTCCTAGGCTGGCTGCACCGCTGGTCGTGTCGAGGCTACCGTGTGGGCCAGTTCTGGTACCTGGTGGAGGCGGGGTGGTGGCGCGCCTGGGGCGCCTACACGCGGCACGCGGAGCCCTGCGCGAGGGGCTGCGCCCTGCCGCATCGGAGGCAGGTGGATGATGCCATTGTTTGTGATGAGAGCTTCACTACTGATTCTACAGGTACGTAGTACGAGTATATGACTTTACATAGACTACACTTAGTTGTTTCAGTTCATGACCAGTAAATTGTAACTATCGTTTACCCTTATCCAGAAGTGACTTACGTATCTGAAGTAGGATAAGGTGAAGGTAATGCTGTGCTATCCATTATCTTCAGTGGCAGCCTAACCTAACCTCTTACAGTTGTGGCGACCTCTAACCGCGATCGCCTGAACACAAGGGCATCATAACATAATAGAGTTGCCGACCTAGCTACTACAGTGCATCACCGCTTCATCGCTAGATGACGCTAGCGCGCTTCCGACGGAAAAATTCAAATTCTAGAAAGCGCAAGTAATATTATCTTGGCAATTGGCACATACAGAACTATCCGATATTATCTTGCGGCTGAAAGGCCCTAAGGTATGTGGACCAGTTGGAGTCGACCTTAGCAAGGGTGGTACTACCTCTTTGCCATAGATTGGGGGAATAACACCTACCCCCAAATTGGTGATCATCATCATCACCCAAACAGTCGATGTATTCCATCGTCGTTTAGCCTTCCTTACATTGAAGAATAAAATGTGCCCTCGTAACCACAAGTGACATGTAAACCTCCCCTCAGAGTCGATGGGCTCCCTAGTCTGGCGGTGTGAGACAGCCTCACTCGGCAGTGGGAGCTCCAGCGGGCACGGCAGCGCGCCGCGAGCCGCGCCCGCGCCGCAGAGACCGGGCCCTATTGATAACTCCAGGCTCAAGGAGAGGAATACTTCGCAGGTAGGACTACTGAGAGACGAGAACTCGTCTAAACATTTGAGTGGATGAGCCAGTTGGTGTTGTTTTCTTGTCGTGTCACAAATTCTATCGAATCAAAACGGTGGATTTTTTTCACGTTGTCGCTATGGCTGTTAATATAAGTTGAGCAAATACTTAAATATAAATTTAAGATTTCTACAAAATAAAAAGAAATTGCTCATTATCAACAAAATGTATTTTATTTTCATCTATGTCCGTCTATTCTGGCAATTTGAGTCTTCAATTTTCATTTGTGTCTATATCGCCTTCAGCAATTAGTTTCACTTCAAACCATTCCCCACCTCACTATGACTTAGTTCCCAAACTAAGCGATAGATGGCGCTGTTCTCAATCCAGGTGCGCTCGCTGACTGGCGAGGGCGGTCACGTGCGGCGCGACATCCCGCTCGTGCAACATCGCGACTTCGAGCTCCTGCCCGACGCGCTGTGGAGGGCGCTCGCGCACTGGTACTCCGCGCCCGACCCGCTGCCTCGACAGGTGAGATGACACGTGACGAGAGACATTCAATCTGGGGAGACGTCACGTCAGGTGATATACTACGTCATGTGAGACGTCACGTCATGTGAGACGTCACGTCAGGTGAGACGTCGCGTACGGTGAGATATTAGATGAGACGTCACGTCACAGGGGAGACACGCAGATGTCGCGAGCATCATAAGGCAAATGTCTACAAAGTTTGTCTGGTATGTAATGGTAACAAGATTAGCTGTCGTGGCATATGTGATTTTAGAACTAATCAATTTATTTATACAATTAATTATTTGTCTAAATTGTATGTTTCAGGTGATAAGGCCGCCGAACTCGGACGTTGAATTGGAACTGTACCCGCTACAACTGATGCTATATCGGCACGTGCCCAGTACGCAGAGTAAGTTGCAGCTCATTTATCTTAATAAAACTATTTTAGCTATATTCTTCAAACCTGCGACATTAAGACGACATTTTTCTCTTTTCTCAACTGATTCGAGTCTATCCATAATGATAGTAGCCATAATGTTTGAAAAATCTTGATATCAGAGCCATCTAGTGATAGCATGACACTACAAACATTTGAAACTGTCAATAAACTTGATGATAGGTTGAAATTGTGACTTTTCCACTCCTTGCAGTTTATATATCAATCGATAGAATCGCTAAAACGAATCAATAAAAACTACGAAAAAAATTAAATTCAGTTTTTATTCGATCACTTAAGTTGATATCAGCGCCATCTATCGGTAGCATGTTATGAGAGCCACCTAGCGACAGCTTCCGGCACTACGTTACAGGAGCGAGCACTATAACCGCGGGCGCGGGGGTCTCCCTGTACAGCGCGGTGCCGCTGGCGCCCGCGCCGCCCGAGCGGCAGCTCGCGTATACCGCCGCCTTCTCTAGGCTCGCCACTGTCAAACAGGTAACATATACTTCTAACTGGCTGTTTCTATCTATAATATGTATGTATTTACGACCTCTGTAGCGCAGTGGGCGAAGACCCGCCTGCGACGCAAAAGGTTGCGGGTTCGATTCCCGCGGCGGGACCAAATCAACAAATATTTGTCTCGGGTCTGGGTGTTTCTATGTATACAAAAACAACAAAAGTGTATTACAAACAAAAGTATATAAGTAATATATCAGTCATCTTAGTACCCATAACACAAGCTCTGCTTACTTTGGGGCTAGATGATGCGGTGTGAATAGTCCAGCATTATTATTATTATTATTTACAAACAAAAAGTATATCTGTTATCTGGTTTCCCATAGTACAAGCTTTGCTTACTTTGGGGCTAGATGATGCTGTGTGAAATTGTCCAGCATTAACTTTCTGTCTGTGGTTCTAACTTAAAGACGGGTTACTCTTACCTGTGTGTGTAAATTCGTGTAGGTGCAAAGTCATAATCAAAAATCATTTATTCAGTAGGACCGCTGAGATCCTTCCACTCATAATAAAGCTGAAAGTTTGTGATTTTGTTAAGATGTTTGTTTGTATGTTTATGTTTCAATCACGCCTAAACCAGTGAACCGATTTGGATGAAACTTTGAATAGGCGTAGATAGTGACCTGGAATATTCGCTACCCTCATCATCATCATCATCTCAGCCATATAGTGTCCACTGCTGAACATAGGCCTCCCCCATAGATTTCCACAGCGATCGATCTTGTGCAGCCTGCACCCAACGGCTCCCAGCAACCCTTACAAGATCATCTTTCCATCTCGTGGGGGGCCGTCCTCTGCTGCGATTTCCGGTGCGTGGCCTCCACTCGAGAACTTTTCTGCCCCAACGGCCGTCAGCTCTACGAGCTATGTGCCCCGCCCACTGCCACTTCAACTTGCTAATCCTGTGGGCTATGTCGGCGACTTTAGTGCGTCTACGGATCTCTTCATTTCTGATTCGATCTCGTAGAGAGACACCAAGCATAGCCCTTTCCATAGCTCGTTGAGCGACCTACCCTGGTTCTCGGTTATTGTTTTAGAAAATATTAAAATTAAATAGTTTATCTCCGCTGGTGATTCAGTCGAACAAACTAAAATCAAATCAAAGTACAGTACGCACACGAGATCTGAAGAAGACCCATTTTCGATGACGCCTAAAAGACGAAGATAGCTTTGTATAGCTGCTTCGCTCACTCGCTTAGTTTGTTGCATCGTCCTTTCTCGCTTACTCTACCAAACCTGCGCAATCGTTTAGTGCACCTAACTTCAGAGATCTATAGATTGTTTTTGCGTACACCGTTGAAAATCATCCGTGATGGTATACCTCAGAGCAAGTATAAAGTTTCCCCTCCCTATATCCAGGTGATAGAGTTCCTGTGCGCGGTGCTCGGGCTGGCCCGGGAGGACGTGCGGCTGTGGGCGCTCGGGGGCTCCGCCGTGCTGCTGGATGACGAGAGGCCCACGCTGCAGGAGCTGCAGCTGCACGAGAAGAGCAGGGTGCTGCTGGAGCTGAGGAACCCGGATCTAACCTGGCCGGAGGAGATTGGCGCGTTAAGGTATGGAGAAATAAAAGGCTGGTGGATCGATTTAAATTTTATTTGTTTGATTAGTACGGGGGGGTACTAGTGCGGGGTTCGATGTAAATCTACTATATAAAAATAAGTCGGGTTTTCCTTCCTGACGCTATAACTCCAGAACGCACGAACCGATTTCCACGGTTTTGCATTCGTTGGAAAGGTCTCGGGCTCCGTGAGGTTTATAGCAAAGAAAATTCAGGAAAAATCTGGTGGCATCTGGTGGCGAAACGGAGTTCGCTGGGTTTGCTAGTTATTTATAATAATTGTAATTTGATGTATTAAGTTTTATGAATAAATTGAATTGAATTGAATTAGTGGGTAGATAGTCTTTAAGATCTTGAGAAAATAATTGAAATTTCTTAAAATAGTGATAAGAACTTACAGGTGTACTTACACACAGTTGAAAGAGCAGTATAGATCTTTCTTCGTAGCTGTACACACATAATCATTAACACATTTGTTGTTTGTTATCAATATCAATCGCGAGGTCGGTCTAGTCTTCACGTCATCACGTGGCTAGCTGGTGCTGTGTGAAAAAGTCCAGCATTACAAAAAACTTCGAGTCTAGCCCTTTAAAGCTCCTTTCAGTAATCCCTCACCTGACTTGAAGTCAGCTATTGCCTCATACAACTATACGTGTCCCCCGACTTTACTTACAGTATGAGCAGTGGCGGTTCCCGAGCCACGGAGCGCAGGGAAACATTGGTAGCGCCCAACTTGCCCGGAGCCACTGGTTTACACAATCTTGGGAATACTTGCTATATGAACGCGGCTTTGCAATCGGTAAGTCAGACTTTATTTAACTTGTAATGTTTTGTGTGAAGCCGTGTTGGCCGAATGGGGTTGTACCTCGACTTTCAATCCGAAGGTCGTGGGATCGAATCCCGGCCGTGCATCAATAGATTTTGCGTTTCGTAAAATTTATATGCGCTTTACGTGTTAAAGCGCATATATATATAAATAAAAAAAAAGCTCTGAATGGTGAAGGAAAACATCGTGAGGAAACCAGTTAGTATTCTTATAGGCGGCGATGGGCTTGCAACCTGTCACGTATGGAATACTAACTTCTGCAAGATGTGGGCACGTATCAAATATGTATTTGGACATGCATCTGACTACCCCCTTAGACATCTTCAAAGGATCCAGAATATAAAAGATCTGAGAGAATGTCTACCGCGCCTTGGGGATACAGTCGTGACCCTGTTGTTGTTGTTGGTTTGTATGTATGTTTGGGTGAAAATTTCCTTGTTTTTGGCCCATTTCCTGGAGTCCTGTTTTGTGCATTAAGTTGAATGTTGTCCTGATGATGGAGTGAGGAGCTGTTTTACAGAACTCAGTACAATGTGATCAACGAAGAAGTTAGTTGCGCGCGCATTTCCACACTAAATTGTTTACTGCGCTTCGGCTAACTTCACAAATTCCAAGATCCCAGAAGCAAATAGCAGTAAAAACTCGTTAAAGAAGAAAACTTGCAATTAAGTCTCATTATTCCAGCAGCAAGCTGATCTCCTTAGTAAATAGCTGTAGAAGCGCTCGTGGTCGTGTTTGCTTACCCCCCGGTTTCTATATTCAACGGACAGTCGTAGCTCTTACCTGCGAATGTCCATTGAGTATAGAAACCGCCACAGGTTAAGCAACGTTCGAAACGCTCAGTAAGTGGATGGTTGACCGCCGGTGGCATCGACATGACACATTCGACTGAGCGTTTCCGTGCTTTGGAGGGTCGGTCTCGGCTATTTAAGTCGTTAAAGCCATGATGGAGGCCTTAAGGCGGCCTAAAACTTCCTCACCAGAGTTGGCCACTGACTCATAAGATCTTATTTAGAAAAATCATGTTTTAGAAGACAAATTACAATTGCAGGTGTGGAACACAGGTCCTCTAACACGGTACTTCAACTCTGGCATGCATCTGTACGAAGTGAATACAAGCAATCCGCTCGGTACTCGGGGGGCCTTGGCGCTCAGGTTCGGGGAGTTGTGCAAGGAGGTCAGTGAATAGTTCATCATTCCCCTCTTAACGTGATCATACCTTGTCAACCTAGGTATCCTTATCTTTACGTGAAATAGGAGTCATTTCCAAAGGCCTTACAAAGTTTGCCTGGAAGAAACGCTTTCAGCGATTAGGCCGCTCATTGTACTAAGAACTTGTAATTGTTTTAAATGTTTTGTTTTTGTTAATTTCTTGGTGTACAATAAAGTGCTCATTTATTCATTCATTCATTCACTTTCAAGCTTCTCCTAATATTCATCTGTTTTTATTTCTTTACTCCACACATCTATCAGCTCAGTGAAAAGTGCTACCGGTTTCAAAGATAATGTTGAGTAAAAATAAAGTCAAAGTTTAGTCAATTGTTGATTATGTACATGTAATTTTTGTGTGAAAAGCGTAACTGTAATGTTGATCTCGGAGCCACCTATCGTTAGCGAGTGAATGTAGAAGCAGGTCCGGCCGGCAGGTGTGGTCGCGGCGCGCGCGCTCGGTGGCCCCGCTGCGCGTGCGCTGGTGCGTGTCGCGGCACGCGCGCGCGCTGGCGGGCGGCGGCCAGCACGACGTAACTGTAATGTTGATCTCGGAGCCACCTATCGTTAGCGAGTGAATGTAGAAGCAGGTCCGGCCGGCAGGTGTGGTCGCGGCGCGCGCGCTCGGTGGCCCCGCTGCGCGTGCGCTGGTGCGTGTCGCGGCACGCGCGCGCGCTGGCGGGCGGCGGCCAGCACGACGTAACTGTAATGTTGATCTCGGAGCCACCTATCGTTAGCGAGTGAATGTAGAAGCAGGTCCGGCCGGCAGGTGTGGTCGCGGCGCGCGCGCTCGGTGGCCCCGCTGCGCGTGCGCTGGTGCGTGTCGCGGCACGCGCGCGCGCTGGCGGGCGGCGGCCAGCACGACGTAACTGTAATGTTGATCTCGGAGCCACCTATCGTTAGCGAGTGAATGTAGAAGCAGGTCCGGCCGGCAGGTGTGGTCGCGGCGCGCGCGCTCGGTGGCCCCGCTGCGCGTGCGCTGGTGCGTGTCGCGGCACGCGCGCGCGCTGGCGGGCGGCGGCCAGCACGACGTAACTGTAATGTTGATCTCGGAGCCACCTATCGTTAGCGAGTGAATGTAGAAGCAGGTCCGGCCGGCAGGTGTGGTCGCGGCGCGCGCGCTCGGTGGCCCCGCTGCGCGTGCGCTGGTGCGTGTCGCGGCACGCGCGCGCGCTGGCGGGCGGCGGCCAGCACGACGTAACTGTAATGTTGATCTCGGAGCCACCTATCGTTAGCGAGTGAATGTAGAAGCAGGTCCGGCCGGCAGGTGTGGTCGCGGCGCGCGCGCTCGGTGGCCCCGCTGCGCGTGCGCTGGTGCGTGTCGCGGCACGCGCGCGCGCTGGCGGGCGGCGGCCAGCACGACGTAACTGTAATGTTGATCTCGGAGCCACCTATCGTTAGCGAGTGAATGTAGAAGCAGGTCCGGCCGGCAGGTGTGGTCGCGGCGCGCGCGCTCGGTGGCCCCGCTGCGCGTGCGCTGGTGCGTGTCGCGGCACGCGCGCGCGCTGGCGGGCGGCGGCCAGCACGACGTAACTGTAATGTTGATCTCGGAGCCACCTATCGTTAGCGAGTGAATGTAGAAGCAGGTCCGGCCGGCAGGTGTGGTCGCGGCGCGCGCGCTCGGTGGCCCCGCTGCGCGTGCGCTGGTGCGTGTCGCGGCACGCGCGCGCGCTGGCGGGCGGCGGCCAGCACGACGTAACTGTAATGTTGATCTCGGAGCCACCTATCGTTAGCGAGTGAATGTAGAAGCAGGTCCGGCCGGCAGGTGTGGTCGCGGCGCGCGCGCTCGGTGGCCCCGCTGCGCGTGCGCTGGTGCGTGTCGCGGCACGCGCGCGCGCTGGCGGGCGGCGGCCAGCACGACGTAACTGTAATGTTGATCTCGGAGCCACCTATCGTTAGCGAGTGAATGTAGAAGCAGGTCCGGCCGGCAGGTGTGGTCGCGGCGCGCGCGCTCGGTGGCCCCGCTGCGCGTGCGCTGGTGCGTGTCGCGGCACGCGCGCGCGCTGGCGGGCGGCGGCCAGCACGACGTAACTGTAATGTTGATCTCGGAGCCACCTATCGTTAGCGAGTGAATGTAGAAGCAGGTCCGGCCGGCAGGTGTGGTCGCGGCGCGCGCGCTCGGTGGCCCCGCTGCGCGTGCGCTGGTGCGTGTCGCGGCACGCGCGCGCGCTGGCGGGCGGCGGCCAGCACGACGTAACTGTAATGTTGATCTCGGAGCCACCTATCGTTAGCGAGTGAATGTAGAAGCAGGTCCGGCCGGCAGGTGTGGTCGCGGCGCGCGCGCTCGGTGGCCCCGCTGCGCGTGCGCTGGTGCGTGTCGCGGCACGCGCGCGCGCTGGCGGGCGGCGGCCAGCACGACGTAACTGTAATGTTGATCTCGGAGCCACCTATCGTTAGCGAGTGAATGTAGAAGCAGGTCCGGCCGGCAGGTGTGGTCGCGGCGCGCGCGCTCGGTGGCCCCGCTGCGCGTGCGCTGGTGCGTGTCGCGGCACGCGCGCGCGCTGGCGGGCGGCGGCCAGCACGACGTAACTGTAATGTTGATCTCGGAGCCACCTATCGTTAGCGAGTGAATGTAGAAGCAGGTCCGGCCGGCAGGTGTGGTCGCGGCGCGCGCGCTCGGTGGCCCCGCTGCGCGTGCGCTGGTGCGTGTCGCGGCACGCGCGCGCGCTGGCGGGCGGCGGCCAGCACGACGTAACTGTAATGTTGATCTCGGAGCCACCTATCGTTAGCGAGTGAATGTAGAAGCAGGTCCGGCCGGCAGGTGTGGTCGCGGCGCGCGCGCTCGGTGGCCCCGCTGCGCGTGCGCTGGTGCGTGTCGCGGCACGCGCGCGCGCTGGCGGGCGGCGGCCAGCACGACGTAACTGTAATGTTGATCTCGGAGCCACCTATCGTTAGCGAGTGAATGTAGAAGCAGGTCCGGCCGGCAGGTGTGGTCGCGGCGCGCGCGCTCGGTGGCCCCGCTGCGCGTGCGCTGGTGCGTGTCGCGGCACGCGCGCGCGCTGGCGGGCGGCGGCCAGCACGACGTAACTGTAATGTTGATCTCGGAGCCACCTATCGTTAGCGAGTGAATGTAGAAGCAGGTCCGGCCGGCAGGTGTGGTCGCGGCGCGCGCGCTCGGTGGCCCCGCTGCGCGTGCGCTGGTGCGTGTCGCGGCACGCGCGCGCGCTGGCGGGCGGCGGCCAGCACGACGTAACTGTAATGTTGATCTCGGAGCCACCTATCGTTAGCGAGTGAATGTAGAAGCAGGTCCGGCCGGCAGGTGTGGTCGCGGCGCGCGCGCTCGGTGGCCCCGCTGCGCGTGCGCTGGTGCGTGTCGCGGCACGCGCGCGCGCTGGCGGGCGGCGGCCAGCACGACGTAACTGTAATGTTGATCTCGGAGCCACCTATCGTTAGCGAGTGAATGTAGAAGCAGGTCCGGCCGGCAGGTGTGGTCGCGGCGCGCGCGCTCGGTGGCCCCGCTGCGCGTGCGCTGGTGCGTGTCGCGGCACGCGCGCGCGCTGGCGGGCGGCGGCCAGCACGACGTAACTGTAATGTTGATCTCGGAGCCACCTATCGTTAGCGAGTGAATGTAGAAGCAGGTCCGGCCGGCAGGTGTGGTCGCGGCGCGCGCGCTCGGTGGCCCCGCTGCGCGTGCGCTGGTGCGTGTCGCGGCACGCGCGCGCGCTGGCGGGCGGCGGCCAGCACGACGTAACTGTAATGTTGATCTCGGAGCCACCTATCGTTAGCGAGTGAATGTAGAAGCAGGTCCGGCCGGCAGGTGTGGTCGCGGCGCGCGCGCTCGGTGGCCCCGCTGCGCGTGCGCTGGTGCGTGTCGCGGCACGCGCGCGCGCTGGCGGGCGGCGGCCAGCACGACGTAACTGTAATGTTGATCTCGGAGCCACCTATCGTTAGCGAGTGAATGTAGAAGCAGGTCCGGCCGGCAGGTGTGGTCGCGGCGCGCGCGCTCGGTGGCCCCGCTGCGCGTGCGCTGGTGCGTGTCGCGGCACGCGCGCGCGCTGGCGGGCGGCGGCCAGCACGACGTAACTGTAATGTTGATCTCGGAGCCACCTATCGTTAGCGAGTGAATGTAGAAGCAGGTCCGGCCGGCAGGTGTGGTCGCGGCGCGCGCGCTCGGTGGCCCCGCTGCGCGTGCGCTGGTGCGTGTCGCGGCACGCGCGCGCGCTGGCGGGCGGCGGCCAGCACGACGTAACTGTAATGTTGATCTCGGAGCCACCTATCGTTAGCGAGTGAATGTAGAAGCAGGTCCGGCCGGCAGGTGTGGTCGCGGCGCGCGCGCTCGGTGGCCCCGCTGCGCGTGCGCTGGTGCGTGTCGCGGCACGCGCGCGCGCTGGCGGGCGGCGGCCAGCACGACGTAACTGTAATGTTGATCTCGGAGCCACCTATCGTTAGCGAGTGAATGTAGAAGCAGGTCCGGCCGGCAGGTGTGGTCGCGGCGCGCGCGCTCGGTGGCCCCGCTGCGCGTGCGCTGGTGCGTGTCGCGGCACGCGCGCGCGCTGGCGGGCGGCGGCCAGCACGACGTAACTGTAATGTTGATCTCGGAGCCACCTATCGTTAGCGAGTGAATGTAGAAGCAGGTCCGGCCGGCAGGTGTGGTCGCGGCGCGCGCGCTCGGTGGCCCCGCTGCGCGTGCGCTGGTGCGTGTCGCGGCACGCGCGCGCGCTGGCGGGCGGCGGCCAGCACGACGTAACTGTAATGTTGATCTCGGAGCCACCTATCGTTAGCGAGTGAATGTAGAAGCAGGTCCGGCCGGCAGGTGTGGTCGCGGCGCGCGCGCTCGGTGGCCCCGCTGCGCGTGCGCTGGTGCGTGTCGCGGCACGCGCGCGCGCTGGCGGGCGGCGGCCAGCACGACGTAACTGTAATGTTGATCTCGGAGCCACCTATCGTTAGCGAGTGAATGTAGAAGCAGGTCCGGCCGGCAGGTGTGGTCGCGGCGCGCGCGCTCGGTGGCCCCGCTGCGCGTGCGCTGGTGCGTGTCGCGGCACGCGCGCGCGCTGGCGGGCGGCGGCCAGCACGACGTAACTGTAATGTTGATCTCGGAGCCACCTATCGTTAGCGAGTGAATGTAGAAGCAGGTCCGGCCGGCAGGTGTGGTCGCGGCGCGCGCGCTCGGTGGCCCCGCTGCGCGTGCGCTGGTGCGTGTCGCGGCACGCGCGCGCGCTGGCGGGCGGCGGCCAGCACGACGTAACTGTAATGTTGATCTCGGAGCCACCTATCGTTAGCGAGTGAATGTAGAAGCAGGTCCGGCCGGCAGGTGTGGTCGCGGCGCGCGCGCTCGGTGGCCCCGCTGCGCGTGCGCTGGTGCGTGTCGCGGCACGCGCGCGCGCTGGCGGGCGGCGGCCAGCACGACGTAACTGTAATGTTGATCTCGGAGCCACCTATCGTTAGCGAGTGAATGTAGAAGCAGGTCCGGCCGGCAGGTGTGGTCGCGGCGCGCGCGCTCGGTGGCCCCGCTGCGCGTGCGCTGGTGCGTGTCGCGGCACGCGCGCGCGCTGGCGGGCGGCGGCCAGCACGACGTAACTGTAATGTTGATCTCGGAGCCACCTATCGTTAGCGAGTGAATGTAGAAGCAGGTCCGGCCGGCAGGTGTGGTCGCGGCGCGCGCGCTCGGTGGCCCCGCTGCGCGTGCGCTGGTGCGTGTCGCGGCACGCGCGCGCGCTGGCGGGCGGCGGCCAGCACGACGTAACTGTAATGTTGATCTCGGAGCCACCTATCGTTAGCGAGTGAATGTAGAAGCAGGTCCGGCCGGCAGGTGTGGTCGCGGCGCGCGCGCTCGGTGGCCCCGCTGCGCGTGCGCTGGTGCGTGTCGCGGCACGCGCGCGCGCTGGCGGGCGGCGGCCAGCACGACGTAACTGTAATGTTGATCTCGGAGCCACCTATCGTTAGCGAGTGAATGTAGAAGCAGGTCCGGCCGGCAGGTGTGGTCGCGGCGCGCGCGCTCGGTGGCCCCGCTGCGCGTGCGCTGGTGCGTGTCGCGGCACGCGCGCGCGCTGGCGGGCGGCGGCCAGCACGACGTAACTGTAATGTTGATCTCGGAGCCACCTATCGTTAGCGAGTGAATGTAGAAGCAGGTCCGGCCGGCAGGTGTGGTCGCGGCGCGCGCGCTCGGTGGCCCCGCTGCGCGTGCGCTGGTGCGTGTCGCGGCACGCGCGCGCGCTGGCGGGCGGCGGCCAGCACGACGTAACTGTAATGTTGATCTCGGAGCCACCTATCGTTAGCGAGTGAATGTAGAAGCAGGTCCGGCCGGCAGGTGTGGTCGCGGCGCGCGCGCTCGGTGGCCCCGCTGCGCGTGCGCTGGTGCGTGTCGCGGCACGCGCGCGCGCTGGCGGGCGGCGGCCAGCACGACGTAACTGTAATGTTGATCTCGGAGCCACCTATCGTTAGCGAGTGAATGTAGAAGCAGGTCCGGCCGGCAGGTGTGGTCGCGGCGCGCGCGCTCGGTGGCCCCGCTGCGCGTGCGCTGGTGCGTGTCGCGGCACGCGCGCGCGCTGGCGGGCGGCGGCCAGCACGACGTAACTGTAATGTTGATCTCGGAGCCACCTATCGTTAGCGAGTGAATGTAGAAGCAGGTCCGGCCGGCAGGTGTGGTCGCGGCGCGCGCGCTCGGTGGCCCCGCTGCGCGTGCGCTGGTGCGTGTCGCGGCACGCGCGCGCGCTGGCGGGCGGCGGCCAGCACGACGTAACTGTAATGTTGATCTCGGAGCCACCTATCGTTAGCGAGTGAATGTAGAAGCAGGTCCGGCCGGCAGGTGTGGTCGCGGCGCGCGCGCTCGGTGGCCCCGCTGCGCGTGCGCTGGTGCGTGTCGCGGCACGCGCGCGCGCTGGCGGGCGGCGGCCAGCACGACGTAACTGTAATGTTGATCTCGGAGCCACCTATCGTTAGCGAGTGAATGTAGAAGCAGGTCCGGCCGGCAGGTGTGGTCGCGGCGCGCGCGCTCGGTGGCCCCGCTGCGCGTGCGCTGGTGCGTGTCGCGGCACGCGCGCGCGCTGGCGGGCGGCGGCCAGCACGACGTAACTGTAATGTTGATCTCGGAGCCACCTATCGTTAGCGAGTGAATGTAGAAGCAGGTCCGGCCGGCAGGTGTGGTCGCGGCGCGCGCGCTCGGTGGCCCCGCTGCGCGTGCGCTGGTGCGTGTCGCGGCACGCGCGCGCGCTGGCGGGCGGCGGCCAGCACGACGCGCAGGAGCTGCTGGCCTGGCTGCTGGACGCGCTGCACGAGGACCTCAACCGGGCCGTCTGCCCCGCCGCGCCCTGCCCCGCGCCCTGCCCCGCGCCCGCCCCCGCGCCGAGACCCGACCAGGTACGCGAGGGAGCAGAGGTGCCCCAACCATCTCATCTTCCAAATCTCCCCCCACTCTTATTCGCCCATCCCGACAGCCTTATTGTCTTACTCGAAATCCATTTCCAGTTGTCATCCCGATAGAGCTCAACCGATCACACAATACGAAAATGACAATTTAAGTCCAGGATAGGTTTCAAATGTCAAAATGAAGCTGATGTCCATTACCAGTTAAGTTACACAATACGGCCGCGGCTTACGTAACCCAAGTCTTACTTGAGTCGTACTTTTCTGTCAACGTCTGCCATGCCTATAACTGAATTCAACAAATATGCTATATCGCACTCAATCGGTGCGTTTACCGAGGATACTGCGTTCCATTGCTCTTTGACATCTTGAGTTTAGACTTTTTTCAGTCAACGATCACATATCATCTTAAAACCAAAAGTTGAGACATACAGATTCGTTTACGTCATACGAAATTAATAGTTCAAAAGTTGCCAGGAAATAAGAGTTCTATGATGACTTCCCCTGACCGCTAAACGCAAACAGACCTCGCTTTTGTCCTCTATAGAGGGCTATACGTACTTACTTTTATTGAATACTTTTAATATAATACTACACTATTGAAAGAAGATATGGATAAGAAGGGAGTGAATACGAAGATGACGAGTGATAGGGGAGAGTGGAAGAAGAGAAAATGTTGTGCCGACCCCGCATGAGCGGGATAAGAACAAGCAAATGATGATGACGTACTTACTTTTATGATCCCTTAGGAAGTAGCAGCAGAAGCGTGGGCAGCTCACACGGCCCGCAACGAGTCTATAATGACGGAGTTGTTCTGCGGCCAGCTGAAGTCGCGCGTCAAGTGCGAGGCGTGCGGCGCGGAGAGTGTCACTTTTGATGCGTTCAATATGCTCAGTCTGCCGCTACCCATGGAGGCCAGTGTGCGGACGCATATTAGAGGTAACTAGAACTACTTACAATGTTTTTTAGGGTTTCGCAACCAAAGGGTAAAACGGGAATCCTATTTCTAAGACTCCGCTGTCTGTCTGTGACCAGGCTATATCTCATGAACCCGTGATAGTGAGACAGTTGAAATTTTCACAGATGATGTATTTCTGTTGCCTATAGCGACAAATACTAAAAATCAATCAAATAAATATTTAAAGATGGCGCTGGCGCGCCATCAACCGACGCGATTTGAATCCTAGATCGCGATCTCGATGTTTACAAGCACATCTATCTTATATAAAACTATCCGATATTAACTGTCGGCCAAAAGGCCCTAAGGTATGTGGAACAGTTGGCGTCGACCTTAGTGAGGTGAGATCTCCCTCTGTGCCGTGGATTGGGGGAATTATATTTGCATTTTTGGGATGTATCAAAATTAAAAAGCTATCTGTTGTATTCCAGTGATACTACAGGACGGCTCAGTTCCCGTCCGGTACGGGGTGCGAGTCAGCTCGGAAGGCACTTACTTAGACTTGAAGAAAAACCTGTCGGAGCTCTGTGGACTGGCGCCTGAGTCGTAAGTTAACTTTATATTTAAAAACCGCCAAACAATCGAACGTGCGCGAACCGTGAACGCGAAGGCCGCTAAATGAGTTGAGCTTATAATATGTCTGCAGTGGATACATATAGAATAGAATAGAAAAACACTTTATTGTACACAAAAGAAACACATGACAGGAAATACACAAAGACAAGTAAGTAGGTGCAATGGGCGGCCTTATCGCTAAAAGCGATCTCTTCCAGACAACCTTTGGATGGACTGGAAAAGTACGACAGAATAACGGCGATGTACAAAAAGTGTGAAAATAGAAAAAACAATAACAATAGAAACAGCCTAAAAGTATAATTATGAGTAAGTATAGATACTTTTAATAAATAATGAGATTATAGTACTTACGCATACATATTATATATTACATGTAAATATATACATACATATAAATAAACCACAACATACAAAATAAGCACACGGTCATGTCAGCATTGTACTGACGAGGACAAAAAGTGTTCATGGACTTTAGATTTAAAAATTTTAAGGGATTTAGATGAACGAATGGAAGACGGCAGTGAGTTCCAGAGATACCGCTTGTACCGTAAAGGACTCGCCATACATGGCGGTAGTATGTACAGGGGTAGCCAGCTGCAGAGTATCAGAAGATCGCAAATTACGATCATTTGCCTGATGCAGGTACTCAAAACGCTCTTTAAGATAGGGAGGAGAGGAAGAAAGAAAAAGAATGTTATAAAGAAGGGCCAAGATATGAGCATTCCGGCGCAGACGAATGGGTAGCCACTTGAGCTTTGCACGGAATTCAGACACGTGGTCAAACTTACGTAGGCCAAATATAAACCTGATGCAAAGGTTTTGAAGGCGCTCAAGTTTATAGTTATGTCATATAGTTGTGTTTGTTTCCAGCATGATAATAGCGGAACTGAACGGCGCAGTGATAGGTCGCGTGTTCGACGACTGCGGCAAGGTGAGCGCGGGGGTCGGTGACCTGCTCGCGTACCAGCTGCCTCCGCACTGCGGGGACGCCGGGGCCGACCCGCACGATAACGGTGAGTCCTAGTGTACGGTGAGTTGTAGTGACAGGTGAGTCCTAGTGTACGGTGAGTTGTAGTGATAGGTGAGTCGTAGTGTACGGTGAGTTGTAGTGACAGGTGAGTCGTAAAGTACGGTGAGTTGTAGTGACAGATGAGTCGTAGTGTACGGTGAGTTGTAGTGATAGGTGAGTCGTAGTGTACGGTGAGTTGTAGTGTTTTAGTGTACGGTGAGTTGTACTGTTGTAGTGACAGGTGAGTTGTAGTGTACGGTGAGTTTTACTGAACGTTGCAATGAACAATCGGTAAGTTGTACTTAAGTTCTCGTCGTATTCGTAAAATCGTAAATGTGCTCCCTCTTTTTAACAATGTCCGATTGAGCTTTTGGTACATCTAAAAGTCAGCATTGACATTTTAATTTATAAAGCCAGAAGTAGGGCGTCTACTATACATAAATAAATTCGATATCTCGGCTAGAAATAAATACCCTTTAGTGATAACAAAATCAATAATATTCAATCCCCTCATTGTCTGCAGGCTGTGTTGCGGGGGGCGCGGGGTGCGCTGCAGGCGCGGCGGGGGCGGCGTGGCGCGCGGAGGTGAGTGTGGGCGCCGGCAATACTTCCTCACTCTGCATGCCAGCACTCTTCTGCTTTAAGGTTAGCGCACTGCACGCACATACACACACACACACACACACACACATACAGCAGGCACAGGATAGAGCAGAAGACACAAGTAGCTGTAGGAGATGAAAATCAGCATTAGTTGCCTCGTGCCTTGCAATACTATGTTGAAAACGTCTCACGTGAAAAGGTTATTCCGATTTTTTAACACGCATGACAGACTTATTCCAAACTAGCTGTCCCGCGCAACTTCGTCTGCGCATTATTAGAACAAAGTAGAGGAGTTTTGAGTGAATCGAGAGTAGGTATATACAAAATATAAAACTTTTATCATTAGTTTTAAAATAATTTATTATGCAAAATACAAAAAAAAATAAAAAATCTAGAGTGCAAAAAGTGGCTCCGCGGCGGTCACCCATCCTTTTTATGACCGCGCCCAGGGTTGCTTAACTTTTTTCCCCATACAAACTTCCAACCCTTATTTTCACGCCCCCTTATGGTAATTGACAAAAAAAAGTAGCCTATGTCCATCCCTGGGGTATACTCTTTATCCATTCCAAATTTCAGCTTAATCGGTTCAGCGGTTTGGGCGTGAAAAGGTAACAAACAGACAGACAGACAGACAGAGTTACTTTCACATTTATAATATTAGTATGGAAGTATGGATCATAATGACACAAGGACACTAATGATATTCCAATTGAATAACAGATGAGTGTTGAGTGGGATTCGAACTCGCAATAAACGTAGAAGGCAGAAATATTACTAACTGAAAGTGAAATTATTGTTGTGTGATCTATTTCAAGTACTGGCTAAAGTGATGGTGGTTTTCTAAATATGAATACTGATTACAAAGCTACGACGGTTCCAAACTAATGCCGGTATTCACAAACATTACTTTGACATTTCAAAGTGCGCGCGGACGCACAGGGTCCCATAATCAGTAGGTTTTGGGACCCTGTGCGCACTGTGAGACCGTAGTAATGTTTGTGAATACCGGTGTAAGAATTTGTCAGTAATACAATATTCAAAAGAACAGTTACAAAATTTACATTACACAAACTAACCTATCAAAATCTTGATAGTACAAATTGTACCATTTTGAATTGGAGAGATATGGAGACAATATTAAACACAGATATTTTACTGATATGAAAATTCCTAAATATTTCCAGAGTTGGTTACCACAAAGGTTTCGGAAAGAGAAGAAATGATGAGTGTTTTTAAATAAATAAATAATGCTGGACTTTCCACACAGCATCATCTAGCCCCAAAGTAAGCAGAGCTTGTGTTATGGGTACTAAGATGACTGATATACTACTTATATACTTTTTGTTTGTACATACATATTATACATAGAAACACCCAGACCCGAGACAAATATTTGTAGATCATACAAACATTGGTCCCGCCGCGGGGATCGAACCCGCAACCTTTTGCGTCGCAGGCGGGCCTTCGCCCACTGCGCTACAGAGGTCGTCAGAGGTTTTGAATTAAACACAACGCAATCAACATACCTATGCGTTAGCTTTGCTTGCTTGAAAGCTTAATGTAATTGTATGAAATAATGTTTTAATTTTCAAAATGTGTGTCAGGATCTTAGCAAGGTGGCAAGATGAGTAACTTTATGACAGTATTGAGCATGAATGAGGATGGTGTAATATATAAATACATATAACTTTTTAATGCAATAACAAAAAACCTAGTATCAGTTTTAACATGCAAAAATTGTAAAAATTAAATATTAAATTGGTGAT
Source organism: Epirrhoe alternata (assembly GCA_963565295.1). NCBI lineage: Eukaryota > Metazoa > Arthropoda > Insecta > Lepidoptera > Geometridae > Epirrhoe > Epirrhoe alternata. Next base: position 9,881,371 of record OY751396.1, on the reverse strand, counting down.
AGTCCTACAAAACTGACAACTTAACACTAACATAAAACAATGTAAATATGTACAAAGTAAGAACAATATGTCTGTATGTTTTATGTGTTTGTTGCAAGATGCGTAAACACAAACAGTGCGGCAGGTAAATTGTTTGTACGGCACCAAATTTCGATTTTGTTTCCCAAATTCACAGTTTTTTTCTATCACGTTTTCGAATTCATAAATTTTGCGTTGAATCATTCCTCGATTTTGATCTTTTAAGTTTTGTGTGATTTTGTAAATATAGTGTAGTGTACATAGTTTTTGGGATTGGCTAACGGGTGCAGAAATCATTGTAGTTAGTTTTGCTAATTTATAATTTGGCACATGTTTCAAGTTTTGAATACTATAGAGAGATTTCTATTTTCAGTTCGAAATACCAACGCGGTCCGTACGTAATTCTGCTTTTATTCAAATTTAAATAGAAAATATTAAATTTTGGTTTATTATTTCACAGCCTGTACAAATTGTTCTGATTAAATTTGTTAACCGCACTAAAACATTACCACGGATCGGTAAGAACGTGGGTTCAAATCCCGCATAGGTGCAAATTATTGAGATGCATTTAAAATCTTTAGTTGTTGGTCTTAAATTATGTAGATGCATACACTCATTGTCTCTGTGTGCGTTAGCAACGCTCCGTGGACCAATGAGCGCTCAGTATCGCACACAGAAGTAAATCTACACAGACATCAAAATTTTCGATTCCGACGGGATCTGAACCCGCAACGATCAGACGATTTTCCTAAAGCCGGAGTCAAAGTCAAAGTCAAAAAGCATTTATTCAGTAGGACCGCTGGGATCACTTTGAGTGCCTTACCGCTCGGCCACGGAACCCTTAGTCGTTGCAATCATAATTCTTGACAAGCTCATATTTATCGGTTAAGCTCCGGTAAGCGCCATCTACACGTGTCACCAAGAGTCACAAGTATACGTGTGTGTGTGCTTGCAGCGGTCGCAGTCTGAAGTTGTGACGTCACAGAGCCCGCCGTCCACCTTCCTCAGGTCGCATAGCATCTATACAGATAGCACGGAATGCAGGTGAGGATATGGAACCTTATTGTAGGTGGCATAAGGACTGTTTTTATTGCGTCATGAAAATTTGTTAATCTAGCGAGAGAAGCGAGCCAACATCTCAATTCGGTTTAGTAAAGATAGATTATAGTCTCACATTTTATCCCGAATAACTTCGGTTTCCAGAGGGACCGGGAGTAAAACCCTGGATGTTGCTCGTCTTCAGCCGCAAATACAGGGCGTCCCAAACTTATGGGACATGAAGGGGAAGTACCTTAAATATCGTAGATAGTGTATTTTGCTTAAAGAAGACTTTATGTTATTTTTAAAACTTAGTAATTCCGCATTCATAGATTTTCTAAAAATTACTTGCTTCGTCTGGGAATCGAACCGACTCAAATGTCAAAAAAAAATCACCCTACTTTTATGATGCCAATCGAAAGAATAGCTAAAAAATAATAACTCTGCTTAGGTAACATTGTATTTTAAAAGAAAGGAACAACGTAAAATTAATCATTTTAATCAACATAAAAACATACATGTAACTGCCGTAGTCAATTAAGTGGGTATTTTTTTGTAAATTAATTAATTAAATGCTCAAAATGTGATCCCTCTTGTCTTACGCAAATCGCCAATCTTTTAATGAGTCCGCTACCTGTTGATTTTCTTATCATTTTATGGTGAACACTCGATGTGATATGGCACAATTCAGTTTGAACGTCGTCGACGGCAATAAATAACTTTCTTGAAATTTGACTCATTCAAAACTAATTTTACGTTGTTCCTTTCTTTTAAAATACAATGTTACCTAAGCAGAGTTATTATTTTTTAGCTATTCTTTCGATTGGCATCATAAAAGTAGGCTGATTTTTTTTTGACATTTGAGTCGGTTCGATTCCCAGACGAAGCAAGTTATTTTTAGAAAATCTATGAATGCGGAATTACTAAGTTTTAAAAATAACATAAAGTCTTCTTTAAGCAAAATACACTATCTACGATATTTAAGGTACTTCCCCTTCATGTCCCATAAGTTTGGGACGCCCTGTATAGGGTGTGGCAAAATTTTACAACATTCAGGGCAGCTAGCTACCTTTTCTTTTGTAGTTAGAAGGTTTTGTTCTTAGGAAACTATAGGTTTATTTTAAAATTAGAAAAACTCATTTCATTAGAGAAACGAATCCAAATCATGTTCTCTCGCTTGCCCACTTACGAAGGCATAAGTTTACAAGCGAGATAACATGACTATCGCCGCTTGCACACTTATGAGAGATAGTTATTATCGACGCCATTTTAGATTCGTTTTCTCACCCAAGTTATACCTAAAGAGACGCTTGATTTATCTGCATCACAGAAGCAGCACGCTCCCCAAAGAAGTGAGACGGGAGCCGCCCCCCTCCCCCTCCCCCAGCGTGCGGTCGCTGGGCGCGCGGCCCAGCGCTCGGCCGGCGCCGCCGGGGGGGAAGGAGGCGCCGCCAGTGCAGTATCTGATGGCTGTGCACAGGTCGGTGACTTACTTGCAGCGCCTCTAGCGGATACTTTGAAAAATCATACTTATACTTACTTGAGAATGATGTCTTTGAGCCGATTTTGATTATTTTTCTTATTTTAATTCAGAAGAGCTTTGGTGTTCGCTATTATGAATGACTTACATAATATTTTTAGAGTCTTAATGACAATTTTACCTAATTTAGGGTTGAAAATGATAGAGTAATGGTTTATTATTTGTTACAAAATCATTAGAGAAGACTAGTAAATGACGAAAATGCGAATCGGTCTCAAGTCTCTTGATGTCGACACTATTTACAATCAAAGATGACAAATCAAATCGCTAAAGAAAAACTTGTGCTTATTATCATTCCTTGTCATATTAAAACAGAGATTTTAATGAAGACTTGATAAGACTACCCCTATTCAACCAAGCGTCTGCTTGTCATCATCAATATAACTCATCTCCTCAGGAAGCAATGTCGCGCGGACGCGTACTTCCTCCCGTCGTCCCGCAGCCGGCCGCAGCTGTTCGGCGTGCCCCTGCTGGTGGGGCTCCGCGCGGGGGCCAGCGGCCGCCAGCTGCACGCCGCCGTGTGGGCGCAGGTGGCGAGGCTGCTGTCCGCGCGTCCGCCGCCGCACGACGCCAACCACGCCACCGACTGGTGAGTACGCGCTCTGACGTGCCGAGTACGCGGGCTGACTTGCCGAGTACGCGGGCTGACTTGCCGAGTACGCGGGCTGAATTGCCGAGTACGCGGGTTGACGTAGACTAGTAAACTAGTTATCGTTACATGCTGGTGAGTTGAGCTGACACAGTCAATATTTAGTGCCCTTTCTCTTTTAGGTTTAGGTGTTACTATTTCTTCTGATATTTGTATGATTCATCTTGTAATCTTCTTGGATTCCTTAGATATTTCTACATCCTTATCGTCTTATATTACAGACATCACCGTGGCTTGTACCTTTTTCTGTTCCCTCAATAAACTTATTTAATTGATTTATGCCGCGAGTTGGGGATATAGTCCTGACGTGACAGTCTGCCCACACTAGCTTGGAGCCGCTATAGAGTGCCCATTCTCTTAATGATTTAGGTGTTACTGATTCGCCTCTGATTCCTTAGACATCCTTAAAGCCTAACATAGATATGAGCCCCATGTACAAATGTCCGTATCCCCTCAGCGACGACTCGCTCGGCTACGAGTTCCCGTTCACCCTCCGCCTAGTGTCCCGCGCGGGCGGCGGCGCGTGGTGCGGCCGCTGCGCCTGGCACCGCCACTGCAGGGGCTGCGCGCTGCCCACCGGCACGGAGCCGCTCGTCACTGACCACGGTATGTGCGGGAGATACTGAGCCGAGCTTTGCGAACTGATCGAATGTTGTTACAAACAGTAGGCGAGATAAGCGAGCCGTCGTACAAATTGCGGCTCGCTTAGCTCGCTCTCTATATGTGTTAAACATAGTTTAGTTACATTTGTATTGAAACAACTACTAAATCTTTAAGACAGTGACGTGAGCTTAGCGAGCGCATTAAAAAAATGCGACTTGCTTCTGATTAATACTGTAAATTTAACTGAATTATTAGTATAATGGCCTAGTAAGATTACAAAAATGTAGCTCGCTTAGTTTTAAATTCCTTGTCATTTTCTAACCGTTTTAATGAATGAATATTTATTAATAATTCTTAAATACTTCATCTTATTAAATGTGTAGAGGACGCTAAAAAGTTATTTCTTCTTACATTGTGTCAAATGAACAAAAATTTTACTCTGCATAGATTTTTTAAGATAAGGATTTTTGATACAACGCTTACTAATCTTCTAACAACAGCAAAACTAACCCAGCATCTAGCACCCCTCGCCCTGGTTTAAAATATCATTGGGGTCAAAAATCATGCCATTAAAAGTACCAGCGTGAAGAAGCTACTAACACCGTAACGTTACAACTCGGCGGAAAGAATGAGACTAGCTAGTTTTGAAATCAACAAGCTCGTCACATCCTTCCGTCCGCGTGCTAACCAACCTGCGTGTGCGACTAGTAACCAGTGTAACCATTCGACGTGTAATCACAGTAACCATTCGACGTGTAATCACAGTAACCATTCGACGTGTAACCACTGTAAACCATTCGACGTGTAACCACTGTAACCATTCGACGTGTAACCACTGTAACCATTAGACGTGTAACCACAATAACCACTCATGGAAAGAAACTGCAAAAACAACGAAATTAGTGTCGGTGAGAATTAGAAATGTGCATGATGTGTATCAATGTGATATGTAATTATGTATAGTAAAATAACCATGATTTTTTCATTTGCCTTTTGTTCAGTTTTGATTCAATTTTCGATGTTCTTTGATTCAATTTTCAGCTTACAATATTGAGTAGTCTAGTCTACGTTGCTAAATTAGTTTGCATTGAGTTTAATAAAGCTTCAATTTTTTCCCAAAATCTTTCGAGAGACACTCATTTATTTCTTTGTCGCAATTACAAACATGAACATTACAAATGACACCACCTACCAGATGCATCCGACATCAACCAACAAACAAAGTATCTGCAGATCATACAATTTATTTATCATTCGTCCCGTCGCGAGACTGGAACACGCCTTCTACATCTAAGCCGAGCAATATACGAGGTCGTCCATAAACGATATTCACAGCCAAAGATGTCCTTATCAAGGGTTTTTCATGCAGGTCAAATCCCATCTCGCAAGCATTCCTCAGCGACCACAAGCCTCATCGACGACCTTCCCAACGCAAACTCGCCCATCGCTAAAGCAAAGCTGCAGCGACAGGCCAGCGCTAGGGGAAACAATGACGATGTGAGTCTGACATTATTGTGCATTTGTGTGAATGTTGTAATTTCAGGACCATTGTATTTTACAGCATTTTAATTTGACCATTGTATTTCTTTGAAATGTTATTTATCAGAAGTCTGATAATGTTGATTCAGATCGGTATAGATATTGTTAATGGAGAGAGAGATTAAAGGAATATATTTGGTAATGGAGGGATAGATTAGGGGGACAGATTCTGGCATAGGTCCCGTTAATAACGAGAGAGAGCGGGCATAGATTCTATAAATGTAAATAGAGATTTCAAGCATAAATTCTTTTATTTGAAAGAGGGAGATTGTTATCATTCTGTTAATAGAGAGAGATTATAGTTATGGAGGAAGAGATAGCAGGAGTAGATTCTGTTAATTTAGAGAGAGATAAAAATGAGAGTGATGAGAGAGACGGCGCTAAGTTGTTATGATGTCTCCCCTCAGGGCAGTTGTTCGGGCACGCTGAGCTCGCTGGAGCTGAGCTCGCTGGGCGGCGGCACGCGGCACGGCGGCTCGCGCGCCTGCATGCTGGCCGTGGACTGGGAGCCCACCGCGCTGCATCTGCGGTACCAGGCGCCAAGGGAGCGCCGAGCGCGCGACCACCCGTCCGTGCAACAGGTTATACAGGAGATATATGTATCGAACGATTTCTAACTTATTCAAACTCAACGATCATTTATTTAGAAAGGCCACTGGGGAATAATCAGAATAATCTTAAAACTAGTTGTTACTTCTGTTCCTCGAAGAACCAATGCAATAATACGGTCTTGTAGCTTACTTTCTGGTGATCTATCTTAAAACTAAATAGTCAAGCTTCAGTGAATAGCCTGTTCAATGGGACATCTCAAAGTAAGATTAGGCTCCCGAGAGGTAGCGAGGGAGATAAGGGAGTTATGACTGAAATCCTTCGATGCGTTCGGGATATGCGTTGCCCGTGACACTTTTTGATCCCCTAGGTAACTAACCCACCATTGTATCCCCAGGAGGCTGTGGAAGCGGCTCGGGCAGTGGACCTGGCGAGCTGTTTGCGCGCCTTCACTCGGCCCGAGAGACTGGAGGCGCACTACCCGTGCGCGGCCTGTCGCCAGGCGCAGCCCGCCACCAAGACGCTGCAGCTGTGGCGTGCGCCGCCTATACTCGTTAGTACAGCTCCTATACAACTGTATATACTATACTATATAGTAGTGATACCTTCACTCGGCCCGAGAGACTGGAGGCGCACTACCCGTGCGCGGCCTGTCGCCAGGCGCAGCCCGCCACCAAGACGCTGCAGCTGTGGCGTGCGCCGCCTATACTCGTTAGTACAGCTCCTATACAACTGTATATACTATACTATATAGTAGTGATACCTTCACTCGGCCCGAGAGACTGGAGGCGCACTACCCGTGCGCGGCCTGTCGCCAGGCGCAGCCCGCCACCAAGACGCTGCAGCTGTGGCGTGCGCCGCCTATACTCGTTAGTACAGCTCCTATACAACTGTATATACTATACTATATAGTAGTGATACCTTCACTCGGCCCGAGAGACTGGAGGCGCACTACCCGTGCGCGGCCTGTCGCCAGGCGCAGCCCGCCACCAAGACGCTGCAGCTGTGGCGTGCGCCGCCTATACTCGTTAGTACAGCTCCTATACAACTGTATATACTATACTATATAGTAGTGATACCTTCACTCGGCCCGAGAGACTGGAGGCGCACTACCCGTGCGCGGCCTGTCGCCAGGCGCAGCCCGCCACCAAGACGCTGCAGCTGTGGCGTGCGCCGCCTATACTCGTTAGTACAGCTCCTATACAACTGTATATACTATACTATATAGTAGTGATACCTTCACTCGGCCCGAGAGACTGGAGGCGCACTACCCGTGCGCGGCCTGTCGCCAGGCGCAGCCCGCCACCAAGACGCTGCAGCTGTGGCGTGCGCCGCCTATACTCGTTAGTACAGCTCCTATACAACTGTATATACTATACTATATAGTAGTGATACCTTCACTCGGCCCGAGAGACTGGAGGCGCACTACCCGTGCGCGGCCTGTCGCCAGGCGCAGCCCGCCACCAAGACGCTGCAGCTGTGGCGTGCGCCGCCTATACTCGTTAGTACAGCTCCTATACAACTGTATATACTATACTATATAGTAGTGATACCTTCACTCGGCCCGAGAGACTGGAGGCGCACTACCCGTGCGCGGCCTGTCGCCAGGCGCAGCCCGCCACCAAGACGCTGCAGCTGTGGCGTGCGCCGCCTATACTCGTTAGTACAGCTCCTATACAACTGTATATACTATACTATATAGTAGTGATACCTTCACTCGGCCCGAGAGACTGGAGGCGCACTACCCGTGCGCGGCCTGTCGCCAGGCGCAGCCCGCCACCAAGACGCTGCAGCTGTGGCGTGCGCCGCCTATACTCGTTAGTACAGCTCCTATACAACTGTATATACTATACTATATAGTAGTGATACCTTCACTCGGCCCGAGAGACTGGAGGCGCACTACCCGTGCGCGGCCTGTCGCCAGGCGCAGCCCGCCACCAAGACGCTGCAGCTGTGGCGTGCGCCGCCTATACTCGTTAGTACAGCTCCTATACAACTGTATATACTATACTATATAGTAGTGATACCTTCACTCGGCCCGAGAGACTGGAGGCGCACTACCCGTGCGCGGCCTGTCGCCAGGCGCAGCCCGCCACCAAGACGCTGCAGCTGTGGCGTGCGCCGCCTATACTCGTTAGTACAGCTCCTATACAACTGTATATACTATACTATATAGTAGTGATACCTTCACTCGGCCCGAGAGACTGGAGGCGCACTACCCGTGCGCGGCCTGTCGCCAGGCGCAGCCCGCCACCAAGACGCTGCAGCTGTGGCGTGCGCCGCCTATACTCGTTAGTACAGCTCCTATACAACTGTATATACTATACTATATAGTAGTGATACCTTCACTCGGCCCGAGAGACTGGAGGCGCACTACCCGTGCGCGGCCTGTCGCCAGGCGCAGCCCGCCACCAAGACGCTGCAGCTGTGGCGTGCGCCGCCTATACTCGTTAGTACAGCTCCTATACAACTGTATATACTATACTATATAGTAGTGATACCTTCACTCGGCCCGAGAGACTGGAGGCGCACTACCCGTGCGCGGCCTGTCGCCAGGCGCAGCCCGCCACCAAGACGCTGCAGCTGTGGCGTGCGCCGCCTATACTCGTTAGTACAGCTCCTATACAACTGTATATACTATACTATATAGTAGTGATACCTTCACTCGGCCCGAGAGACTGGAGGCGCACTACCCGTGCGCGGCCTGTCGCCAGGCGCAGCCCGCCACCAAGACGCTGCAGCTGTGGCGTGCGCCGCCTATACTCGTTAGTACAGCTCCTATACAACTGTATATACTATACTATATAGTAGTGATACCTTCACTCGGCCCGAGAGACTGGAGGCGCACTACCCGTGCGCGGCCTGTCGCCAGGCGCAGCCCGCCACCAAGACGCTGCAGCTGTGGCGTGCGCCGCCTATACTCGTTAGTACAGCTCCTATACAACTGTATATACTATACTATATAGTAGTGATACCTTCACTCGGCCCGAGAGACTGGAGGCGCACTACCCGTGCGCGGCCTGTCGCCAGGCGCAGCCCGCCACCAAGACGCTGCAGCTGTGGCGTGCGCCGCCTATACTCGTTAGTACAGCTCCTATACAACTGTATATACTATACTATATAGTAGTGATACCTTCACTCGGCCCGAGAGACTGGAGGCGCACTACCCGTGCGCGGCCTGTCGCCAGGCGCAGCCCGCCACCAAGACGCTGCAGCTGTGGCGTGCGCCGCCTATACTCGTTAGTACAGCTCCTATACAACTGTATATACTATACTATATAGTAGTGATACCTTCACTCGGCCCGAGAGACTGGAGGCGCACTACCCGTGCGCGGCCTGTCGCCAGGCGCAGCCCGCCACCAAGACGCTGCAGCTGTGGCGTGCGCCGCCTATACTCGTTAGTACAGCTCCTATACAACTGTATATACTATACTATATAGTAGTGATACCTTCACTCGGCCCGAGAGACTGGAGGCGCACTACCCGTGCGCGGCCTGTCGCCAGGCGCAGCCCGCCACCAAGACGCTGCAGCTGTGGCGTGCGCCGCCTATACTCGTTAGTACAGCTCCTATACAACTGTATATACTATACTATATAGTAGTGATACCTTCACTCGGCCCGAGAGACTGGAGGCGCACTACCCGTGCGCGGCCTGTCGCCAGGCGCAGCCCGCCACCAAGACGCTGCAGCTGTGGCGTGCGCCGCCTATACTCGTTAGTACAGCTCCTATACAACTGTATATACTATACTATATAGTAGTGATACCTTCACTCGGCCCGAGAGACTGGAGGCGCACTACCCGTGCGCGGCCTGTCGCCAGGCGCAGCCCGCCACCAAGACGCTGCAGCTGTGGCGTGCGCCGCCTATACTCGTTAGTACAGCTCCTATACAACTGTATATACTATACTATATAGTAGTGATACCTTCACTCGGCCCGAGAGACTGGAGGCGCACTACCCGTGCGCGGCCTGTCGCCAGGCGCAGCCCGCCACCAAGACGCTGCAGCTGTGGCGTGCGCCGCCTATACTCGTTAGTACAGCTCCTATACAACTGTATATACTATACTATATAGTAGTGATACCTTCACTCGGCCCGAGAGACTGGAGGCGCACTACCCGTGCGCGGCCTGTCGCCAGGCGCAGCCCGCCACCAAGACGCTGCAGCTGTGGCGTGCGCCGCCTATACTCGTTAGTACAGCTCCTATACAACTGTATATACTATACTATATAGTAGTGATACCTTCACTCGGCCCGAGAGACTGGAGGCGCACTACCCGTGCGCGGCCTGTCGCCAGGCGCAGCCCGCCACCAAGACGCTGCAGCTGTGGCGTGCGCCGCCTATACTCGTTAGTACAGCTCCTATACAACTGTATATACTATACTATATAGTAGTGATACCTTCACTCGGCCCGAGAGACTGGAGGCGCACTACCCGTGCGCGGCCTGTCGCCAGGCGCAGCCCGCCACCAAGACGCTGCAGCTGTGGCGTGCGCCGCCTATACTCGTTAGTACAGCTCCTATACAACTGTATATACTATACTATATAGTAGTGATACCTTCACTCGGCCCGAGAGACTGGAGGCGCACTACCCGTGCGCGGCCTGTCGCCAGGCGCAGCCCGCCACCAAGACGCTGCAGCTGTGGCGTGCGCCGCCTATACTCGTTAGTACAGCTCCTATACAACTGTATATACTATACTATATAGTAGTGATACCTTCACTCGGCCCGAGAGACTGGAGGCGCACTACCCGTGCGCGGCCTGTCGCCAGGCGCAGCCCGCCACCAAGACGCTGCAGCTGTGGCGTGCGCCGCCTATACTCGTTAGTACAGCTCCTATACAACTGTATATACTATACTATATAGTAGTGATACCTTCACTCGGCCCGAGAGACTGGAGGCGCACTACCCGTGCGCGGCCTGTCGCCAGGCGCAGCCCGCCACCAAGACGCTGCAGCTGTGGCGTGCGCCGCCTATACTCGTTAGTACAGCTCCTATACAACTGTATATACTATACTATATAGTAGTGATACCTTCACTCGGCCCGAGAGACTGGAGGCGCACTACCCGTGCGCGGCCTGTCGCCAGGCGCAGCCCGCCACCAAGACGCTGCAGCTGTGGCGTGCGCCGCCTATACTCGTTAGTACAGCTCCTATACAACTGTATATACTATACTATATAGTAGTGATACCTTCACTCGGCCCGAGAGACTGGAGGCGCACTACCCGTGCGCGGCCTGTCGCCAGGCGCAGCCCGCCACCAAGACGCTGCAGCTGTGGCGTGCGCCGCCTATACTCGTTAGTACAGCTCCTATACAACTGTATATACTATACTATATAGTAGTGATACCTTCACTCGGCCCGAGAGACTGGAGGCGCACTACCCGTGCGCGGCCTGTCGCCAGGCGCAGCCCGCCACCAAGACGCTGCAGCTGTGGCGTGCGCCGCCTATACTCGTTAGTACAGCTCCTATACAACTGTATATACTATACTATATAGTAGTGATACCTTCACTCGGCCCGAGAGACTGGAGGCGCACTACCCGTGCGCGGCCTGTCGCCAGGCGCAGCCCGCCACCAAGACGCTGCAGCTGTGGCGTGCGCCGCCTATACTCGTTAGTACAGCTCCTATACAACTGTATATACTATACTATATAGTAGTGATACCTTCACTCGGCCCGAGAGACTGGAGGCGCACTACCCGTGCGCGGCCTGTCGCCAGGCGCAGCCCGCCACCAAGACGCTGCAGCTGTGGCGTGCGCCGCCTATACTCGTTAGTACAGCTCCTATACAACTGTATATACTATACTATATAGTAGTGATACCTTCACTCGGCCCGAGAGACTGGAGGCGCACTACCCGTGCGCGGCCTGTCGCCAGGCGCAGCCCGCCACCAAGACGCTGCAGCTGTGGCGTGCGCCGCCTATACTCGTTAGTACAGCTCCTATACAACTGTATATACTATACTATATAGTAGTGATACCTTCACTCGGCCCGAGAGACTGGAGGCGCACTACCCGTGCGCGGCCTGTCGCCAGGCGCAGCCCGCCACCAAGACGCTGCAGCTGTGGCGTGCGCCGCCTATACTCGTTAGTACAGCTCCTATACAACTGTATATACTATACTATATAGTAGTGATACCTTCACTCGGCCCGAGAGACTGGAGGCGCACTACCCGTGCGCGGCCTGTCGCCAGGCGCAGCCCGCCACCAAGACGCTGCAGCTGTGGCGTGCGCCGCCTATACTCGTTAGTACAGCTCCTATACAACTGTATATACTATACTATATAGTAGTGATACCTTCACTCGGCCCGAGAGACTGGAGGCGCACTACCCGTGCGCGGCCTGTCGCCAGGCGCAGCCCGCCACCAAGACGCTGCAGCTGTGGCGTGCGCCGCCTATACTCGTTAGTACAGCTCCTATACAACTGTATATACTATACTATATAGTAGTGATACCTTCACTCGGCCCGAGAGACTGGAGGCGCACTACCCGTGCGCGGCCTGTCGCCAGGCGCAGCCCGCCACCAAGACGCTGCAGCTGTGGCGTGCGCCGCCTATACTCGTTAGTACAGCTCCTATACAACTGTATATACTATACTATATAGTAGTGATACCTTCACTCGGCCCGAGAGACTGGAGGCGCACTACCCGTGCGCGGCCTGTCGCCAGGCGCAGCCCGCCACCAAGACGCTGCAGCTGTGGCGTGCGCCGCCTATACTCGTTAGTACAGCTCCTATACAACTGTATATACTATACTATATAGTAGTGATACCTTCACTCGGCCCGAGAGACTGGAGGCGCACTACCCGTGCGCGGCCTGTCGCCAGGCGCAGCCCGCCACCAAGACGCTGCAGCTGTGGCGTGCGCCGCCTATACTCGTTAGTACAGCTCCTATACAACTGTATATACTATACTATATAGTAGTGATACCTTCACTCGGCCCGAGAGACTGGAGGCGCACTACCCGTGCGCGGCCTGTCGCCAGGCGCAGCCCGCCACCAAGACGCTGCAGCTGTGGCGTGCGCCGCCTATACTCGTTAGTACAGCTCCTATACAACTGTATATACTATACTATATAGTAGTGATACCTTCACTCGGCCCGAGAGACTGGAGGCGCACTACCCGTGCGCGGCCTGTCGCCAGGCGCAGCCCGCCACCAAGACGCTGCAGCTGTGGCGTGCGCCGCCTATACTCGTTAGTACAGCTCCTATACAACTGTATATACTATACTATATAGTAGTGATACCTTCACTCGGCCCGAGAGACTGGAGGCGCACTACCCGTGCGCGGCCTGTCGCCAGGCGCAGCCCGCCACCAAGACGCTGCAGCTGTGGCGTGCGCCGCCTATACTCGTTAGTACAGCTCCTATACAACTGTATATACTATACTATATAGTAGTGATACCTTCACTCGGCCCGAGAGACTGGAGGCGCACTACCCGTGCGCGGCCTGTCGCCAGGCGCAGCCCGCCACCAAGACGCTGCAGCTGTGGCGTGCGCCGCCTATACTCGTTAGTACAGCTCCTATACAACTGTATATACTATACTATATAGTAGTGATACCTTCACTCGGCCCGAGAGACTGGAGGCGCACTACCCGTGCGCGGCCTGTCGCCAGGCGCAGCCCGCCACCAAGACGCTGCAGCTGTGGCGTGCGCCGCCTATACTCGTTAGTACAGCTCCTATACAACTGTATATACTATACTATATAGTAGTGATACCTTCACTCGGCCCGAGAGACTGGAGGCGCACTACCCGTGCGCGGCCTGTCGCCAGGCGCAGCCCGCCACCAAGACGCTGCAGCTGTGGCGTGCGCCGCCTATACTCGTTAGTACAGCTCCTATACAACTGTATATACTATACTATATAGTAGTGATACCTTCACTCGGCCCGAGAGACTGGAGGCGCACTACCCGTGCGCGGCCTGTCGCCAGGCGCAGCCCGCCACCAAGACGCTGCAGCTGTGGCGTGCGCCGCCTATACTCGTTAGTACAGCTCCTATACAACTGTATATACTATACTATATAGTAGTGATACCTTCACTCGGCCCGAGAGACTGGAGGCGCACTACCCGTGCGCGGCCTGTCGCCAGGCGCAGCCCGCCACCAAGACGCTGCAGCTGTGGCGTGCGCCGCCTATACTCGTTAGTACAGCTCCTATACAACTGTATATACTATACTATATAGTAGTGATACCTTCACTCGGCCCGAGAGACTGGAGGCGCACTACCCGTGCGTTCAAAATATATCAATCCCTCAGCAATATAAAATCAATGGGACCATCCCTAATATCAATTTTGAAATACTTACAAATATATAAGTAACTTACGACAACACATTTCGTTCCACAGATAATCCACCTAAAACGCTTCCAATACGTGAACAACAAATGGATAAAGTCACAGAAGGTAGTGAACTTCCCGTTCCAAGACTTCGACCCCACCGAGTTCTTAGCCTCCGTGCCTAGAGAAACCATCCTGCGGGCGAGGGAGATAGCAAGCCTCGCGAGGCTGTCAGAGCGAGACGAAGCTATCACGGAGAGCGACAGTGATGGCGAGACTGAAGAACCCACGAAAGAAAGGTGAAACTTTTTAAACATTTATTCTCGTGTCTGCATGTAGTTCATAGTTATTTTAGGATGTATTTTCAGAATAGGCGATGACAGTAATCTAGCTAGAATCGCCAAAATATCTAACTATAGTCTTTTTCACGCCGGAACGTATGCAAGACACATTGAACTTGTTTCGTTTCACGTTGTGTGGCTCACAACTATTTTGAAACAAAGAAGTCAAGAAAAAAAATTTAACGATAAAACATACAAAACAAAATGTTTTTGTCTATTTCCTGTTTAATTATTTCATAAATTAGCATATACGAGCCATAAAATGTAAATAAATAAACAATAAACATTTTCTAAAAATCTCCGCCAATTAACAGTACTGAGTAAAATGGAACGTAATCTATTAGAGAGTGCAAAAATGAAAATCGAAACAATCGATGAATCGATAAGTAAAAAAATAATCGTTGGTTTAGTAATTTTGTCTATGAATGAACCTTGTAATCGATTGAGATGAATTGATAGTAGTGAAACAAAAATCGATTTTGATAATCTCGATTAAACTTTAGGACATTACTATTAGACTGATTTTGACATTAATCTCGAAGTGTCTTGCATACGTTCCGGCGTGAAAAAGACTATAATCTAATAATACATTTTTTATTTTTTTTTATTCTACAAGTACAAGTTTTTAATAGGTTACCGTGAGCTTACATCGGAATATAGGTTTATTTTATGAGGAGTTCCGTTCGCCATCATCAGATCAGCTCGCTGTTACCATATTATTGCATTGTCACCGAGGACTCTCAAGTGTACCAAAATTCAGCTCAATCAGACACCGGGAAGTGGGTCAAATTAAGCTTGCAAGATTTGACCTGGACAAACATACATACATACAAACATTGCAAGTTAATTAAAAGCTTTTAAAAACAACATAATTTTAGCAAGCAGCCCCAAAAAAAAGGTTAGTTAAAGGTTTTCCGTATAGAACCTTTACTAAGGAATTTGTGTGTAATTCCTCCAATCCACGGCAAAGAGGGAGATCTCACCTTCCTTACTAAGGTCGACGCCAATTGGTCCACATACCTTAGGGCCTTTCAGCGGACAGTTAATGTCGGATAGTTCTGTATAGGCTAATTGCCGAGAATAATGTTGCTTGCGCGATCCAGGATTCAAATCGCGGCGGTTGGTAGCGCGCCAGCGCCATCTACCGGTGAAGCTCTGAAGTAGCTAGGTCGCTGTAATTGGCAAATCTATTACGATGCCCTTGTTCCGGCGATCGTAGTTAGAGGTCGCCACATGGAGCACCGACATAAAGAAGCTATTCCCCACAGAGCGAGCACAGCGCGGCGCAGTTCCCTGGAGAGGGCCCGGCGAGCTCGCCTGGAGTCCACCTCGCTCCGCGCGGCGCCCGTCAGAGACGACGACCTGCAGGACCATCAGAGACATCGTCTGCTGGAGGGTGCCGAGCCGCTGGATCTCAAGTATCGTCTCTATGCTGTCGTGGTGAGTGTGTCCCTAGAGACCCCGGCGAGCTCGCCTGGAGTCCACCTCGCTCCGCGCGGCGCCCGTCAGAGACGACGACCTGCAGGACCATCAGAGACATCGTCTGCTGGAGGGTGCCGAGCCGCTGGATCTCAAGTATCGTCTCTATGCTGTCGTGGTGAGTGTGTCCCTAGAGAGGCCCGGCGAGCTCGCCTGGAGTCCACCTCGCTCCGCGCGGCGCCCGTCAGAGACGACGACCTGCAGGACCATCAGAGACATCGTCTGCTGGAGGGTGCCGAGCCGCTGGATCTCAAGTATCGTCTCTATGCTGTCGTGGTGAGTGTGTCCCTAGAGAGGCCCGGCGAGCTCGCCTGGAGTCCACCTCGCTCCGCGCGGCGCCCGTCAGAGACGACGACCTGCAGGACCATCAGAGACATCGTCTGCTGGAGGGTGCCGAGCCGCTGGATCTCAAGTATCGTCTCTATGCTGTCGT
The DNA here is from genome assembly GCA_963565295.1 of Epirrhoe alternata. Classification (NCBI taxonomy): domain Eukaryota; kingdom Metazoa; phylum Arthropoda; class Insecta; order Lepidoptera; family Geometridae; genus Epirrhoe; species Epirrhoe alternata. The sequence goes on along the minus strand of OY751396.1, from coordinate 9,864,907 downwards.
GGTGAGTGTGTCCCTAGAGAGGCCCGGCGAGCTCGCCTGGAGTCCACCTCGCTCCGCGCGGCGCCCGTCAGAGACGACGACCTGCAGGACCATCAGAGACATCGTCTGCTGGAGGGTGCCGAGCCGCTGGATCTCAAGTATCGTCTCTATGCTGTCGTGGTGAGTGTGTCCCTAGAGAGGCCCGGCGAGCTCGCCTGGAGTCCACCTCGCTCCGCGCGGCGCCCGTCAGAGACGACGACCTGCAGGACCATCAGAGACATCGTCTGCTGGAGGGTGCCGAGCCGCTGGATCTCAAGTATCGTCTCTATGCTGTCGTGGTGAGTGCTGCGGCAGATTGTGATGTTTCAGCTTTTAGTTTTATAAATTCCATTCAAATGCTATTTAGCTGTGGTTTACGCCGTTTTACAGCCATTATGCAGCTGTGCTGTTTAAGAGTGTCATGATCTTCCTCTTAAACAACCCTAAGGCAGACTAATTTGTCAGCGACGATTTGACTTATACAAGTCGTGATGGTCAAATCTATAATTTTTTCTCTTCTAGCCCTTATCTTTCATATCGTCCGAAAACTAATTTCGTTCCAAAAAATTTAAAAGAAAGAAAGAAAATAATTTATTCAACAAATCAACTAAGTAGATAAGAAAATAAAACAATAATAAAATTAAGACAAATTAAAAATGATCGTTGAAAAGGCAACTACTCAGCAAATTGCTTGGACAAAAATGTTCAGAGAGCCGGACATCTCAGTTCTTTTATTCAACTGTTATGTCCGCAGCATCTTGGAGTACTGCTCAGTTGTCTGGAGTCCGTTTTATGCAGTACACATCACTAGAATTGAAAGGCTTCAAAAACAGTTCCTTTACCATCTCACCTTTTCTATCAATAAATGTCGCACGCTCACGTCCTACAACGCTAGACTTGAACATTTCAAAATGCATACTTTAAATCATAGGAGAGATGTCTCTGACATCATTTTCCTTTTTAAAATTATGCAAAGAAGCATTGACTGTCCAGATATATTGCACAAATTGCAGTTCAAAATACCACGCCCCTTAAGTCGACTTCACAACCGTAAAACCTTTTTCCTTCCCACTTGTCGCACTAACTATGCTCAAAACTCGCCATTGCACCGTATCTGCTCACTGTACGATGAACACCGCAATCTTTTTGACATTTTCAGTGCATCAGTCAACACAATAAAAAAAAACCTCCTTGCAAACCCTGAAATAGGTTTGCAGGCCCTCAATGTATAAATTCCTTCTATAACTAGTTATGTAGTTTCTTATGTATCTATTGAATGTACTTATTACTTAATTTTTTACGCATGTCGTGCCTGCTTCTAGAAGGGCGTACACCGTGTTTATTATTATTTAACTTATGTTTTCCTATTTTTGTTATGTGTAACGTCCAGTTTAGTGGGCCAATAATAAAAAAAAAAAAAAAAAAATTGCCTAGATCCAGGGATCAGGCGCTGTTTTTCAGTGTCTGTAACTGTAATGTCCCGGTAACACAAGTCTCATGAGAGCCAGGGTTACACAGGGCAGTGCTAGTATGTAGCTTTATTTATGATTTGATGCGTATCATGTATTAAATAGTATGTTCCCCCGCAGTCCCACTCAGGCCAGCTATCCGGCGGGCACTACGTGGCGTACGCCCGCAACCCGTCGGGCGCCTGGCTCTGCTACAACGACAGCTCGTGCCGGGAGCTGAGCCCGGCGCCGGGGGGGGCAGACCCGCCGCCCCCGCACATCGACCCCGCAGCCGCGTATCTACTCTTCTATGAGAGACAGGTAATGTAAACTGGTAAAAGTCACTTCGTAACAGTGTGACCAAGAGTTTTTAGGCCGCCTTAAGGCCTCCGTCATGGCTTGACGACATATCTGGAACCTACAATGTAACGTGCCCTCCGAAGCACGGAAGTGCTAGATGATAATACCACTGGCGGTCACCCATCCACTTACAGACCGTTTCATCGACTTGACTTTCATGTTGTGTTACCCAAATCAGCCAGCCAACAACACTGTTTAAAAACATGTTTTAGAGACCATAGCGGTCATACTACAGTAGAACGCATCCGCGACGGAACCGGTCAGCTGTTCAACCGATCGCAACCAATCGCAGGAATATTCCAAACCAATTTTTGGTTCGGAATATTTGGTCCTAGGCTAGGACCGTGTTTTAACGTTTGAAAAATTGGCTCTTGAAGTCAGAAATCGTGGTGGGAAGCATCCGAATACGGCCCCTGTTTCGTTACGGATGCGTTCTACTAAAGTATGAATCGTTTTCCTGATAAAATATACCCTCTATTAAATATCTGAAGAGTTTAGTGGCAGAGGGAGTACTCGCCTCATCCAAGGTAGACCCATCTGATCCACTTACCTTGGGGCCTTTCGTCGGATAGTTCTATAAAGGTTAGATGTGCTTGAAAACATCGTAAGCGCGATCAGTACGAATCTCGTCATTTGTATGGGAATTCGCTTATCTATGAACTATTGGTACAAGCTCTGAAGTAGGTTCTCTTTTTAGCTAGGTGGTAGCTATTTTTGTGGCGATAAGACCCCTCACAGACTACAGACTTTCTATCGGCCTTTAGTTCAGACGGAATATAGTTCGGCTCGTAGTGAGTATGGAGAAGTATAGCCCGTCTCAACTAGTCGGCCGATAGAAAGTCTGTAGTCTGCGAAGGGTCTAACGTATAGAGGTCGCTACAACCTGTATCATTGTACGAATAATCACTTTTTGTGAATTTAACTAAAGCTTTCATAAATTTATCAGGATTTGGATTACGAGCAGTACCTGCCGGACATCAGCGGCAAGGAACCTGTCATTAAGGACACGGACACACTCGATCCGGACGAAAACGATCTTAAGAAGATGTGTGTCATCGCATAATAATACAACAATATTGCTAGATATTATCAAAAATATTCAGAAACCATACCTTATGTGTCACCACACTATGTACATTATGTGTCACTGAAGTGGTTTTAAGGGTCGCACAGTCCAGCCGAGCCGAACGCGCCGGACTGTCAATTCAATAGAGAAAATGCTGCTGACGTCAGAAGCGAGCCGCATTTTCTGACGTCATCTGCATTTTTTGTATAGAAAAATAACTGCGGCGCGGGTAGTGTGCGTTGAAGGACGGAGTATAGCCGGGACGGACAAAAAGAAACCCTTGTTAGTCGTATTTTGACCGGATAGTAGAAAAACTAGGCTAATGTAAGCGTGGCCGGTGAAAAGAATTCACAGAGGAAAGGGAAAATGATAAATGCAGTCTGTATGAAAATCTGAAAATAAATAAACTTTATTTAAAGATGGAACAGTAAATAGGAAAATGCGGGTTTCAATTGTGATTCTTTTACTGGTTTTGAAATAATTTTCTTGATTATTGAAATCAAAATCAAAATCAAAATTCATTTATTCAGTAGGACCACAGGGATCACTTAGAATAGTCTTAAAACTAATTTTACTCCTGTTCTTTCGCGACCAATACCGTGAAGAATCAGGGCAACAAACACGGTCTGGGGCCTATCATTTTTTTAGGTGATCCATGGATCCATTGAGTTGGAGCAAGTCCCAAGCTTTTTTGTCATCCAAATAATCTGATATCTTATAATAGGCTTTTTTACAGAGATGACGTTTAATTGTATTTTTAAATTTAGTGATTGATAAATTTTGCAATTCGCTTGGGACTTTGTTATAGAAGCTTACACATTGCCCTTTAAATGATTTCATAATTTTATCTAATCTAGTAGTGGGAACAGCGAGTTTATCCTTATTTCTAGTGTTTACATCATGATTATCGCTTTTTTTCTTAAATGATTCAATATTTTTACGAACATACATCAGATTTTCATATATGTACTGACAGGGTACTGTCAGTATGAATATATCTTTAAATTTATTTCTAAGCGAATCTCTGGGACCCATATTGTAAATTGCTCGAACAGCCCTCTTCTGCAACACAAACACGGTGTTAATGTCTGCAGCAGTCCCCCACAATAAAATGCCGTAAGACATAATGCTGTGAAAGTAGCTGAAATAGACTAATCTGGCAGTTTCTACGTCCGTGTAATGACGTATCTTTTTAACTGCGTATGCTGCAGAAGCAAGTCTCTTCGACAATCCATCTATGTGTGGGCCCCATTGTAGCTTACTATCTAAGGTTATGCCTAAAAATGTAGTGGTGTCCACAAGATCTATCTGTTCATTTTTTATTATTACATTGGTTTTTATTGGTTTTACATTTGGTAGTATGAAGCGAATACATTTAGTTTTCTTCTCGTTTAATAATAAATTATTAACATTGAACCAATTTACAACCTTAGAGATTGCATTGTTCACTTCGTCAAAGTTAACCTGTTTACGTTTCAACTTAAATATAAGTGAAGTGTCATCTGCAAACAGGACAATCTCGTGGTTGTCTTTTACAAGTTTTGGTAGGTCATTAATGTAAATTAAAAAAAGGAATGGACCTAATATTGATCCTTGTGGTACACCCATTGTCACCACTGACCCCGGAGAACGCTTCCCATTTACGTCAACTCTTTGTATTCTGTCACTTAAGTAGGAAGTGAAAAGGTTGAGAGCAACACCCCTAACACCATAGTGGTAGAGTTTCCTAATCAATGTTTCATGATGTACACAATCAAATGCTTTAGATAAATCACAAAAAATACCAAGCGCATCATGAGAGTCATTGAGTTACATTTAACTTAAAGAAAATCAAAACTTATATGCATTTGATCAAAATTTTCTTCATTCTTGAGTGTTATCATTTAACTTAAAGAAATTCAAAACTAATAAGCATTTGATCAAAAGAAATAGTCAAACACATAACTAGTCAATTGAAACGTAAAATATGGCAAGATTAACATGGTTTACAAAATATAAACAACAAATTATTATTTTTAAACCGGGTATTTATCACGGACGCATTGCAGCGCCCGTGGTCACGGATGAATTCATCCGTGACCACGGGCGCTGCAATGCGTCCGAAACGTCGGACCAAAGAAATAATAAAAATAGGTACGTGATAAATACCCGGTTTAAAAATAATAATTATGTCACCAAATCACGAAAGTTTAAAAAGTATAAACAACAATTTCACAAAACAAACACATTTTCTGTAAATTTTTCATACAAAAACGATTGGATTGGATGTATAATGTGATTGGAGCGGTGAGGGTATAGTTAGCGTAGATAGGGATTTAAATTTCTGAGAAACTTATTAGTGCCTAATCCTATTTTTTAGTCTGTTTAAACTTTTATCTTATTTGTCTATCATACTTTCTGATAAACTGTCTAAGATACAAAAAACTATAGTGCAACAAACTTATCTGAACCGATGACGGAGGCGCTTGTATCGCATTTTGTGTTGGCAGAGAAATAATTGTTCATATTAAATTCGTTAGTTCCTCTTTTGGCCACCGGTCCAGATAAGTTTGTGGCACTGTAAAACCAATTATTTATTTTTCCTTTGACGTATACAAACAATAGTGTCTATGGCGCAATCCAGACTGAATTGTCAACGTCGAGACATTATAAACCTTATGCACAATGTTACAAGATACAGAAACGCTTGATAGAATGTACGACACGCGACCGCGCGAGACTGTTCGAGCCGGCGCGACACCTCGTTCATTCTATATCTTGTTACATTGTTCAAAGGTTTATGTCTTGTTAACTCTCGCAGTCTGCATTGAGCCTAAGGGCCATACCAAACTTAATGTGTCTGAACGCAATGTAGTCCTTATTATAGACAAAAATAAATAAATAGTCACAATATCGCTGATGCAGAAGTATCGTGTCCACACGGCTTCTGACGTGAAAGCAGAAGCCTTAGACTAAGAGACCAGTGTCATTTACCAGTCTCCTGTTTAGATGTAGGATCATCTTCGAATAAGAAAATATGCTTTTAAGTGATTCAGACTTCATGCGGAATGCATTCGGGTCGGAATCGGTCAGCTGTTCAACAGCAACCAATCACAGTGCAGGAGTTGATCCAAAACGGACGTTTCTTGCGCTGTGATTGGTTGCGATCGGTTGAACAGCTGACATTCCGACCCGAATGCATTCCGCTGAAGTTTGAATCGAGAGCCTGTTCTGCAAGAAGAGACCTTGAACGGTCATCTCCCGGAGAACTCACTGGATAATACGTAATAACATGAGGAAAAGTGTTTCATTGTAATTGTTTATTTAATTCTACCTATTAGACCTCATTTACCTATTTGAGTTAAAAGTGTTGATGTTTTTGGATTTAACTGTACCGGCTTTGTTTAAAATAGCACTATAAATAACTGTTCATTTCACTATTTTCAATGTAACTTCACGTAAAATGTAATCATAAAATTGTTATGAATTTATGGCTTTGTAAATGTTATAATTATGGTATTTGAGGTGTTATTGCAGCCGTTTTTTCGAGGTTCCATTATTTTATCCCATTAATGAGACTACGAGAGAGAACTGTTTCTTCTGAGAAAATAATGGAACCATGAAAAAACGGCCGTTATTGTTTATTATTATTAGTTGGAGACTGATGTGATGTTAACGTGATTATGTGATGTGCTATGTCTACTCATTTATTATATTTTGTATTTAATTGTAGATTAAGTAAATTAAATATGCTTAGAATATTTTGTACCGCAACGCGCGAATATTTTTCCAGCTACTAAAATAAATAAAACCAATGATTATTTTTGTAAACTAGTGCTGGTGCAAAATATTTTTAACGTATGAAATAATATATTCTTGTAGCGAAGAACTTATTGTAGTGTTTATTATTATGTTATTGGAAATTTAAGTTTTAAAATATTATGTTATTATTGTTTTAAGAGAGCTTTTTAGCGCGACTACACGGGCTCAATATTTTATTTAGACATTGACGGTAAAAAACTTGTTCACTGACTAAATAACATTTTAAGTTTAGTCAGTGAACAACCGAATGGACGCCATTGTAAGTTTAAGGCACAAGGTCATGCTTTGAAATTCTAGTGAGATACGATCTATAAGTATTTTAGATGTAAACTACTGTTTTAGAACTGGTTGAACACATTCCTTAGCTGAACATAACCAGCTTGAACATTTGCTTGAGAGTTTGCAAAATTTTTCCAGTACCATGGAATTTGATGGACCAGCTAGATTTTATCCGCGCATAATTTCAATACCACTATCTACAGCTATTCTAAGTTTCATCTAAATGGGTCAACATCAGGCGCGATTGAAACAATCATATTCGCAAGCAATCTTTCAGATTTAATAGGATTCATTGTAATCATCTGTAAATAGTTATTTTCGTAAGCATCGGTTTCTCTCGTGCCATTGTTGCAGAACTACCAAAGCAAATTCAAAAATGTCTTCACGTGGCAACTACCTTATTGTACATTTGATGTGCAAACACATGCCATAATTATTAAAAAGACACGCATCTGTGTTTTAACATGTGTAGAATCAAATTGTTATGAATTAAGTATTTTTGAATATCCCTGTGCAATAAAGAATTTCTTTTGTATTTACTTTTGTTTTTCTATTTCTTTCCCACCATTTTGTCAATAGCATTGATAGGTACCTACGGAGAGGATCGTTTACCCCTCGTGCTTACACTAAGCTGTTATAAGGCAAATAGAATGGGCCTACCATTCGGTAACTTATTGGACAGTGTCCAACACTTTGTCCCAATTGACACTATTGGTTTTAAATATTTTTTCACTGTCGATTCGGAAACTAATAAAAAAAGCTGTTTTGTAGTCAGGTAAAAAAACCTCTAACGATTCAACAATAGCAGAAATCTCAATATAAAAATGAACCTGCTAGTAGACTTGTAGCTAGCTACTCAGTACGGCATCGACAACACTGACTTACTGAACTATGTAAGCCTGGTACCTTAGATGCTGAATGAAGTGTTTTTTCGATAATAGAAGTCTTTCAACGGAGGGCACATAAACTTAGCTGTCCGCCGCGGTGTTACCCGCGATCCCTCTGGAAAACTTCACTTCCCCGGGATAATAAAATATAGCCTATGTTCATCGGGGATAATGTAGCATACTATTGGTGAAAGAATTTTTCAAATCGGTCCAGTAGTTTCAGAGCCTATTCATTTCAGACAAATCTTTCCTCTTTATAATATTAGTACTTATAGATGTTAGGAGGAATATGAAAGAGTAGCTGAATGGGTAACCTATGGAATAAAACAAAAATGGGTGGACTTTTTGAATTTTATTATTAGATTTACACTGTCATTTACAATAAATTTTATGTTGTTTGTAGGACATAAATCAATATTGCATAACACTAAGGCTAATTGCATTAGTATTTTTGGGGATAAATTAACAAAATATATGCAATATTACAAATTCAAATAAAAATAACGCTAATATGTTACCGGGGCGCGCGGCCCGGCAGGCTCGCGGCAGGCCGAGCGCGGCTGGAATGTGGAACCACCTCGGGGCTCTCTACCTTACAGTTACAGTATAACGTACAACCTACCACAACTTTACAACTACTGTTCGTCCTGTATTCATCGTAAGAGATGTAGCGCTACAGCAATTTTCGAGAACTTGCGAAATTAAAAAAAAATAAATTAAAATATACAAAATCTCTATCACAATACTCGTAAGTAATTAAAGCGATTCAAGTGTGAATACTCCAAATGTTGTAATACTTGCGGCGCGCGCGGTCACTTACACAAACTCATTATTGCAATAAATACTCGGAACAACGCTCGACAGATACGTAAGACAGGGTGACGCCACTATCGCTTAGCTAAATATTGCAAGAACTACGATCATAATACCACCCTAATAATGTAATCCTTCAAAATATGCCATAATAATAATAATGATTCAAATGTATACAAATGCGACTGACTACAACCAAACCGTCGGCGACGCGACGCTACCGACCAAAAGTTACGTTACTTCAGTATAGTTCCACGTCCATGTAGCTACGGTGCTTGTACGAGACTCGACGGTTAAATACATTAATTTTACACACGGTATAAAATACTTAGAAAATTTACAATTCCCACCTTATAGAATAGAAAGTGTCGAGGGGAACGTAGAACCGGAGTGCAGACGACAGGCAAGCTTAGAACACACTAGAGATCAATCCGAGTAACCGTTCAGAAATACATCCATTAAGAACATACAGTTAAAATGTAATACCAAAGTACTTTTCTTAAACATTATTCATTTCGTATTCGAAAACAATATTATATCAAAAGAAGTACATACATTTATACTCATAGATAAATTTGACACGATACCAACGAAAAGTGATCATGGGTCCGGCTAGACGTGTTTCAAAACTGACAATTTGTGTGTACTCATCGGGAGGCATCATTGATTACAGTGACAATTTACTTGCGTATGTACCTTGCAACCGGTTGTCATCGGGGCTGGCTCTTATAAATGATACTATAGTTATTTTTATTATATTTAAATAGAATGTTTAAAAGTATTACGACACGTCCTGATCCTCGACGTCTTGTGCTTGTTCTTTCTGTTCGGTCTCGCCTGGAAAGGAAACACGCACGTTAGGATCCTCCGTCCATTACCACACAGTTTTTAAGAGTTCTTCTAAAAATAGGGGCACGTTTGACCCAAATACAGACTTCTACACGTCAACGTTGGAAATTCAACGGCGCGAATGAACATTTCAAATGAGGGGAGCTTGGAAGTGTTTTACAAAAGAAAGGTTCAAAGTAATTTACACAAAGGGTCCCTTGATTGAATTCGCATGCACAGAAATTGTTATTAGCTTAAATTTTTTTTCCATGTTATAGAATGTCCAGAATCACAGTTGGAACCCAAATGATTGTAGCAATGAAGATGGGACTGTTGTTATATTTACCGGATTCGGCGTCGCCCTGCATGTCGGAGGTCCAGAGCGTGAGGTTGTCCCGCAGAAGCTGCATGATGAGAGTGGAGTCTTTGTAACTCTCCTCGGAGAGCGTGTCGAGCTCGGCGATGGCGTCGTCGAAGGCCGCCTTGGCGAGCCGGCACGCGCGGTCCGGGCTGTTCAGGATCTCGTAGTAGAACACCTGCGGAGATACACATCTTCACTTACGTTTCTATTCAATAAACCAAGTACAGTACGCTCTACGGAATTAGGCATTAGTGAGGTTAGCTGTTTGGGCAGTTGACGTTTTTTACATATAAAATTGTCTACTGCGTAGTACTGCACGTTCTGCATTTACTACTGACAGTTTGCTAGGCAGATGGCAATGTCATGTGGATTGTATACTAAAAGTTCTCAAAGCATTTGGATGGTCTTCTGACTGCCTCCAAGCAATCTAAAATCCCGAATCTACCTGGCGAGGCATTACAGACTTTTCAAAAAGTCCGATTTTTTGCAGTGTAGGTTAAAAAAATCTCCCGACATAAAGCTACGTTATAATGGAACATCGCCAGGGTTTAGATGCGTAAATACGACAGAACAATAATTGTAAAGCGAATATTGAAAGTTTATCATTGAATTTCTATTTACAACAATGACATCAATGTTTTCCGCGTAGTAATGTCAGACATTGCTAATTTATTGGTAAAACAAACATCTGATAGCAAACATATTACTTGCTCAATTACCCTTTGAATACATTAATCAGGCAAATTATAATCTTCATTACACAGAAATGCTGAGCTTCCTGCCAACATTTGTGTTTCAACAAGTCTAGTTAGTTTCAGTTGACTCTGCGGCGATGGTCAGTGAGTCACGATGACGATGTTTGCGTATGAGTCGTCGGGTAAATATTCGTTTTCAGTTTCCTCTTCAAACAATAACGTCACTTGTTAGAACGTGACGATTACAAACTTCTCAATAAGTTGGCAGTTTGTTTTCCTGATTAGAATAAGGGAAAATCTGGTGTTTTTGTGATACACTAAAATAGTGTGGTAACAAAACAACCAGAAAATCACATCAGTCATAAAAATAAACTACCTCATCATTTCAACAGTATGATGTTTAAATGACATGTCATCGCAGACGATTGTACAGTTACCTGTGAAAGCATCTTGCGCCTTGTAAGGCGCTGTCTAAACAACGCCATATCGGCACTAGCATTTCACCGGATGAAATGATGACACCATGCAATAATAATTAAATTACTCATTGAGATTCTAATCGAGTAATTAGTAATTCCGAGACATTACCGGTGAGCTTGCATGAGGAATGTAGAGGAGAGTGAACGAAGAAAGTCAGGCTCGTAGCAAATGAAAATCAGATAACTCTGCCTACCTCTACGGGAAAAAGACATGATTCCCATGTACACACGATTCGTAAAATAATTGTTATGAATAAATGCACTGAACTGTATGTTCCCCAATATAGTCAAAGGTCTACCTTTGCTGTTCTATCTGCTGCAAGGTGTGGTGTAGGTGGAGTATAGGACAAATGGCATAGGGTTGATTTCGATGTACGTCTCCCATTACACATTCAAGGCGTTCAATTCTGTTCTATCCATTGTAGTAGAATGGAGTGATAAGTGGAATGGCGTGTTGTGTGGATACTCACTGAGAAGTTGAGCGCGAGTCCGAGGCGGATGGGATGCGTGGGAGGCAGCTCGGTCATGGCGATGTCGGAGGCGGCCTTGTACGCGACCAGCGAGTTCTCGGCCGCCTCCTTGCGGTCGTTGCCCGTCGCGAACTCGGCCAGGTACCGGTGGTAGTCGCCCTGGAAGTGTACAACAACTCATGTAGATAGTGCAACACGTTTGTTGCTGGTTCTTCACAGTAACACGAAGATAATCTCCTAGTTTTAAGACGACGAAGTGATCCCAGCGGTCCTACTGAATAAATGATTCAATAATAGCCACTTGGAAATTCTACATAGTCACAAAGATACTTTACTCGTGAGTGCGTGAACATCAGAGTCAAAATCGATTGCATAATGTAGCCGGCACAAGTTCGCATTCAGAATATCTAAGTATCAGGGTACTCTTGGAACCAGAGATTTAGATATGCGTTTTTGTCCTGACACACTTTTACTGTAATCGTTACATTAGCACACACATTATTCTTAGTACATCGAGGATCTCATAATGCCATGGTGATATTCTTGGTTCTTCATATTCACAATACTCTGCTAAAGATACACAGAAAAAAGGACAACTGGTGTTTGTATAGTGAGGCAAGATAAAAGATTGTTTTTTGTTTCTTCTTTCTTTGATAACTTACAAAAAACCTAACACCAAGTCTAGCATGTCGTTGAAACACAACAGAATTCAGCTTTTAGGTTTTGCCCGCAGATATTAAGCTACCCATTCACGATACATTCACCAATCCTAATGGAGTGGTCGTCTTCCAAATTCGTAAAAACATCTTGGATGGACACGTCGTCCAGCTCTGGATTTCCAAACAGATTGAAATCCATGCGAGTCCAGTTGGATGTCTACGAAATGGACGTCTCGTGAAGTACCTTTATATTGCAAAGATAAGTAAGTATAATCTTAAGTAAGATAAGTTATTGGAAAAACAATGACTGGCAGCTAACGCGATAGAATAACAGCTCTGTCTCGCGATGTACTTTCAGCCTTCCTGCTCCTATTCTGTATAGCCATTATTTCCATTGAAATGAGTGACAACTTGTCGAGAACAAAACATTATTTAAGCAAGTTCGTGATGATTTCACGAACTGCAACACACCAGTGTCGAAAAGTTTGCTCAATGCTGATGACTTCTTCCTGTATCAGACATTCTTCAGAGCCTAGTAACGCTTGACCCACTTCTCTGAATCAGTACTGTGCGACCTTTGAATAGAACTAACATAGACGTCACATTTACATATCCTGCCACGCCTATACTAGTACAAAAGCTATACATGTCATCGGAGGCGGCAATTCCGTTGAATATCCTTGAGTGTACTCAAATCTTCCATGATTTTTCAAAGATAAAAATAAACCTAAAAATATTTTTGTTAGGAAATTGAACGCTATCTTAGCATCGAAGATAATCGTAGTGAAAAAATGTTTACATTTAATATCACTCAGTATTATTCTCTGTAGCAACCCTTGTTTCAATTATGAACAAGTAACTCCAATCCAAGCTTGTTTCCACGTAAAATGTCCCATATTAATTCTATCAACGTAAGTTATGGCAGGCAATATAAGAATTATAAGCAGTTAAGTATAAAGCTCCACCGGGCCTAGTTCGCGTGCCCGTGACCCGATTTATCCAGGTCAAGGAATCGAACGGGCACACGCCTGCCGCGGACGGCTGGACAAGTGATTGAAAAAGCGGAATTTAATATCGTGCCCTAAAAATAGCCACCCTAATTTGTTTACAAAAAACCCAATAACTCTGTAGATTTAGCCTCGATTACGACAAAATATTTGAATAATGAGATTGACTATGGACTTTAGTGGAAACACAAGATTGGATTAGAAATACACCTATGATTTTACGGGAACAAACGATGCAAATACAAAGGAAGGGTAAAGTGATTGATGGGTTGTGTGAAAAGGGATATTGACGAGCGAAATATAACGACAGGTGCTAAAATGAGGCGAATTTCTTATGGAATTGCGTTACCATTGGTGTATTCAGAGATTGAACATACCTTCATTTTGTAATAGAAGACTTTGGACTCGCCGGTCTGTGAGCTGGGGATGAGGTGTTTGTCGAGCACGTTGAGGATGTCCGAGCAGATGTCGCGCAGCTCCTTCTCGACCTGGCTGCGGTACGCTCGGATCATGTTCAGTTTGTCCTCCGCGCCCTGCAACAATAAATAAATAAATAATGCTGGACTTTTTTACACAGCATCATCTAGCCCCAAAGTAAGCAGAGCTTGTGTTATGGGTACTACATGACTGATATACTACTTATACTTTTTGTTTGTAAATACATACATATTATACATAGAAACACCCCCACAATCACCTAATGTGCTGACTCACTTCCTACATAATAGTAATAGATAATGGACATCCAAGGTTTATATCGTTTTATTTACAAACAAGAATATTACATCAAAAGACATTGAATCTCTACATAAGCTTTCCCAAAACCAGTAAAGACCAATCTTTACATGTTTTGGGTCTTAGAAAATCTTATGAAGAGATTCATGCTTCCTTCCCAAGTTGCCTATGACTTCTTGTTGTATCATAAGTTCTGTCAACTGTAGGATAGGAATTCGGCAAAGGTGCTGACAAACTAGCCTTTCCAAGATGTTGAGTAGCTGTTAAGTCTTTTCAAATAGTTGCCTCCTAAATTCTCAGCAAAATAGGAACGGTTAATTTCTTGAAAGTTCATTGAGAAAATAATGATTTCTAACTGAATAACACATTACATTGTTTTATCTACGCATCTAAACAGTAATTCTAGGTTCACATACCATAATTTAATGGTTGTTTTTCGGAACATGGCTATTTTAATGAGCAATAAACGTAGGAACGCGTTTGTACTCAGCCGAGGGACGGGCAGTGGTGCAGAAAGCATTATAAACTTACGTAACTATCGTATTTCACTCACAAAGAGGATGGAAAGAGAAAAGACGGATCTAATTACCAAAAAACAGTTTTCTATTCAACATTTAGAACAAAAGTTTCATGGCGAAGTACAGGAAGCATCGTAATCTGCGTGCCAACTATATAATAAATTGTGGCGTGTTGAGTATGGGATCCGCAATAATCTCCGGATGCTATCGATATGTTGAAGTACGAAACTATTTAGAATCAATAGACGGGCTATAACGATCTATTCAAGCGTAGGTTTGCATTCCCTCCCGCATACAACTGAGAGTACCTACATCTTTGTAATTAGATTGAGAGCTCAATCAATAACCACGACTGGCAGAATTGCGAAGATGAAAATTGAATAAAAAGCTGATCTAAGATTCGTCGCCGCAGTGAATATTTGTAGAACAATGATAATGACACTGACTAATGCCCGGTTTCTATATTCAACGGACATTCGTAGGTAAGAGCTACGACTCGTTTTCACATACAAATTTTGACAGCTAACTTACCGCCGGTTTCTAGCTGTCAAACTTTTGTATGTAGAAACGAGTCGTAGCTCTTACCTACGACTGTACGTTGAATATAGAAACCGGGGGTAAGAGACTAGCGACGCTAAAGATGGACGTTCGTACTAGTACACACTACACATGCCATTTACGCCGCAAAGAAAGTGCCACGCCCAATTTATAAAGTAAATTTCGCTTTATTAACCTAGTAATATATGGGTGCGTGCGGCTTAATATCATTGAATATGATGTCAGCTTGCGACTAACTCATCGCTTACTAAATACGCAAAATATTTCTTTGCACATCCTGACATTTATCAAATTATGTTACTGAATATTCTTGTCGCTAATCTAAAACAGCATAAATACTATGGCCCGAGTGTTCAGTGTTCAACTCAATTTAACAGAGCTGTTTGTCCTATACAAAAGATAAAAGAAAATTTAGAGTCACCATCAGATAATGTTTTTCAATGCGGTGAAACTAAATGAAAACATGTAGCACTTCAGGTTTCAATCGATATTATGCAGATTAACCTGGTTGTGACCTTTTTGTAAGTCTAATCACGTCCGCAACTGCATGAACTCTCTCGCATGACTCACGGCGAATCAATCGCTGTCATGGCATAAATCGTCACTGCAACTAGTCAAGGTCGGCCTGACGAACTAGCACACGACAGTTCATTGTGTAAACATGTTCCTACACAATTCTATTGAAATCTCTCCATTCTGGGATTCGGCCATTCAATGTTGGTATCGAAAAAGTGCTAGAGTATCATTGCAAGATTGAATAGAATTTGGAATTATGAAACAAGAGAGCTGGATTGCTCCGAAAACATTTAAGAAGTCACAGGCCACAGAGTAAAACCGAGGCACACGAATTCTACCAGTATCAAAGCCGGATATCCCTCAATCCGCGGCGACGCCACGTGTCCAACATTAATTTATTCTCAAGAATAAGCGCGCAGGCCCAGACATTCAGACTTCCAGTTGCAATGTTATACGTGCAACTCTAACGGTCATCTCGCCACTTCGGCGCGCAAAAAACTTGTGAAAGTTTTTTATCTCTAACTGGGACATTTTCGACATTTCTTATTGTGTTCCTTCTTCGTTACACTAGGATAGATTTTGGAATTTTGTAAGGTTCGCCAATTAGAGATTGAAGAAAATAAATCTAGGACATAGAATGAAAACTCAGGTAATCTCTAGGTGAACGGATACGACAAATCAACAGATACGAATAGATAAAGTTCATTAGTAAACTATCAGGCTACGCTTACAACCTGATAACGCGTTTCAACTCTAGAGACGCAATAAAGTACCCGATAACAGTATCGCAACGACTTTTATTCGGATGAAACAACCAAGTGACCTTCACGCACGAGAGTGATAACTCTAACGAATGCCTAATCGTTATTCACAGTCCGAATTACACACACTTACATCTTAGAATGTATAAGTAAGTGGTATTTTGAATTGTATTGAACTTACTAGATATATGAAATGAAAATTGTATAATAACAATTCCGTCTCCGTAGATCACTTTAGCTTTGCAGGTAATTTCTCCACTATTTACATTTAGTTTTATCCTTCTAATTTGACTCCCTCATAACGAGTAATGCGTCTCTCGAGACAGTCTACATTACATAACCCAGCTCTTGATCGTTCCGCAACTTTTACACCTGTGACTTTCAAAGTAACTCCCAAGGTGTAGCTGAAGCTCATACATTATTGGTTTCGTTATAAGTTTCAGAGACAACAAGTTGATAACATCCACCGTCGGGAGAGCCAGACTGCTAGACTCGTAACTTTGTACAAATTAATGCTTTGATCTCGGTTAAGTGTGATTGTGTTATTAAACTGAAGCTTTCAATGGATATAACTTTAATGAAAATGTAGATATTTGCGACTATTAATTAATACCAAAGACCGTTATTTCGAAGTTCACACCTGCATTCGAAGTGCCTACCTCGCATAAATGAATAATGCTACAAAAGAAAACCGAAACAAGATTGATCGCAAATTCTAAAGTATATTTATTGAGGGTCTTTCAATACGAAACAACTATGAAAACAGCGAGCAGGGAATGACGTCAGACGACCTACAACAAAGCGTCTTTTGGAGCGTACGGCCTTTGATAACTTTTTCTCAGTACTGCGGCTAAAGCTCGCAAGTAAATTGATGCGAAATAGACCTTCTGAACAGAAATGGCGAGTCAATGTAACAATACAGCGCGCTATGCTAACTGTACAGCCAGAGCGAAAGAGGAGTCATTTTGCTCCGTTTGTAGGTTATTACGCAGCGTGGTGACCGTTTACAGCGCAGAAAAGCACGCGTAAGTGAAAATGTTCGCAATATCTGCCCTATAAAGTTTAACAAGCTTCGGAAATGCTCATTGGACCGAATGTTACATACATCGAAAACAATTTTCGTACCGACGTCATGCAAAATGAGGTTGGTACAAAAATCGATGCTTCATAGCGCCGTGTCATTTGTAGAGCTCGCCGGGCGACTGTAGCGAGGCTGTGGGGCAGATTGCCCAGATGGGGTAATATTCTAGGGAGGTTACGCCCGCGGAAAATTATCTCCCAGCCCAGCTGTGTTGCGTAGTTTGCGTACGTCGAGTGCGTCTATTATAACATTTATGATGTATTTTGAAATCGTTTGAATTGAGTCGCGCAATAAAAGTATAATAAAGTGTACTATATATTATCTACTAGGTAGACTCGATGGCTATTCCGATAAAACAGTGTTTTTCGCGAACCACGCCAAAGTAATTGAATTTCTTCTCATTTGTGATTCAAATGTAGGGATATGGTTGCATAATTTTCTTATTCAATACGTATTCCGACACTTTATTAACTGCGAACGAGATAGGATACTACACATGAGTCATTTTCCCTATTACGAACAGAATCCGTTCCTTCCCACCTTCCGCATTTTGCGATAAAATTATCTTTAGGAGAATAAGAAAAGTCAATGATTCGAGGGACACAAAGATGGGAAAATAATAATTACGTCGAAACCTAGTTTACATACATACATAAAGTCATGCCTCTTTCCCAAAGGGGTAGGCAGAGACCACGGATCTCCACTCGCTACGATCGTGACACACAACTATCTCCTCATTCACTCTCATTACATTGTTCATGTATGAACAATGTAATGAGCTCGTCGGTTTAGGGTACTTTTGACCTGGCCCTTCCCCAAAATGTCGCCAATTTGATCCAAGAAGGTTCGCCAAGGGCTTCTACTTTCAGCTGTACCATACACGCTCGCCTCATAAACTTGCTTTGTCAAACAACTGTCACCCATCCTCTCTACATGCCCAAACGTATGCATAAACGTAGTTTGCTTTGCTTTTTTGTACATTTGTTACATCACCATACAACTATTGTAATACCATTTGTGCAAGACAAGCAACAAGCAGGCATTAGCTACGTCAGGGCTACGTCATTACAAAACTATTTAATCACGCCGATATGTGGGTGGTATGTTTATCTGATAAGGCGTACTAAGTGGCGAAATTACGTAATTCAAATTGGTGATCCCAATGTAAGTTGAACTAAGTTCAACATAGCACTTATCAATGTCATACTAATCTGATTAGGGGCCAATTAAGCATTAGTTCTAATGAATAATACAGTATACAAGTGCAGTTAGGTAGCAACTTGAGTTTGTATTTTGCTTAAGCAGTTATCACATTGCTCTACCAATAATAAGCCCGTCTAATTAGTAACTAGCAGAAACTGGCTACTTAATATTGCAATTGAAGCTTTATTTACATCAGTACCTACAAATGAGTATGATCTTGATCCTGATGAGTCTTTTGCGTGGAAACAAACAGAGAAACGATTTTTTTTAAGTTTTTTAGTGTTGTGTGTTATTTTAAACTTACTTTTGTTTCTTCCTTCTGTTCGATTGAGGAGATAATCCGCCAGGAGGCGCGGCGTGCGCCTATCACGTTCTTGTAGGCCACTGATAGCAGATTCCGTTCCTCCACTGTTAGCTCATTGTCGGAGACGTTCCTTGAGGCTACGTTCTTCATGGCCTCAACCATTTCTGAAAACATACACAACTTTATGTAAGTAGGTAACTTAGGGGCCAAGTCAACCATGTGTATTTAAATGGCACCTAGCTTTTAAAACAATTAAGTTGAGTGCAACTTTTTGACACAGAAATGATGAGCATCTCTACATATCCTATCAGCCTAGAAGAATCAATTAATTACAGCTTGATATCCTTAATAGAGATAATTTAACAGCAACATTTTATTGATTGTTTTTTGGTGAAGCGAAACCACAATATTTATAAACACATGATAGCAAAACAACAATGCTCTTCCATGTGAGACACAAGAACCGTTAAAATAGCAGAAATTGGCTAACAGATAAAGTTATGTCATGGAACTCAGTGTCAACTCTGTGGCCATCTGAGACTGAAGAGGAGAGCTCCTGAAGACCTTATCTAGCTCTCTATTGGAGCATTTATTATGTGGAATGGCCACTGGGCTCTTACCACTCGTGCCCTTCACGAACGGAAGCAGGATAAAACTTTAGCTAAGTGCCCAGAAAGGCAGATGGCAAGATTAAAAAAAGAGATATAAAAAAAACTCTGTGGCCATCATTAATAAACATGGTGTAAAGTTATGGGGGGTGCTACTTAGGAGTAGCCATAAAATTTTTGGAGTTAAGACCTGGCGTAACTTTACACCACATATTAATAACGGCCTGTGTATACAAGCCTATTTAGAATGGAGTGTTTAATCATTATCAATGCATTACATGTTCATGCACACTCAGTCATCAATCATCTGTTGCCCTAGAGAAACTTTCAACCAGTTGATCTTTTGAACTTACTAGATTAAGTACTTGGTCTAAGTAGTCATACAACATACCTAAACTACAGCTGTGCATAAAGGATCAATGTATGTGTAGTTACAGCCTAACAGATTGTGTTTGACCTTTATCAATAACTGCGGTATCAGCTTATGTCAAGGTCACTTCAACGAGGTTAATAACCTCTATTCTACAAACAATTAATGCTGGTCATCTTTATCTGGTGCAAGACAAGGTTACGTTTTTCTCAATAGTATTGAAGAAGTAACGTGATAATTAGTAAATAGTAAAAATAGTGTTGGCTTTAGTAATAAAAATAAATACTTTCTCAAATTCCATCTAGTTTTTGCTATAAATATAACCTCTCAAAAATTGGCACATGTGTGAAAATCAAAGCTACAACTTTTATACCTACATTTTATTAGGTCAAGATACATAGAATGTCTCGAGGTAAAGGCAAAAACAATGTCGACAAAAATCACATCAGCTGTTCTATTAAGTTCAGTTCCAAAGCCTTTATTTACTGTGAATTTTTACAGTTTACTTAATTCTATTTTTGCACACCAGACCGGCTATTCTTCAGCATTCAGCTTCTATTAAGCTCACCACATTCAAATCACTTGTTTTCTTAGCAAGTTACATAGATGGTTTAGAGCTTCTAGCCTCAAAGTAAAGCATTTGCTGCAATTTAGGTATTCTGCCTTGTAGACTGTCCATTTCATTCTCATCCCAGAGCCATGCTTTGAAGCATGGGAAGACAGATTACTCTTGATTATATAATATATAATATAATGCTGGACTTTTCACACAGCATCATCTAGCCCCAAAGTAAGCAGAGCTTGTGTTATGGGTACTAAGATGTTTATTTTATGTACTAGATTTTGCAGTACTTGTGCATTGCTTATTGTAGCTTAATTATATAAGTGGGTATGTGTGAATTGCTTTCTTATTTATTTAAATAAAACAGAAAAACAAAAGCATTATTATGAATAAAATATCAGGAATTTGCCATTCATAAATAATGATTTCACAAACTTGGATTCTTCAAATGCATATCTTTTCAAAATATAAATTACAATTCAGATATAGTACAGTAAAATAGTTTCTGAACAAAATGTAATTTTAGTCAGTGAGTGGAACTCTGCCCAATTAGTGACAAGTCATGGCATTGCATGCCATTAGATGTTAAAACATAGTATATTCATGAAATATTATTAGTGTACCTATGCTAAATAGACTGGCATTGACTACAATGCCAGTATAAACAATAGTAGCTTGTTAAAAGGTCCCATGAGGTTCCACACCTATTGATTTTCATACCACAAGCCAAAGTAGCTTAGGATTTTCAACTTGAACTTGGCAAAGATGTCTGGGTGTGGTTTCCTTACAAGGTGGCTAAATCATGAATGTAGGCTCAGCAACCTTGTGTGAACATGTATATCCAATAAATAAGCATTGTAATGAATGTTGCAGACAACCATTCCATAAAGATAACCTTTTATAACTTATTGTTATAGGGTGCAGCATGAATTACTAATGTAATGACACATTATCTCTAGGTCATACAAATCTGCAGTGTATGCTCATTTTCAACTAGCCCTAGTATTTATTTAGTAGTCAAAACGATAAGATACTTCGGTAATCTACATTTTCAGTGATAATTCATATAAAGGTCATTGAACTCCACACCTCGTAAGTTCGTAGTTGGATAATCCCAATCTCATCAACTGAGACAATGAAGTTTACAGAAACTATGAGAAGAGAAAGATAACCTTTACAATGACCGCATTGCACGAAAAAGTTATCGCGATTCACCGCGAGGAGTACACAGGTAGATCTCTCGTGGTGCTAAATCATGAACAATAGGTGAAATCTGAAGAGAATTGCGCCGCCTAATACAACCAGAGCGTTCCGCAAGCTTTACATCTTGTGACTTTTCCAAGGTACGATATGCATGACCGATTTTAGTGACATCGATCGCACTTCTTGTCTGGAATAGGACAAATGGGAGACGTTTTTTTTTCTAACTTGAGACGAGATTTCGTCACTTTGTTCTAACGAAATCTCTAATTCTAAGACTGAAAACTCCATCATTACTCATTCAAGAATGTTGTGACATTCGATAGAGACCTTCAGACCCATTTCTTGGCTGTAAAAAATGTAAAGGACAACCCACCGGCGGATGACGCATCGATCGCTGACCAAGCCTAACGAATGCCATTGATTTGTTAGTATGCCGCTAAAGAGTTATTGGTTGAATGTGTTGGGCCACTTTAGATCTAAAACAGTTTATTTCATGGACATATCGATAGCTTTCATCTAGAAATTTCCCCAACTATCACCAAAACGTCTTTCAACTGTCGGCGAATTTACGATAGAATTTTTGTCCTAACGATAGAAGATATAACAAAAATATGTACTCACCATCATACCGCTCAGCCTGCTCGGCGAGCTTAGCTTTGTACACATTATCTTCCCTTTCGGACATTGTGGATGACAAATGATTTTTCACTAACTAAAACCGAATCGCCAGGTCACTAATTCACCAAGATGGCCGCGCCCGCCAACCGAATCCAAATTCGATCTTCAACTAAACTCCGCCCATGACGTCATAGAAATGGCAGCTTCCGTTATCTCAATTATTGCCATTTTCTAATTCTAATATCTACTACTTATCAATAGGAAAACCAGGTAAAAATGAGAAGACGGCTCATAGAGCAGAGTAGAAGAGTAATTATTTTAACCTTGCTCAAGTAGGATTATAAGATAAGAAAAAGATCAGGGAAGTTTAAACCTAAAATAAAGTTTGATCAAAGTCATGATAACTGTAGAATGTCTCAACTGTCATGTGGTGGTCTGCGCATTGTTCCAAGAACAAATTGCAAACTTGAGCAAAGTTTTTAGTTAAATAGGTATTTACATAGTCATAGACATTCGTTTATTTACTGCATAAACACCAAAAAAAAATACAGCAATCAATAAAAAGGAAGAGACAGTTTTACACACCTACCTACATTTTTTGATAGAAATAAACTTTTGAACTACCTTGAACCCTCCTTAATAGAGAGGGCAACAGCAATTAGGGCCGTATCTATTTACTAGAAACCCTATCTGTGATGAGCCATGTTGGAGCCCTGTTGGATTACCTACTTCTTAGGTTCTTTCTATGGCGTACTTAGGTACCTCACTAGGTAGGTAGTACAACTATGCTGAGATGATGGTGGTGCAACTTAAGCTTGTCAATAAAACAGCGTACTAATACGAGAGCTTTAGGAACGACTTGAGGGCTTGTTTCCTTATCTGTGAGCAACATCCTTAGAAAGCTTTATCAAACTAATGATATAATAAAATTACGAGCTCGAAAGACGACCTCTGTAGCGCAATGGGCAAAGGCCCGCCTGCGTCACAAAAGGTAGTGGGTTCGATCCCCGCGGCGGAACCAATGTTTGTATGATCTACAAATATTTGTCTTGGGTCTGGGTGTTTCTATGTATAATATGTATGTATTTACAAACAAAAAGTACCTATATAAGTAGTATATCAGTCATCTAGGTATGCCTTATTAAAATAAATAAATAAATAATGCTGGACTTTTCAAACCGCATCATCTAGCCCCAAAGTAAGCAGAGCTTGTGTTATATGTACTGTCGCTGTTCGTGTGTTGAATTTAAACTTGCTCTCACTCATAAAATTTTCCTATTTTAGGAGATTTTTGTAGAAATGGCAACCTCTTATCTTCTTTTCTCTAAAATATCATCTGTCAAATTTGTCACCAAACTGCCAGACAAGAGTTCCGATCAGTTCCGATTAAATTCAAACACAATGTCATTGTTATTGTTAACATTCACCGATTTCCCAAAATCTTACAAAAAAATCGATGAATGATTAGAGTGATAGGTTAGCAAAATCTTGATACTGCCTTTCTTTGTAAGGTTCAAATCTCGTTCAATTATAGGTATTGGCCTCGCACGAATTAGAACTCTTTGGCGGTAGGGTTTGTGCGTTTACTTGCTTGTCGTTGTGAATGTGATCACAGAATAGATTAGTGTGCCAGTTGTGCCGGTTCGCAGCTCAAGAGAGCCTCCCTGACCCTGTGGAGCCTCCCTACCCTAGTCGTTCTTTCGATCAATCAAGCAATCTCGGATCAAGCCGATCAAGCAAACAAAGCCAAAGTTTCATTTTCATTTCATTTTCAATCACAAGAAATTGAAAATACTTGGAAGGAAAGTCTCAAATACATTTTGCTTTGTTGCTGGTGGTGGTGTTGCTGTTGGTGTGAAGTGACTCTTGACTCTGGCCAAATTGTGTTCACAAGTTTGCAAGTTTAGGGCTTGACGATCCCCCGCGTTCAACGGATGAGAGTTTGGTGTGAATCTACCGAGCTCCCAGCAAAATCTCTTTAGTTGACGTCTTCACAAAGTAACTAATAGTTAAAGGCTTATTTGTATCAAAGATGTCTAATGTTACCTACGACATGGATACTTCGGGCGGGCTGATGCCGGTTAGTACTCAACTGATCTCTTTAATCCTGGCGCCATTTTCTCATACAAGCTAGTTTTTCTGTTACATTGTATGTGTTTTAGCTAATTCGGGCGTTGATAAAGCCACCCGATGAGGAGCCAATTGTTCCGAAACCGAAAAAAAGCCAACATCCTTATTACAAGAGGCCTGGCAAGGGACACAACCATGACTCTTGCGACGCGTGTGGTGAAGGAGGGGACCTGATATGTTGCGACCGCTGTCCAGCTAGTTTCCATCTAGGTTGCTAGTAAGTTACACAAATTACCAACGGTTGGAAAGTTACTCTTACTACGGGAAAAAAATATTTTTTCCCGTAGTAAGTATAACTTTCCCAATTCTCATCCATGCCTTGGAGGGCACTGGTCTGTTGTCACTCATAATTGACTGTAAAGCCACTAAACCATGGCAGTGTCGAGATAGCATTCCAATTATGTTCATTTTAGTAAATGAATTTTTTCAAACACAAAAAAAAACATTGAAAACAAATCATGATACTGTTTTGTCTTAAATATCATAATAAATACTTTTCCTCCAGTGGGCACACATTTAGTCACACATTTAGTTGCACTACATACAAAGAATACTAAGAATGATTTTGCAGTGATCCCCCACTTGACGAGAATGACATCCCTGCTGGCTTGTGGCTGTGCCGTGAGTGTCGGGCCTCTGATGCTGAGAAGCCGGCCAGTGCACGCGGTAGCCGGGCCCAGTCACCCGTTGACAACAAGTCTGATACTGAGAAGAAAACTAGGTACTAGATATTTAAAAACAAACCAAAGAATTTTACAGAAACATAACTAACCTGGGAACACCTAGCTTGTTAGCCAAACAAAAAGTTTTTTGCTGTTGGATAAGACTAGTACAGTATTGAAAGGCCTATGTGCTGCAGTGGGCAAAATCAGGCTGACGATTATCCCACTAATATAATATCCCACTTCATATAATAAAGCTGAAAGTTTGTTTAGATGTTTGTATGTTTTAGTATCAATCATGCCTAAACCAGTGAACCGATTTGGATGAAACTTGGAATAGGCGTAGATAGTGACCTGGAATAGCATATAGGCTGGTAGAGATCGC
The DNA here is from genome assembly GCA_963565295.1 of Epirrhoe alternata. Classification (NCBI taxonomy): domain Eukaryota; kingdom Metazoa; phylum Arthropoda; class Insecta; order Lepidoptera; family Geometridae; genus Epirrhoe; species Epirrhoe alternata. Next base: position 9,839,522 of record OY751396.1, on the reverse strand, counting down.
TATTTAGCGATAAGACCGCCGATTGTATGTCATAGTTAAGTTTTTTGTTTAGTTTTCTATTTTTGTTAAAAAAAAATTTATGTGGTGTGCAATAAAGTATTTTCTATCTTTCTATCTATAGGCTATTCAAAATGTTGGTACCACGCGGGCGAAGCTGCGTGCATACATAATTATGTACATTAAATTGGCAGAGAATTCATTAATTTGGCATTGCCATGGAATGGCAAGATTGTTAGATCCCCAAGAGGCCAAGAGTGCATTATTTAGGATGAATTTGATAAATCTTAAAGATTGACTGTATCTTAAACTTTCAGAAGTCTTCGTAGCCGCGACAGCGCAAAAAAACGTAGCAAGGAGGATTCCTCAGACTCAGAAGAGAAAGAGAAGGAAAAGGAGGAGAAAGAACTCACTCCGATGGAGATCCTAGTGAAGGCTGCTCGGATCATGAACCCCACTCAGTTTGAGCTGCCGAGGGAAATGCGGGTCCCTTGCATCTTTCCTGGGACTGAAAAAGGTATGCCTAAAATGCATTTTTTATAGATGTAACTATTCACAACACAGTATTTAAGTAGTGTAAACTCTATATAACGACACTGAAGGTACTGTGCATTTTATGGAGTTATAGAGAGTTGTCGTTATATAGATAACAGTCAGCAACAGTGTCTACACTTGTGCAAGCAATCCCAATTTGTAAACAAAAGAACTAATTTCTTAGAGTTTATTAAGAGCTAGGATAATAAAGTGGCAAATGAACATACACAGCTGCATAGTTTTTAGGTTTTTACTAATTTAGGCAACTTTTTTTTTATTTTTTTTTCTTCTGTGTTAATCTGCAATCAGTCTCGCGACTATAAGCGGATGTGTTGTAAGTTGTTGTAGTTTGTGGCTCGTGCTCCACTTTTGGAGCGCGACTTCTTAGGCATTTGCTAGCTTCTTCGGTCTAGCGTTTGGATGTCTTTTCTCTTTAGTCTTTTTTGGTAGCTCTGTTGGAGCAGCTGGGCTGCTAGCTTGTTGGGGTGATGTGCTAGGCGCGCTTTATATTTTGCAGCAGTCTATCTGATCTCCTCTTTAACCGTGCTCATTTGCAGGTGTTCGTGTACTTCCGTGTTCGTGATGAACCAAGGAGTGTTTGCCATGGTTTTGAGCATCATATTTTGGGCTCTCTGTATTGTAGCGATATTGGAGTTGCTGGTGCATCCCCAGAGTTGGATACCGTACATCCAGATTGGTTTCAGTATGACCTTATATATCAGCAACTTGTTGTCTATGGATAACTTCGAATTCCTTCCCAGTATCCATGCTAGGTTTCTGAATTTAATATTCATTTGCGCTCTCTTGTTTTTTATGTGATGTTGCCAGGTTAATTTTGGCAACTTAAAAGGTACTTGTTATTACAATTGTTGTCGTTATTGAGAGTGGGTGTATGTTATATAAAGTGTATCATTGTATGGAAAAAAAGCTAAACCAACCAAAGCCAAGTGATTTCGTCGCTTTAGGGAGTTTGTCGTTAAATGGAGGTTACACTGTATTTCAGTAATGTAGTATATACTATGTATGTATTTACAAACAAAAAGTATATAAATAGTATATCAGTCATGTAGTACCATAACACAAGCTCTGCTTACCAAAGTAAGCACTTACACTTACTTACTTACTTACTCACACAGTTACTTTTTCACACAGTATCATCTAGCTCCAAAGAGCTAGAGTTCCTTCCCAGTTCCAAAGTCCAGCATAATTTATTTATTACAGAGGGCTGTAAAGGCGGCGGGCCGAGCGTAATATCCGTGGATGCAAGTGGATGCGTGCCTTTGCCAGCGAAGGCCTGCTTCGTTTGTCGCGCGACTTGTCGCGTCGCGCCTCTCTTGCAGTGCGACTATTGCCCGCTACTGTTCCATCAGGTACCTACTTTACCAGTCTACCCTCGTTTTCACTAAGCGCTTTTGAATTCGGACCATTCCTTCCTTTTATTCTTCCTTACTTCGGATGGAAAGCCAAGACACTACTCAACATGGCTGTAATAATTTAATCTATATCTGTAAAAGAGCGTAAGCTGACTGACTCATAATCGCCACAGAAATCGCTGCAAGAAGTGTATCTTCATTTTATAACAAGCCAGGTGATATTTTCGAATATTCAACCCCAAAAGTGTTGAAAAGGGGTGAAAACGTTAGTATGAAAATTGTTAGTGTACTTTTCTATAAAACATAACATTGTTTCCCAGGATTGCCTGGATCCGCCGTTGACAGCGTTGCCGACCGGTCGCTGGATGTGTCCTAACCACGTGGAACAGTGCATTGTAAGTACACTATTATTTGCATAGTTAGATTGACTCTACACCTTCAAAATAACGAATCACAATCAAATTGGATATTTTTGACTCGCATGAAGGCAGGTCGAGAGTATCCATAAAATTCTGATATTGAATTATTTTTGTAATGTTTAGAAGGTAATTTAGTTTTGTTCTTGCAACATTTCAACTCGTTTGTGTTCACATATTTTGATAACGAATCTAAAACTGTTCAAATGGCTACCTTATTGTATGAACTTTATACGGTTGTAATCTGTTTTGTGATCTTTAGAAATAAAAAAAAGTAGTTTACACAGCTCCTGATAGAGACAACTCAATGTCTGGTAGAGATCGCTATTTAGCGATAAGACCGCCGATTGTATGTCATTGTGATTTTTTGTTTAGTTTTCCATTTTTGTTTATTTTTATTATGTGGTGTGCAATAAAGTATTTTCTATCTATCTAAATCAATCTACTGTTTTCTGAGGAGTATTTTTAGTTCTTAAAACTTTTTTATAGTTCAATTGATTGCTACTCGATCGCAATGGCGCTTGTACAAACTTAGTCCAACAATCACGAGCAAATAGCAATTGCTCGCACATATTCTAATAACCCAACCGAACTATCCAGTCAGCAAGAAGTCCATGAACTTTTGATGTTTTAGAATCTTCTACATCTTAAGTTCGTGGGGCTTAAGCTTAAACCTAAGTTTAAACTGCTTTGCCTTGAACCATTACTTTTTGAAAAAAAAAATACACAACCATGATGAAAATAAAGCTTTTAAATCTTCAATTGTTCACGAACTTATGTCGCTGTCTGTATGTCAGCATGTAAATATCTGTTGTTCCAGGACTGGAAGCTAGTGAACTCTATCTCGTTATCAGAGCGCGTGGCCTTATGGGAGCGTTGGACGGGGCCGTTGGACCAACACGCCGTCAAGATAGACTTCATCCGGCACGCGAGACGGTACCGGACACGATTTCGGTCAGTTTTACAGCACATCTTGGCAATCTTGGCATTTCAAAATACCATTATTATTAGACTACCTGTTTCATACATGTTTCTATAAAACCTTTAGCGACAAAATTTTGCTTTTGGTGTATACAAAAAGTACAATTTTAAAGAATTCTCGCGTACTCCTTTAAAGAAAAGCATTTTTTTTAATCAGACCACACATAGAAGTGTTCAAAGATGTGGCGATGACGCAAATAACATTACTGTAAACCTTTACATCCCCAGTCAAAAGATACCGATATCAGCCGTTGGGCGTGTCCGCGTGCCCAGTATGGTGAAGCTGCACTACGAGTCTCCGCCGCCATTGCTGCCCTCCAGGAGGGAACATGTTCGTTGCAGGAATGGTAACATCCCACGATTCATTCTCACCTCTCTTGGCACTCCAATTATTATTCATATATTAGCCTATAGTCTTTTTCACGCCGGAACGTATGCCTGACACATTGAACTTGTTTCGTTTCACGTTGTGTAGCTCACAACAATTTTGAAAAAAAAATCAAGAAAAAAAAATTAAACGATAAAACATACAAAAAAACATGTTTTTGTCTATTTCCTGTTTAATTATTTTATAAATTATCATAAATGAGCCATAAAATTTAAATAATTAAACAATAAACATTTTCTTTAAAACTCCGTCAAATAACAGTACTGAGTAAAATGTACTACGTAAAAAAATAATCGTTGGTTTAGTTATTTTTCACCTTACTAGCTCAAAAAGGGCGCTTTTGCCGCGTAAAAACAGTGAGCAAAACTCTACTTTGCTCACACTATGAGGAAAAGTGATTTGAATTTAGAATGGCACGAGCAACCAATGAGAATCGAATATTACAGGCCGCAGCGTGCGCCCGGCCAGGCGGCGGCGGCGGACTAGGTACCCTGCTACTTGAGGGGGGCAAAAAAAATAGCGAGAATTGGTTTACCTTACATCTTGTATTTTAGAAATGAAAAGTCTTATCAAAATTTTCGATTCCGACGGGATTCGAACCCGCGATGATTAGACGATCCTCCTAAAGCCGGAGTGCATTCGACCGCTCGGCCACAGAACCACATGTGTCGATTTTGCAATTTTTGATAAGCTCATATTTATCGGTTAATATCATCGCGGGTTCGAATGCCGTCGGAATCGAAAATGTTGATAAGACTTTTCATTTCTAAATGGACCAAGTGTGGTTTAGCACTATAAAATTACAAAAAAATCTTGTATTTTTTCGCTAGTAAGGTGAAAAGTTGTATGTATCACACGAGAGCAAAATATTTTGTTGCTTATGCTTTTGAATCTCTCACTACACTCAGGATTCTAACATAGAATCACTCGCTACGCTCGTGATTCAAATATAGAATCCTTCGTTTGTTCGAGATTCAAACTCAGCACTCGCAACAAAAACGAATTTTGCTCTCTTGTGGAACAATGTACTATTATCTATGAATGTTCGATTGAGATGAACTGATAGTAGTGAAATAAAAATCGATTTTGCTAGTCTCGATTAATCTATAGGGTATTACTATTTGATGGACTTTGACATCATCTTGAAGTGTCGCGCTAACGTTCCGCCGTGAAAAAGACTATAGTGACTAAGCTGCGGGTTTCCTCACGATGTTTTCCTTCACCGTTAGGAGCTCGTGTTAAAGCGCATATAAATTTTACGAAACGAAAAATCCATTGATGCACGGCCGGGATTTGACCCCACGACAACCCCATTCGACCAACACGGCTCGATACGATGATGCTGTGTAATCTAGCATTAATTGTTTTCTTTTTCAGCGCTAAATAGATTGAAGCAAAACGGTATCTACTCGGAGTCGGAAGACGAGGATGCTCCTAAGCATGAGATCTGCCTGAACCCCGACTGTGAGACAGAACACAATGTGGTCGGTGCACTCACCGACAAGCCTGTAGCAAGTGATGAGGAAGAAACTGAGAAACCAACACCGGTAGGAGTTTTTATCCAATTATGGCAAAGGGGTGGGTTATGATTTTAACAGTACCAAATAAAAATAGACAAAAACACAGATATAAAATTTATATATAAAAATAGATAAACACTTTATTGTACACAGAAGAAACATAACAGGAACACGAAATAACAAGTAGGTACAATGGGCGGCCTTATCGCTAAAAGCGATCTCTTCCAGACAACCTTTGGATGGACTGGAAAAGATATAAAAGAAAAACGGCGGTGTACAAAAAGCTTAAACATAGGACAAAAGAATAACAATAGAAGAACTAAAAGTAGTAATCTTGAATAATATAAAACCAAATACTTACATACGAAAATGGACCATTAAAAAGACAATATCATAAAAAGGAACAAAATATACAAGGTGTAAAAAGACTACTACCGAAAACTGAGGGCTTGCAATCAGACCATGATTCTAAACATATTTAGCGAAAAAAACGCCTAGCTACGTCATTATAAGTTATTTTCGGTTATTTACTACTATTACAACATAATAAGACCATACCTACCTAATAATGTCATTTATAAAAGAAAAAAAACAATGCAAACTCAAAATACAGCAATCTACGTAAAACAACGCGCCTAGAACATACGCAAACAGTCATCTTCAAACGCTATTTTCTGCGGACATAATGTTTTTTTCGGAAAAACCGTTTGGATTTGGTTGTGTGTTGGTATGCTGTACCTACCCCTTTCGGCTTCGGTAGACGTCTTTTTACACCCTGTATATAAAGAAATGCGAATATAGTAGGAACTTACATGCTACAACTTCAATAAAAGTAGAAAAAAAATAAGTAAAAGTAGTAAAAGTAAAAGTAGAAGAAACAATAAAAAAAATTATCAATCAAAATAGTATTAAATAGATAGAATAGTATTAGATAGATTTAATAGATAGCTTGCTACGTATGGAGGAATTCCCGTGGTGTTAGCCATGCTTAGTCGTTCATGTTTTTTGTTTGATCGTCGAAGTTAAGCAATGTTCTGCCCGTTAAGTGGACGGGTGACCGCCACTAGCTTTATAAACTGAGCGATTCAGTGCTTTTGTGTACCTTAAAAGTCGCTAAGCCATGATTTAAGCCATAAGGCGACCTAAAAACTCCGTCACCATAGTTGACCAAACTCATATGAACTTGGTGTTATAAAGTTGTCTTTTATCTCTTTCATTTGATTGAGAAATGAAAAGTCTTAAAAATTTTCGATTCCTACGGGAATCGAACCCGCGACGATCAGACGATCCTCCTAAAGCCGGAGCGCCGGAATCACCGCAATCGAAGCTCATATTTATCGGTTAAATCACCGGAAGCTCTTTCGGGTCTGGGTGTTTCTATGTATAATATGTATGTATTTACGAATAAAAAGTATATAAGTAATATATCAGTCATCTTAGTGCCCATAACACAAGCTCTGCTTACTTTGGGGCTAGATGATGCTGTGTGAATAGTCCAGCATTATTTATTATTTATTTATTATTATTGGTTGCAGATGGAGAAGGACACCGATTCAAGCTCCCTCTCAGACTCAGACTTCGAGTATGTAACCGCGCCGGTGAAGCGGCGTGTACCCCGCACACCCAGTGCCCCCACTCGGCTGCAACTCGGGGAGGAAGGGAAGGAACTGTTGGCGACCGTGCAGTCGCAGTTAGATAACTATGATGAAGGATTGTTGAAGATATTGGCGTGGCAGAGGCTGAGACAGGTAATGTTTCATTCAACGACCTATGTTGCGCAATGGGTGAATGCCCGCTTGGGACGCAGAAGGTTGCGGGTTCGATCCCCGCCACGGGATAAATGTTTGTATGATCATCACGTCATACATGCTCTTGTTTACTTAACGGGTCTCATTGTGTAACTCAACTGGGAATCGATATCGACTTAATTCGTCATTTTCACATTTGAGTTTTAGCCTGGACTTATAGTCCTACAAGGATATCTGTTCTGGTGAGGTAGGCGCTGCTATCGCATTTGGCATAGAGAAAGTAAATGTCTATGGCCTTTGGTGTTGCCAAAAAAAAACATTTCACAGTAAAGTGGGTAAGCAAGGGACCAAAGCACCCACAAAGCCCTAAACGAAAACAAACACATCGAGCAAACAAGATTGACATTTCAAAATGGCGTCGTTAGTTCTTCTTTTGGCCACCGGTCCAGATATCTTTGTAGCGCTATGATTGTCATTTTCGTATTGTGTAAGACCAAGGCGTTTATCCAGTGTGTACTGCCCATATTAACATATGGATCCGAGACATGGCCGCTTACAAAGGAATCTATGCACAAAATACGAGTAGCACAGCGGGCCATGGAGCGCGCCATGCTCGGCATCTCTCTCCTCGATCACATACCCAACGTGGAAATACGACGTCGCACCAAGGTCGTAGACGTAGGTATGCGCATCGCAAGTCTCAAGTGGAGATGAGCAGGACACCTGGCTAGACGGAAAGACGGAAATGGAATACAGTGCTGAGATGCTCAAAGACCACGAGGTAGACCCGCCCGATGGTCAAATGACATTGTCAATGTGGCTGGGAAAGCGTGGGAAAGGACTGCACAGGACCGAACAGAGTGGCGTTATAAAGAGGAGGCCTATACCCAGCAGTGGGTGCAACCGGGCTGATTAGATAGATAGATAGATAGATTGGTTGAGCTCTATTGGGATGACAACTGGGAATCGATTTCAAGTAAGGCAATAAGGCTGGTAGTGATTCGATTCTCCAACATCTTTTCATCTTGTAAATGTTTCTAATGTATTGTTTTCGTTATTGTTTTGGTGTAGGTACAATAAAGTGTTCATTCATTCATTCATTCATTCTTTATTTAGATGGTTGGTGCTAACTCTTATAATTTGTGCATAGATCCTGGCAGGCGAGCAGTGCTACGGCGCACACCGCGACACGCCGCTGTCGGCCGCCGCCGCGCGCGCCGTGCTGCGCTCGCTGCCCTGCGCCGGGCTAGCGCTCACCCTGCCCTCCGAGCTGCTGTCTAGGTAACGTGCCCTGATTCACTGATCATTATTAAACCAACATAAGGTGTTTTCCTAATTCCGAATCCAATGAAAACGTGTGCTATCACATTATTATACATTTTGAATAGCCTATATGCTATTCCAGGTCACTATCTACGCCTATTCCAAGTTTCATCCAAATCAGTTCACTAGTTCAGACAAGATTGAAACACAAACATCTAAACAAACTCAGAAACTTTCAGATTCATTATATTGTAATAGTAGGGATTTAAAGTTCGGCTTTACTCATTGGCTACATACATAAAACTTACTGACTTTTACTTGCAGGGCGGATCGCGAGCGCATTGCATGCGCGGTGTGGGGCGCTGCGCCTGCGCGCCCTGAACCCGCCTCGCCCAGCGACACCATGTCCGACGCGTGTGTCAGGGCCACGCTCTGTCCCGCCAGGTAACACATACTAAAGTACTGCGCCTGCGCGCCCTGAACCCGCCTCGCCCAGCGACACCATGTCCGACGCGTGTGTCAGGGCCACGCTCTGTCCCGCCAGGTAACACATACTAAAGTACTGCGCCTGCGCGCCCTGAACCCGCCTCGCCCAGCGACACCATGTCCGACGCGTGTGTCAGGGCCACGCTCTGTCCCGCCAGGTAACACATACTAAAGTACTGCGCCTGCGCGCCCTGAACCCGCCTCGCCCAGCGACACCATGTCCGACGCGTGTGTCAGGGCCACGCTCTGTCCCGCCAGGTAACACATACTAAAGTACTGCGCCTGCGCGCCCTGAACCCGCCTCGCCCAGCGACACCATGTCCGACGCGTGTGTCAGAGCCACGCTCTGTCCCGCCAGGTAACACATACTAAAGTACTGCGCCTGCGCGCCCTGAACCCGCCTCGCCCAGCGACACCATGTCCGACGCGTGTGTCAGGGCCACGCTCTGTCCCGCCAGGTAACACATACTAAAGTACTGCGCCTGCGCGCCCTGAACCCGCCTCGCCCAGCGACACCATGTCCGACGCGTGTGTCAGGGCCACGCTCTGTCCCGCCAGGTAACACATACTAAAGTACTGCGCCTGCGCGCCCTGAACCCGCCTCGCCCAGCGACACCATGTCCGACGCGTGTGTCAGGGCCACGCTCTGTCCCGCCAGGTAACACATACTAAAGTACTGCGCCTGCGCGCCCTGAACCCGCCTCGCCCAGCGACACCATGTCCGACGCGTGTGTCAGGGCCACGCTCTGTCCCGCCAGGTAACACATACTAAAGTACTGCGCCTGCGCGCCCTGAACCCGCCTCGCCCAGCGACACCATGTCCGACGCGTGTGTCAGGGCCACGCTCTGTCCCGCCAGGTAACACATACTAAAGCTTCGCAGAAGAATTTCAACCGATATGATATCACAGTCATAGGATAAGTCTTTGTAAATGTGACGTTCGCTAAGTGGTATCAGCTTACATTCACCCGATGCATATGGTTATCTTTTACTCTCAATCATTAGAAATATTCGGCCCTAACATGTTCCCCGTTTGTACCCGTTAATAAATAACGCTACAGTAAATTTTCCCTAACAAAAGTCGCGAACCTATGTGCCAATTGTCGTCGAAATCGGCTGTCGCCAACATCTAAACTGAGACGCTTGGCTCGGTCAGTATAACCACCATTGTCCAACAGTTCAGGGTGCGGCGGTCCGGTCCCGATGCGAGCCAGCAGTCTGTCGGTGGGCGCCGACAGCGGCTGCGACGTGCGTCTGTCTCGCTCACTCTGCAGGCGTGTGAGCAGGAAACATGCTGTCATCTTCATGGACGAGGTAATACATCGTACACTTCCTAACCTATTACTTCACAACGGTTTAGGGGCCCAGCTTTGTAAGTCTTAAAAGATTGCGACTGCGATAAATCCCGTTGCGGTGTTACCCGCGTTCCCTTGGGAAAACTTCACTTTCCCGGGATAAAATTATAGCCTATGTTCATAAGGGATAATGCAGGATTCTAATGGTGAAAGAATTTTTCTAATCGGTCCAGTAGTTTCAGAGCTTATTCAATTCAAACAAACAAACAAATATATCCTATTTTTTTGTATAAGTGTAGAAAAGAAAGCTGGCCCAACTCATTTTTGCCAATAATAGGACAGGATCGCGTTTATGTTTTTGGGTAAAATTCGCACTATAATTTTACCTTGATGCCAATCAGGTTGCACCGATTGTGGTCACATGGGTAACCAAACCTATACTCAATCTTGTCCTGTTAATAGCAACAGTGAATTTTAATCGTGTAAGCATCCATACTATCCATAGTATACTAATATTATAAATGTGAAAGTAGCTCTGCCTGTCTGTTTGTTACCTTTTCACGCCTAAATCGCTGAACAGATTAGGCTGAAAATTGGCATGGATGAAGGTTGTATCCCAGGGTGATGATACAGGCCTTATTTTCCCGAAAAAAATAAAAAAATCCGAGAAACCACGGGTCCACATGGTCACATTGCTCGAGCGCAGTTAGTAAATAAAATTGACAGAGTAAGTCAGTTTATGTATTGAACCTCCAGGTGACCCGTCACTTCGAGCTGATCAACTACTCCGAGTTCGGTACGTCAGTGAACGGCGTGGTGTACGCGTGTGACGTCACGCGGGCGCGCGAGGAGCCGCGCGAGGAGGCGGGGGCGCGGGCGGATGCGCTCAGGGAGGCGGTCAGACATCGCATGCCCAAACCTTACAGGTGGGATGTTTTCATCAAATGTTTTTCAATACAAGCGTTGAATTTGACGACCTCTGTGGCGCAGTGGCCCGCTTGAAACGCAGAAAGTTGCGGGTTCAATCCCCGCCGCGGGATAAATGTTTGTAGGTTCTGGGTGTTTCTATGTATAATATGTATGTATTTACAAACAAAATTATATATGTAGTATATCAGTTATCTGGTTCCCATAGTACAAGCTATGCTTAGTTTGGGGCTAGATGATGCTGTGTGATTATTTATATTTATATTCATATTCGTCAATTTTCGCTCCACGCCTTTATTCGGCCCGCATGATAATGAATCATCATCATCTCCCTGACCTTTTCCCACATTATGTGGGGTCGGCACAACATGTGTTCTTCTTCCATTCTCCTAATGAATGTGGGCCGAAAATTCATGACGAATATGGCATAAATCCTAGCTTTTAACCGGCAGTGGCATTATCAACGAAGCGCTTGCGTGCTTCGGAGCACGTTAAATTATCGGTCCCGGCTATTTTAGTCGCTAAGCCATGACGGAGGGCTTAAGGCCTAAAAACTCCATCACCAGTTTCGACTCATACGAACTTGATACAAGATTTTAATGGGATACCGTGAATGATTCATATGAGCCCAAATAACTTACTTTTTACTTACTGTTTTCAGTAAGTGGATTTCACTTGGTGTTGAATAAATAGCTTCTGAATCAGATCAGTTTGCTGGCACCATAAATGCATTGTCAAACAAAACCATGTTTTAAAAACTGAAATAAAAAGTAAAGGGATTCCAATGTCGAAATTAGTCAAAAATTGCAAGGGAAGACATGATTTTTAAAGTATCTACCAGAAAAAGTATCAAATTCAATCTCTAAGGCATCATATTATATGAAACCTGTATTATTTGACTGGGATGGAACTAACTTGAGACCTTTAAACAAAATAGTCTTCAAATTTAGTCCACAATACAATTATTATTAACAGACAGAATATTAGAGCACATACATAAAAGTAATACCCATGTTTAGGCTCTATAAATAATTTATAAGCTTTTTTATTATTATTATTTATAATACACAGGCAGCTCTCAGAGCTAATGCGTGTATATCTTAGTCCTTGTCAGTGCGCTTTAAATATTTGTCCAGTCTATTTGTTTTCAAAACTTTCTAATCAAAACTATCTTTACAGAATAAACGGCGACCTTACAGCTCCTCTACCGAACGAGCACGCATGTCGCTGTCCACCCTCACAGGTCGAGCACACGCGCGGCGCCTGGGAGGGCTCCGCTATCCTGCCCCATGGAGCCCTGCTGCAGTTCGGATGCCAGACCTTTGTCTTCAGCATCACTGGGACTGCGGAGACGGAGGATACTGAACCGGCTTTGTGACCCAGTGACTGTGAGGAGAGTGATGCGTTAGAAGATAGTTCATACGAGTCAGTGGACAACTCTTTGAGTTGAGATGGAGTGTTTTTAGGCCGCCTTAAGACCTCCGCCATGGCTTAACGACTTTAATTAGCCGGGACCGACAATTTAACGTGCCCTCCGATGCATGGAAGCGCTCAGATGAAAATGCCACTGGTGTTCCATCCATTTATGGATGGTTGCTTTACAATCTATCAGGAACGACCAAGTTAGCAACATCATAAGCGCTTCAGGTGTCAATGAAAGTGAAGATGAGGAGTTGTAGACGGAATTGACCTGCATGGCGATTCTTACTTCACTTTTATACTATTCTAGCACTAATAAACTGACAAGTAGGAGCAACTATTCACTTATTGTATTGGTAATCTAAGAAATCATCAATGCAACTATTTTGCCTAGAATCCAGCTAGATTTACGGCTACTAACAGAAGTGATCTAAGTAGCACTGATTTTTGAGATAATGAGCAAAACAGATCGTTTTCTAAGAAAGATTGCCAAAAATGATACTTGGAGCACTTTTATTACTTATGCCTAATTTCGTGTTTGTCTTTAAATAGCTTAGATTAAACATGGTCATAGGTCTTTGGTGAATCAACTTTCAAAATACTACTTTCATGACCCTGGCATAGAAATTGCAATAAATTCTGTTTTTATAACTAAAAATATGGTGTTTTTGATGTTAATGTAATATTAGATCTTTTCCTGACATGGCAGTTTCATTGGTTTTAATAGTTAGGATTTTTTTATGATTCCATGAAGGTAACTTAGTAGAACCTCCATACAAAAAATGTATGAAGCCCAGGACAATGTTTTTGCTATGCTGGGGCACGAAAGGAGTACTTTAATGTACTTTAAAAATTGATTCACCCCTTTAGCAATATATCAGTTACTTGTAAGTAACCATATTGATTAAACAACAGGTAGTTTTTAAGGTGATATTAAGTTTGGTAATAAAAAAATATTTAGACCACTTGTTTCTTTCTTACAATCCATACCAATAAATGAGGGGGTGCTGTCAACTGGGACACAAAAGATTTGGACACTGTCCCAATTGACACGTGATTTTAAATATTTTTTTCACTGTCAATTCGGACACCAATAGAAAAAGCTGTTTTGTACAGTCAGGCAAAAAACCTCTTAACGATACAACATTATTAGAAATCTCAATGTTAAATGAACCTGCTAGTAGACTAGTAGCTAGCTAGTAGCTACTCAGTACGGCATCGACAACATGAGGTACTCTTACTGAACTATGCAAGCCTGGTAATTTAGATGGTGAATGAGGAGTTTTGGGCTAGTTTTTTCCATAATTAGAAGTTTCTAGAAGGTGGAGGAGTGTCTTTCATCACACTGGTTCAATAAGGATGGGACCACTGTTTAGGTCAGAAGACATTATGTTGAACTATGAAATTCGGCAAGTAAAGCTAGAAACATATCGGATACGGCTGACAGCCGCGACTGATAGGTATGCAATGCACAGTACAAAACATCCAGCGCGCCAGATCGTTGTCGGACGTCCGAAAGCTCAAGGACACGTCCGCGACTTACGTCCGATAGTTTGCACAGCGAGCGTGTACAATCATTATCCAGATCGCGGCTGTCAGCCGCGTCCGATAGTATGTTTCTAACTTTAAAGTAGTACGAAGCAAGTCTAGGAAGACTTACAACGATACCTACGAGTCGCCGCATACCTACATGTTGCCTATGGTCTTTTTCTGGTCTGTGGTCTTTTTATGCTACTCTAAAATAGTTGTATTTTATTTATTTTGAGACTTTTTGACCTGACTTTACAAAACAGCTTCAAAATTTTGATAGTGTCCGAATTGAGACTGAAAAGTATTTAAAATCAAAAGTGTTAATTGGGACAAAGTGTCCAAATCTTTTGAGTCCCAGTTGACAGCAACCCTAAATGAGGATAATAAAGATTTTCTATAAGCCTCTAAATAAATTGAAACCTTGTTGGTTTCTAAAATGACGATATATGTACTTGAATAATGCATGAGTAGATACTAGCTGCTGCCCGTGACTTTTATTGCAAGGTAACTGGGATATTTTGAGTAGGTTTTTTTAGTAAAGTTGTAAAATACGAGAATTTATTTCAAAAACTCTACATGTAGGTAAATAAAAATGTTTTTTAATCTAAATAATCACGATCCATCACCCTCCGGATCCTCTTCATCAAAATCTTTGATCTTCACATCAGCATCTTCTCCGTACTGGATAATATTATCTATAGTGAGTAGAATGTTCTCGACGCTCTCTTCATCTCTGATGTTGAGCGGGTAGAACCGGACGAGACTGAAGTTCTCGACAACTTCTCCGATCGCTTCCGTTAGTTTTGCGTATTTTTCGTGCCATTTTGACCTTGAATGACGCATGTCTGCTAGTAAGACGTGGGGATCTGGATCTAGGTAGCTGAAAATTAAGAAATAATTATTTATACACAATCCTATCAGATCTATAGGGACATATAAAGGGCCATCTGCTTAAGTAGAGAGTACAGATTCCCTTAGCATGGCGATTGTCTAGGTACCGATAATAGATAACAATTACAGTGATGACTTGAGTGTGGATACAAGTAACTTTTATGCTATCCAATATTATATGGATAAAAGTAACTTATCTCCACATTCTACCCGTTTTATCCACACTCTAATGTCATTACTGTCATTTTTATCTATTCTCCGGTGCCTTTTTTTTACGGATAGAATATCAGCTCACAGACATCCTTACGTCGAGGGAACGAAATTGGTGTGTGTGGGGTTGTCGAGCACTCGACGGCCCACTAAAAACTACCCGATGGCCAGCCTCTATGCATAACGAGGGCCTTCGGGCCTCTACGTAACGCACGCGGTGCCCCTCGCATTTTGCCATTTTCCGGTACCTAGGCAATCGCCATTCTAAGGGGGCTAATTTATTTATTGTGCGATACATGGGTTTAACAAAGATAGTGTTAAAGGCCATCATAGTGCTACATAATTATGTCTTCCATACAATCTCACGCCGCGAGAACATGACTGTGAACACGTTCTAAGAGTGTTGACAAATACATGGCACGACACGATAATATCGCCGCGATTCTTTCCCCGTGATACAGCCCCCTAAGGGCGCGTTCACATAGCGATCCGTTTTACAGGTCCGTTTATTTGATGGCGTAAGTAATTGTATGAGCGTGTTCACACACAAAACAGTATACCAGATCCAGTAAAATGGGGAAATGTAGGGCGACAGTATCCGATATAAAGGATCCTGTAAAACGAACGTTTTATGTGAACGCGCCCTTATACCCAAGGTTTCCTTAGTAAACTTGTAGGATAAACATTGCCATCTCAGCCTGTATCATCCATAGAAATTAATTTAATATTTTTGCTGATCTTAGTGGCATGGCTTAGCTAGAGGGTTTGTTACTTGCGACAGGACAATGTTTGAATGACAAATAAACTACAAAACTCACTTGTCAAGCTGTTTCCGCGCCCCTTTGCTGAGCAGATCCATTTTTGTGAGGATATTTACATGTGGCAACTCCAGATTTACCATCACACTGAGTGCTGCCATTGTACCTAAAAAAGAATAAAATATTTAAAGTCAAAGAGCATTATTTGAGATTTATTCAGTAGGAACGCTGGGATCACTTTGAATCTTTTAATCTTAGGTGATTTTACTCCTGTTCCTTTGCGGCCAATACTTTGACGAAGGCAACAAACATGGTTTGGGGCCTAGCTTTCTTTTAGGTGATCCTTATTAGAATATAAAAAAGTACTACAATAGTTTACTATATTCATACACTTATACAAAGAGAACAGACACATGTGATTTACCAGATAAGAATTTGGCTCCATCAATCATAAATTGTGAATCTATAAGGAACACCACACAGATCCTGAACTGCCACTTGTCGAGGAGATCTACCAGTTTCTTCATCACGGGCAGATGGGTGTACAGCTCAATTTGGCCCGGACAGTCGAAAAGGATGTAGTCATCATCCACATCACCCAGTTGCTCCTCAAGCCAGTCACTGTTTTCTAATAAGGTTCTGAAATTGTGAAGTGATTTTAGTATTTGTAAAAATTTTAAATAATCTGCAATTTCAACAATATAAAAAACATGCAGTTTATAAGTGTTTCCCTAAAGCACAAAAGCCATTCTCTCAGATCTATGTATAGAATTCATCATCTTAAGAGGTAATACAATATATCCTTTGAAAAACCTTATTATTCTTTCGGTTTCATGCAAGAATATTTCTGTGGTGGATCAAAATCCTAATGAAAGGTTCACTTGTACTCACTCAATACAGAACACAAGTCCCCCATTAGGCCCGAACTGCAGCTCCTCATCTTCCATAGCATCGTCCAGATGGATCAGCTCTCTGATATCGACGAGCGGCTCATAGTCAAAGTGCTCTGCAGCTGGGTCTAAGTTAACCACTTCAACGATACGCTTTGCATCACTGGCATGTTTCACTATCGTGGAGCAGTAGGTCGACTGAAATTAGTGATAATGACACTATAACACGATGCGAAATAGGCATTTTTGATCTTTGCTATCTTGTGGAAATTAAATTCAAACTAAGTATTGTAGTGGTTAGCTTACCTTACCACAGCCTGCTGGACCTACTACTAGCTGAGCGTACCTCATATTAGTTGGAAATAAACGCGATTCGCTTAATTCCGCCTAAACATGAAATACAATGAAGGTTATGTATCACATGAAACAGATTCGATAAAATTTATTACGTGTTACTCCTGCGTACGCCTACCAGCTAACAATATACTCGATACTCAATTTGAAGAAAAGAATATTAAATTCTCAGCCGCGCTCGGTTCAACACGCTTTGTTTTTGAAATTTTTGTTTTGTTTTGTTTGCGAAGCGAAGATGGATGGGAAGTGACAGCTGTCATATAACTCTTGTGACAAAAATGTCGTTGTCAAAATGTGTTCTAGGCCGAGCTGGATTTAGGGCTTTAGAGCAAAAAGGTTGCATAGAAAAAAAAAAGAAAAAGAATTTAATTTCGAATTTGGCTCTGTCACATTTTCAACTTCCGTCAGTTTTTCATAAATTTCACACGAACCTTACTAACTCCTGAAATACTAAAATAGCGTCTGCAAGCGAGGAATAAATAAGCCTACAATTATAATTAGTACGTCTTTACTACGCGAATTTATAGTTTTATCCAATGCCTGCCATCGGCATAGACCTAGGGACCACTTACTCTTGTGTAGGTGTTTGGCAGCATGGCGGTGTCGAAATCATAGCCAACGACCAAGGCAACCGGACCACGCCATCCTACGTCGCCTTTACAGACAATGAGCGACTCATCGGAGACGCTGCCAAGAACCAAGTAGCTCTAAACCCCAGCAACACCATATTCGACGCAAAAAGACTGATAGGCCGAAAGTACGACGATCCTAAAATCCAACAGGACATTAAACACTGGCCCTTTAAAGTGGTAAACGAGGATGGGAAGCCGAAACTTCAAGTCAACTACAAAGGAAAATCTAAACGTTTTGCTCCAGAGGAAATCAGCAGCATGGTGCTGTCGAAGATGAAGGAAACAGCTGAAGTATTTTTGGGTGGGTCAGTTACACAGGCTGTCATCACTGTACCGGCTTATTTCAATGATTCTCAAAGACAGGCGACAAAGGACGCTGGTGCCATTGCTGGTTTGAACGTGTTGAGGATCATAAATGAACCCACCGCCGCAGCTCTAGCGTACGGTCTGGACAAAGACTTAAAAGGCGAGAGAAATGTCTTGATTTTTGATCTCGGAGGCGGAACCTTTGATGTTTCCATTCTAACGATCGATGAAGGATCTCTTTTTGAAGTCAAAGCCACTGCTGGAGATACCCATTTAGGTGGAGAAGATTTTGACAATCGTCTTGTAAATTTTTTAGCGGAAGAATTTAAGCGCAAGCATAAGAAGGACCTTCAAACAAATCCTAAATCCTTGCGTCGCTTAAGAACTGCTGCTGAAAGAGCCAAGCGCACATTGTCGTCCAGCACAGAAGCGAGCATTGAAATTGATGCTCTTTTCGAAGGGATAGATTTCTTCTCTCGCATTTCCCGAGCACGATTTGAAGAACTAAACGCTGATTTGTTCCGAACCACTCTAGAACCGGTTGAAAAAGCTCTGAAGGATGCTAAAATGAACAAAGCTGCGATCCACGACGTGGTTTTGGTCGGAGGGTCCACTCGCATCCCTAAGATTCAAAGTCTCCTACAGAACCTCTTTAACGGCAAAAAATTGAACTTATCTATAAATCCGGATGAAGCAGTCGCTTACGGAGCCGCTGTGCAAGCGGCAATTCTAAGTGGAGAGCGTCATTCTAAAATTCAGGATGTGCTACTCGTTGATGTCGCTCCTCTATCCCTCGGCATTGAAACAGCCGGTGGTGTCATGACTAAAATCGTCGAACGCAACGCTAAGATCCCCTGCAAACATTCCCAGACTTTCACAACCTACTCCGACAACCAACCAGCGGTCACCATTCAAGTTTACGAAGGCGAGAGGGCCATGACTAAAGACAACAACCTCCTTGGAAACTTCGACCTGACTGGTATACCGCCAGCTCCAAGAGGCATTCCCCAAATTGACGTAACTTTTGATCTTGATGCAAATGGAATTCTCAACGTTTCCGCTAAAGAAAACAGCACGGGGAAGAGCAAGAACATCGTGATCAAGAACGACAAAGGAAGACTGTCTCAAGCTGAAATAGATCGCATGCTAGATGAGGCTGATAAATACAAAGCAGAAGACGATAAACAGAGGGAGCGAGTTGCAGCTAGAAACAAGCTAGAGTCTTATGTCTACGGTGTGAAACAAGCTGTAGACAACGCTGGGAATAAACTGACTGAATCTGAGCGTTCGAAGACTCGCCGTAAATGCGAAGAGACTTTGCGTTGGATCGATGCTAACTCCCTCGCTGAGCAAGAAGAGTACGAAGACAAGTTGAAGGAGGTTTCTAGAGAGTGTAGTCCAGCTATGACTAAGCTCCATGGAGGGAAGAAACAAGCAGGCAGTGACGGACCTATCATCGATGAAGTTGATTAGATATCTTACGTAGTTTATTAATTACTTTGCTTCAACGTAGACTAGTTCAATAAATTCTCACGTGTTCATCTACCTTGCATTTTATTTATTTATCCATTTTTGACTTATTTAAAGATAATTAAGCTACAATCACTATAGTAGCCTCACAAATCAAATCAAATAACCGCTACTGTTATTAACCAAGATGCAAGCGCGTAGAGGCACCGCTACGCGCGTAGCGGTGCCTCTACGTGCGTAGCGCTGCCTACGCGCATAGCATAACGTAGCTCGCGTAGAGGCCCTGCTACATTTATTTTGAATTGTACGTAGCTAGAGCTGAGCGAATGACTACCGTGCCTTGGGTAGTCAGCGCTCTTTGGTATAGTCACAGAGATAAAAAATGTTCGCTGGTATAGTAATCATCTTGTTTCGTCTAAAATGAAACAAACATTGATTAGCAATTTCTTTATTTTTAATTTTAATAACTTTAGAAATTGTTCAGAAAGAAGACAATGGTTCAGCATTCATTAGGTATTAATATTATGATATGAACAATAATAATTATAGCTATTATTAAATACTATCATTAATAATAATGGAGATAACGTATTATAATCGTCTATTTACTACGTTATGTACAATATGCTAACCACGGCAACATTTAACATAACAACTTCATAGATGGACCTTTGCTTCGAATATTTTTGTTACAATATCTTACGTACGAACCTATGGAAGAATGTTCTGGAAGACCTAGGTTTATGTTTGACCAACGCTCGCTCAACTGATCTGTACTATTCAAGAAACTTCTTTATAAAATTAACTATTCCCTACTCTAGCCTTGGTCAGCAGCTAAGTTTTAGAAATGGATTCAAATGATTTTTCAAGATATCTCATCAAAAATATTCGTTGCAACATTCAACAACAACTATACAAACATACGTAATATCATAAACTCCTGAAAGCAAATGCTTATATCAATAATAGAAATGAATGGAAGCTTAAAAAGAATCGAGTTCTATGGAGATCGACAAATTAACTGATTGTTAACTGTTTAACAGCCTAATGGATTCAGTATTGACTATTACACTATAGTACCTTACGACTACCTTATTATATGTTTATATATAACGTCGATATGTATGATTGTTCTAACACTGAATAGAAAGATTTTTATTCATTGTAAAATTGAAATTTTCAAACTGTCTCGAAATTTGGAGGCCTAAAACTATTAATAATTCAAATTTTGTTACATATCCGATACAATAATTTTGATTATTCATGAGTTTACCCTTTTACGAAGTTTCTTTGGGTCTATTTATCTACTTAGATATCTAAATTTAATATTCACCTAAAACGTGGTACCATCTATATACAATAAAAAATGATTTTTCGTTTATATACACCGTGATGCAAGGAGTATGGTTCCTCTCAAATGTACATAATCACTTATATCTAGGACAAAGGATATGAGGATGAAAATAAATAAAATAAACAAAAAAAAATTGATAAAAAGCAAGTTTATTGCTAAAATTATAATAATAACTATAACCATAAGCATTGCTTATTCGTAGATTGAAATTTGTGTTCACTTTGTACGTTCTCTTCAAAATATAAAAATATGGAATTTAGGGAGAGAGAGTTACACAGTGACAGACAGACACACATCACAATTCAAAACTGATTGAGCGGTCCCGCTACGTATAAAATAATACAATATAAAACATACTTAGAGTAAAATAAAACATTAATAATTTAAAGTAAACTTCTAACCCAGTAAATATTTTAAACCCTTCGGTTCATATAAACATAATAATACTTTTCAACTGGGGTCGTACCGATAGCTTAATTACATCTGATTGCACTTTTACTTTTGTTCAAAAACAAATATTGAAAATTTCTACCCCTAATAATGTAACGATATCATACAAGTTGACGCTACCTACCCTACCTATGTACAGAGTGACAGGCAATTTTCGACACATATTTGGTATAATTATTTACAGATAAAATTATAAAAGAAGCTATAACTTAAAATACTCAGATTTTGTACCTTACCAGGGTACGGCCTAAAAATTAAAGCAAAATGCATATTTTTGTATCGTAGGTTCCCCGTCCCGGTGGACGCATGCCTGGCATATCACCCGAAGCTAACGGAGTTTATGTACAGAGTCTTTGGCCTTACATCGAGTTACAACAACACAACTATCTACTAATATTTGCACTGAATGTCGCACAGTCACCGGCGCGGGCGAGCGTCCGACTGTGGCGCGAACACTTGGAACATTCGGACCCGTTTCACCGTATCACTAGTACTCCCACCGGTCGTCCTCCGTCTCCGACTTGATCTTGTCCTCGGGGATGACGTCATCGGGCGTATGCGGCGTGTGCGGGGTGTGCGGGGTGTGCGGGGCGAGGGGAGCGAGGGGAGTGCGCGGCGGGGCGGGGGACGCCTCGCGCGGGACGGGCGACGGCTCGATGCGGACCGTCTCCTCCGCCTCGCGCCGGAAGTCGTCGCTCCGCATCACGCAGACGCCGTTGATGATGACCTCGTCCGGGTTGCGCGGCTTGTCCTCCTGCCAGTCCGGGTTGACCCACTGCGGCGCGGCCGGTTTCCGTCTACTGGAGCGCCCCTGCGGCGTGGAGGCCGCCTTGGGCTCAGTCTTTGACTCGTCGTCCATCGAGTCCTCGGAGCCGAGATTGCTCTCGACGTCGTCGTCCTCGTAGTCTTCGCCGTCCGGCTCCCGCTTGAGCGGCATCGACAGATCCAAGCCGCCGCTCTGGTCTTTGGTCGCCTCTTCGGGGGGGATCAGCCCTCGACCGATCAGCGCGGCGAGGTTCGAGTTCGCCGCGAAGTACGGCGGGTACGGGAGAGGCACTCCGGCGAGACCCATCCTTTCCTTTTGCAGTTCCAGTAATCTCTGGTTAAGGAGGAGACGGAACTGCACGGGGTCGAAGGGGGCCGAGGACTGGTCGCGAGCCGGCGGCTCGGCGGGCAGGCCGTGCGGCGCTTGTTGCTTTAACCGCATTCTGTGGTTGTGGAACCAGTTTGTTATCGTCCGCGTCGACAGCCCTAATTCCGAAGCGAGGAACTCTATCGTCGGCATGTTGGGGTAAGGATCTAAAGCGAACGCAAGTCTCAAAGCCTCCTTTTGTTCCTCGGAGAACAGAACCCGCTGTTTCTTGGCGCAGGGAGCGCCGGCGGTGGGCCCCGGCGAGCTCGAGTGGTAGAACTCTGACGTGTCATTGGATGAAGTGTCCGAGGAGTTGTCCTGTCCGGGGCCGCTGGAGCGCCGCCGCTTGTTAGCCTCTCGTCTTTCGTTCTTCAACGCTTGCAGGCGGTCGATGTTGTGCGCATCGCTGAGCCAAAGCTGCATTCGGATGAACGGTTCTCTGCCTTTGATGCTCAGCATGTGCCACGGCTTAGGCTTGGACAGCAGTTCACTGACCGATCCCTGTGACAGCCCAAGAACGGCTTCCCCGAATATTTTCTGACCGATGTTATTCGCCAGCAGAGCCTCCTTGATTTTGGTTGTGATCGTTTGCGTGTCGAGGTCTTGCGTCAGAGCCGCCATTTCGTAAACGCTTGGGGATATGTGCTGGTGTAGACTGCGCATGATCGGGGGCTGGTGATGCGGCTGAGGAGGTGGTTGGGGCTTCCTCTCCTTGTTGTTGTTATCGTGATGCTGCGGGGGTAACGTGACGGCATGATGCGGAGGGAAGCCGGGGGGTGTGAGCAGCAGGGGAGGCGGCTGGTGGCCCAGGTGGCCCAGGTGGCCGGTGCCCATTAGCTGCTCGTGCTGCATTTTGCTGAGAAGCGACGTGGCGTCAGAGATCATCTTTTGCGTTGGAGGCATCGGCTTATTCATCGGCGGACATACTGCAACAATAGAAAAGTTATGTTAGTTTTCTAGCGTGATTATCTTTTTTTTGGCTTATTATTGAATGGTGATGCTTGTCTGAGAAAAGTGCTGATATCTCTGCAAGTATTGGTACACGGAAAACAATGCAGTTCAACTTACTCGGTGCTCCGCTGTAGTTTCCGGTCCTCATGAGTTTCTCCGGCGCGATTTTGTATTGCGACGCGACCAGTTTGTGCACCGCGTTGTCGTCCTCCAGGAACATCTTCATCCTGATGAACGGCTCCCGACCCTTCTGCGTCAGCATGTGCCAAGGTTTAGGCCGCGCGAGCAGATCGCTCACGGACCCTTGCGATAGCCCCAGAACCGACTCCCCAAAAAGCCTCTGACTGATAGAATACTGACTGAGAGCCTCCTTGACCCTCCGAACGATGTCTTCAGTGTTCAAGTTGTTGAAGAGATCGAACTGTTGTTGCGTTATCGGAGGCAGCACCGCCTTCATGGACCGCTGGGCGGGCGTGTGGTGCGGCGGGTTGCTCGGCTGAGAGATGAGGCTGTTTGTGATGGATGCCATCCGTTGCAGCGGGCTCGCTGCGGCTGAGCTGTTAAAGTCTTCATTGGGGGTGATGGCTGGTGGTAGGATCGCGTTACCTAGAGGGCTAGAAGCCGACGAGCCGGTCGACTGCTGGCCCGGCTCTAGCTTCGGCCGCACGAGGGAGAAGGCGCTCCCCGCGTGTCGGATCGCCTCCTCGGCGTCCATCGACCTATCCTTATCGTTATCAGTCATTCCGTTAATTTTGGCGTTTTTGTCCTTTGGAAGGGAGAGATCTTGGACCGCGCCGGAGCCATTGATGTGCTGGTTCTGGGCCTGCTGCATGGCTTGCTGCTGCATCGCGAGGAGGTTGGGGAAAGGAGGCATCCCTGGGAGGTTGTGGAGGCTGGGCATGTTGCCACCAGGCTGGATTTTGGCGAGTTCTCTGTGGTATGCTTCCAAAGCCATACGGATGTCTTCGGGCGGCCTCTCCATGTGTGGGGGCATACCACCGCTGAAAAAAGGGGGAAACATACTATTCGTTAGCTCTAGTTTACTGCTCTCGATACCATTAAGAACTTATAAATACTTTTAGACAAAGAGTAATATAATCAATGGATCAAAATAAAAGGATCACGACTGAATTACCAGGGCACAATAGACATTATCTCAGTTATTCCAACATTTATATTAATTTATAGAAATGCCGAAGGGGCTAAACAAAAGCACGTCCACAGATATTTACCTAGTTATTATTGAAGTCAATCACGAAGTATTCGGTAATCGATAGATACTTACCCAGGGAAACCTTCGCGGTTGTGGCGGATGTCTTCCACCCGCCTGGTCATGATCTTGGCCAGCTCCTCTTGGTAGATTCGAACCACTTTTTCTTGCGGAATGTCATCGTTCTCGTATTTCTTTAGCCTCCGGTTTTGACTTGAGTCCTGGAAGGCAACAATTGCTTTTAATAACACTTTAAAAAGTTGATCAAGTTTTAATTTTATTCTCACTCATTGTTTCCTTGGGGCAAATAAACTAATACAATTTGCAATCAGAAGACGGCCAGTCAAAAGGAGCCTCTTCGAGATTCAATTCTGTTTTAAAAGAACGAGACAAAGCAAGAAGAAATTAGAAGATGCTATAAGAAAAGTTTTCAGTGAGCTTACCTTAGAGAAGGGTGATTGACACTGTGTCCTTGGAGAGCTAGAGTCTTCATTGCTCCTCGAGTCGTCGTTGTGTGATGGCCCCGTGGGGGTCTTCATCATATGCGAAGCCTCGTTGAGAATGTGCGCTAGCCGGTCATCTCCATCCCCATCAGACCTCCCGAAACCCCCTGGTCCAATGCTGCCATCTTTTGATCCAACTGGAAAGATGACAATATCGTGTAAATAACGTTATGAGCTAAGTTTACGATGACAAAGATAAACGTTATTGTATAATGGCGAAATTAATCAAAGCTACATTTATGTTTATCCAGAGTTAAATAGGCTACTTCTGGCAACGAGATCATCACAGCGGCTCTGTATAATTTCCTGGAATACTACAGTTTTATGATTCCTATACTACTTATTAGTAGGTATACGCAAGAGATATTTTAATTGCCGCTAAATTGTTACGCGCTAGGTGCGCAGCGACATCAGCTCTTGCCAAGTAATAAATACGAAAGTTATATTTGGTACAATTGAAATTAGGCGAGTCATTTAAACGGTGCACCGCAATGAATAGCGCTTCAGATATAATCGGCTGAATGGGCGCTTGCACTCATCGCCTAAGTCTGTAATCCTAAAACGGCGCCCGCGCACCCATAAACAAGGGAAGTTACGCGCGAAAACCCGCCATGCTGCGGACATTCGTTCTGTCAACATATTGTCTCTGCGCGCACAATGAAACGACACTATTTAGATGGTGATGTACGCACGGAATTAGTTTAATTAAGACGCATAATTAATTTTAGCCGTTCGCCGCGAGATGCTTATAGAATAAAGCGCGCTTAATGTTCGGATACTCTGCCTGGCACGTAATAATTGCTGCTGCATTATTTCCAGTTCAAAGAAATGTTCATATTAAATTCACGTAAAATCATAAAATGTCGGGTAGTTGTGGTTATTTTGTTATGAATTATTATAATAATTGGAGCTCGGCGCCTCGCTGCGGACGCTTAGGGTGTTCAGGTGCTCAGATCGGTCAACGGGGAAGTTTTCTTAAGTGTAGGAGCTTGTTGTTTTGTTAGCGGTATGTTAACGACTCCAAAAGTGGATGGAGTTAACATACTAATTCTCAGGATCACAAAGACAGTTAATTGCATCCTTAAATTTTATTTTAAACCGACAATACTCTGATTTCCGTGGTGAGTGAATCTTTGGTTATTTTTATATTGGTGCAGTGATATGCCTTGATTCATTGGACAATAAAAATAATGAAAAGTGACACAGCTGTTTTTCGAATTCGCGTTTTATTGGAACGTAAAATACGCTTTTCGGTAATCGTAATGAATTTCACTTTAGTTATTTTGCTTGCGAGTGTTTTGTAGTGACAGAATCCTTACCTTGCTTTTGTCACGTTTAGTTACGACTTTCCTGTTATGTATCGACAAACAAATTGAAGTTTTCAATCAAGTTTACGTATACTTATTTACAATTAAATTGAACTTTCAATTCAAAGAACCAAGTATTAAACTGTTTCTGCGGCCTAGTTCAAAGTTCAAAACAGTTAGCACGAGCATGTTTTTATGAAACTATAAATTTAAACATAACGACTTCGTCAAAGGGAACGTGATACAAATATATTTCAAAATGGTCAAGATCATAATCACTTGTCCACATTATTTTAGTTATAATGATTTAAACAATAAACAAGACGTGCTTGGTGAGTTAATTGACCATGTTATTTTGTGCTTAATACCTACAGCCAGGTTTTATATAAAGACAGACCGTAGATTATAGGAAATATAAATAATATTTAGTCAGATGCGGTAGCTTATTCAAGTTTTCCCTTTAGTGACGTTCGAATATCTTCTAAGGGTGATCGCACAGTCCAGCCGAGCCGAACGCGGCGAACTGTCAAATCAATAGAGAAAATGCTACTGACGTCAGAAGCCAGCCGCATTTTCTGACGTCATCAGCATTTTTTTTTATAGAAAAATTACTGCGTCACGTACGGCACGGATGAGTGTGCGATCAGGTTAAACAAAACCAGAAATACCTAGTCACTTATCCAATTTCCAACTAACTGACTCACTCTAGCTAGGATGTAGGTGATACTTGAATCAATAATGAGTAGCGCACACAAAAATACGATTTTTATGTTAAAATCATTCGAAACAGAGAAATACAAAAGATAAGTACAAATTAATATGTAGGCTGTGTCTCTGGTCTCCAGGGGCCAGGCGGGTTGCGGTGTACCAATTACTAGATTATTTGTCGTCGTCGGTAAAACTACGTGGTTTATTAGTATGTTGTGAATGTACGATCATAAAAATGAGCCGCTAATTTTATCTGCTGTCGATCTCGCAAAGGAAGCCGCCTCGCAAAAACTACCGATAACAATATCACACGCAGACAAACGCCATTTGTATGTATAGGTTCATCTGTCAACGAGCAGCTCGTCGATAAATTTCAACACACGTCTATTAATGCCTTTGATCTTCTTGAAGGCATTTTGTTATTCCGTGAGCGGCACGCGGCCGATTACCGCGACGTGCCTCGAAATATTGCTAAAACTGCTTTACTGCGCAGACGCACACCGCCATCTTGAGCACTCGTCTCTTCGACATGGCCGACGACTTTCAAATTGTATTTTTTCGCGTTTATCATTTCTTATCTCGACGCCAATAAACTATACAACGATATCAGTTTTTATTGTGGCCATTACGATGTGCATTTTTGATGGATATTTTTTAAAAAACATGCCGTTCAATTAACGTCGTCCGGTCACGGAAGTTTAAAATTTATCGGACGGGGTTTGATCGCTTCTGAGTGACCGCGAGGGGGGAGGGGGAAAGAGTAAATTCAAGTGGCAATAACATAATTCAAGGATAACAATAAAAACGAAGAAATTATTTGTTTATGCGACATTATATCGCGTGCGTGCACGCTAAAACTATTTTCTTTGTGGCCGTTATTGATTGCTAGCTGTATGAATATTCAAAGGCTTTGAAAAGTAAAGGGGCGGTGCCCTAAATTATGGTGTCACTGTGACATAGTAAAAAACTGCTAGTAATTTAAGCGTATAGGTCGGATTCGAACGGGGAATGCGTATCCGGGATTGTAAATCAAGTTGGCGGGTAGTCGCAAGAAAGGGGTGAGAAGTGCGCGCTCTATACGTCACTCGCGCGATCGATGCTCATTTGCATCCGAGTCGCCGCCCGCGGCGGACGTCAGCGCCGCTCGAAAGTGTGCACACCGCTCGAAAAAAATACTGCATTTGAATTGTTAATAATATACGAAAGAAATAGTTGCATAAACAGGCATCTAAGTAAACGAAATTGGGTGCTAAGTGCTGCAACAATGAAATGTAGGTACCTACATTGGTTGGCACGTGACGGGGAAACGTACAAAGCGATAAAAGCTATGAGAGATCGCTCGCCGCTCGTGTTACCAGTCGCTTTTTGTTTGCGATGAAGACGTAAAGCTGTAATGATACATTTTTCGATCGGCAAAGTTTCTTTTGTTCGACGTCGCGTGTAGGCCGGTTGATCGGGATCGCGTGACGGGTGGCAATCTGCGGCGAGGGCAGCGACCACAATTGATTCCACACGAGAGGAGCCGAATGCTCCTATGAACTAGCTAAGCAGTAATTTCAATGTAAGACCCTCTCAGTCCTCTCCAAATTGAGGTAAATTGACCACTTTCTCCCGACAAACAACGGATAACATTCTAATGGTATTTTTTACCAGGTCAGCTTAGTAATGTCGTAGCTATGAAAACCAAAATAAAATGATATTCTTCAATAAAACACACTTCGTGATTTACTATTTTGTAAGGAGATCAAACCTTTATTAGTTTAGGAAACGATTATGACAAGTGTGAGACTTTGAAAACGTTTTATTTGATATGAAAAGCATTTTAGTATAGAAAATAGCAATTATTCAATCTATGAAGTGTCGTCGGTGATAACGGATGTTGGTGTAATGTTACAAACGCGATGAAAAACATAAATGCTATATTAAATGTAGCTGTTTCAATATTTGCAGATTCGACGCTAATAACTAGCAAGTTCAGGTAAAAACCGAAAGCGAAAAAGTCTCAAACTAGATTCAATACTCCTCAGGAATAACAAAATGGTTTGATTTTCGAAAAAAAATTGTTTTACGAATATCTAAGCTAGAAATTTAATCAATTTAGTAAGCCAATTAGCAGGCGATGTTTGCCTATAAATCATATACGCTTTTTATCTTTCAAACCGTGTTCGATTTTATTGCTTAACAGTTATTTATAGAGCATCGAAGAAAATATAGTATACGCGCATTTCTTCACTCCAATCTTTATTGGTACCTAGAGAATACAGAAAAGAAACAAAAGCAATAAAATGGGTGTAAAATTATTGATTTACGACGCAGGAAGAAAAAGTGAACACTATCGGTTTATAATGTGCAAAGCTACGTAAGCCACGGAAGTTCCGTCCCGACGGCATTGCCCCTCGGGAGCTTGAACGGAACTTTTAACGATAGCATAGCAAAGTTTTTTAACGAAATAACCAAATTCCCGCTAACCGGTAACTGTGTAACGTAGTTAGTCGCGCCGATCGTCGGAGCTGCGTCAGCGCTAATTTTAGGGTCTTAGTTGCGACTTTCCAAAAAATACTTGACAATTCCGCGAGGAAAACTAGACAGGATAAAAAAATACCAGTGATTTTCGTTGTTATGTTTTTGTTTTGTAAAGCGAGTATATTGAGTGCCATGTCGTGTCAAAAGCGGCAATTTTTCACCAGCACCACGGTATGGCGGTTATTAATGCATTGATTTGTGCACGGTTGCTTTATTGATTACAGCAGCGATTGATGGCCATCGAGCACGCGATGGACGACTCGTGTGCAAACGCCGTTCATGCGTGAAATTATTGTAAAAACACTAAATGTCATTTTGACGCGATCAAAATGGCGGCCGACTTAGGTCAGTGCGAAGTAGGTACGAAACTAATTGGCTTAGCTGGATGTGACAGAGGCATTGAACGTGTCGCTTAGTTGAAAATTTTCAGTTCAGTTTAATAGGAAATTAAGTGCATCCTGACGTATTATTCTCCGTAATTAATTACATGTGTTTCCTTCGCGACCGCGACGGTATATATCACAGATCTGTCTCACAAGATGGGTTGTTTCAGCTGTCAGTTCGGACGCGATTTGTGACCGGGCATTTTACATCTTTGCTCCTTGTCTTGCATAATTAGTAAGGATTAATGCGAGGCTATGAATGACTCGTTATTGTGCCGCGAAATAGTTCACTCTGCACACGAAGTTACCTACACTTTACATCATAATCATTTCACTTCACCGCGAGACTTGGTCTCAACCTAAATCGATCGAATGGAGTCGGCTCGTATCATAGAAGATTGAAGCGTTCAATTATGGAATGGTTCCAAAAACGGACTCAAATTAGGCCGGCAGTCCATCACGCCAACAAAGATTCATAAACTGAGAGCTCTCTGTCAAAACTGACCGAACAAAAGCACTTAGTGCGCGCCAAATATTGAGTTCTGCAGTGATATTTCAATCGAATACGCGACAAAATCGAAATATCCGTATCGTGGGCGTTGATGCAGCGATGTGTTTACGAGCGGGCGACCGCTGCTTCATTAAAATAATTACCCAGGATCGGCCGCCGGTTGACGTATGAGAATGCCCTTTTTTTGGTCCCCGGCGAATTATGTCGATCGTTTCTGTATTAAACGTCTTTATGATGTTTAGAAATTATTAGATGATACCGCCGGCCCGCGTTTTTTACGGCCACCATTCGTTACTTGACATTTGAAATGTCACTGTCAATTCTGCCGCATGAATGTAATGCACTCTATCGCCGCGTATTTCAATGTGGACGCGGGCTAATAGGCCTTAACACAATTAGCTTTTAATAGCATCTGAAATAGCACAAATAAGATGGTGAATTATCACAATCAGCCACCTTTGTTCTGTTGCAATAATTTTGTTGCATTTTACAACTGCTTGCTGAAATATATTTTAGTGAACAGTTGTCAAGAGGGCAATATTATTAATCTGGAACTCAGGGCTACTTCGACCTCAGCTGTCTAGGAATCTTTTGGGAAAGTTGCGAGTGGCAGAAGGCCAATTTGTATTTAGTACCCACATAACTATACGAGATATGGTGATTCTTATGTATCTATCTATTTAGGTTTGGTCAAATAAATAGGTAACACAAGTGCTTATGTATCTATGACTGATTTATTTTTTATTAGTGTAGAAGTGTAGATTACTAACCCTCTAAAATTTTGATTTACTTTATTTTAAACGAACTTATACGAGTATGTAAAGTTTGCCTTCTGTACGTCTCCTATTTGCAGCTTAGCAGCTTCCCATTTAAAAGAGGTTTAATTACAACCTAGTTAGTAATAACTTACCCACTTTGAAGGAAAATACGAGGAAAATTCACTCGTTAACGTTAGAAAAGTCTACAAACGAATACTCTTACAGCGTATATTAGTTTAGTGTAGTGAACATATATATTTAAGTAAAAAGTATCTTGCCTAAGCAAAATAAACGATACAATTTAAGATTATCTATGGCCCGGCTCGGAGCGGGATAGAGCCGCTCAGCTCCAGTCGTTTACGCGACAATTACTTAGCCATTTTTATCCACCGAGAGGTATAAAATCATAAAGTATATAATGAGACACGGTATTATAATCGTAAATATGCCAGTAACCAGGCCTGATTGCTTCGTCGGAAGCCGTCAAAGCGAGACAGGCATTCTTCGCGAAATAATTCTTGACCTCTCGTAGACGGCCGCGCTACTCGCCAACAGATGGCGTTACGTGTACATTGTTGCTGCACACCCAACTTTTTCCGCACACTTTTTCGAATTATTTCTACTTAAACGCTCTTTAAACGGCTATTTAGTTTTTCAAAGGTGCTTTCTAAGTGGACGGTGCGTATTTTTTGCTGGAAGTGTCCTTTGTAATAATGCTTTAGCGATAATTGCGTCGTAAATTAAAAGTCTGTCCGGTTCGCGGTAATTTCAGGTTCTACAAGATTCGTTCCAGGATGGCATTCCAAAAATCTACGCTGTGTTTACAAATTACCGACGAGGAGAGCCCAAGTGTATTTCACGCCGTCTGTCGGTAGATGGCGTCAACTAACCCCAAGAAAAACACAATTTTTACAAAAATACTATTGTAAGTACTAATATTTTTTTAAGCACACTACCTACTAGATAGCCACATAATTATTCAAACCTATATTACAGCCTATTGGGAAGGAAATTATCAGGTGATTAGTTATCAACGAATAAGTTCGAAACTTTGTGATTTATGTGTATTAGTTCGACTGTATTTAGACCCGCGCACTAACGAGGGTAGAAAACGTCAAACTTATATGGTTTTGATATTTAAAATGGATGAATGGTATCCAAACAATTTACAAATATAGATTACCGAGGTAGGATTGTCAAAAATTGGTATAATATAAAATTGTGGATATGCAATCTGTAATTAATGTTATAGGTAAATACGTTTTCTAGATAAAAATGTACTGCCATGTTTTACTAGCAGTAGTTTAAACCAAAAGAAAATTCAAATTCCGAATTGGTTCCATTCCATTCGAGCGCGTTCCGAGACTGAAAACTAATGGGCAAGTTTGCCGACCATCGTTCGATGTATAGCCACAGCCGCATTTGCACTAATACACTTGCCAACTATACTACGGAGAGTTTTAAACGCTTTTGACAGTCCCCGCTGGAGTTCCGAACGTGACCCGCTATTGATAAAGGAAGCTCGCTTTGTGAAGGGGATTTAGTTCTGATATTTGATGCTGCACTAATATTGCGACGTTATTAAATGTTTATGATTAGAAAATTTGCCAGTATTGAATAAGATACTAAGCTTGTTTAACGAAATTATTTACTCAAGTGCCTAGTCGTTGTTTACGAAAGTTGTCCCAGACATTTAAACTAAAACACAGCACTCCACACGAGCACACATCGCCGAACTAATCCGAAGCGTGCAAAAGCACAATTGAATATTAAAATTTGCTTAGCATTAAACTAAGAGCCGCTACAAGAGGAGTTTCGTGGCATCGAGTACGGTTAACTTTGGGCATAAACCCTTTGCGAGTGTCCTGGGCGATAGTGGCCCATTGAAAATAGATTTTCACGCTACGGTTCAAACGCTTTGAGGCTAACTTTGTCCAAATATTGGCGGCCACTCGAAATTCCTAGCGGGTTTCCGAACGCACTTGATGATCTTCTATTTTTGAATTATTGTGCTTTCTATAGGTACTGACAATTCTATTGAAGACATAAAACTGTTTTTAGCTGTTAATAGGTATAGGAAAATACCAACAGCATATTTTATACCTAATTATAACGGTTAATAAGATGTTTGCAAGGTTAGTTATGCATAATTTCCCGAGTCAAATTAAACTCAATCGGGATGTCATGTGAAGGAATAAACACAAAATTGGTCGCACATTTCACCAGTGAAGCGTGTTGCCGGTTATAATAATTACAACTCGGTAACAACACTTAATTGGACTTGAGGATTACTTGAGTAAATTCTATGACGGTTAACTTACGTCGAAGCTTAGCAGCCGTGAAAAAATCGAGACGTATGATGATAGTTTAGCAATTTATTTCTGGCATCTGGTGGCAGAATCGCTCTTAGTCACGGCAGAAAATCGGTAAAAACTTTTCAAGCACATCACTATTTGACGTGCAATTAGGTCGATAAAGGTGTTCCATGTTCAAAACCTATGTTAATAAAATTCAGTACTGGCACATAAGAATCGTTGATGGAGTGAAAAAGTTGAATTTTAATTTCCGAACGGTCGTTTACTCCGTTTGTTTTCTTATAATTTTAGGAATGATAAAGAAATATAATTATTCTGCCAATGTTTTCATGCATCGCTGTAAATTACAATAATGAGTTAAAAGCTTACACACCTGATAGCAAATCCCGCCTACTTTAATGAATAAGCCATTTTTTGCTTGCGAGTAGTTTACAACAAATTGTAAGGGCGGCAACACACTGTAATTGATTCTATTGTTTTTGTCCGCAGTGTGCGCGTGGATTGTTTATAAATAATTGTTTAATGAGCCTTCGATAATGCGATGGTGTGACGGGTAATTATTTCTAGTTGGCAGTTTATACTAGAAGTTATGGTTTCTAGCGTTTATTTTTCTATCTCTGTCTTTGTTTACAAAATATAAATTACGTAACATTAAATTCATAATTTTATAGTTATCAAGAAAATCTTGCACGTATGGTTGCAGCCAAAAAAGCCCAAAGTCTCTTACGAAATTTTTCAACTATGTTTGCGTAGCACGCATGATTACACGGTGATACGCCGGTCCCATACAAACAAATCGCGGCGTGTCATTTAAAATGGCGATTTCCACAATTTCCCAGTTCCCACGATACACATACACGCGTAATGTCTGTCCGTCTATCGTTGCGAAACCGATTGTTCTATCGACGTTCTCACGTGACATTTACGTACATGCAAATTATTATACAGGGTGTTGACGCGTTGATATAAACGGTGTTGCGAAAAGAGTTTTTCTTTTTTTTCTCCTGTTTGCGGTCATTATCTATGCCGAGTGCATAAGTTGCATAATTACACGTTAGCGGTTCTAAGTTCTATGGTTTAAATTAAACTGTTTTGTAAGATTTTGTAAATTTGCATAGAATGTTTTATGGTCATTTTAATTAGAAATTTTCGTGTCAGGTCGGGCAACAAACCATCAAATCAAAATATACTAATCAAACTATTATTTAACATTTTCCTATTACTTATAAATAAGTGAAACGTCCAACTTACGTGAGTCACCCCAATTTACTTTTCACAAAAAGGTAGATCCAATTTTCAGTTCCACGTAATCTGTTTGAATCAGCTATTTGTACAAATCAAATGCTTTTTGTTCTGATCCAGGAACAAGTGAAATCGACAGTGAGCTGATATTCCCACGAGTAGCGTGACCACCTTGCCCGCTTACCACATACCATCATTACTACTTATTACATGCAACGGATGAGGCCTGCGAACATTTATGCTAACTGTTCCACTGTTTGTTACATTGGGTAAGTTTTCATTGAGTCACAACACTATTCTCCTGGCAGAATGCATTGAGAGATCGATACCATGAATAAGAAAAAAACGTTCTATTTTTGAAAATTTTGTTGAGTTAACAGCAATGTAACTTCGCGCTGAATGATTCGATCTACCAATCACGGAAAGCCTGAAAAACGGAACACGACCACTCGCATTATTTCCCGAAAATAAGAAGGAAAGTTAACCCTGCAGTATTATCTGAAATTCAATCTATTTGAGCTCATCCCCATCGATGGGACAAAGGCTAATGCGAGCGCTTTTGTCTTTCAGATTTATACGTAGTGCATTGTCGCTAATGTGTGCACAGCCTTACAATGACAACGGTCTTTTTAATTCTGCCGAATTTTCCGGACAAGAGTGCTATTTGCGTGTCGTCATAGCGATTGGTGGATAGCAAATGCTTTAAATATAGTTAAAAGATGATATTTTGAAGATGTTATCTTATAAAATAATGTTTATCAAATCTTGAATTAAAAAAAGTCGTGTTTCAAATTCAACAAATGTCATTGTGTTTAGTTCAGACAAACAATTGTTGAATAGTCGAACAAAAATACGCTTTTTAAATCGATCGGTCGTGGTTTGATTTGATCATTGCACTGCACCTTGCAAGGATTTCAGATAAATTTGTTTTATTCCTATTGCCATAAGAACATGTAATGCGGCAATCAGATTCAACTGCTACTTGCTAGCGTGTCCGCTGCCTTTCCCATTGTGCTCCGTCTGACGGACTTTATCTCAACACGACTAAAACACACCACGATAACACCCGGCCCGCAACTGACATTGTCAAAATACAACATAATTGACAGTGACAGTGAACTTAATAAAACTTCAAATTTTGAATTTGGAATGTGAAAAACAAAAATATTTTCAATAGAGAATTGTATTCCTCATTAGAATTACAGTTATTGTGGAGCCGAGCATCATCGTCAGGAATAAAAACTAATAAAATATGGAAGAAAATATCGCAGGGATATCATGGGAGTCTAAACATTTTATGAAAACTAAAACCTTTTTAAAGTAACGTTAAAAGAGTTTGTCAAGTGACGTTCTCAAGCCCGAGGTATCCGCACGCAAGGAGAGGAATGGAAGGACAAGGTCGGGGGCGGGATAAAACAAAAATAAAGTGTGTTAAACAAAATAAAGTGCGGAGTCACTACAATGAGCTGCTGTTAGATGATTTCGAAGCATCCTAAGCTCACCGAGTCACCGCTGTAGCGACTGCGGAAACGGCGCTCGGTTTATCGGAAAATATCTTTTGTTAATAGTTTAATGGTATCGCTATCTCGTTGATTGATGACTGTATTGTCAGGTGGCAGCCGGTCGGAAGATTGGGCCAGAGGGTAATGGCCTTAGACATGGAGCTGTCTCACAAACTGATTTACAAAATGGCGTGGAAATTAAGCGGAAAGCAGCTTACATTGAGTTAACAAAAAAGGTTTGAACGGAACCGTAAGTAAGTAAAAGTAAGTTCGTATGAGTCAGTGGCCAACTCTGGTGACGGAGTTTTTAGGCCGCCTTAAGGCCTCCGTCATGGCTTAACGACTTAAATAGCCGGGACCGACAATTTAACGTGCCCTCCGAAGCACGGAAGCGCTCAGATGAAAATGCCACTGGCGGTCACCCATCCACTAACATACCGTTTCGAACGTTGCTTAACTTCGACGATCTATCACGATCGACTAAGCAAGCACGACCACGAGCGCTTCCAACGGAACCGTAATATATGTCAATGAAGCAGAATAAAAGCGAATGTAAGTGAAGTTACCTTTCTTAGGGATGAGAGACTTGAGTAGCATCACCGCGGCCTCGTCGCACGCCCACGCGTGCATCTTGCGGTACGAGTCCCGTCCCTTCTCCGTCAGCTTGTCCCAGGGCTTCGGCTTCGAGAGCAGCTCCGACACCGTCCCTTGAGACAGACCTAGCACGTACTTCGCGAACAATCTCTGCCCGATATTGTGCACAGACAGCAGCTCTCTCACTCGTCTGCTGATATGGAGCGTGTCTAGATTGCTGTTCGCGTATTTGTCCATGTTGTATCTGAGCATCTCTTGGAGCCTCGCCTCCATGGGGTCTCCTTTGGGGATGAGGGAGTCTCCGAGTCTCCCGACGAGAGCGCCTGGCGGCAAGGGCCCCATATCGTCGGCGAAGCGGTACGGGCGGTGGTCGTCGAAGCGGAAGGGGCTGGGCGGCGGTAGCGGCAGCGGAGTTGGCCCGTTGTTGTTGTGATGTGTCGTGTTGTTGTTGAGTGGGGGCGTGCTGGGCCACTCCTCGGGACCTGCGGTGAGAGCACGGTCAGGAGTGAGGAGGGGAGAGGAGGGGTGCGAACGGTTCTCTTGCCCCGAATGCGCGGACCGCGGGCTAGTGATGGGACGCGGGAAGGGAAGCGAACATCACTAGCTACGGAACTGTTCCGAGTCGACGATAAACATTTCTAAGTTTACTTCACGCGTGATGAAACTTTACCCGAATGTTACTTCGCTATTTTTTAAGGTTATAGCAATTCATTTAAACTTATCAATGCACTTATCTCACGATTAACATAAACATTCTTGTAAGCTCGTAATGTTTCGGGTCTTACTATAAATCTTCAAAAGCTATCTCAGGTATAAATCTAGTGCGGCTTTGAAGAGTTTCCTGCTTTTAGTCGAGGAAGCGAAATGAAGGTCGGCCGTATCATCTCTAAATGGTAAACCCAGTTTTGTAAAGGTCGCGGTAAAAATTGTGATTTAATCTTTCTGAAATCCACGACTCGAACCGCATATAGCATTATCAAACCCTGTACAGAGCAACTTGATTATTTTCTATAATCAAAAACAGGACTATCGACAGACAATTTTTAACCTACCTTCTTTTATACGTCCATCCCCAGTTTACACACTTAGTTTTGACAAAATTGAGTGAAACATACCTGGATCTCTTCTTTCAGCGCTGCGTTCGCGCTCGACCGAGTTACGTTCGTCTCTCGGCGCGACGCTCGGCGATCGTTCGGGTTTGCGTTCGGCTCTTTCCAATACCATGCGATCGCTCGGGCCCAAATCGAGCGAGCGGAGCATGCTGCAACAAACAATTAGTTACTGTAACTGCTCGGCAAACGTATGTAGATGGAGTGCTTGGACGAGCTCGTCCATAATAGATGATTAAAGATCGCCAGTAGAAGATAGGCCGAGGAGAATGAAGTGAAGCATTGTGTAAACTTTGCCCAGCAGTGGTCTTCTACAGGCTGATGATAATGATGCCGTAATGTAAATTTAGTGTAGGTATAAAGAACTAATTAAAAGGCTGTCGAAACTCTAACATAAACTACGTTTGAAGAAAACCGAAACAGAAATGAAATAATTATAATTACTTAGTAAATAACAGAAGTTTCCAAAATTATACAGGTGTTATAGAGCTTGTTGAAGCTAAACTTAGTTTCTTTAATTTGTTAACACAAACTTTTATGTTTTATTTTACGAGTCAAAAATAATCTTGACGCCACACAAGCCACAAATTAGACTAAATGTGTATTTTATTGATTAGTTCCCAATCAGCTTGTTATAATGGCCCATTATATTACCCAAAACTGTCATATAATCAAAAGAAACCTTAATCCACCTCATCCGGGCCGATAGACCTTAATAAATTGAGCAAGTGAATTGATTAAAGCTATTTCAGGTGAATTAATTAAGATATTTTAATTAATAGGATATACTGTGCCCTTATTGGCAATATTCCTTTCATAAATTTATTGAGATTGGTCCCTTCAGGTAGGGGTACCTTGGGGCGATAAGGCGCTACTGATAATGCTGGTTTATGTGTTCATTGACGGTTTATTTATTGAATGGGGTAATAAACTTCGCATTTTGTGTCATATCCTAATCCTAATAATCCTAATATCCTATCCTAATAATATAATAAATCTGAAAGTTTGTGAGTATGTTTGGATATTTGGATGTTTGTATGTTTGTGTATAAATCACGCCTAAACCAGTGAACCGATTTGGATGAAACATGGAATAGGCGTAGATAGTGACCTGGAATAGCATATAGGCTATTCAAAATGTTGGTACCACGCGGGCAAAGCCGCACGCAGAAGCTTGTATTATCTAATAACACTAAAATAAATACGATAAAATAATTCATAGCAAAAAACATGACTTCACAATTATTGAACAAATTGCCCACCCTATGGTACAAAATAGTTACCCCGTAAGGTAAAATCGATTCTCAATAAAACTATGAACACTAATAGCAGTATTGTTACAAAATAAACTTAAACAGAACCGATTGCCCAATTCAAACCATGAAAAGCACCAAATCGAGCGAATAATCGAGTATTTTGTTCTAAATCTACCGACTGATTCGACAACCGGTTTCACGATCAGTCGACGCTGCCTGAAGCACAAGATTTTCGCACCTCGAACAATAGGGTTGTACCATAATTACGATTTAATATGTTGCCAATTAATCGAGTGGCGTGGAGGCGATAATTTGAATTCTATATGAGCTTTGATTGTGCTATTGTAGCCTAATGGAGAAATAGGACAAATCGATTGTAACAGATTGTAAAGGGAATTAGTACGAACATGAAACAGTGCCTGATTTTCGTGTAATGTCGAGATTAGCATTTACCTAACTAGTTTGCTTTGGTACTTTTTGTATTGCATAAACCATCATCATCATCAACATCTCAGCCATCCAGCGTCCACTGTTGAACATAGGCCTCCCCCATAGATTTCCACAGCGATCGATCTTGTTGTGTGTTGTTGTTCTCGAGTGGAGGCCACGCACCGGATATCGCAGCAGAGGACGACCCCCCACGAGATAGAAAGACGATCTTGTAAGGGTTGCTGGGAGCCGTTGGGTGCAGGCTGCACAAGATCGATCGCATAAACCATAACAAAAATAAATTCGGAGACAGCAAACATTTAAAATTCAAAATTTAGTAAACTATCATCTATCATTGGCCTTTTTCCATCTACTAGAGATGATTTAGGTAGCGACAGTGAGGTTATCAGCCCCGCAACATCCCCGAGATCATTTATTTACTCAAAATGTGGTCGTGGCTACCACTCTAGGTCTTTTTAGCCTTGAAAGAAAATGCTCAAACCAAAATTGTAGTATTTACGTAAGTACTATCTAGTTTACTCTTCGTCCTACTTTTTATAACCTACGCTTAACGCAGACATCAATACTCCCAATATTAGGTTCACCATCAAAATAATTCCTTTCAAATTCGCGATCAAATCTCTTGGTTGAGTGTACACGGTGTAATTGCACAATAAGCTGGCACTGTCGGCAGGTAGCTCCCCCGACGCTGATAACTTGCCGCTGACATCGATTTTAACTCGCGATTTGTCGCAAATTAAAGGTTTCCCGGGAATTTGGTGTGAAACGGGAATGTATCGGAAATTCGCGTTTGTTTCGTGTACCGGTCATTCGTTTTGTTACACCTTTGGTTGGCTGTATTTAGAAGCATCTTGTTTTTGCTGAGTGACGACCTATTTTGCGGTCACTTATAGTTATTTAAGTTAAGAGTATAGGTACTAATCAGATTATGTCTAGCTTATTTTAGTTCAGTAGTGTTACAATGTACCTGCATTATAATATTCTTCTGTCTGTGGCACAAAATAAAAGTTTCTTTCTTTCTTTCTTTTATTTTTTGATCATCAAAGGTTAAAAAAAAACACTGGCACTCCAGGAGTGCCGGCAGAAGTGAAAACTTGAACGGTTCTAAGCTTGACAAACCCGGTGTCGGTGAGCAGTCACGTGACTCACATGTGATCTTTTCGAGGCGAATCCAAGAATTTTTTCTCATTTTTTTTAGTCTCATTTCTCATTTTTAAAAGATTGAGTATTACGTTAAAGCCTATCAAAAACTGTGTCAGAACATAACTGTACTATGTTCCCTTTAAACTTTCTAAATAACCATTTCCAAGGTAAGTTTCTTACTAAAATCGCTTATTTTTAATATTTTACAGCGTTTTAAAAGATACACATTATAAGCACTCTACTTTAACTCAGTGACATAGTTATATTTTGCGCTCACCTCGGAAGTGGGTGAAACGACATGATAGCATGAGTTTTAATAGGAGCTGCAATGACAAAGGAGTGGAGTCGACTGTTTCTAGAACATTT
Source organism: Epirrhoe alternata (assembly GCA_963565295.1). NCBI lineage: Eukaryota > Metazoa > Arthropoda > Insecta > Lepidoptera > Geometridae > Epirrhoe > Epirrhoe alternata. Next base: position 9,798,368 of record OY751396.1, on the reverse strand, counting down.
CATGAAGTTTAAAGTGGACTCTGGACAATTTAGTAGCTGCTAAAACTGCGCTGGTGAAAAATATCTATCTCTAAAGTTTTTAGCCACAACACTTATACAAAGACCGACAGTCACTCATGTCATGACACTATTTAGCAAGGTTTGAGATTGTTTTTCTTGTCATACTTGTATCGATATAAGGAGATAGCAACAGATTTAGAAGTTAGTTTGAGCTTAGTAATATTAGTGAATCGTAAAGACAGCAAAAAAAAAAAACAAATAATGAAGACGTTGCAACTATCTAGCAATTACGTATCTGTATTTATGACCAAAGAATTGACTCACGGTTTCTCGATTAAAGAAAACTTACAAATTACTGTTTTGGAAAAACTTTTAGTATTTCAATATAGTCTACTCCACACCTCTCCTTATTCTAGCGAAAGCTTAAAAGCATCTTTGTCTTCGGCCAAAAGCCTTCAGTTTAAGGCATGTAACACACTGAATATTTTATCAGACAAACTCTGTAACCGATGTGCGTCCCCCTTACGTTGTCTTGTTTTTGAATTAATTTAACGGTTAAATGTATGTGTTTCATTAGAAGCCCCTGTTTCAAACTTTACAGTGTGCCTTTTAAGCAAGTTGATCTATCACATTCATATCAAGAACTATTTCCTTTTATTTTTTTTTTAAAATAATGATAATATTTAAAAAATAATGATAAGATTTTTTTTTAAATAATGAAAGGAAATAGTATTTCACTCTCCTGATTGGACTACATTAGCTCACGATAGAGAGGAGTGGAAGAAAGGAAGGGAGCCCTTTGCCCTGCATTGGGACACCACGGGTATTAATAATAGATTTTTTTTTAACAATAAAACAGCTTACATAGACCGTGTCGTGGGTGTTTCTCGTACAAACATTAATTATCATGGTATCCACAACACACGTAACAAATAATATGCAAAGATTCTACAACATTTGTTGCGATAACAAATGACGTTCCCAATATTTCTTGTAGATTCATCAGAAGCTTAACCTTTATCTGACGACCTATACGTCTCACAGACGTCAAAATTTTTACTATTATTATATTTTCTAAAATACGCGTCGCACGAAGTCACATCTCCCGCTACCTTCCCCTCCCGCCATCGTCTTGCCGCTAGTCGACGCCGCGAGCGCGGCGAGTGCACACGTGTCCGTACCGGAGGTATCGCCGTCCCACAGACGTAAGTACGGTGTTTATGTACTAAAACTTGTTCGTCACCTCAGTGTTTGCGTAGGTCAGCTTATAGTGTCTCATTGACGTGACATCGGTTTAATGGTTTTATTCAATTTTACAGAATGCCTAGGCAGAAGAAATTGACGTCTAAAAAGCGGGAAACACCCCCTGTTAGTGAAAGTTCGGTTTACTTGCTGCGATCAAGTATGCAGTGACTGCAAAATACGCCCGTAAATGTGCAATTTATATGTGATGTCAGTTTTTTTTATTTTGGAGTAAGAGTTCTAAGTTTTGTTTTATTTTGATAGTCATTTTACTAAGAAAAGATTTTTTAAGTTTATTTGTTGATTTTTATGTTATTTAGAAAAAAAATGAGTCTGAAGTAAGTTCATAAAATTAAGTAAACAATTATTGTGATACTATGAATAAAAGTTTATTATTCTTAAAATTGAAGTGTTATTTAATTTGTAATTTTTTATTTGAACACCTAAGACATATATCTATCAATAGTAATAGCTATGAAACATGCTGGCATGCTTTTTACATGTTTTATAATTGTTTTATTTTTTGACGTCTGTAAGTCGTTACCTCGGCGTTAGTGTTTCGTTTAGACCACGTCGTCAGCCAAAGGTTAAGTAGCCCTGAAAACTGATCAAATTTCCCGTCGAAGTGGCTATAAATTATTCCAGTCAAATTCTGATTGACGCCGTTCCGTTTCAAATTATGAGGGGGTTGCTCTTAAAGAGAGCATTTCAAAGACATATTTCTATGGGGCTAGAAAGGATGCTTCGTATTGATTCCCAAATTATGAATTCCTCCCGAGTTCCTCGCGGTATCGGAATGACAATTAAAATATTGTGTTCATATATCAAGGGATTTGTGCCGGAGACATCTTTCAAAGGATTTTATGAATCAAGAAAACATCAACGTTATTATCATTAATATTTCCGTATAGGTATTGCGTCGATTCTCACGATCGTCCAAAGATATCGTTGAAAAGATATCATCAAAATCCGTTTCAGCTTTTAATTGACACGAGCGCGGATAAATTTGCATTTTATCTTCGGAAAATTACTAGTACTTCAATTGTAATCTCTCGAACAATAAGGTGACGTCAGTACCTATCGGTTATCAGCCGATCGTCGATAAGGTCGCTCCGCCCATCGGCACTGACCAATCGCATCGATCGGCCCGCCTCGTCCCACATACTCCAAACTTCAAACAAACTCCACTATTGACTTTACATTTCTTAGTAACGTCAACACACTAAAAAGCGGTTAAGGAAAGCGTTTAAAAAACATCGGCCGACCGTAAATTAGTTGATAATTTGTGTACGACATGAGACTAAACTTTCGTTAAATGTAAGATAAACACGCCTAAGCAAATGGAGACAGGTGTCCACCGACTCTATTGATATATAGGGTGTATAACATGGAAATCAGTGTGTGCTCAGAACTTAATTAAACAAGATAGCTTGATTCTCTATTTGGTTTTCTTCAACGCTGCATCGAGAATTTTTTCGGTAAACGAATGATAAAATTCGAATTAATTATCCCAGAGATAAGGGAGAAATTGAGGTCCCAGACAACGGCTTTATGGGCCCAGACACTATTTACATCTTATCTAATCAGCATTTTTGAGCAGGTGAATGTTTTGTCTATGACAGTTTTAAAACACTCGAGATGTTGCACTACTCGTATAACAACGAGAAAGAAAATTATCAGAAGATTTCAGAAACAAGCTGTTTCAATTTCAAAATCTTGAAGATAGAATCAGTTAGATTAGAAATATCGACTGCAATCTCCAAGTGGGAGATTTGGGGGTTTCGTTCGGGAATGGGGAGCCGGTTCAGAAATCAATCCGGACCCCCATTAAGCTTTAATCTTCGAAGGCTGGCTATAACTTAATCCTGACTTGAGAACCGGAATAAATAACCAATAAACCGCTACAGGTGCGTCGACTGTTTATGGAGGTATTACAGGATTACTTATCCAATAGATATTGTGTTCCTGCCAGCCCTGTATACTTACACAGGGTGTTTATGGCAAGAAATATATTAAGGCAAAGAATTCATTACAAAGAATCCGTTTTGCAAAAAAAAAAGGGCTCCAACTTTGTACCTAATGTCTCATAGATATGTATGTACATCATCATCATCATCATCATCATCTCAGCCTTTTTTACGTCCACTGCTGAACATAGGCCTCCCCCATAGATTTCCACAGCGATCGATCTTGTGCAGCCTGCACCCAAAAATATGTACATGTATAGTTTATATACCTATTAAACTTCCTTGTCAGACATTTAATATACAGCATTCATTAATATGAGATTCATTATTAAGAGGAGAATATTAAGGCTAGCACAGCCTCTACTTAGTTCTTTCGATTTATCGCTGAAAGCATACACAGATGCCAACAAAGGACCAGTTCCAACAAGAACAAGATTAGTCCACTCTGATACAAAGGGGTCTAAGCCGAAGATTCCCCTTCGATGGGAACTCACAACTGCTTCGCGTGTCGACAGCAATAATTGAAATACGATTTTTCTATTTTCATTTTGTCGTGTGAGCTGATAATGTGTCATGTTTTGACAATTGTTGCGTTTTTATGGTCGCGGAGAATTATGGGAAATGTAAAGGAAATTCTTGTATTTGGTGAAAGATATAACCTAAAATTATCAACGGCATAATTACCGTGTTTTGAATATCGGGTAACAAGACTTAATAATAGAATAGAATAGAATATTGGTTTATTGCACACCATGAGAAAAAAACAACAAATAAAACAGATTTCGCTTAAATAATATGTGTTGCAATGGGCGACCATATCGCTAAATAATCATGGTAAAATTTTCCCCAAATTCAGCATGATTTCTTTCGTGAAACGGGAAATCCATACTAATATTATAAATGTGAAAGTAACTCTGTCTGTCTGTCTGTCTGTCTGTCTGTCTGTCTGTCTGTCTGTCTGTCTGTTTGTTACCTTTTCACGCCCAAACCGCTGAACCGATTAAGCTGAAATTTGGCATGGATAAAGAGTATACCCCAGGGATGGACATAGGCTACTTTTTTTTGTCAATTACCATAAGGGGGCGGGAAAATAAGGGTTGGAAGTTTGTATGGGGAAAAAAGTTAAGCAACCCTGGGCGCGGTCATAATAAGGATGGGTGACCGCCCGAAGCCGACTTTTTGCACTCTAAATTTTTTCGTTTTTTTTTGTATTTTGCATAATAAATTATTTTAAAATTAATGATAAACATGTAACATGTGTGTTCCCACCCATCAATATATCCGAACTCCGAAGTTATGATTTTTTGATATTAAAATATTTTTCCTTGGCTATAGTTAGAACGCCATCTATCGGTCTAGAGGTCAAAACTACTTTACACTTTTTTCCTAGGTGGCGTTTTTACTATGGCGGAGATCGAGTATAATTTTCTTTGATTTTGAGTTTTGAAAAGTTAATGGAGATTTTTGCTAAGAGTTTTCGATATTTTTATATTGCTGACGAAGTCGCGGGTAGGTATTGCCGCTCGCTTCGGCAAATCTGACACTATCGTGTTGCCGCTATCGTGTTGTTCTTAACATTGCAAGATCTGGGTAAGATTTTCCCTACCTCTATCTATTAAGGGATTCTTGAGAGAAACATAACGCAATATTAGTTAATAATTTTATTTCGAAATTTTAAACCACACAGTTCTTGCTATAAAAAAATACGTTTCGAGTCAATTTCTTCAAAAACTCTCTCTCTCTTCAAAAACTCGCTGCGCTCGCTTCAGCGATTCTGTACCAATTACCGTATTCGTTTTGTTCCTAGCATTGCAAGATCTGGGTAAGATTTTTCCTACCTTTATCTATTAAATGATTCTTGAGAGAAACATATATTATAAAAAAAAATATTATATCATGCGACGGAGTTTTATATTTTGTACTCTCGATTCACTCAAAACTCCTCCACTTTGTTCCTAATAATGCGCATACGAAGTTGCGCGGGTCAGCTAGTTTTAAAATAAAGTTAGAAATACGAGTAGTTTTAGAAAAAAAAAAGAAAAAAAAAAAGAGTTTTAGTTGAATAGTTTTAGAATCTTCATAGGATTTGGAATATAAAAGATCTGAGAGAATGTCTACCGCGCCTCGGGGATACAGTCGTAAGACGTTTGACGCGACAAACGCACTTATACTTTACGATTCTTCTCTAAAAACTATCGATTACGACCGAACTTTTACCAAAATAGGTGCACACTGTCACATCTTGAGTTTATGTCGTCGGCGTCTTTGACGCGAACCTTTGATGGGATCAAAGAAGCCGACATCGGACTCCATATTGGTAAAAATAACACATTAACAGTTTAGAAAACATTGGTTTTGCTTGTTAGCTAATAGTTACAACTTGAATGAAGAAAGACAAAAACTTCATCATTTGATCAATTTAAAAGTTAATATTCTATTTGCATTATTAATTTAACTGCATAAACTCTCATGAATGTTTATCCAATGCCTTCACATCCGTCGATAGCAGTATTTGTTTTCCCACCCCAAAAAAACCTCAAAAATCAACCCGCTGGTTCTCAGGGAGCATTCAAAAACCAATAACTAGACCAAACACGGTGGTCGACTGCTAAATTCCATATCTCGATTCATTTAGCGGGTAGATGTTACATCTCTGGGACACAATCCCACAAGTGGTTCCGATTAGGGGACGAAAAAAGGTCAAAAAAGGTGATGGGTGTTTGGGACCTCCTTCGTCGATATGCTAAGTTGTGTGGAGGGGCAATTTGAACTGTTTAACGGACACAGTCTTTGCATCAAGTGTGATAATGTGAAATTGATGATATTAGCTACATTTTCATTGAAATGGAATAAAAACGCAGGTTTTTCTCAAAATATTTTGAGGATTGAAAAGCATTAAAGAATCTTAAATCCCCCAGTATCAGTCATGAAATACTTAGTAGATTTTTTGAAACAAATATTTCTGTCTCAGTCCTTACAAATAAACATGTATAGAGAGAGATGGACAGAATCCAAACCTTAAAAAAAAGACAACTATTTTTTCGATGCTCTTTACTGAATATTTTTGTCGTAATAAAACTGTTGTTACGGAATATTATCTCTTGCATTTTCTCATGACTGCTAATCAGTAGGAAGTCATCTCTCAACATCCTGAGATAAAGCTGTCAAAATACCAGCCAAAATCAATTATCTAAGCCGTTCCGTTTTCCCGGTGTACCGTATCAACTGATTACTTCACCAAATTAGGATTATTTCCAAGATATCGTATACGGAAAACAGAGATTTTGGGATTAAATGAGCTATTTACTGAGTTTCCGTTTTAAATATCAAGCAAGCATTAGTCTATTTCATAAATGTGGAACACGAGATCTTGACGAAAATGTGAGGGAAAGTATTCTAGGTGTGACGCCTAATATTGCGTCCTGTCATATGAAATGGACTAGTCTAGGCTGAAGTGAGACTTTTTATTCACGATGTTCATAGAAAAGCACCTGGCACTAGCTCATCACTTATCCATTTAGTAACTATCGATAGCTTAGATTCATGGAAAACATCAGCTAGTTCAAAGGATTTGAAACTTGATTCATGAAGCAATCAATGTTTAAGGTGGTCTTTACGACAACGACATGTTTTGTCAGTTGTCTTTAATTACTGTACTTTGTTCTGTTGTGTTTGGGCACCGCATCCCGACTGCTTTGAAGGATGTTTGTTTTACTGAGGGTTGAAGATCTCGAGTCAATTGATGTACTTATTTCACTAGTTTTTATGGCTGTGTAATGAAGTCAAATTACGTCTGTATTTTTGTTTTGGTGATAAATTCGTTTAAAACAGATGACTTATACCGGTATTCACAAACATTACTTTGACGTTTCACAGTGCGCGCGGACGCACAGGGTCCCAAAATCAATAGGTTGTGCGTCCGTGCGAACTGTGAGACCTCATAGTAATGTTTGTGAATACCGGTGTCAGTTTCTTGAATGTCTACCGTGCCCCAAGGCACGATTAATTTATTAATACAATTGTTTCCCCAAGGAAGCAATTGTAATCTTGTCTCGTGTGTTTTAGGATAGTTGCTAATAAACACCCAGTATTTTTGTATGTCTGCATGATTGGCAGTGATTTTTAAATTACCTACAATTTATTCCAGATCTCAATCTGTCGCTGCTGTGAATTCCACTGAAAACTTTGATGCTTTCAAGCATGAACATACTTCAGTTTTATAACAAGATAGTAGGATACTTAATAGCATCCTTGATAACATAGATGCGTATTGCACCACGGCGCCTTCTTATCAGTCAAAGGTAGGGTCAGCAAACACACACACAATGATGACTTTACAAGGATTATCAAGTATTTCTTGTTCTAATGTTGGCGCTATTAGTGTTGTATGTATCATTGTTTGATAAATAAAGCTTATTAAGTTTAAGTTAGATAAGGTTTGTGATTCATCTTGAACTTAGCTGTGGAGAAATGTCAACATTGTACTATCATGATTAAAGTAAACTAAAGTTACAAAAGGTAATCTTGGAACTTATTATATGACCTGATCTGATCTGCTAATACTTCTAAGTGAACTGAGCTTCTGAATAAATGTTTTTTGATTTTCAGCTTGACAAAGAGCCTAAAAATATCTGTCTTTTTAGATATGACCTATTATAATAATCGTTTTATCGACAGTTTATTATTACAAGAATGCAATCCTAAGAGCAAGGGTTGCTTTCATTGGTTAACTTTAACCATTAAGCATAATCAGCCGTTTTGCCTCGGTGAAGGCTGGCGCAGCCTTCAGAGAGACCATGCATGTTGCCCAAGTGCACAAACATTGGTACACAGAACAAACACAGTAATCAACGGGTGAACGACCTCGCCTTATCAGTTTATTAACGCACGCTTGATTTTTATGCGTTCGCTTAGCGTTTGATATATGGTTTGAATCGTATTAGGAAATACAGAGGTTTGTTATAGGAATTAACAATGATTGGAAGATAGTTTTTATAAGTTCTAGCATTATAAGCTAGGATTTATAGCATTTTCGGTATTTCATAATTTGTAATATTCATAAAACATGAAAGAAAGAAATAGGTAAAACGTGATGAGTAGAGATGGTCGGAGATAAGAAACAATTAAACGTTTAGATTTCTCGTTAGAATCAGTAAGTCGTAAATCTTAGTAACTTAGCAAGACGCAAACAGTTTCAGTTATTGAAAAAAGTTAAACCATTTCACTAGTTTTAAAGAACTAGTGACACATGAGGATATTTTTTTTTATTTGAAACAACGTTCCTTCACGGTATTAGTATAGGATCAGGAGGAAGGAACATTAGTAGAATCACTTAGTTTTAATTCAATTCGAATACAATTTCCTTGTAACTAACTTGAAGCAATAAACGAATTTGAATTGAATTTGAATTATGACAGTTCTAAGTGAAATCTAATCACATGCGGTCTTACTGAATAAATGCTTTTTGACTCTGAGCAGTATGTAATGTCACGTCAACTTACTTGACCTCCCTTTTCACGTCATCATAGTCGCGCTGTCCGTCTAGCCTGGCTTCTAGCCGGGCGATGTGCTGTTTCTTCTCGTCTAGCCGTTCTTCCAACCGCTGCAGCTGCTGCGCGTGCGCTTCCTGCAGCGCTGACAGCGATGCTTGGAGCCGCCGCACGTCCTCCACGAGCTGCGCGATCTGGAAGAGAGATGGCGGTGTTATGATAGGAGTTGGAATAGGTCTGTTGGTGGTCACAAAATCTGAAGAACTTGCAATCTTGCGTACTAAACTAGTCAAACTTTGACTCTATCCAATTTTCTAAGAATACAAATGAACGTTTTGTTAGAATTTTTGTTGAATACAGTTTATAACATACGTGTATTCGATTGTGAGTCACATTGGACCAGTGGGATGTTTCGACTTTTGCTCCGAAAATTACGCATTCACATGAACTTGGAAATGACGGTTGGATCATTTCTTTGGGCTTGCTACTTGTCACTAATGGAAAACGAGTATCTTCTGCTTGAAGTGGGCATAGGAATATATAATAATATAATAATAATAAATAATGCTGGACTTTTCACACAGCATACATATTTTCATATGTATGTAGACATGCCTCTGACTACCTTAGACATCTTAAAATGATCTTGAACTACATCATATTTATCGAGGAGATTCTATCGTGTTATGCAGATACATTATATGTGTGTGTAGGTATGTGTGTGTGAAATGAAGTCGGACCAAGAAGCGCGGAGCGGTGATGTGTGACCATGTCTCACTCACGCAGCCCGTGATTTCCGTCCTATCTATCTTGGCGATACCTATCTTCACGGGCGAGCGCGCGCCGCCACCTTGATGCACCAACAATTGATATCTTCCGAAGGTCGACAAATAACACACTTCGCTCTCCACAAACAATACGTCCCTATACCTAATGCAGCAAGGTTTAATTTGCAATAACAAGCCACAGTTATCATGTGCTGATTTTATGAATAGATCGTCAATTGCGGACGGAAACGTGAGTTGTAAATTACTGTTTATAGGCACGATTGTAAATCCTATTGGACTTTTAGGGTTTCATAGGTTTAGGGAAAAACTAAACCTTTTATCATCATCCGTTTTATGATATTTCGAGTTATGTTCTACTTGGCGGAACCCCAAGCGCAGTCTCGCTAGTACATCCACTTTTATTTGTAGTTATTTTGCACCTAAACGCCTGGCATGTTGACATTGACAGCTAATTATGCACCTGTACGAAAAAAATGAAGAGTTGGAGCCAAAGTTAGAAAAACAAAGTGCATTGAAAAATTGTTTTGGCAAACAATCAAAGAACAAACAGACAATCAAAACAATGTTCCAGTGTCACTATTGTAAAATCAATCTTAGATGTCACACGCTATCTCGAAATGCAAAATAAATATTGGATATTCGCAATTAACGAAATAATGCTTAAATAATTACAGACTTTGAGTTTTATTCGTTTTGCGACGAGTTTTATAACTCAAAAATAGTTTATAAATATTCTTAGTGAGCGAGATTTAAATAAGACTGTAATTGTGAAAAATCTACCATTCTATAACTAATCAAATACATTTATATGAAGGTAATTAAAATTAAATTGACTCTGATATCTCAAGGTTACATAAAAAGGTGGAGACCAAAATGAATTATAACATTTTGAAATAGAATAATTAATTAACAAATTAATTTGTAATTTTTAATTTACATTAAAAACCTATTTCATAAAACTAAAGCAATATTCCGAAAAGTTCATATGAAAAGAAGTATGTAAATGAAACTTGGAAAAGAATAAAATGTTGATAGAATAAATGAGCTTGCAGACTACCTATTTTTATTCGTGTTTCATTTGTCATTGAGCTAAATGATGAATTTGTCTGTTCTGTTATATTTCGTTCCTTTGACTTCATCTAATGACAAAAGAACTTTGATTTTTGATCTGTTCAAGGCATCTTTTTGTGGCTTTAATACTCGTAACGATAATAGTCTTACAGAGATATCACACACGACTCTAATACGAACGAAATAAGGTATATAATTATTTGTAGCCTTGACATCGATATCTTTTGTACATAATAAGGTAATTCTTTAGTACACATGATGTGACCTTGTGATTGTCAACTGTTGTATCATTAAATCTGTTTTTCACAAGTTTTATGGAGCGGTGTTAGGCTTGTTTAAGAAGTAAGAATATTGCTCAAATAATGTATTTATGACAAAATTGCTTCGTCTTAATATTTGTGCGAAGTACTCTACATATTTAAAAGCAAACATGTCTTAATCCCAAAGTCATTGTAGACTATGTTATAGTTATTCGTACATAGTATATATTTATTTATTAGTATTTATTTATTTGTTTTTATAAACATATTTTATTTACACCGCCTTTTTGCCTTCCTTAAATCCAGTTCATCCTAAGGTTGTCTGGAAGAAATCGCTAACAGCGATAAGACCGCCCATTGTACTTCGCTTCAAATATTTTCTTGTTTGTATTTTGTAATGTCCATGTGGTGTACAATAAAGTATTTTCTATCTATCTATGTTAGATCGAAAAATTTGAAAATTTCTAAATGTTTATGTAACCGCAAAACACAACGCGAGATCTAATTTGTTTTGTGTCGCCATCTAGTATAAAATAACGCAAGTACTAACAGTTTGCAAGTTCATTAGCCAAATCTCATCTTAAAAGGGTTATTTTGGAACAAAACGAGAGGAATCGTCACGGTTGGGCCCCGGGCTCCCAAAAAGGTGTAATTAAACTAAAAATGCGGTGTATGGACTTCAATAAAAAGCTTGGACTGTGACGTGGTCGAAAACATAATTGTCCATAGTAATGATTGTAGGTAATTGTTGAGGGTCACCCTTTAACCCTTCAGGAGGAGCCCTTGGAACGGCCCAAGATGGTAGCGAATGCGAACCAAATTGATATATCTATCAAGAAAATCGTGTTACAAAAATCTTTTTACGAAAAACCATTGCCTGCGTCACCTGAACTATGATATCAAATCGATTGACACTGCATTCATCAAATTAGAATGAGTTAAAGTCTGATAAAACCATAAACCTGTCTTTGAGTTTTGCCGAAGTCGGGTAAAAAGTTTGCGTATAATACAAGAGACGACAGAGATACTTGTTTTGTCCAATCCGAGGGTGGAAATGATGATGATTCAAAGTTTACAACGATTTTATTCATTGATAACTTACTTTAAAAACTAAATTACTTTTAATAAGTCTAAAGCTTTGAAATTGAACTCAAAATAAAGCTTCTTAAAGCGTAGACAGGCTACCCGCTACCGCTTATGAGTTGAGTCCATACCCTAATAGCGGTCAGGGCAGAACAAAATTAAGACAATAATTACTCGTGGTCCAACGGCAGAATTCGTTTCGCCTAATACTTTTTATGGTGAGTGTACATGTTCTACTGTTATGGGGATGTCGACAAATACTTTGAATAACTAAGGACGACTGTACCTTCATTACAGAGGGTAATGCTTAGAACAAATCAATGGGATTATTAAAACAAATTATCGTTTTTATGTCAACTTGGATCTGTGGTTAGCGAATATTCTGCTTTTTTAACCGACTTTAAAAAAGGAGAGGTTTTCAAGCCGAAATCTCATAAAATCTCATCCTCGCTTGTAATTTTCCATCTGAGTCAAACATTGAAATTGCTTTTCTTTTCAGTTTTTAAAACGTTAATACCGTAAAATATTTCATTTATAATACGTAGACACTGCAAATGTATTTGCATTTCATCATTGAAAAGTGTTTGAATATGTACATCTTTATTCAAGTTTCAAAAGTTCAACGACCTATTCATCATTCAAAATAGTTAAATATAATCTGCAATAACCCGAACTATTTAAAGAATTCAAAAACTCCAACAGTATGCAATAACAACTTTACTCCACAAAGGAAAGTCGCTGCATTCTTCCACCAGATAGGTCGATGCTATAAATCTAGTGTCGCCGTACTATCGGATCCGAAACACTGTTATTTTCACTTTTACGTAAGTTCTATAGAGCCTTTGTGTTTATTTTTAAACGAGTACAAAAGATGGAACCAAAAATGTAGGTATTTTTATGTATCTTTGGTGAAGCACGAGTTAGGTCAAGAAATAAAATAGTGGGACGAAAATTTCAAAATTATGTGGATTAGTGAATGGCGTAGCAATTGCTACGCGGTGCTACAGACTGCTACGATTCGTAGAGAGCCCTGATTTTCTTTTGATGATTCAATATTGATTTGAACTTACAAAAATAATCAACTTATACGTACGTAGCTTCGTAAAACAAACTCAAACTTACGCGGTAACGACTATACACCTTCATTAAAAAATTCAGCTGTTTTTATTTGAACACGCGTTTATTGTTCTATGCCTCCCGGCCATAGACAATACAGCGCTGACAACTGAGAAAAATTAACTTCCCTACCGTTTCAGAGGTTATGAAACGAAAACCGAAAACAATACACGAGAAAAGCCATCAATGGCAATATAAAACTCAAAATAAAGAAACGGGAACGAGCCAATTCCCTCTTTGACAATGCATCGGCACTCGCACAGAACTCAATCACAAAAGAAGTGGTGAAAGACAACTGGACGAATAAAAAATGCATAATACGCCATTTTGCCGTCAAAAAGTAGGATTCATGTTGGCGATCTGTCAAACTGGGCAAACATGAGGTCGGCGGGAAGCTACCCGCCCGATTTAAGAGGGAAATTTTGAAATCCGAACGGCAATACCAACCGTAGGAACAAAAAGACGTTCGCGAAAGCTTCGGGAAGTTTCGTCTTTTCTTTTTTGCGCCATCTATCTGTAGTTTGACGCGGCTCGCCGAAATCATAAATGACGTGAGTGATTGAAAGACATTTTCGGTTTTGAACTGTTTTATACCATCCAAGCAATTTATTGTATGATTGAAACTTCATTACGTACCGGTTTAATTACTCAAACAAGCTTATTTATAGAATATAATAATATGGACAATTATTATCCAGGAATAATATTACAAACTACTTTAAAATTACAATGTCGAAGTCGCAAAAGCGAGCCATGCCCATTATGATTGTTAAAATGAAATTGTTATTTTAAAATGGTGACACGTTTCATAAATATTCACAAAATGCTTTTACAGCGCGGTTTGATTGACAATACACGGCGAGATCATCAATCAGGTGTCCAATCGGAAATACGCCACAAAATGCTAAAAATTAATACAACTGACAAATTATACCTGCATTATTACAGGGAGGTAAGGTTCAAAATGGCTTGTCTGTTTTTTTACCTGCAAATATAACTGACATAGAGTTGAAGGCAAAAAGTGGTGAAACTTGTCTATGCACTTTTGATGTGCGGGATAAATGGTGATCACGAAGTGACGTGATTTTGATTATTGCCTTTTGTGTTGACAGGTTTTGTTTATGCTTTTTGATTAATTTCTGAATCAACTATCACAATATACTGGTCGAGGTATTTGATAGCTGGTGTTGCCATCTTACGACACGACCCCCGGGCTGTTATTAATAAAGTTACGCCGGGTTTAACTTAGGAGTAACCATACCATTATTGGAGTTTAGACCTGGCGTAACACCACGCTTATTAATAACGGCCCCAGAGTCTAATAGACAATCTTTCTGATATGTAGAATATTGGGAATAAGTGACAATATTATAATTATTATGCTGAGTTTTGTATGAGTTTCATCATCATCATCATCAGCCTATAGCAGTCCATTGCTGAACATAGGCCTCCCCTAATGAGCGCCATTACGCCCTGTCCTCAGCTCAACGCATCTACTCGTAGCTTCTGCCAGCAGCCAGAGAAGATCGTCACTCCACACGGAGGACGTCCTACACGTGTATGAGTTTGTAAATATATAATTATGGATACATGACGAAATCCATCAAATAAAAGAAACGAGTTATCATAAATTCAGCAAAATTATCTATCAAGGTAAAAGGTAAACTTCAATTTGTCATTTCGAAGTCAATACGTTAGCAGGCATGCTGGTACCGACCACGGAATGAAGCAATTATAAGTTCAGAAGCTCATTTATAGCTTGTCTATGGTTCCAGTTATAAAACCAAATGGAAAACTAAGTTTGCCGTTGCACGACTCGTATCGGCAACTGTTTGGTATTTGATGGCGTTTTGTGTGTTGGCAACTTTGACTATCGGGATTTCATTCCATTTTCAAATGACTGTATAAAAATATTTTATAAGAAATTCAAAAAGTATCACTCAGTTTAATCAACAAGCTTTTATTTGGCAGTGGTGCCAACTTAATTCAATTTATTCAGAAAATACTTATGACATTTTATTACATTCTGAATTCAAATTTTCACACTGCCAACTGTTAAACTGCACGCCACCAATTACATTGCAGACATCATTCTCGATTAGAAGAAGGTTGTATATCGCAATTTAAAAGAAAACTACCAATTTCTTTTAGGTAGTTAGGGCGCATACATCATGGAGATATCTGAGCTAGATAATTTTGAATAATGCCGCACGAACCGGGGGCGAAAAAAGCGCACCAAGACAATAAAATATCGTTTCTGTAGTGCAATTAAAACTATGGACGGGAATTTGGTCTCGCAAAAGTTTTGCATATCACAGTTAGAATCTTTGCAATATTTTTAGATTTAATGAACAATAATTCAGGTTGAAATACCTAGGCTGTTACAGTAATTTAGGACATATTTTTCAGCTCTTTACTTGGTGTTAAAACAAAAAGTTAGGTCTGCATTCGAGGTAATTATCACGACGATTCACAGCTAGTTGTTTGTTTTATCAAAACTTATTGCCATTTAGGCGTTCCTAACAAACTTTCCAAATTCAAACGTATTTTAGTTCCTACTTTTGTAACTGGAACTATTTATTTCCAAATTCAAACGTATTTTAGTTCCTACTTTTGTAGTTCGAATTATTTCTTTCCAAATTCAAACGTATTTTAGTTCCTACTTTTGTAACTGGAACTATTTATTTCCAAATTCAAACGTATTTTAGTTCCTACTTTTGTAGTTCGAATTATTTCTTTCCAAATTCAAACGCTTCGTTCTAAATTCGGTGCGAACGCGGGACATTCCTGTGACGAAATAAAATAAGTCATAAAATGACTATTCGCGCGTAAACCGATGACTTCCCGTAAAGGCAGGGGAGGGAAACAGTTTGTACCATTCGTCAAATGCCGGAGATTGACGATATTAAGCCGGTGCCAACTGATGGAGACATCATTTTATAACGGAAAGCAAGATGCTTCTATTTTCGGATCTGTTACGCTGACATCTGAATCAAGTTTGGAGTTGTTACGTTGGCAGTAGTTTGAATTAAAGCTAATTTTGGAATGGCGCTTCTGAACTCTATCCGAGAGTAGGACTTACTTAGACTTTCATTGGCACATTGGTACTGTTTTACTTGGTTATGTTGGTATTGATACTAATTTCGTTCAAATAGAAATAATTCGAACAAAGATGTTGAGACACAAAAAGCGACAAATCAACAAAATCAAGAGTTTTCTAATTAGACTGAACAAACAAACGAAATAAAGCATTAAGGAGTTGTGCAAATAGCAGAAGAAGGGGAATCGAACGGAGATATATAACCAACTAACAAGATATGACAATGGCAGGATGATAGGCCTCTACGAGAATATCCAATGTTTTTATAAAAAAACTTCCATTTAAATTAAGAATCGAATTATTTGTGTTCCACTACATTTATGAACATATTTTCATAGATTGGTATCGTCAAATGCTTATTGGTGCCGTCAAGTTGGCACCAATCAAGTGCCTTATTACTAGCAATTCAGGAAGTGCCAATCATGAGATAAGTCACCTACGCGCATTGTATCGCAACTCATTGTCTGCAAGCACTTGACGTGGCGATTATCCTGTAATTGCACCTTTCGATACTGACGTGATCTGTTCACGACTGTACTAAACTTGCTAATGGTTCATAATGTTCTAATGACAACTTTTTGACAGTTCATATGCATTTGAATTTGGAATCTCTATCTTGAAATACACTTCTAGGAATAATATTGTCTTTGATACCTTAG
Source organism: Epirrhoe alternata (assembly GCA_963565295.1). NCBI lineage: Eukaryota > Metazoa > Arthropoda > Insecta > Lepidoptera > Geometridae > Epirrhoe > Epirrhoe alternata. The sequence continues at coordinate 9,781,593 of OY751396.1, read as the reverse complement.
TTGTATGTACTCTGTCGGTATGTTTTTGTAAAAAATGGGAACACTTATCGCGCAAAGAAATCTCCTTTATATGTCAATTGGGAAACGGAATGCAGTCAAAGATTATCTGCACAGATGTGCAAAATCCCTGGAAATATTTAAATTGCCTACGCAGCTCATATTGCCTACTAGTTTTTGCTCTGAGCAATTATAAATAAAATTGACATTAATTACGCGACTCCATGTTTTTATAAAGTGGGTTAGCAATTTCTAGAAATAGTTCCTTTAAGGTAAGCGTGTAATGAAACGTGGTTATTAAATTCTGATGCAATTATTATAATTTAACTAGATAAAGATTACGCACTAAAGTGTAGAGATGGCATCTGTAAAAACGTTCGTAAAGTTATGTTTACCATTACAATAAAGGGGCAAGATCAGAGCCTACTCTTATCTTGATTCTATGCCTATAAAATTGATTCTATTTTTAAATTTTTATCTTTTGTTGGGTATTATTTATTTTTCAACACGTTTGACTTTCATCTATAGAGCATAAATACTTTATGGCGATTTATTCACATGTTTTTATAGAGTCATACTAACGGCCGGTTTCTCGAACGTAAATCTTCAAAATTATCTAATCATTGGTCGAATCTGTCAAATCAGTGTCAATCGACCAATGAGGACCAAGAAAAAAGTTTAATCGGTTTGTCAATTTGATAAGCGTTCGAGGAACCGGTACCTAATTTAAATAAATACTTGACACACTTTGCAAAAGTACCTAATATGTAGGCACCTACGTACGCTGTTTCTAAAGATATTTAGCATCAAAGTATTCAAGTACTTATACTGTATATCGAAATATATGAAGCGCTCGTGGTCGTGCTTGCTTGGTCGTTCTTGATAGATCGTCGAAGTTAAGCAACGTTCGAAACGGTCTGTAAGTGGATGGGTGACCGCCAGTGGCATTTTCATCTGAGCGCTTCCGTGCTTCGGAGGGTACGTTAAATTGTCGGACCTGGCTATTTAAGTGGTTAAGCCATGACGGAGGCCTTAAGGCGGCCTAAAAACTCCGTCACCAGAGTTGGCCACTGACTCATACGAACTTACTTACTTTACTGAATATCTATTTGTGCTGGTACTTTTTGGAAGGTATTTTATCATAAAACGGCAAGCACCCCCAGTTCCTAATTACCACCCCACATAAGGAGACACATTAAAAAATCAATACAAGCTCACAATTAAGAAAGCCCGAAGCATCCCTCAAATGTCACCCCTTTCTGTGACGGCTTATAAACAACACAAAAAAACGCTCTTAAAACAATGGAATTAGGTTGAGAATAGCATGATGTAAACTGGAGGAAGATATTATCTAGCGAGGGTTTGGATATTTTGCAACACATTCACAATTTTTGATACTTAGATGTTAGAAAGTTAGAAAGGTTGCCTGGAAGAAATCGCTTTCAGCGATAAGGCCAAGAGCTTGTAATTGTTTTGAATGTTTTGTTTTTGTTAATTTCTTGGTGTACAATTAAGTGTTCATTCATTCATTCTTAGATGAGTCTATAGATTCTTAGAATAAAAGTTTCAGATTTAGATTCTAGTGGTTGGTACTGATTGAACATTCTTGTTTAGCTTGTCCAGCACCTAAACTATCTTCTCAGCTAAATCCAGCAGCAGAATATGTAAAAAAGTGGCACTCCAGGAGAAGTGAAAACTTGAACGGTTCTAAACTTGACAAATAACTCGGTGTCGGTGAATGACTCGCACGTGACCTTTTCGAGGCGAATCCAAGAATTTTTTCTCAACTCAAAACTGCAGAAACGCCTAAAGAATTTTTCACTTCAAAAATCCATATAACCTTAAACTTTTGTAGTTATATTATTAGGATACAGATTGGTTTGTCTATCAAAGATCTAAAATGTAACACGAACTAAAAAACCTATTTTTACTGTATTTTGTAGTTATAAGGTGTGCATTGTGCAATAAAGTATTTTCATTCATTCATTCATTCTATTTTCAAACCGACATCGAACTAAAAACGCCCAGAGTAAAAGTCAGGCAATTCGGGTAATATGGAAAGGGGGTGGGGGTTGTGATTAGGCCGTGTGTGTCGATGCGCATCTTAGCCCGCATTACCCTTTCGTTTTCCTTCCGATAGATGCCTTTGTACATCCCCTTTGGCGACTCACGACACAACGAATTGACTTTCAATGCAAAATGCGCTTTATGTTCTTCGTTTATGATACTAAATTGCTTGTTAGACGAGTAGATTGTAAATTGACTGCTGAATGCTTAGATGTTTTGTCAATCGAAATTGAACTGTAATCCACTAATTTCAATCTTCTAATTTTAAATCCTACACACTCAATAAACAAGCTAAGCTTGTTTACTATCATAAACGAAGAAGAAAAAGCGCATTTTGCATTGAAATTCAATTCGTTGTGACGCCCATTACACAACAATTCAAGATTCTTGCTATTTTATGGCTCAAAAAAAAGAGAAACCTAAACTATTTCTAAAAGAATCGCTTATCATAAACGCCTTCTGAATTCAAAACTTAGCGAACGTTTCAATTAAAATTTTTGAATTTCGAATTCGTGAATGTGTATAGTAGTGAAGAGCTCAGAGAGCAAACGTTCGTTCTATTTTTTAATCTGTGGCAGCCCTTAGTTATCTGTAGAGATCACACGATACGTTTTCTTTGAATTTTTTTCAGAGAGCCATCGATTAGGCATGGATATTGAGTCTTTGAGCCGAAATGAGCGGCTGAAATATGGATGCCTTTTTCTTGTTGGCCCTTGAGTGCTTTGAGTTGTGATGGAAGCCCATCTGTTTGAATAAACAAACATTTCATGCTGAAATTGAAAACGGACAATAACGCGAGCATTCTTTTTGTTTAGTCTAAGTATTTTGCAGACGTCAGATTATGATAGTGATAAGAGACGCAAATACGAATCAGAAATGCATTTGATTTTTTTTAAACAATTATAAAAACGTAGTGTGCGATGCTAGTTCCTATAATATGTGAGGAGTCCTTTCCACTATTAGTAAGAAAGAAAATAATTTAATCATGGCTATACCTTCGATCAACAATATAGATATAGTGTGTACAAAAAGTAAAAAAAATTCCGCGAGACAAAATTTTAGTTTAACCTAATTACACCCTTTGCACCTAGTAATAAAGTCATAAATCCTCTAAACATTATCATAAACTTACGATCATTCATCACGAAAACATCAAAATGCGAAACAAAATAACGATTCGAGCTGATTACCGAGGATGGTTTTGCTGCGCTGACCCGAAATGTATAGACCTTGGTTCAACAATATTTATTAATCGAAGGTCTATCTAAAGAGACAATAAGTTTACGTAAGCAGCCTTATATTTGAAAATGTTATTCTAGTGTAAACTTCCCCTATGTTTTTACCATGAAAGTTCCATCCAAGCCATTAGCGAAGTCGATTCCCTCTCCGAACTTGTTAACACACTTTCGCAAGATTCCCATCGAAAACTACTCCGTTCAATGTAGAATGCCAAATACGGGGACAAACTAATAAATGTGAATGTTTAATATTCCACCACCCTCCCGAATTTCAATACGGGTTTAAGGAATATCGACACGGGACACAACGGTGTATAGGACGGTGAGCAAGTGACTGATACGCCCTTCTTGGTCTGACAGAAACCCGCGAAGATTCACCCGTTATGGACGATTCAAAGAGTGATTTCCCATGAAACCAATGTAGCATATAAATACCATTATTCTGAAACAATTCACGCTCCAACCAGACGCCTGTTTTGTAGGCAAGATATCAATATTTTATAAGAACTAAGACAGACAAATGGGCCAAAATAGTGACAAATTGGTGTCCTAGATATAAAAAGAGAAAGAAAGGTAGACAGCATCGCAGATGGGAAGATGATATTAAGGATGTGGCGGGAACGACGTGGGCTAGAAAAGCAGGAGACAGGTCGCTATGGAGAACTCTTGGGGAGGCCTATGCTGAAAAGCAAGACAATTAAGAAACCGGTGTCTAATAATATTGAGTATTGTGTATTTTAAGATTGTTAATAAAGGCTATTATTATATTATTATTATTATATCAATATTTTGTGAGCTCTTCAAAATGTTGAAGGATTCACAAAATTCAGGCCATGTTATCCCTGATACGTAAAAGTATTGCTCATGAACCATGCATGGCAGAACTCAAGAGTTGTCTACGATAACTACGCAGTCGATATTGCCCAAATTTTTGCTAAAACTTTGAAGGGTAAACTCACATTCCCCTCACACACACAGACACCGAAATCAGACATCCCGGCAATTGTAGATTCAATTAGTAAGGAGTTGCCATTCTTATCGGAGGAGACGATTTTACGAACGAATTAATCCGAAAACATACGATCGTATCTTCCCCCCTTTCTTATAAGTATACATCGATTTTGTCATTGTATTTGCCGAGAGTAATTAAATAGGTACCTACACGACAAGTAATGGAGTGAGTTTGTGAACTGGATCTGTTATTGGAGATACGACTTTCTTGATTAAAGACGCATTCGTACTTACGAGTTTTAAGTGTGTTGAAGATGACAGTTACTTCAGTTCAAATTGAATTTAGAAGAGGCTCGTCAATATTAAAACACAAAAATATAAAATAAACAGTCATTGAGCATGATATTCCTTTTCAAATTAAATTCGTTCCAAATCCAAAATATTAATCTAAACCATAAAGCCACAAATCAATTCGGAGAATACTTATAAATTCGATAGTCTAATTCAATAGACAACTCTATAAAATCAGGGTTCAATCAAAACAACTTACGGTCTCGATCGCCGATAATCTATTGAACGAGGGGACGAAAAAAATAGGGTATTTTTTTATTGATCATTGATCACGCCTGAGTATTGATGAATTGATACTAATGCCCGTGGGGTGAGTTTTTTCATTATGGAGATCGTTGACGGAACCACAATTGGATTTTGTGTAATTCTTTTTCCACAATGGACCATCCAATTTTTGTTCACACTCATTATTGGCGTTTTTATTTACATGTTTGTTTATTGAATTGTTTGCTTTCGCTTTTTCGACAATGGATTACAATTGGAATATTTGATTGAGTGTTGATTAGCTAACTTTGTTACCATTTGTAAGCATCTGTGCTCGTGTAAAATGATTGCGAAAACATTGAGCGCAGTAAAAGGATGCGAGAAGATTTGAAAGTACAAAATTTGAATTCAGAACATCCAATTTAACGGATAAGAACGGAACAATTCAAATTCATAGACAATATAGATTCGAACAATGGCTTCCATATTCCTGCTCACACTTCAATATGCGAAATTGACACCACAATATTACAAACAGAAATAAGATTGCCTCGAGCCACCCCCGGGGTGCGTGGGGAGGCACTTTATTATCCAGAATGTCTTCACGATTGAAACCAATTGTTAATTGAGCTATATCTATGAAAATTGCGTTCTGTGCTCGATTCTTATCGGAATTTGTCGTTGAATTTATTACAATAGCGGCTTTTCGGTTTCTACGTGAATTGAATCGTTTCGATCCCGAATTCCAATTACAAAATTTCAAAATTAATCGTTCGATACAGTCGAACCAATTAGCTCGAAAAAAGTTCGTAATGGATTATCAAATATTTTGAAATTCGAACAAGAATTCAATATTAGAATCGACGTACTAAAACAATTATTGTAATTCACAACCGACAATGGCTGAACAAATGAATAAATCCAATGGAAATTTCCCTATTCGTGAACAATAGTTAGATTTTAGAGGTTGTATCTCCCACAGACAGATTGATTGGGCCCCACCTCGGTTGAAAGGGGAGGAGGAGACATTTTGTAAACTATTTAAAGACGTATAATTTCCAACGTTTATCTAAGACAAACGATAACTTACACAATCATTTCATTACTTTAACATAACTTAACAGATGAACGTGTACTTAAATTGTACTCGTCACACAAAAGCAAACTATGTAAAAAATTTCCCAATAGCAAAGCCATCAATTAGGGATCCGTTCGGCGCCAAACCTATCATCAACCCAAATCTCAAGTTACCGCATAAATAACATCGCGTCCGCATAAATCGCGATATTCTCTCCATATTTTGTTACCTGTGCCGTTTGTTACGATTTTATTATGAAAATGAATGGCAGAGACGGCGGCCGGGGGAGACGATCAAAAGGGTTCCTAATTCGTACGTTCGGGACGCACACTACTACTATGAGTTTTATGGGCCGAATCTTTTATGGGATAATCAAATTTTGTATTATTAATGCTCTTAATTCGCGTCTGGGAATTGATTTCAGTACGGAGTAGTTTCTGCGGTTGCCTTTGTTTTTGATGAGTTTTACCCTCGCTCGGTACAAACCAATATAGAAAACCAACAATGTTTCCCAAACGTTACATAGTCATTACTTTAATTGAATTCGTCGCGTTAAATTATTTTTGACGTGTTACGTTTCTTAGAACCCAAGGGCTGCGGCTACAGAAGGCGAAAGCTTTTGCTTATTTAAATTCGAGTGAGAATTAATTGGAATTTTCATTGTTCGAGAACACACGTGTAATTAGAAAACGCTTAAGTTTATCAAAGGACAATGACGCACGAAGCGAAAAAGGCATATTGTGTCGTTTGCGTAAGTCAACAAGCAAATGAATATTGCGCTGTGCTCGAAACCAAAAGGACGTAAACACCGTTTTCAAAAGTCGCGTCTAACAGACCTATAGGTACATCAATAGTACGTCAAAAGTAAAGGCAAGCTAACGGCACACATCCAACATTAAATGTAATCGTGGAAACCTGTGAAAATATGTAAATTGATCCTCCGAGATGCCGGACCGTCGGACTGACTGAAATTTGAATATAAACTTTCCTGGTACCGTATAAGCGTCATTTATTTTGGCCCCGCTATAAAATATAATGATTTTTGACGTAGCTCAGGGCTGTATTAATTCTGCGGGCACGAAAGGGACGATATATCGACAGGTATCCATGCACGTTTAATTATATCGTTAACCTTTTCGAGCTGAGATACAGGACTGAATGTCGGTCGAGTATCGCAATTGGCATCATTCAAAACAACTGAAACATAATTGCAGCAGGTTTTTCATTCCGCGAATAGTCATAGAAATATTGGCCGGCTGCCAATCGCTAAGAATACCCTCATTAAAGCGACAACGGTGCGATTCCACAAAAATAAAATGTAATGAATATGCAACACTCGAAAACCCATTATTAAAATATCCGAACGTCTAAATATCTGAAAAGGAAAAAAGACCGCAGACCGGCACTCGCCTGAATAAGAGATCGAGAATATTTACATAAAAAACAAATAAAAAACCCGAGATGCGATGCGCGCATAAAATTAAAATCGATGAGAAATTCTACCCTACGAATTAGTTATCATGGCTGTCTCACGCACACAGCGAGATCTAGATTACAGCTGAAGGGTCTTTGGCCTTCGATTCTCTATGACAGCATGCTCCCGCCAAAACAGCCATTACATTCAAATCGCAAAAACATTCTTCCGAACCATAAAGATCAGATATTTAAAAAAAAACAGTGCAACTCCAATGGGGTGTAGCTTAAAATCGGTCCGTGCTTATTTGCATACTAACTAAAATAATTTATTATTTTTTCTCAGAGGGGCAACTCTGTGGGGTGAGTTACAATAGAATAAACTAGAGTGTTATTGGCCTGATCGCAGCTACATTTTAAAATGAAACTCGATCGGAAGCACAAAGTAAGATTGAAATCAAATCCGTTTCTAAACTGTGAGAGTAGTTCTAAACAAATATCAAAATAAACATACACGGGAATGCAATATTGTACGTCAAAATGCTGCTTAAAAGTTTGATTCAAAGCTTCGGAAATCAGCGTAGCGTTTGCAAAAGGATGAGTATAGATCGCGGTTCGTCGCATCGCAACCTTACAATACGAGTGATTGTCGAAACAAAGCTGGCACAACTTTCTGAACGAAACGAGCGCGGAAAAAGTTTGTCTATGCCACTTCGTGTGTCATACGTTTTTGAACGCATATTGGCATAGTTCGGATTTCAAAGTTGTAGAAGCCTTTTACATTCCGATTTCAAATCTGAAGTAAATGAAATAGGATATATTCTACTTTTGAATTTAGAATGAATAATAGGGATGTATCCTGTTGGTCTGACGGTACTAAATTCAGAGCGGATTGCCAACAAAATTATCATTCGAATCAAAGGGAATAATTTTAAATATCTACACATAAACAGAGGTCCAGACAGTCGCACACCGCTGCCCGCAAGATTTACACACATACATATGATTATACAGTATGTTACGGTTTTAGCAAGTGGTTCTTTTTTGTGAGTAACATTTGAAATTGATATGACCGAAATGTTTTTAAACTTCCTTTTTTAAACAATTACAATTTTTTAGTGCAATTTTTATCTTACAAATTACTTTTTAAAGTTTTTCCTTACACTTTCTTATCCAATCAATTTGATTAATTGTAATTTTATGATCTCAATTGTTTGAGTCGTGTTAGTTGTCCATACTCATATTGTACATAATATGAACTCTACGATTCACTGATGCATAATGTTTATTCCTTTTATTTTGTCTGGACGCCTTTTGTTTTGGCTCGATCCGTGTTTGAGGGTTTAATTGTGGTTCCTTTATGATATATTGTAACGTGTAAGCTTGATTGAGGTAGATATGCTTTTTGTTCTTACTTCTATAGGAAGGTTATTGAATGCATTATTATCTTATTGATCTGAATATAAATCAAGACCAATTGAAAAATAACTAGCTCTGGGTGACTCCTGAGTAACTGTGATCAGAAACAGTTGAGCTACTTACCTATATTAAACGTAAACAGGGTCACGACTGTATCCCCAAGACGCGGTAGACATTCTCTCAGATCTTTTTATGTATTCCAGATACTCTGAAGATGTCTAAGAGGTAGTCATAGGCATGTCCAAATACAAATTGACTGTTACTATACGCTAAACAAAACACACCATTAAAATCTAAATCAGATTTCTTAAGAGCCATCGATCCGCACACCCCACACACACACATCCGCAGTCGTACACAAATTTTAAACTCATGCATATTTATATCAGTATTATTTAATACTTGTATGTGTGCGTGATGGGGGTCTTAATAACAGATATTCAATCAAACTCAACCCTTCTGTCCGATATCTTTGATGCATCCCCCTGTAGGTCCCCCCGCGTGTTGTTTTACGATATTTCGTAGATATGAATAATACAGCCTCTTTGCATCTGTACCTTGCGAAAGGGTAACTTCATTATCTCTTAGAGCTCTAGGGACACAGTCGTCATAAAAAAATCGATACCAGGTTGATCACTCGATATTGTGTTGACAGCTAGATGAGTCTTCCTGTGGAATCAGGGTTTAGAGCCTAGCTATTTTCGGTGATCAATTGTATTACTTTCGGAATTATAGTGAATTTATTATTGGTTAATTAATGTAACCATAGACTACAAATGTCTGCTAGTTAGTCTTTTGTGATGGTAAAAGCCATGAGCGCAGTACTTGTCACCTTAATTGACAGTTAGCTTACTTGAGATCTTTTAATTGTTACAAGACAACATAATAAAATGGAAACAGATAATGAACGCCTTAATATGATTGTACAGGAATTTTGTTATATTTCTTAGTATCCCTCCGACTGTGGAAAAGCCACCTCGTGGCTTGTCAAAAAAACCCGCATCTGTGGCGCAGCCATTCTGTGGCTTTTCGGGTACACTGCCGTTTATCTGTATCATTTGCCTACTCTATGTTCTCAAAGTTGCCAGTGGGTAGAAATATAGAAGAATGAATGTAGTAGAATGAGGTAGAAACTGTTTCCCATACCCACAGTTTATAAAATGGCAAGTTTTTACACATTTCTGTTTGCCCTTCAGTCACCCGCACATCTGGCACATTGTTATCGGTAAAGAGCCGCACCCAAGCGTTTTTGTGTTTGTTTTTTCATTTCAAAACATGAGTGGGTCATTAGTGAATAGTTTTAAGTGGGTGATTAATGGTTTAAATCCATTGATAGTGTAATTCAGAACGATTTATGAGCCCCCGGCCGTCGTAAAAGCGTCAGTGATTTTCGACCGAAGTGTCATGGCAATAAGGGTCAATTTCGCCTATCTTGTTTGTTTGGATTATTGTATAAACAAAGTCGGTTGGATGTAACGTCGTAATATAAACATAAGTTCTATGAAAGGCCTTTTGTTTTTATTAATTTTGTGTGGGAAAAATATCATGGTAAGTAAATAAAACGCATTTTGTACGAACAATTAATAACAATTTAAATAATAACAATTTCTTTTCAGTAATAACAGTTTTTTTTCACTCTCCCTGAATTCAAATTAGGATAATTAATTAATTAATTAATAATACAGAACTAAAACGTAAAATGTTTTAGCTTATTTCATCACAATTCCACTGATATAAGTTGCATTATATAGCTCCATACAAAATTTAAGAGATATCGTGATTTTAATCACGCGCACCGTCACGCGCACGCTCACGCGCCGCCCACGCCACGCACACGCCCACAGAAGTGACCATTCGCGCTTTGCAGGGTCCACAGTAGGAGGGGTATACGATAATTCACTGCATTGAATAATCTTTGATTGACAGCCGTATCTGAGACGCAGAGGGCGCCACGAGAGACGTCAGATTTCATTAATAAGTTGTCAATGTCACTGTCATTCATGCGCGCTCATTCCGACAGTTGGTAATTGTTCGATTTGGGCATGGTTTGAACAAACTTAAAAAAAGGTTTCATTGTTTTATTCTCAAGAAACTTTTGATCTTTGTCTTGCTTTGAGATACCTTAGAATATATGGGAGACCTACCACGTCTTTGCTTATTCGTTGACAGAAAAAAAAACATGGCCAATATTTTTTTTACACTCTAGGAATGTAATAAATCTAAACGAATTAGCAACAACTATTTCGATTAAAATTCTGATTTGTCAAAACTAATAAAACAGCTCTGTTTGGATCGCTGCCAAATAATTTAGATGAGGATTATTTGGAAAAATATTGTATAGGAGTTATTCGTTAATACGTCATGTCGCCCTGCGGATAAGGTGGGGCGTAAGTGAAAGGAGAACAGAAAGTTTATCTATGGACTACATACTTACATTAATATACTTTTGGTTAACCGTACAAAACACGCAAGAATTTAATTAACACGTAGTCTATAAGTCAAAGTTGAAGTGTTAAGTTCATGCATTTGACAGCTGAAATGACAAAAAAAACAGGTCTACGTAACTGCTACGCCGTTGCTACGAGAATTGATGTTGTCAATGTCTTTCTTCTCTGTCTTTGTTTTGTATTAGTCGTAAGTACATATTTCAAGTGTTTTTTTTTCTTCCATTGTAATAATGTAGGCTCGTCTGTGTATGTGTGTTTTTCCAAATAAATGATCTATCTATCAATGTTTTGATAAAAAAATCGCTGCATTTTATCACTTAACCCTTCATCGAAGGAGGTCCCTTTTTAACCAGGGTTGTTCACCTTGCTTATCGAAAGGGTTAATTCTGCAGGGTAACAGACGGACAACTGTACGTTTGTGTGTAGATACTCGATCGTTTGAGGTATTGCGTGCCAGAAATGCTTCGGTTTTTATTATTTTTGGGGTCGCGTTTGTTTTTAAATGTGAATGGTATCTTGGGTATGCTATTGGTGAAATTTTGGTTACGAATTGTGGATTATGTTTATCATGGGCTATGGGACATTTTCAATGAATTTACGTTTTTTACTGCGTAGGTATTTATTAAAATAACTGTTGAGATTGAATAAAAAGCAATGTCGTATATTTCTGTATGATTTCAAAATAAAACTATTACATGTTGTAAATAATTTTTATTCTTATGTAAAGATGTTTATGTGTGTGTGAAAGGGGTGTAACATTAAATACAATTATATATTATCGACGATAATCTATACCCGATCAATAAGGGATTAAAAAATGACCCCCAAACTGTCACCCCTAAACTCACACTGAGAAACTTCAATAGGGGTCGAAGCTGATTTTTGAACCCCTATTCTCAAAGGTCCCTGGAGATCCCACCCTTACATGAATAGTACATTATATTAGATGTTACATAAGAATTAAAACTACACCCGTGGGTTTTTAGGAGCAATGCAACATTCTAGTTAGTTTTTGACGTGACAACGTTTTATAATTCGATAGAGCCTGCACGCACGAAAAAATGCGGCGTTACCTCGCTCTGAGGCGTTCCATGTAAGGCTTGAAGTGCAAGTGAGAGCGCGGAACGAGCGACAAAGAAGCACAAACGTTGTCACGTTCAACTATCGTCAGTAAACCGACTTTACAGACAACCAATTTTTTGTCTGGAGATAAATAAATAACCACAGTCACATATATCTGACCTTACTCTTGGATTCCCCGTGTTTATTGGTATCAGAAAATCAGAGAACCATAAAATAGGTTCCTATGTGGAGCTGCGAGAATCGAAACTCTTGCAAGCTATTCCAAATTAGTTCTAGTTAAAAAAAATCTTATCAAAAAGAGTACTGTGATCTTATGTATTTAAGAGTAAATAAATACATTTTGTAAATAATGAGGGTGGACAAAGCCCAATCGATTGATCCAAATCAAGGGGCGAATAAAGGGGTAGCTAAAATATTGCAAAGGGTACTGTCGCACGTATGTAGAAAGTCTACAGAATGCCACGAGTTTATGAGCAAAAAACCTATAGAGGCGGCAGTTCGTATTTATGAAGGAATTTCTATAATCACATCAATCCAGTTAAAAGCACAGAAGTTACATTCTAGCGAATCAATGTGATGATTCAAGTGCGATTTTGATACTTAGTTTCAGTATATAGAGTTTATAATTACTTTTGATAATGTAGGTAGTTCTAAAGATGAAATCCAGAGAATATTCAACCTAAAGACGATGCGATAAATCTCATTTTAAAAGGGACAGGAGTATTCTAAGGCTATTGATGTAAGCAAGAAATTCCAGAGAAGTTTGTTCTCGCTTCTTAGAATAAGAGTAAACTGTGAAAGTATACAAAAATCGTGCAATCATAAAGTTATTTTTATTTCCATTTAAAACTGTTTCCAACTCATTTGAGTCGAGTTTAATTAAAACCTATCCTATACAACTATAAAATCACGTATGCGTGTCCAATCTTTCTTCTCTTAATCAGCTTCAAATTTTTTGTATATGGGATATTAAACAAGTCTTTCTCGTGGATAAGGGCGATTAAGCTGAGGATGGTTTTACTGCTGGACAAGACTGTGCCATCTCTAATATTGTGACTACGACTATTATTATTATTAGTCTTTTGTCCACTGCCGGGCAAAGACCATTCCCATTCCCTCCACACATCACGATCTTGAGCTGTATCCATCCACTCCGGCAAGAATTAGTCGAGCTCATCCCGTTTAGTGAATTGTTACTTAATAGTTTTGCTACTAGCGCTGTATAAATCATCTTAATAGTAAATATGTTAAGCATTAGTTTTATTTAGTGATACTGATACCAAAAAAAGCTGGAACCCAATATGTACAGTCAGCATCACCAACTGGTAACCCCCCTAATAGGTTTGTGCCTGTGCCTGTCTGTACAAGGATCAAATAACTGGTTACAAAGTAGAGAAAGCAATATTCTTTCATTGCTATTCGTAATTATGAAAATATAAAAGGAGCATTTTAAAAAGCTGCTAGTTATAAGCGTTTACACGTGAAAAATTGCCGTGCGATACGATATTGCATGGGTTGAAATCGCCTCGTGTGCACACAGGATCACGACTGTATCCCCAAGGCGCGGTAGACATTCTCTCAGATCTTTTATGTATTCCAGATCCTTTGAAGAGGTCTAAGAAGTCAGAGGCATGTTCAAATACATATTTGATACATTCCCACATCTTGCAGAAGTTAGTATTCCATACGTGACAGGTTGCAAGCCCATCGCCGCAAACAACAAATAAAATGAACAAAAAACAATTGAATACAGTTCAGTAATTCAACATTTGAAAGGTGTTCGATTCGCCAAAACGAGAACTGTTAATAACCGAAACGCGAAACAATGTTTTTACAGATATGCACTTTTATTAGCCAGCGACATGCAATACTGATTATTTAGTGGATTCAAAATGGCAGACCATGATAACATTAAAGTTTTTCGAGGGCGCATTGAACTACGTACAGGCACAGTGCAGTAGGGGCACGGTAGACACGGGTCCATCGCGTGACTAACCGCGTTGAATTTGACACGGAATCGTCCGTAGTTTTCACACTCAAATTTTCGCGTTTAACGTCTCGCTTTTGGGCGTGCAATTAATGATTGTTATCTTGTTTCGTTACTGTATATTTTGCGGTGTACTTGTGTTTAATAGTTAATTTTTACTGCGGGTTTTTTCAGTTTAAAATGGTCGCGTGCTCTATCTTCAAGAACAATTTATTAAGTCAGTTACGAAGCACTCCGTACATGATCAATCGTGCTCGTTATAACAATAACTTATGCAAAATAAATATTAATGACACACACACATACGTGCCAAACTAACCCTTTCTTCGACCCCTATGTTGGAATCGGAGCGAAATTTTACTTATAAATGTGTATAATTAATCAAATGTGGGTTGATGTGGAATTCAACATATGAGGCGGTGGAAGAAACAAAGAGTTTGGCGTCGGGACTTATAAAATACTATGTTACTTAGTTACGAACATAAAGAACTCCCATTCAAAACGACAAAATAATAAATAAATAATGCTGGATATTTCACACAGCATCATCTAGCCCCAAACTAAGCAAAGCTTGTACTATGGGAATCAGATAACTGATATACTGCTTATACTCGTATACTTTTTGTTTGTAAATACATATTAACATAGAAACACCCAGACCCGAGATAAATATTTGCAGATCATACAAAAATTTATCCCGCAGCGGGGATCGAACCCGCAACCTTCTGCGTCTCAAGCGGGCTTTCACCCACTGCGCCACAGAGACAATAATAATGACATAATGTTTTAGAAAGTATAAAATCTATATCAACTAAAACTATGTGTTTGTCTATTTAAACAGTCATCAGAGATCAATGAGCCATCTCAGAGATACATGCCTAAATAATCAAAGACGCTACATAAATCATCTGTTACAACGACAATAGGTAGCATCTATAAACGCACCCCACACGTTAATTAATTAAAATTATTAATGACAGTCACCGAATAACGAGAAATCGATATTCCAGTTATTAGATGACGTAAGACGGAAGCGAAGGGTTAAATGCAAAATTATACAAAAACAAAAGAAGTCATAGAAATAAAACTAGGCCCAGAAAGTTGCCTTGATAGTATTTGCATAGTATTGGTCGCGATCAGATCTAGAATCGCCTTAAGAATTCAAACTAGTGATGTGCCTTTATCGATATATTCATAGAATATGCGAGCTGGGATACAGACGTAGTACTAGAAAAGTATGAGAGAAGACAGTATAGGACTGGATAGAATGTCTTGAAGTGGAAAAGTAGTGTCTAGAGAGAGTGGGATAATTAGATATTTTTTTTAAAGTAATAATAAAATGGTAAAATTCTAAAACAAACCAGTAAGCTATAAAGATATCAAGGGCTTGTTTGTTTTCGAAAATGGATCATTAAGCGAGTATTGGATCGTATCTCAAGTCGTTTTCAGTTTCCAAACCATAAATTGTCAATAAAAGAAAACGTTAAAACAACCTATCTGCATATTTTCGCCGTTAGAAATACAATAATTACTATTTAGAGCGAAAAGGAATTAATAACCCGTTCAGTTCTTTATCGTTTTATTCTGACGTTATTGATCTTACGTTTTGCGACGATTGAATTTTACTGCGTTTTTATTAGTTTTTGCAAGGGGTTTGTCATGTTAGGATTAATTCAGCTTATTATAAAAACCTTCATTTTTTCAATAATCTTTAACGAGAATATTAATTATAGAGACATGGTTGTAACTCGGTGTACGTCTAGTGTTGCCCCTTATCAGTCGACAGTCGATAAAACCTCTTTAAAAATGGTACCTTTTACAGTCACGCGATTCGTTTTAATCATTTGACGTTTGAAGATTAACCTAATGGCTGTTATTTAAACTTCGAATATTGACAAATCGTCCATTAATAGCTTAGATTAGTGTTTTAAAGTTCCGATTGTACACTTCACATTTTTGATAGCTTCGATATTTCTCGTTCATTTTGTATCGTGCGTAAGTATTATTATTGACGTTCCATTTCTGGAATTAAATCTGATTTCGATTTTCAAACGCTTAAATATTTCCAGTTTCTAGAAACATATCGAGTAGGTTATCGATATCGATGTATGTCAAGAACATCGATACATCGATTAGCTTAAAGCCCACCTTATGCCGACGTTCACACTGCTTAGTGAATTTACCTGAAACAAAAAGGAGCACTGATAAGTATTGAGTTTACTGTATTTCATCTGTATTTAAATGCTATTAGGAATCAGCCGCCATATTTAAACGTTAGGAGGATCAAACCATCTGGAAAGTCGAGACGGGGGTGAGGGAGAGACAATTTATTAAACCGAATTATTGAATAAATGTAACCGATTTTAAACCTTACAAATCGATCGATAGGATCCGAGACTTAAGAGATTGATAGCATTAGCATCAGTTTGGTGGCTATCGCATTCCTAGCGAATGTTGTTTTACGTATTTTGAAGTCTTTCTTCTTAGGTATGAAGTGCATATTATTTGTTATGATAGATATTATATTAAAATTGAACTGGGAAGAATGGCAAGAGTAGAGGGAGGGACCCAGCCGTGGGTGAAGTCGGGCAACGGATGATGATGATGATGATATATATTAAATAAATCGATTAAATTGAAGCAGAATTGCTCCAACAATTAATATGATAGTGATTACGTGTGTAATGTCAGAGGTCAGTTTAGATAATTACGATAATACCTCAACGATAAATCATAGCAAACGATATCTGTAATTAGAATATCATTCATTTTGTCATATCAATGGTCCTTCGTGCAAGAATCGAAGGACCAATTGAATTTTGGCTCTGACGTTACATACAAACAGATCTGAAACAATTCATACCATAAACGTATAGACAGAAGCATCTTAACATGTTTTTGTTCAAGTGTTGAGTAAATAACAAAAGATACGGCTCGGATTGGGAAAGCAATTACTAACGACTCCAGTATCAAGAAAGGGTGAATACGACACATACAAAATGTTGTGGGGATGGCACATTAAGCCTTGAAATCGCGATCAATCAAGAATAAAGTAGCTTGAAGCTACAAAGTTGCGCAGACTGCAGACTTTCTATCGGCCGATAGTTGAGACGGAATATACTTCGGCTCGTATTGAGTATGGAGGGGTCTAAATGCACGTTGATTTTTTGTAGTACTCGAACGTTTTAGAAATAATCGACTGAGTATGATAAAATTAGGTTGATTATTTCAAAATCCTTTATTATCCACTTATTAGAAACTAGAGAATATTACCAGAGTTCCCAAGGCGATGACTAGCATTAATTTTGTTTTTCCGTAAGTTTAACTATTTAATTTCAGTAGATACATACATATATTTATTCTAAGTATCTATATTGAGATGGGTAAAGTATGTATTCAAGTATTAGTGTTCACATTTTTTCTAGCTACTCTACTACTCGTACTACTATTGGCTCACTATTTATATTGTAATTATTGAGGACGCCATGTAATAGCTGTTGGTTTTCCAATAAATAAATAAATATTAATTTTTCAAACATGTAGGCTTATAATTATAAATTGTTGTTAAACTTTCATACAAAATATCGATCCAAGAAAAACAAAAACTAAACAAATTCATAATAATGTATCACAAACAGGCCGATTTAGGCCTCATGTACAGGCCCCTCAATGGGGTATAAGTAGGTTGGCATAATGAAATGAAATGAAATGAAATGAAATAAATTTATTTGTCAGAAGAATGGTTACATAAAGATTTTAAAGTTATTAATAAGTGTCACATTCTCCACCATATGAACACGGCATACAAATCTCTAGTCGTAATTACATAAATAGAATCAGAAAAAACTTATACTTAGATGTCAAACCATGTCTCAATAGGTAGGTAAAATTTATAACAAACATGCAGAATAGTAAATTAAAAAATTAAATTAAGAAATTGATGTCAAGCATTGTCATAACTAATAATTGAATATAATAATTATTTTAAAAAATCCGAAACTGTATAATATTGCCTGTCATATAACCATAATTTTAACTTAATTGTAAATTGTTTAAGAGGTAGTTCCTTGAAACTATCGGGAACATTATTAAAGATACGTCCACACATAGCAAAAGAATTATTTAAGTAAAACTCCGTTTTAGGGACCCTTGAGAGAACAATTCTATCCGGATTCCGTACACATCTATTGTAAATATCACGTGCTTTAACAAAAGTATCAAAATGCTCTTTAACGAACTTTGCCGCTTCAAAGATGTACATGCTTGGCAAGGTAAGTAGCCTTAGCTTAGTGAAATAAGGTTTACACGAAACCCAAGGTGGAACTCCAACAATTGCACGAATACATTTTTTTTGTGCAATAAATGCCCTGTTAATATCAGTAGAGTTACCCCACAGAATAAGACCATATCTCAGGACAGAAGCAACATATCCGTGGTATGCTGTTAAGGCTGTAGCACGATTAGCTGTTTTGTGAAGTCTGTAAAGTACATATACAAACCTATTAAGTTTTTTACAAACGTGTTTATAAGGAATTAATTGTATTATTCCAAAGATAGGGAACGCGGAAGAATTATCAATTAGAGAAAAGCAGGGTTGCCAGAAGGGCATGTTAAGATGGAAGATGTAGGGTCATGTCATGTCAATGACTTATTGAGTAGAAAAAAAATGCTATGGAAAAATAGAAAAATATGTTACTCAAAAAAAAAATGGCACTTAAACGAGGTTTCGGTAACGGTTCTAAACTTAAAAAAATAAAAGTACAAAATAAGCCGGTGTCCTCACATCACGTAACAGGTCACGTGACTCGCAAGGCGAATCCAAAGTTTTTTATCCATCCCAAAACTGCTCACTTCAATAATTTGATAAAAAAACAAGATCACAACTAGACATTCTTACAGATAAAGTAACTCTTTTTTAAGAAGCCTTATGTCAGAAACACGCCCAAAAACATTATTTAGTACACGCCCACATTTACAATACTTACCTTCTCAGAATTCACAGAATTCAATTCCTGTGTAAATTATGATTAAAAAGAAAACAGCGAACAAAGCAGCCAAAGTTAAAGCAATACATTTTAATTACTTATCAAAGAAAGCCATCTTTAAAAACACAAAAACTTCGCCATTAAAAAATAAAATTAAAAAACAAAAACCCCGTTCGGGCTGTACAAATCGTAAATCAGCCGTCCCCGCAGACTAGGGGAGAGGGAGGCTTCGATTTTCCGCAACATTCGTCTTAGCATTAGTACTTAGTCTCCTTGTTTTGCTCTTTAATTGTGTATCGGTTTGGGCGAACCTCCCCTAGCGGTTATGTGGAAGTTCTTGATATGTTTGTAACATAACCTAAGTTAACTTTGGAAGTAAGAAACGAAGTGTAATCAGAGATACAGATCGGTTTTCAATGTAACTTTCTTCTCGCTAAACATACTTTTTCTTAGTCGTTTCACTCTTAATGGTGAAGGAAAACATCGTGAGGAAACCCGCAGCTTAGGTCCACACGTATTGACGTCGTCTTTCCTGTGGGCAAGGCTGATTAAGCTGAGAGGATGGTTTAGGTGCTGGGCAAGCCTATTCCATCTCAACGTTGTCCCAGGCACTACAGCGTCCCGTTAAGTGACGCAGTATAAATCATCTATTAAAGATGTAAAGCCCTAAGTTTTTTCACTCTTGACAGAGTGGTCGTGGTCGTCAGGTCGGGAGTTGTGTGGCGCTTCACAATTCTGCGCCATTCGTCTCTGATGGTGGTCTTTCTGGTGCACTCATTTGAGGGTCTGTCCAGCGCTGCCTTCACTTGGTTCGTCCATCTCATTGGAGGTCTACCTCGTGGAGATACCCTCAATCATTCCCTGAACCACAAGACATACAAAACATACTAAAGGATCGTAATTTCTCAGAACTGTATTTGTACGGGATTATGACGTCCAGACAATTAGCGTGGATAAAAAACCATCATCACATGTATAGGTCAGAAAAGAAACAAAATCACCCCAAAAGAAAACCACAGCTTAATCGTCTGTATCCACAAATTCCTATCTCCTTCCAACAAGCTTACTATTGCACAAATAAAATTAAGCCCAATGCAGTACTCTACAGGGTTGATTTTGGATTGTAAGCTTGTAAAGTAAAATAATTAGTCTGATTTTTTGTCGTCACCGCAAAGCCTCAGGTGGCGAAAGTCTTAAATAAATAATCGAAGGTTATTAAAAGGATTTCCTTCTCAATTATCGGAAGGGGGACTCCTTTTGTTGGAGACTAATGCCTTTTCGGTTCAATTTAGATAAACAAGAAAACAAAACGATGCCTTCGTGGAAACAATTGATCTACAAGTAAGCAATGAGATTAGAAAACTCATTATTGGTTGAGACGTCAAAGTTTTTGACATTTATTAACAAATAGATGAAGGTATTATGACCAAAGAACAAATATTTACTCATAACACAACTAACCTTTAAGTCACATCATAAAAACTAGATCATAAAAAAGTAAATAAAGGAACAAAAACAATTATATATAATGAAGAATATAAAAAAATGAGCCAACAAGTCAATAGCATCAATGAGAATACAGATATATTCCATGATATTAAAGAATATATAATGGTCATATTATAGAAAATTGCGGCGGAATCGAACCCATTATCCACGGTAGGGCAGGCACCACGGTGGGTTGAAGTCGCTTTGAACTCAAAATCGCAAATTGACGGTGAAGTTTTTATAGATTTTGTATTCGAAAATGTTTAAAGAAATCGTAAAGACATTTTCAAAGACTCTTGATATGAAGTAATGACAGTGGAAACTAACAAGATTGAACCGACTCGTGTATAGCTAAAGATACCCTGAATGCCGTTCAATATTTAAATTCAATTAATACAACAACAATAAACAAAGCACAATCGAATAATTCCGAAACAAAACATTTCCTTCGTCCTTAAGACATTAGGCAATTTGCTTAATGTCTCCCAAAACGGACGTTTGATAACAGACTTTGACTATTAATTAATAAGATTGACATTCGATTGGAGAACTGCCTCCGTCCTTGAAACTTTACTCACCATCAAAAGGGCATAAACACCCTTCAGACACGCACATATTTAGACGCTACTCGCAGGAGATACAGTTGAAATTAGCTTGTGTACAGTTGGCGATAAAATCATTAATTACAAAGACGCTTGTGACCAATCTATCGGAATAGTTGTAGGATAGTGAGGAGCTATCTAATGCATTGTCGTTAAATTAATGCGACAATTTATGACAGTAGGAATTAGCTCGGAAGTGGGACTAGCGATGGATCACTGTTTAGTTTTATTGATGGATGCCATAGATAGATGCGTTTGAATTTAGCAACAGGGATTAACTATTAACTATTAATCATATTATTATAGATTCGGAATGTTACTGAAGGGATAATGCTAACTGTTTCTTAGAAATATGTTACTGAACTGAATCTTGTCGTTATAATGATTGAGATAGCGTTTATTATCATAGCGAATATTAGCGAAATTAGACATCTGGATAGTTTCATCATCATTAGCCTATAGACTACTGCTGGACATAGGCCTCCCCTAATGAGCGGCATTGCGCCCTGTCCTCGGCTCGATGCATCCAGCTTCTGCCAGCAACCTTTCGCAGATCGTCACTCCACCTGGCCGGAGGGCGTCCTACACTACGTTTGCCGGATAGTTTAGTTGATTCTATTCTAAGAGAAAAAGCACGATTACTACCGAAGCAAATAATAAATGATTATTATTTAAAAATTACAAACAATATAAATGAATGATGATGTTTGAAAAAGTGTTGTCGAATACAAGACTTGTTTAGACACTATCTTATCTTTATAGGAACTGACAAAACATTAAGCGTCTTACCATAGAACGTGACATAAAGTTATTCCACCGAATAAATCAAGAATAACCATACATTTTGACAGTTTACACTCCGGAATAACTTTATGTCACGTTCTATGGTAAGACGCTAAGACATCCAAATAACTCCCTAAATCTGCAAATAAATTCAAATTCAAATTCGTTTAAACAAGGTTTAAAATGTACTCAACATTTTTAAACCTTGTGTTTTAATTAAAATAATAATAATAATGCTGGACATTTCACACAGCATCATCTAGCCCCAAACTAAGCCAAGCTTGTACTATGGGAACCAGATATCTGATATACTACTGATATACTTTTGGTAAAAAGTACCCTAAACCGACGAGCATGTATGAAGAATGTAATGAGAGTGAATGAGGCGAAAGTTGTGTGTCAGGATCGTAGCGAGTGGAGATCCGTGGTCTCTGCCTATTCCTTTGGGAAAGAGGCGTGATTTTATGTATGTATGTATGTATACTTTTGGTTTGTAAATACACACATATTAGACATAGAAACACCCAGACCAGAGATAAATATTTGCAGATCAAAAAAAAAGTTTAGGTGGAGAACAAACTGACCTGTTTGTCTGAATCCTATCGATACATCCGATGCTAGAATCACTTCACTATCACCGACTAACGGATGCAGACTACCACTGCCAGTGTCAGCTTAGATATGTCGAAAATTACAAATTTAAATCCAAATATTGTTTTATATAGCTTATCTACAAATACCGACCGGTGCCGGCATCGATTGGCAATATTGTTATTCTCAAACTTTGTTCGGTTCTGTTTGTGCAAAAAGTTTAAGCGTTCTCATTAGATAAGTCTTCATTTACTTAAGAACGTTGCTCCTCGTGTTTGGATATCTTGATATTTTTTATATAATAAAAAATGAAAAGTCTTATCAACATTTTGGATTCCGACGGGATTCGAACCCGCAACGATCAGACGATCCTCCTAAAGCCGGAGTTACCGCTCGGCCACGGAACCCTTAGTCGTCACAATCCAAATCTTTGATAAGCTCATATTTATCGGATAAGCAAGTAATGAAATACCAAGTGTGGATTAACTATAAAAATTATAGATTTCATAAAAGTTAACATCCATTTGTGTTTCAATCATGCCTTACCCTTATCCCAGTTTCGAATAGCATTCAGGCTGTTAAAATATACCTCACATTACCTACCAGCCAACCGAAGTCACGGTTGGAAACTCGTTTTACACTAGGTATCAACTCATGAACACCGTTTACTAAAATTATGTATCATTCGTGCCTTGAAAATTTTCGTGGCAACTATGATTATGTAGAAGAGACGACCTCTGTAGTGCAGTGGGCGAAGGCCCGCCTGCGACGCAAAAGGTTGCGGTTTCGATCCCCGCGGCGGGACCAATGTTTGTATGATCTACAAATATTTGTCTCGGGTCAACAAACAACAAACAAAAAGTAAATAAGTAGTATTTCAGTCATCTTAGTACCCATAACACAAGCTCTGCTTACTTTTGGGCTAGATGATGCGGTGTGAAAAGTCCAGCATTAATTATTTATTTATTTATTCTTGTGATACAAACTTTGACATCCACTGTGTTCGCGTGTGACCATAGATAATAAATACGAGTTCGCTCAACTACATTGGTACCTAAAATCGTAAAGGAACACCCAATGTTTGACCCCAGATAAGAGATTGGTCATTGACTGGTTTCACACGCAAAAAGTATTGATTGTTTATCAGTTCATGTGACTTGCTAATTTGTTGCGTCATCATCATCATCAGCTTATAGCAGTCCACTGCTGGACATAGGGCTTCCCTAATGAGCGCCATTGCGCCCTGTCCTCAGCTTGACCAGCTTCTGCCAGCAGCCTTTCGCAGATCGTCACTCCTGGTGCGTCAGTTAAGTGAGAAATGACAGTTTCTTCCTATTCAGTGAAGAATATGACTTGGATATTTACGTCACTATTGTAATGTATATGATGGATATTTTTCTATAGAATTTTAAAAATTTTGATGTGTGCTTATTCTAATAACCACTAAACGAAAAGTGTTTGATGTATTATTATTACAGGAAAGAGTACAGTACAGATATTGATTATTTTTCGTATAACTCGCGCTCCCAAACAAATTAGTTCCGGCATACTATCGCCCTCAGACAAAGGCGTCAAAGAAATCCTTGCATAAATTATTATTTCATTTTTTCAACACTTCATTGTGTTGAAGATATCGTTAATATTAATTTTTTGGCGCGAAACAAACGGAACGTTTTTAATATTCGGCGTAATTCGGCTCTTTGTTATTGTAATGCGGGCCCGATACCTGGCCCCTAGAGGTCTGCAGATGTAGAGGGGAAATAGATTAGTTACAATTGCAACGAAAAAACAGTAAGCTTCTTTCCAGATGAAATTCTTAGTATCGATTCTTTGTATTTAAACATTATTCTAAGAATAATTGTGACCTTATCAAAAAGAGACAAATAGTTCATTATTTTAGCAGAGAATCATCATTATCTCTTTGGTATATCCCACTGTATAGAGTCAGCTGTATGTTTCTTTTCCACTTTTTTCTATCACATCAGAGACTCGGAACTTTTTTCACAGACAGTCAATCCCACTTCCCACTAATCCCACTTGTGTTTCAATCACGCCTAAACCAGTGAACCGATTTGTATGAAACTTGGAATAGGCGTAGATAGTGACCTGGAATACCATATATAGGCTATTCAAAATGTTGGTACCACGCGGTAAAAGCCGCGCGCAGTAGCTAGTATTAACTATTTTAGTAGAGGTTAATGACTAAATTATCTCATAAGACACAATTCGCGATAATTCACAAAAAGTTGATAAAAAAATATCAATAGATCTGGTTCGATAAGCAGCTGGTCATTTGTATAGATCGCTTATGAATGGAAGTCTTACAGCATCTACAAATTCATCAATACTCATCGATGTGCACAACGTAATATATATCTTAGGACTAGTAGATATGGTCGAGAATGGCTTGTTGGGCATTGACATGATTTAGTGGACTACGTTTGATTCGATTGAATGGGTTTTATTGGGAGCTGGTTTAACCGGTTCTGACCCTACGACACGTGGTCAATTTTTGTCATTCGCTATTGAAATTATCGGCTGCTTTGTCTCGTGGTCTATTGTTACAGCATTTGATATATATCTTCAATTTATTTGTGTCACATCGGCTTTTAACATGGTTCGATATGTAAAACATTTTTACGAAACATTTATTTTTTTCTTTTTTTTGTATTTACCATATTACGATTACTAAATTGTTGAATATAAGTAAGTTCGTATGAGTCAGTGGCCAACTCTGGTGACGGAGTTTTTAGGCCTCCGTCATGGCTTAACGACTTAAATAGCCGGGACCGACAATTTAACGTGCCCTCCGAAGCACGGAAGCGCTCAGATGAAAATGCCACTGGCGGTCACCCATCCACTAACAGACCGTTTCGAACTTTGCTTAACTTCGACGATCTATCACGAACGCTTGAATATAAAATTCTATGCTAAGTTAAGTATTTTTTCCGTCCAAAATATGGCATAGTTGCATAGTTATTATTTATTACTTGAAGAATTCAACTATCAACATAAACTCATCCCAAACAGAACCAATCCCCTCAGTTAGAGCACCCTATGAATCCTTAATGAGTAAATTAACAACACCTATTGTTTCGCTACTTTGTTTTTTAGAATATTAATATCCATTTTTCCATTGTCTCGCCGAGGGGAATAAGGGGGGTGGAATAGGGGATGGAAAGTTTAAATTGATTGATTCTTGCATTAATTTCAATGAAGACAATAGTCAGGAGTGGTTTGGACACTTCGTAATTGCATTTCGAGTTGAGGAAGAATTTTCTGAGGTAGCTAAAGTCGATTTGAATATTTTTAAACTGGTTCTTATAAGTTTAGATTTTCTGTAAAATCTTTAGTGACTACAACAATATGTAAATACAAATATACATACAAATATATAAACGAGACAAGTTTTATTGATAGGTATCTACGTAGATACCTATCAATAAAACTTGTCTCGTTTATCTAGGCATATTGTTGTAGTCACTAAAGATTTTACAGAAAATCTAAACTAATGACGTCATTTGATATCGGCACAATATCAGGTCACAATTAAGCTGATCGCACATATCCACGCCTACTGTCCTCTGAAAACATCTACTGTAAGTAGTATACCAATTTACTGAAAAAAATACTGATGACGTCAGAAAATGCGGTTAGGTCCGGCGCGGATGGGTCATGCGACCTTTAAGTAACTAAAAGAATCTGCGTGAAAATAGCAAAATGATAGAATAAAAGAGGAGTTTTTCTTCTTGGCATGCAAGAGAACGCAGATTAAGTAAGTGATAAATTGCCAATAGCATTGAAAATTGTAAGCGACAAAAACACAATAAACACGATTTCGTTCAGACAAAAACGAAAAAAAGTTCTCAAAGCTTACAAAAACTAATTAGACTAGATTGCAATTATCTCCAATAATAATCGACTTGAATACATCTCTCGAACTTTCATTCGATTCTGGATCTTATTAGAATTCAATATGAATCAATTTCCAATACCATCGATGATAAGTTGAAACGATAATACCAGTTTGAATTTCAACGCATACCAATAAGGTTGATTTTAGGTTGTAGCTATTTTAACCACATGTTGGCGTTTACCAAGAAACACGTGTGCTGAATGTCAATTCATTATAAACTTTGTGCGATGATTTGTGACATATTATAGGAATAGGGCCCTATCTGTTCTTACATACATCCATTAAGGAGGGTATTGTATCGAATTCTAAGTAATTGTAGTATCTACGGGTAATGCTTCCGTTTGATTAATTTGGGTTTGTTGATTGTTTTTGACGATTCTTGGTAGTTTATCAAAGGCTAACTAAAACTCGACTTTGAAAGGGTTTTTTATTTTTAAAGGATATACTATAGAAGGTCATGTAGGAGAGTGCTTGGTATGAATGTTGATGGATTTGCGAGTAGAGGTAAGCCAAAGAAAAGATGGATGGATTGTGTGAAGGATGACATGAGTAAGAAAGAAGTGAGTGTTGAGATAACGGCTGATAGAGGAGAATGAAAGAAGAACACATGTTGTGTCCCACACAATGTGAGAAAAGGGCAGGAAGATGATGACTATAGAAGTAGTCTCAATAATGAAATGTTGCTTTCAGCAAATACCCAAACAAGACAGAAACCATCTTAAAAAGGTTTTATTCATTCTCTAAACGGAACTCTAAAAATAATCGATGTTATATTATATTTAGTGATCCGACTAAACAGAAGCTCGCATACAAATTAGATTAAAACTTATAATTCCCCCGAGCGATAAGTAATCAACGATGTATTTTAATTTCTAATCAATATTAATGACTCAATGCTGGCGCGATCGAACTAATTACACATACATAAAACATTACTGATCAAAGTGGCTGTTATATTAAAGAAATATGATCCTATTTAGAGTTTTCTTCATTGGTATCTTATTAAGATTGTATAAGTAATACGTGAGATGATTCAAGTAGGTTATCAGATTCAATATCAGTATATAAGGCTGGCAATATTTTTATATCTCATTATGACGTCATTCATTATCTTACTCAAATAGTATTCTTCAAATAACGATTCAATGCAGATGATTAAGTTTATTATTCGCATGACACAATGTTTATGTTACATTAAGAGGTAAAAAGTTTCTGAAACTACTCAATAGATTTAAAATCATATATCGGCCTTCTTGAATATCAATGTTGTTACAATGAGCCACAAGAGTTCATGATCATAATAAAAAAAATCTTCTATATTTTCGAAAACCATAGCCATAGCATAGTTTTTTTTATCAATCATCAAAACTAAGCCTCCAAAATTAGCCGCTAAGTCATCGAACTTCAACGTATTGCATTTTTTCAAATTCAGATCATTCAATACAAAAATATCATTTGATTCATTCGCCTTTAATTTCAAGGAAACGTAGTATAAGAAACACAAAAATCATACTTGACTCATCCTTATGGTATAGGCATAAGGTTCACAATCCCTATAAATAATTTGCATTGAAAGCACATATCAACGCTTTTCTTGATGACACCCAAACACCGAAAATATAGTCGGAACAGATGTATCGTATTAACGAAACACTTAAAGCACAAAGAGCATTTAACAAAATAAGTTTAATTCTAAATTACAAACAGATTTGAAAAGACCTTGAAACAAACACACGTATTTAGCTGCCTACCATGAGGTGTTTCAAATGACTCAGTTTAACCAAATACTGTGAAAAGCATACGAAACAGGATCACTGTATAGTCAACGAACGAAAGACAATCGCTCAGAACAAGCCACTCAAAATTTGTTAAATTTTGCAGAAGAAACTGTGACTAAGTACATACACTTATACACAATGATGTCAGAGAAATAGATAGGGTTATTGAAAGTGCTCTGTCGAAACTGTTATCAACTATGTAAGCGCTATCTTTAAAATTATGATCCGATTTCATTGAAGTGATAAAAGAATACGCAGTTTGCTTAACACCAGTGACGTCGGCAAGGAGAAACAAAAGTTCGAAAATAAGCAAGTCTTTGATGATAAATAATTTATCGCATCACTAAAACCTGCATAAGAAAGAAATGTTGATAAACATCAAACATTATATGTAACTGTGATCGTAAAGCAATGGACGCCAGACGTACCTACGTACTCATACGTTATTCAAGGAATATAGTTTTATTAATAGTTTGGCGCACCTACGGCAATTTAAAAGAGTATTCCACGCATAATTTGCATGGAGAGCCATTCGTTTGATCCGCTATCTCGTCGCGCCGCCTCCACCCAAGTGATCGCTACGATTTTTCTGCACGCATCACGTACCCTGATGTATGACACGTTATTTCTTAAACAAAACCACACTGTACCGATTGTATCTGCCTTCCGTGCTAGTGTCTCGCACCGCTAATAGACTCAACAGGTGTACCGCAGGGTGGTCCGATCGGACCGCCATTCTTTTATTTACATTTCACGAATTTATCGCATACGTCGTCTCGAGGCGCACGCTTGATTCATGTGCTTATACTGTCGCTTTTTAATACTGATTTACAATAAAAACAGAAATGTTTCACCGGCGATTGATGTGTGTTATGATTAATGTTGCGTCTTTGATGTCGGCTGCTATGAATCTATCAAGTTGGCTTCTGAATATCGACGCGCGACGCGTATAAATAAACCGAGACGAATTCGACGAGCGAAGTCTTCGTTTTACTTAATTATGAGCTTATTAAAGAAACATCTCCCGTGGCAGTCCGACGCCGAACTTCCTCGTCATTATTGACAGCCGACGTTGCGTCACGGAGTCACGCCATGATTGTCGCGGTACCAAACAGACATATCTTTTTTTGGGGATAAAATTAGACTAATCAGCATCGCGTACAAAGCAGTAGATCGCTTTCATCATCGACACGATGATGTTTACGGCGCGTCTTCCGAGAAGCTCCGAGCCCCCAACATTCAATACTTGGAAATAAATATGTGAGTTTGACATTTGCTTTCATGTCGGTTTGCGTGTTTCGTCTGTAATTGCGTCGATCTCGGACGCCTTACCGCTGTGTACTTAAAGTTTATTTCTGTCCTTTTTCCTAATGCTGCTCTAGCTACTTTTTTGTTATTAAATTATCGTGCGTGCCGATTTCTGACAAGATGATAGGTTACGTTTGATGGGGCATCTGATTGCTTCTCTTGTCGACATTTCTCATTTGATGCTTTCTCTTTGATTGACTGCGTTGGAAAGGTACGTGTAAAGGTCGTGATGTCTGTCGGTTCTCTTAACTTCACGATAATATACTGTTCGCTTTCTGCTTCGATACCTGAAGCTCAGTTAACAGCTTAGGCAAAAGTACATCGTATATAATCAACCGCAGAATCTAATTCTGCATGCCAATAATTTTGATATCTTTGACCTTTCCGTTGCCCGTTCTATTTAGATCGTCACGGGCTACAAAATCTTCTATTGTAAATCAATCGATAGGTATATTACAGTCTTACGACATTAGTGTTATGCGTTTTGGCATCGTTATACCCGAATAAATTATCTTCTAGTGACAATAAGATGGTCCAGTTGCAAAGAGGATTTATCATCGGCCACTTCCACCGAACCATTATCATCGATTAATGTCAATACGTTCTAAACCGGTGCATATTCTTCCTCTACATCATTACTCAAGTCCGCTGGAATATAATTCACTGTCGAACCACTAGTTTACGACGTCCGAGCGACTTAATAAGAGAAACGTGCGTGCGTCCCCCAAAAATAACAAAATTAAAATAAATCGAACGACAGACAGACGTCATAAACTAATTTCGAGTGTTTTCGTTTTGGAATATACAAAAATAGCGTCATCACTCTTTCATGTCTTGCGCGCGAGTGACATTAAAGTATAATTTACAGTTCGGTTTTAGTGCAGCGCCATCTATGTGCGCGAGATGAAAGTGAGCTTAGTGCAGTAAAAGAAAGAATTTTATGATTTATGTTGGACTATTATTGCTTTTTGAAATTAAATAGTAGCACCCGTTTCGATACTAAATGAATGTTTTTGGTATTTTTATGACGTCTCGGCGTGGGATTTATGTTCTGTTTACATTTAGAATTCAGGTATCTGTCTGCAGCGGCGGGTAATTACAAATGGCAGGTGCTTGTTTGTGTCTTATAAATATTACTTGTCGGTTTCTTTCATTACCATTTAAAAATAATATCAAACAAATGATAACTAGTTACATACAAGCGAAGTAATCGGGAGCTAATTTATCTCAGCTTGATACCTACTGTATCATCAGTCGTCATCGGAGTTGATCACTTACTCATACGAATTTACTTGCTTATCACAATAAAATAAATAATAAGATACTTTAATATTAATTGATTTATAGAACAAAGATCATAAGGCAAAGAAATCAAGAAAACTTGGACGAAAAATTACTTTCAAATCAAAAACCAATTCTCCGAAGCCCTAATCAAAAAACTTTGAGAAATCCGATTCTTTTATCGAATGTCATCAAAAAGAAATAACATCTAACTCCACCCTTTCGGTAACTTAATTAAAATTGTGAAGAAAAATCGCAAGGGAAGGACCATTGACCAAGTTGGTCTTTCTATAAGGTTAATAAGTTTTGAGGCTATAGAGAAAAATTGTTTCTTTTGAACGAATTTGTCGGCGATTGGAAAGTCAATGGAATTTTTGATGTCTAACCCTTTTGTGGGAACGTTGTTCAAAGACTTTTCTTTATGAAGTGCGGATCGAGCGATAAATTGTCGTTGAAAGAAACTCTAGAACTTGGAACCATCAGGTAAGCATATTATACTTATCTAATGTCCCCATGAAAGTTGAGCTTGAACTGAAAAAAAAACTATCACCTTGTTAAGTTATCCTTATTCAGAGTAGAAGCGCTAAACATGGTCTTCAAAGAGTATGGTTTAGGTGCCTGGCAAGCTTATTATTATTGGCTAAGCAGGATAACTTCAGTGAGTAACTTCCTGCTTTTTAACTGAACTAAAAATGTACTTTTAAAACCAAAACTCAATCGAAGCCACTTGAAAAACTTGGCGAAGTGACAGGGAAATTCGGCTTTTAAAGTCGAAGCAACAATCGTTCCGCCTCGATAGTCAGAATTTGCATAAAAAGCGGTTTGCATCGAAAGTTCCCCATTCGACCTTTGTCGAATTGTGTAGGGTGGTTGACTCTTTCACTCTACTACTTATACATTACTGTTCTACTTCGCATTGTAAGTTTGTAGTGTTGAGTAAACCAGCATTGTACATCGGAACGTCTTGAAGATAGCCGTGGAATCCGACAAAGGCATTCGTTACGCTAAATAACAGCTTTTATATAGTGAATGGAGTTTCGACACTGCTGGGTGGCTTGCTATTTTGTTTCTGTTATTTTTAACTGTCTATTTTCGCTTGTAAACATAGCTTGTGAATATTTTTGGCTACTATTCTCGTATTGTTGTCGTGTCTAATTTCAACGAGCGAATTTGACATCTCAAAATCTTAAATGCGTGATAAAAAGCTGGTGCTTTGTATCAGGTCACTCTACACATTTGCCGAACTATTATTTGGGTAGAAGATGACAGGCGAATAAAGGCGATGAGGCCCTCAACACGTTCGTCACCGTCGGCATTCGTCAATCTTCGCCGAATATGTAGAGGGCCCATAGAAAAATCTAAAAGTTCTTTAGTTCAAGCATATTCAAATTTTTATGGTATGTATTGATAATTTCAACATAGTTTTAAAATCACCTGGGCATTAAATTCATAAAGGGGTCCAAAGATTTCAAAACCAATTACAATCCGACTACACTCCGACACAAAACGACACCATTCGCAATAATTAAAATGCACGGAAATGCCTTTGAAACAATTCCGGAATCTGCAGTATTCAATTAAATTATTTATTCCGCATTGAAATAGTCTATGTAAGTACAAAGCTGACTGAAGCTTTTTAGAGTCTGTATTCTCTCGAAATTCGGCGATTCAATGGACTAATGATTTCAGCTTGAATGAGTGCATAAAAGCGCACTCGTTACTAGCCTTATCTGCAGTCTTTCAAATATTTTGACTCGCGTTTTGATGTCGAGAACTCTTCAACTGGGGAGTTCTTTTGGATGGCTTTTGTGAGGCCTTTTCAATGTCCGAAATGTTTTTTTTATATATTTTTTGGTTGTCAATTGCCGATGCCTATATGGCTTCTATTATGCTTATTCCTGTTCGAGAGATAGATCGTAATTCATTGAAAACCGAGTCAATAACAGATTGGGTTAGTCAGGCTATGATCAAATGTTGAACCGAAATATTGGTATTAACAGGCCCGATGCTGCATCATCCCATCGCTCTCAATTAGAGCTGCGCCCGCGCAATTGACCGTATCGATGATTTTAATTGAAGTATCGATAATATTGATTGATTGGGGGCGTCATTCTCACTTAAGATTACATTTACCGAATCGAAGTGTTTTGAACACATAAATAACATTTAATAAATGTTTTGGCGTTTTAAAAAGCGAAAATGTTTTTTTTTTCGAAATTATAATATTATCCTTCAACAACTAACAGTAGTTCAATGCAAGTATTTAACTGCCTTTAGGTGTATTTTAGTAAACCTGGAAACTTCCTTTCACATTAATAAGATTTCCTTTTAGTAACATTTTGAAGTCTAACATCAGAAGTCAATTTAGACGTCCACCGTCATACAAGAGTCTCTACTTAAAAACCTTGTCATCATGTCAGGATGTCGACATTCGTCTTGGCACAACACTAATTGGGATTAGCATGTACTGTGATCACTTGCCAATGGTAATTAAGATTGAAAATCGTGAATTTTAAAAGTATTTTTGGACGATGTTTGCTGTACCTACCTAACCACATTCATTTCGACATATTCTGCAAAGTTTTCATACATTTCTTATGGATAAACTAAAGTGTAATAATTGTGTGGTCATTCTACTCGTAGTAGGTATCGGTGTGGTCTAAGTTTTGTGCAAAATATATACTTATCGAAGATCTAACTGATCTATAATATTTCAGAGATTCTTGTGAGCACAAATATATTTTTGGCACTAGTTTTCAGTGTCGTCTCATATCATTTACAGCAACAAAGTAATCGTATAATCGTTCGTAATCATTAAGTCGACAATTGAACCTAAAAATAACAAAATAAATAGCTAGGTATATAAATTGTCGATTTTACGATACATGACGACTGACCTGAAACATAACGACGAGAAGATCCTCATCGTCTGACTTGGCTAGATTACGCCTGTCCAATATATCTTCAATAACCCTTTACTCAATTGCTCATAAACAATAGTAGTGTATCAGCTCGTAAAGATATTTATTTAGCTGGATTACCGTTCGCCGATCAATCATTCCATTGAACGTATCCTGTTTCCCCGCACTAGTGCTGAGCTTTCCGATCGGTGTCGATATTATGGTTATCGATAGCATAATTCGATGGAAACTATGGATTTCAGTTGACAGGGCTCTTGCCAACATGAAGTTGAATTTAAAGATAATTGTATGTTAGGTACTCTCTGTAGAAGCGAAGTACTAGTGTGGGTATCTATTCATTGATTCAAAGCTATAAAACTGTTATAATCAGAAATACGTAGTCCTTCGTATTGTTCTTCTTTAACATCATCAAAAAACACAAGTTCTAAAAACAAGTTTCAAAAATCATAAACACAGAGAATATAAAATCCTAGGATTTATAACCCCAAAATGTAAACTGTATCTGAAAAACTATCGACAATACACATCACTAGATCTAGCTTGTCAAATCCAATTGGTTGGTGCGGGGGCACCCGTAATTGATTTATTGATCGTACGTTACATTCGATACGATATGCAAGGTTGTTGCATCCTTTGCCCAGTTAACCGACTGACCTCTGATATAACTATGAGAGGGAATAGACCAGAGATTTTATATTGTTAAAAGGCTTTTGAAGTATATTTCTTTGTACTTTAAAGTGCATGAAAAGCTCATTCTTTTATCTCCACGTTGTTTCAAAAGGACACGATGAGAAGAAATGGTAATCTTTTAGATATTTGGGATTCTTACATTATTCTTTGTTAACCGACTTTAAAAAAAAGGAGGTTCTCAATTCGTCTGTATTTAAATTTTTATGGTTGGCTTATTGATTCCCTGAATCACGCCGCATGTAGTCGAACATTGAAGTCGGTTTTTCTTTTAGGTAATTATTTTACGTATTTTTTCACACGCACGTTTAAATATTGGAGTAGCCTATTCCATCTCAAACAATCTCCCAAGCTCAAGAGTATCGTTGAATGTAGGCAATGGTCCTGGCGCTAGTAAAGATAAACTCCAAGTTTTTACCCTGACCAGCTCAGACTCACCTCTTTCTCCTTGGCTGCGAGCTCGTTCTCCAGCCCGCTAGGCTGCACGGGGCTGCTCCGGCAGGAGTTGCTTCTGCCGGTCGCCAGCTCCATCTTCTCTTCATCAATGTCTCCTTTCTCCTCCTGAGGATTCAAATGTATTTCCTGAGATGACATTTAAATGCATTCAAAGACTCTTGGTTTTCTTATAGAATAAGAGCCGTGTTAGCAGTTGAGTTGTGCCTCGACATTTAGCTTGAAGGTCTAGGTAATCAAGGCATCAATGGATAATTCGTTTTAGAAAATGCATATGCGCATGAAATCTTAACCAGAAAGTATTTTTGCAGCGATGAGAATGCCATCTGTCACGTAGGTACGGAATAAACTTCAGCATCCTCTCAGAGATCTTCAAAGGATCTCCACTGTATACAAAATCTGAGAATGTATACCATGCCCTGGTGAATACCATCGTCAAGATTCTTCTGTCCTCACAGCTTACCTTAATATCAGTATACAGGTCTATCCGTGTGTCGGTGGCCTGGTCGCGTATATCTATCGCGCCATTCTTCGGCACTGCGGCCTGCAGCGGCGTGGGGCTGGTGCTGGCCAGCTGTTCCTTTAGGGTGCTCACTTCTTTCTCGGCCAGTGTGGCTCGCTGCAACAAATAGAGATACAGTTTAGAAAGAGATAGACTTATGAGGAGCTGACAGAGAAGGAATACACTGAGACTCAAACTTGTTTGGGTTTCCGCGACACAGGCCAGACCCAGTGCGGAGCCCATTGCCATACATTTTGTATTGGATGATAAGCATTTTTGGAGATAAATTTACTATTACTCTTCATTTTTAAGGCTACTATTTGGTGCATAAGCCTAAGCTGAAATTGTGTGCCAATAAACAGAATTAAAAGTTTCCCAAAGCATACAAAAGCCATGATTTGAACCAATAGCAACATCCGCCGATCTCTGATTACCTCCGAATGACCGCGTTTGAATGACGAGGAAGTAGGACAAAGCATCGCTATGGGAACTGATAATTAGATTAAAACTATACAAATCGAGATTGCGATAAATCAATGGCACATCCTTTATTGCTGATTGTTTGAACGTGGATATACATTCAAACATGTATGTTCGATCTGAAGATGCATATCCCACTACGTTGTGTAGACAGGTGCTTAAATTAACCACTGACTCATAAGAACTTAAGTACATACATTCATACATAAAATCACGCCTCTTTCCCAAAGGGGTGGGCAGAGACCACGGATCTCCACTTGCTACGATCCTGACACACAACTTTCGCCTCATTCACTCTCATTACATTCTTCATACATGCTCGTCGGTTTAGGGTACTTTTGACCTGGCTCTTCTCCAAAATGTCGCCAATTTGATCCAAGAAGGTTCGCCTAGGCCTTCCCCTTCCAACTGTCCCATACACGCCAGACTTTTAGGTGTTTATATGATTAAGCACAGATAACATTTTTATAGAGTTCAGAAAAGATGAAAATTCTGATTTCGGGTCGAACGAATCTCGTTTCGTTCCAGCTAATACAATTTCTAACTAAACCCGTAAAACTTAAAAAACCTCAAGCCCAAAAACCAAACAGAAATTCGTTTATTTTATTCTGACTACTGATGAAAATCGGTTCTCCTGTTTTGAAAAGAAGCCTTCGTTTTGAAGAAATGTAAGACACAATAAGCTCGTTTTATCGAATAATCTTTGAACCCGGTTCGAAATGCCCGCTGAATGTAAACAATAACAATTAGAAACCGCTATTAATCGAGATAGGATCGCAACTAAGTAGCAGGTAGTTGTGGACACAATGCGTGCGATTAGGCCGCGCTCACACGCGCAGATCAGCGATCAATGAAGGGATCTTGAACGCTTGCAAAAGATCAAATTGTATTTTATATACAGAGGACTTCAACATCTCAGGCAAGGGGCTAGGATTACCCCGCGGCTTCAGGAATACTTCATTTTCCGGTATAAAAAGTTCTCAAATTCAAATTCAAATTCAAATCGTTTATTTGTGATACACAGGTTTACAAGGTGTTTGTATTTTATAGAGAGCCACTGTGATCTACCCACTGGGTGTACAAATTAGGTACCTATTATATAATATTACATGCATTTCATTCAAAATAAATTCAAAATAATTCTAATTTTAAAGAACATTCATAAATTAATTATTCATTAATTAATTATTCTCGCATAAAGTACTTTTTTTGTTTATCCACAAAGCAAGATAGATCTAGTTAAAATTTCATCTAAATCAGTTCTGCTGTTTCTGCTTTAAAGTGCTACAAACGTCTTCTTTGAACTACCTTCTAAGCTTTCATATTTTCATATAAAATTGATGGTTTCTGACTTTGACGTTTTGTAAAACGTAGCCATTTTGCGAACGGTGAAGTTAGTGACAGATCTAGCATCGCCTTTAGATAGTATCTGTATGCGCAGAGATGCGTGATGCGTGCGCGCACGCATGTTCTGAGAACTAATGAGTCATTAGTGAATTCCGAAGATAATAGAGCTTTGAAAGTCTTAGATTATCTGAAAGATATATGAAAATAACTAGCTTCAGTTGAGCTATCTGTAGATTGCTTGCAACTCCTTCTCGTCTGTGCTTGCAACGATCCTCATGTTCTAATTTACACGCAAAAAGAGAGGTGGAATACTAAGGTTTTTTTTTATAATGAATGGGTCGACTCTTGATTTCGAAACTAACATAGGCAAGAAAGAGGTCTACGATGGAGCGAGCCTACCCAGAAGGTGCCTATTAACTCTCTTCTTGAAAACAACAGGGTCAGAGTGTTTCTATGTATAATATGTATGTATTTACAAAGAAACAGTTATCTGGTTCCCATAGTGCAAGCTTTGCTTAGTTTGGGTCTATGTGAAATGTCCAGCATTATTTATTTATTTATTAGTGGTATTATAAGTACCTATAAACCTTTTCTGTAAAGGCGCTGATCTTTTCGTTCAATAAACCCTGTTGCTATGTGTCCGTTTTTTTTATTTGCACATACATAAGATTTCTTTAAAAAAAACTAAATTATTGAGCACAATCAATAACCAAGGGCAATCTCGAAACGCTGCTGACTCACACAATGAGCGATCATCAATCTCGCTCAATTGTCTATGGCAATCATAGTTTTCTTACGTAATCGGTAGATGACAATTTTTACTGAGGTTACATCCCACGACCTTTTAAACCATGATTAGTAAATTGTAGACTCGAACTCGCGTCTGCATGCAGCTTTTCTCGCCTAAATTAAAGTTTTAGAAGGTAATGAGTCAATCATTGACGCATTGCCTTGTTTGACTTAGACATCTTCAAAGGAACTTGAGTGACTCGCTCAGAGAGAATGCCTACCATTTGTGGGATACAGAATTGCTGATGTTATAATTTGAATATGATAAAACGAGCAATTTTTCAAGCAATCCTAGACTCAATATGACTGAAATTTCATTTCATTTCATTTATTTAATGCTTGTGGACCTAGGTTACAGAGTAGCTGATGTTAATGCTTAAAACTAGGAATCTCTAGATCCTGCTGATTAGCATACAAACATTTTAACATAAAAGTCATTCATTATTTACCTACTAAACAAAAATATGTCAAATTATATATAATTAGAAAAATTAAATTAGCATTATGGTCAAGTTATTATTAGTATTATAATTAATTTAACTATTAGTAGGTACAATTATATAATATTACGGTCGTCAAGATATTCTTTCAGAGTATAATAAGCTTTATTTACTAAAATCTGATTTAGGCGAGTCTTGAATTCACCAATAGATAGGGTACGAACAGATTTAGGAATTTTATTGTAAATGGTTGGTGCCATGCAAAACACGCTCTTACGGAACAGCTGAGTAAATATGAAGAAGATTATATCAAAGTCAAAGTCAAAAAGCATTTATTCAGTAGGACTGCTGCCGTCTTAGACTAATTTTACTCCTGTTCTTTCACGACCAATACCGTGAAGAATCAGCAGCAAACACAGTTTGGGGCCTATCGTTTTTTTAGATGATCCATCTTAAAACTAAAAGTCAAGCTCCAGTGGGGAGCCAGTCAAAGAGAATTGAGGCTCGTCAAAGTAAGTTTACATGCTCAAAAAATACAAAAAACTAATCCTGGCATCACACGCTACACTTGACTAACTTAGGATAACTAACATGAAGACGTGAAATATGACTAAAGTAATGACTAATGATTTGAGTGATTGGTCAATTCAAGTGACCATGTGATGTCTTTGTCTCGCGACTATTTTTGACAAACTACTCGTATAAAGTTTATCTTGACTAAATAATGCCCAGTGAATTGGTATATCCTTCTGTCCTTTTCCCTTTACCTCCAGCCCCCTTCTCCTTTCCTTATGGGCAAGGCTGAAACAGCGTCTGGCTCCAAAATAAGACAAATGCTGAGACCTACACAGCAAGCGGACGAACAAAGTACATGGACATGTTAAGTAGGTAATTGTTCAACATGGAATATTTTAGTTTTAATACCTAGGTAACCTTTTAAATTTTATAACGGGACTTAATCGCGTAGGTATAACATACCATTCAGTACCATGAATAGGGTACTGAAAGATGACGTTCCGAGACAACGAGCATACTTGCCGTATATTAGAGGGGTGACAGACAAGGTTGGTTCTTTGCTGAAGAAGTACGCAATTAAGACCGTCTTCACTCCACTACTCAAGATAGCTTCACAAGTAGGAACAGTCAAGGATACTATACCCTATCAAACACCTGGTGTATACAAGGTCGATTGCAGTTGCGGCAGTTCTTATATTGGACAGACCAAGCGGACTATTGCTGAGCGTGTCAAAGAACATATCGCAGCTGTCAAAAATCGCCAGGTGTATAAATCAGCGATAGCGGAGCACTTGCTAGAATCAGGATCAAACCACTGGATCGAGTTACATCAACCTTTAGTCCTTTCCAATGATCGCCATTATTATACTAGAATTGTGCGTGAAGCAGTTGAAATAAAGAAACACAAAAATTTCAACCGGGAATGCGGCTACAAACTGTCATCAACGTGGGATCCAGTGATAAAAAAGTGTTCGGGTCGTGTAAGAACGTCTAGTACTAACTTGGATGTTGTCAGTGTAGTGTGTCGCGACCCTAGTGTTATTTTGTGTTGACCGAATGAGGGTAGTTTCTCATCGGTCGAAGAGGCGAACGAGTACCGGCGGGCAGTCTTCTCGTGACCACGGTAGCTGTAACGCTACTGAAACGTCGAGGTAAATAAACAAATGTTATACCTACGCGATTAAGTCCCGTTATAAAATTTAAAATGTCTTCTAGGTAACCTTACCTAAATCTATTACTCTGTTTTATCTTTGTGTCGTTTCGTTCATGCTGAATAAATGTATTTTCTTTCTTTCTTTCTTTCTTGGTAGGTCTACAGTAGGAATGCCTAATTTTGTGACATGTCTTAAGATAATTAGAAAGCGCAAATTGTCATTGTTTGGAAACTTCCGGTAGATCCGAGGCCCAATTCTTAAAATCGTTCAATGAATCATTAACCACTCCACCGTTATAATTACAGACGTGAGAGCCGAAATAAGTAACAATTACTAAAATTACTTTAAGCTCATGTTGAAGACTTCTAAAGTGATGCACCGTCTTTTAACTGCAGTCACCTTCATAGATAATAGTTACTGTAATGAAATTCAACAGGTGTTTTTATGAAGATCTAAACGGTTTAGAATACCTATACTTCAAGTGATCCTATTTGCGAATGAGAAAATGTTTCTACATTCAAAATGATTCCTATTTACATAATTGATAATAGTGACAATGATATTTAATGACAATCGTTTATATCATATATTTATCATCATCATTGGCAGCTCAAATAGCCGACTTCAGGACACCAGCTCCCTCAAACGCGATTCTGATCGGCCCAGTGCTGTTCTCATGTCATTTCCTCAATGGCCTGTAATCATCCAATGATTACCTACTGGCCAACGTCAGTCATATAGCGGGCATAGTAAATACAGAAACGAAGGCTTTAATCTATTGCACAAACAGATTCCGATGACTGCTACAGATAAAGCGTAGTTTCGGAAAGAACAGGCTAATGTTTTAATTGAGCTTTTGATTATTACCTACGTTTTATTTACTTTTTGAATACAGATAAAAGTTACTGAGACACGAAAAGATATCAAGATAACGATTGTT
Organism: Epirrhoe alternata; assembly: GCA_963565295.1. Taxonomy (NCBI): domain Eukaryota; kingdom Metazoa; phylum Arthropoda; class Insecta; order Lepidoptera; family Geometridae; genus Epirrhoe; species Epirrhoe alternata. The sequence goes on along the minus strand of OY751396.1, from coordinate 9,740,397 downwards.
ACTGGATTCACGAGAGGTAAACCAAAGAAATGATGGATTGTATGAAGGATGACATGAATGAGAGAGTGTTGAAATGACGGCTGGTAGAGGAGAATGAAAGAAGAACACATGTTGTGCTGACCCCACGTAATGTGGGATAAGGACAGGAAGATGATGACTGCGATGCATGTTTTGTGGCTCTTTCATGATAAAGATCGATCACCTAAAAAACTAGGCCACAAACCGCCTCTTCACGGTATTGGTCGCGAAGGAACAGGAGTAAAATTAGTTTTAAGACTATTCTAAGTGATCCCAGCGGTCCTACTGATTAAATGCTTTTTAAGTTTGAATAAAGGTCAATGACCGAAAGTTGGAATAGGATCAGTATAGGATCTAATCATAAAACTTAAAAAAGATTTCATCATTGTAATGTTAGAATTTTTAAGTCTTTTCACAGCCCAGATAATTCGTAATTAACAAAATATTTTTACCGTATAAGCAGTATTCGACTATTTTTAACGATCCCAAATTATTTTCGCGTTATGGTTCTCACGTCAAATATTTCTAATTGAATGGCTTAATGAGTGCTTTCTCCTTTCTAGTTGTAAAACAATTTGAAATTTAGATGTTTTGTCGAAAACTATTGATAACAAAAAGTGCTTCATTATACATTCTGTTTTTATGTATGTTATGAAAATTAAGAAAAATGTTCAACTAGCTTTCACCCATGAATTTGCTCATGCGATACATTTACATCATCATCATCATCATCCCTTACTACAGTTTTAATATGGAATTGCCACAACTGGTTTTTCTCTTTCATATTCTATTATAGTCATACACTTAAAACATAGATAGATAGATAGAAAATACTTTATTGTACACCACATGGACATTACAAAATACAAACAAAGATACAAGAAAACATTTAAAGCGAAGTACAATGGGCGGTCTTATCGCTGTGAGCGATTTCTTCCAGACAACCTTAGGATGAACTGGATTAAAGGAAGGCAAAAAGGCGGTGTAAATAAAATATGTTTATAAAAACAAATAAATAAATACTAATAAATAAATAAATATATACCTACACAACATATATTTAGTTAAAATATGATTCATATTTACAAACATCTTTGCAATCTTATGTATTTGTTTTATTAATTTGTTGTTGTAGGTACTTACTAACCAATCACAACTTGAACTCTGTAAGGAAAATACGTAAAATAAATAATGCTAGACTTTTCACACAGCATCATCTAGCAAAATTTTTTTGCCAAGCGGCAATTTAAATAAAATAATGCATGATTCACTTGCGTGATACATATTTATCACACAAATTACATAGACAAATTGTTTTTTATTTACAGAAAATGTCTAGAGTATAAAAATCTGCGACACAATGTTAGTGCGTTGTAAATTGGCACACTATGAGTCAAGGCAAACATATCTACTCATTGGGAAAGACTGTAGACTAATGATTACGTGGAAGCCGTGTCCTACGCTGAAAAAATGGGTCATTTTTCACGAATATATACTTAGGTAATGATACCAGCTGACACACGATGCTGAAGGTCGTAAGTAGGTACCATTTTCTCAGATCTTCTCTTTCTTTGCTTAGTTTAGGGTTAGTTTAGGGTTTAGGGCTAGATGATGCTGTGTGAAATGTCCAGCACTATTTATTTATTATTTATTTATATGAAATTCAAGATCCCTTGGAGATAACTTAGGGGTAGTCAAAGGCATTTCCAAAAACATTATTTAATTGAAATGAAATGTTTTTTAGGCGCGCTTGGCAGTTTTGAGATGAGAAAAAGTTCTTGGATTCACATCGAAAAGGTCAAGTGTGAGTCACGTGACTCACCGACACCGGGTTATTTGTCAAGTTTAGAACCGTTTTTTTATTTACTTGTGATTTTTTTTATCAGAAGATTCAAGATCCTTGAGAGCCTTCCATTGGTTAGCTTAAGTTGTTGATAACTGCTTAATATTTCATCAAATTTTGAACAATTTGCGTGTTATATCGCTTTTAGTTTAAAGAGAGATATAGATAAGTTTTAGAAGGTTTGTTGTAATCAAAACATTACCAAAAATACGTGTCCGAACCGTGAAAAATATCTGTTTTCACTCTAATTAGTGATAACTTTCGAAACGTAACTAAATTGATTAAAATAACCGAAACTCGTATGTGGCCAAACTCTCACAATTTCTTATTGTTGTAAACCATTTCAATGTTTTATAATCTCATTGAAATTCAAAAGTTATCAGATTGTGCTCATGTATCATATTAATTGGTCGTTTCACATTATTTCTAATTAAAATTTCGGCTTTACGATTTTCGGTACAGTTAGATTCGGCCATAATTATTGTTGTGGCTACCTGCGTATTGTTCTAAACGGCTGGTTGAAAACTCATTTGCATTTTGTTTTGTTCAAAACTGTTTGATTTCCTCACACAATCATCCATCATTTAAATTTGACACACCTGTTACTTACTTAACCTGATTCTCAAGTTCTTTTAGGTACTTTAAGCACCTGAACGTCTTTCATTTAGGGGTCATTCTTATCCATTTTCATCATAAGTATGTATTCAATTCAATACGCTTCATTGTGTAACTTGTACCACAGATTTAACCCTGCCGCCGCCGCCGAAGAAAAATTAACGCACACTCGCAAAGGGTCGCGCGTACCCCGCATTAGGAGCGGTCACTAATTAATGGAAAAGGATTAAATTCGTACAGAATTGAAATAAAATAAATATGATAAAGGGCTCCTTGGGCGAGGTTGTTTTGTTTTTTCCGGAGGGTCAGCTTGTCAATAGCATCGTTTGTTTTGGCTTCTAATCGGTAAAAGAAAATGGTAAAAAATACAAAAGGGTTTATATCCATATCCTGTGTTGTATAAAGTATATCGGATCGGTTTGAATTACAAGATAAATAATATAACATACATGTCGATAGCAAAATAGAAGATCAATGTTTGTTGACAAAGGATAATGAGAACATTACGTAGAAATCGGTTAAGGGTTAAACAATGACCAAAAGGGAGGAAATGTATTACTCTAATAATAAGATAGTACCTATAATGTTGAAATAAAAATACAGTAATAGTACAAACATAAAGTAAAACGACTCCTAAAAATAAGTCTTCTAGTTAAAATATAAAGATCAATTTTTCAAAATGCTCAACACCGGATTAACACATTTTTCACGTAATGTCGAAACATATTTCCTCTTGCGTCGACTAAATAAACTTCGAAAATAAAACTCTTGGAAGTAATTTGAGCCTTGAGCAAATTAAAACTGACATTGAGAGATTAAGTGCGCCCACCTTGTGTGTTCTATTGGAGATAGGCGAACGTTTTTAATATCTCCCAATTGGTAATTGGATCAGGTAATTTCATTATTGGATAAATTCTGCTCAGAAAATTTAAATTGCTTTTGAAGACTTAAAAATTAACACGAGAAGCTATATTGCTTAAAATATTTACGTCGATAAAGGTTGCTAAAGGGTCTAAATGACCATTCACAAAATCAAAAGTCACATCCAAAAATGCCTATAGAATGTTTGCAAAGTAGTTAGAGCCTCTATCAAAAGTTTTGCGGTCAGAGCCACCAATAGGCTAATACAAACATCGGCGCCGAGGACTATTGATACAAATGGGGACGGTTCCGAAAAGCCAGGTAGTCAAACATTTTCGACTTCATCCAATCGCTAAACTAAATAATCCAATTCCGAACAAAGTACGATTGACAAATACGAAAATTTGCTTTTGAAACTCTCGATCAGGTACCGACTTGATCATTATTAGATATTGAATTTTCCCAACTTTGGCTCATCCTCTAATTTACTAATGAATCCGAGTGGTACTGCTATTACCCCCTTCTCGCACCCCTTGGGGGGTAAAAAGGGGTAAGAACTGGGGATATTTCGTCTTTTATACGTGTAGCGATAATCCGATCGGTAGCTCGCTCCACATTTGAGTTTTCGTGTGTTGTTCCTTAATTTCCCTGTTACGTTTTGATTTTGTGCGATTGAACGAGCGATTGGGGGTATTTGGGTAATTAACCTATTATTACCCTATTACTGAAATAATCTGCCTTACAATCGTAGAAAATTGCTTTTTCAAGCGAACGTTTGACAAGTGACTAATACTCCTACAGTGTCACCAATAAACACTATGTAAAGTTTTTCTTTAGTTCAACTTAAGAATAAGTAAAATGGCAACCAATAAACCATTTAGAAAGTTCCACCTTGCATAACTTTGACATTTCTTTCATCCAAACGCTATTCCGAAGTTCCACCAGCTATCACCCTTGTTTAAATTTAGTGTAACCACAGAATACATATTAGTAGGTACCGTAAAAATATTTTCATAGGTACCACCAAAGAGTTCGTATATATTTTACTCGTACATACCAAGGAGTTTTTGTTTAAGTTCTTCCAGATAAATTTACAGGAGAAAAAAATAACTTTATCTGGAACAAATCTTACATTCCAATAGAAGAGGTAGCATGGCGAGAAGGTTTTATAAAATAAAAATCGTAATTTGATAATAAAAACGAGCGCGGAAATCAAAAATGATTTTGTAATAAAAAAATTACATGTGAAATATTGGCGAATGCACAAAAAGTGCGAAGCCATTATGAGAAAAAAAAACAAGAATGACAAACAAAATGACCAATTCAGTCAGCTTTCATAGACAAAATGATACTTATTTTGAGGTTTCTCGTTGGATGCGATGTTGCCGATCTGTGCATCTTCACGTAACAGAAGGACAGTTACCTCAGAGTTCCACCTTGTTTATTGGTCAGAATTTTTTTCTGACTTATTCTGAATTAACGCAAGGTACAGCTATGCGATGTGTAAATTTGATAGAACTTCGGAATAACTAGTTTTTATTGGTGAGACGGCTAGTATGATTTTAAGTTTTACTTTTATTTACAATTTCATTTCCTATAAAAGTTTAATAATCATAGATTTCTCGTAATCTGAGGTTAGTGTCAAAGGAATTTGTCATGCCTTAGCTTCGGACTAAAGTAAATAAATAAATAATGCTGGACATTTCTCACATCTTGCCCCAAACTAAGCAAATTACTATGGAACCAGATAACTAATATACTACTTATATACTTTTTGTTTGCACATATTATACATAGAAACACCCAGACCTGAGATAAATATTTGCAGATCATACAAACATTTACCCCGCGGCGGGGATCGAACCGGCAACCTTCTGCGTCCCAAGCGGGCTTTCACCCACTGCGCCACAGATGTCATAGAACCTAGAAAGTATTTTAGAACCCATTGATTGATCTAAACTCTGTCAATCTATCAAGAACGACTAAAGTCAGTTTAAACAAGAGACTTCTAAACTAACGGATCGTGAAATTTACTCCATGATTAACTTTTCGATATCAGTACAAACTTATTTCAAACAGAGGGAGACAGAATCCATGAATGGTGAAACTTAATTTTAAACTTATCGTTCAGTAATAATACTAATATTGAGTTAGTATGAGGGCGTGTGTCTATAATGTTGGCACCTGCTGCATTTGTAGATAGGACGTTGTAGTAAGTTTGCCTACATTGAATTGACTCTGTGAGGACAGCTTCATCTAGATACTATCCCACTAATATAATAAATCTGATAGTTTGTGAGTATGTTTGGATGTTTGTGTTTGAATCTCGCCTAAACTAGTAAGCCGATTTGAATGAAATAGATGTGTAGATAGTGACCTAGAATAGCATATAGGCTATTCAAAATGTTGATACCACGTGCGCAGAAGGTAGTAGCATGTATTTTAGAACTAGCTAGAATTGTAAACAGGAAAGATTGTAAAGTGAGACAAAAAATTAGGTTATCTAATGATAACTTACGTCAGCTTCATGAAGAAAGCTTATACTATGGATTAAAACATTAGCTACTTATTTTAGAAAAAAATAATATTTCTAAGAGACCACGAGGAGCAGCTTAGTAACAAAATTAAATTGAATAAATCTATGAACTGGTTTCATGAAATTATGCGTAAAGTTATCGAGCATCTGCCACATACTCTATGTACAATCAGAAGTTGAGATTGTATGGCCTCCGATTGGCGGGAAAGTTTCGTTTTATTCGTGTGCCATAAAGTTTAAACAAACCCGCACCGATGTATTGTTTATTTTATGAGTATCGTGCAAATATTGAGTACTTCTTTTTATCTTTGAGGGTTAGATTTAAATGTTTATAATATAAGTTTAGCTTTTTAAATTTTAGAATTATGACATTAGACTATTAGATTTCAAATCATCATTTCAAATTAGTTCGCGATGTCTTTGCGTTTTGCGTATGCTGTTCTAAATTACGTGATAATTCACAAAATAGTGACGATCAATAATAATAATAAATAATGCTGGACATTTCACACAGCATCATCTAGCCCCAAACTAAGCAAAGCTTGTACTATGGGAACCAGATAACTGATATACTACTTATATACTTTTTGTTTTTAAATAGTAGGAAATTTGCAACATATTCTCCTACACCTTAAGAGACAACTTCCGAATGGCTCTGAATTACCTAAACCTGATGGTTTTCACTTATTTACGTCATAAGTCTAAACTACCAAGAGAAACGCGCTAAAAGACATTTCCCAATATTTTTGAAGTACGCAATGAATAATTGTTGGTTATTTTTTTCACAGAGATAAAAGCGTCTGTAGTTACCAACGCCTCCCCTAATAGGGCAAAGATCAGACTATGCAACAAAATGGCAAAAATTGTTTGAAAAATAATTTTCTTTGCTGGTTGATAAAAAGCTATTTTTTGCAGGAAAACAACATAGGCATCTGCCATTTTTCTTTACTTATTTTTCTAGATAGTGCCTGTTGCGTACAAAAACTAAATAAAGGTAGGTTATTTTAACCTTATGACTATTTACAAATTATCAAGTAGGTAAAGATGTTGTCTATGTCAAATTTACTGACAGTGGTTCATCTGTCACATACTCTATGTCACCACTTTAAAGCAGGGCTCATTGTGCACATGTTAGAAGATAAAAGCCTCACTAATAACCTAATAAACCTTTATTGAGCCCGAATTAAGAGGTGGCGGAAATTGCCGAAGAGCTCCGAACTTTGACAACGTGCTTTTTGACGTAGGGTGCAAGTAATTAATGAAGGTTTTATTAAATTTTCTTATTAACATTGATTGGTAGCGTTCTTCTTATTAAATCATTAATTAAAAGTATTTGTATAAAATCGCTAGAATAATATGAGGTAAACTTTGTTTGAAATCCAAGTTTTGCGTAAAGTTGACCATATTACAATTCTGTGGAGCGAGTAAAGTCACGGTCAGCAGCTAGCTCACTGCAATCAGGTAAAAGCAAACAACCCAAAAGCACTTTATCACCGCACCTAACAAGACAATGCAAATCAACTCTAATTTCTAACCAGTCTATAACTGTACCGTAACAATGCATGCGAAAAGATACCGATCTAAATGAGTCGAGTTAAATATTGTTTAAATGCGAGCTTAGCCTAATCATAGGTTTCGGTGAGAGTGCACTGTTGATCAAAATTAGGCGTAAAGTGGACTAGCTGAATCATGATTATCTGGGTCATTTTTACCTTCATCATTTTATTGGGTAATTTTGACCCAGAAATGACAAAATGTTCGAATAATCGTTAAAGAATTTAAAATATGCAACTATTTCTCTTATCACCTTAAGCGCCTACAAAACACGTAGCACTTCATAACGTCTTTGAATTTTTAACACATAAAATTTTAAAGCCCAATTTTATCTATTTTGAATACACAAGGAAAACATTAAGAAGATTGATAGCAAAACGAACTGGGCCAAAATACACACGTAGATCAATGGCTGGCTCGTGACACTACACATCAACTTGCAATAGAAAATAACCCTTACATCGCTAAAATAAAGTTCAAAATTACTATTCGGAGGTAATTAAGAATCTGGAAAATCTGGTTGTGGATCTTCTGATTAAGGAATATAATCTGTAATAAGTTACATTTAAAGTTCAGTTTAGAATGCGTGTGATGTAATAGTGCTGTAGTAACTGTGATTCTTCTGTGGCTAGTGCGGACACATACAGACATCAACACAATGATGCGTGTCGATATCACTACATCGACACATCGATATTAATAGGGATGTGCCCTGAATGAAAGTGTTATTGGATCTCTGCCATCTTGTCTTTTGTTTTTGCATGTTGCCCGTCCGATTATATCGTGAACTATTGTTAAGTTAAGACGCTGTGTTTCAAAGAAAATAAATACTTTCAAGAACCGTATTACATACTAATTTTGTTACTGTAAACGAGAACGTAGTGTTTAGACAAACCTAATATAGGCTTAGAAACATTACTAACTAAAGATTGTTAACTTTTGAGAAATAAATACATCTATCTGTTAAAAACAATGTTATCTGTTATCAATAAGAAATGAAAAGTCTTATCAAAATTTTGGATTCCGACGGGATTCAAAACCGAAACGATCAGACGATCCTCCTAAAGTCAGAGTGCCTTACCGCTCGGCCACAGAACCCTAGTCGTCACAATCCAAATATTTGATATGCTATTTATCGGTTAAGCACCGATTTTAATAATACTTTTAATTTTTTAACACTATAAAATTACAAAAAAATATCTGTTATCAGTTATTGAGAAAAAGTTTTATCAGAAAAATGTTATCGAAAATAAATGAAGATCCTCTATAGAAAACTTAATTACAACTTATAAGTGCCTATCAGTCAAATTCCGAAGAAAATCAAAAGTGAAACTGTGAGGGGCCATCAAAGTCCCACCTGAAGGGTTAGAGAAATAATTAAAAGGCCCACAGAAAGACAGGAACTTAATTCCGATGCCTATTTGTAGCTCATCGAGTTTTGCCGAAGTTTTGCCGAAGTTTGCCGAAGTTCTGCTAAGTTGCAAACTTGCGCTCGTATTTGCGATACACTTTTCGGGCGTTCCGTTAATTTATAATTATTGCTAATTGGTTAATTTTGATGTTTGATTTTATCTGTCTTGTTATAGTCATTAAGTACTTTCACATTTACTTTCCTCTTTTAATAAGTACTACTTTATTATAAACTAGCTGTCCATCGCGGTGTTACCCGCGTTCCCTCGGGAAAACTTCACTTTCCCGGGATAAAATATAGCCTATGTTCATCGGGGATAATGTAGCATTCTATTGGCGAAAGAATTTTTCAAATCGGTCCAGTAGTTTCGGAGCCTATTCATTTCAAACAAACAAACAAACAAATCTTTCCTCTTTATAATATTAGTATATTAGTATCCTATAATCCTATAAATATTATAAAGGCGAAAGTTTGTAAGTATGGATGTATGGATGTATGGATGTTTGTTACTCTTTCACGCAAAAACGGCTGGACCGATTTGGTTGAAATTTGGTATGTAGATAGGTGATACCCTGGATTAACACATAGGCTACTTTTTATCCCGATATTCCCGCGGGAACGGGACTTACGCGGGTGAAACCGCGGGGCGCAGCTAGTATACTAATATAGAAAACTGATGAAACAAACTTTAAAAACGAAAATTGTGTCTAAAAATTAAAATCGCTTCGTACGTACCTATACTGTGAGATCACAGGCATCTAATGAATCTTATACCAGACAATTTATATTTAACCCCATCACTAGCCACAAAAACGACGTCATTTAGTCATTTATTTAGTCATTTATTTATTTATTAAAACTTAGGCTAACATTACAGATAATCTAATAGCTAAAGCGTTATCCTAGTGAGATCTTTAATTAAATCTTAAACTTAACTTAACTTAATAATTACGTGAGTTGTCATCGATTCGCATCTCATTTAGTTGCGATTCGATTCTAATTGGGATCGAATGGTTGAACCTCGCTCACTCGCCGCTCTCGAGAATAGAACGAACTCATCTTATTGCATTTCAAATTCAAAATACGAACGGGTTCATGTTGTATCGATGTTGACAAATGAATAAAGGAAGAATATAAAAATAATGAAGCGCTCGTGGACGTGCTTGCTTAGTCGTTCTTGATAGATCTTGAAGTTAAGCAACGTTCGAAACGGTCTGTAAGTGGATGGGTGACCGCCAGTGGCATTTTCATCTGAGCGCTTCCGTGCTTCGGAGGGCACGTTAAATTGTCGGTCCCGGCTATTTAAGTCGTTAAGCCATGACGGAGGCCTTAAGGCGGCCTAAAAACTCCGTCAACAGAGTTGGCCACTGACTCATACGAACTTACTTTTAATGAATAAAGATAATTGATATTGTACAAGTCATATTGATCACTTCCATTGTAGAGATATCAACTGACTTTCATGTTATTATGATTAAGAATCGCAATAATTGCGATTGATACTGGTGAATAAAATGTTTAAAAAATTTCATTTTCCCAAATAAAACATCAAAAATCGAAGAATCGACGAATCTCCGCTCTCGAGAATAGAACGAACTCATCTTATTGCATTTCAAATACAAAATACGAACTCGGGTTCATCTTGTATCGATGTTGACAAATGAATAAAGGTAATTGATATTGATCACTTCCATTGTAGAGATATCAACTGACTTTCATGTTATTATGTGAATAAAAGTGAATAAAATGTTTAAAAAGTTTCATTTTCCCAAATAAAACATCAAAAATCGAAAGCACCAAGCAAATAATCTCAAATCCTTATTAGTTTAAATACAGACGTACAATGAATCGGAACAATGTGTCGGGGTGAGTAATTAATTGATTAAAAAGGGTTCCGTGGACATTCGTTAGAAGTTTTTCTACCCCCTCCCTGAGAGGACGATTTTAAAACGGGCCTTAATTGATTTAACTCTAAGGGGATGTGTGCTACTTCAGTACATAGAGAAAAGTTATGGAATAAAAGAGACGGGAATACTTGAGTAGAGTGACAACTTTGAGTGTTCAAATTAAATTGAGACAATCCTCAAGTAAATTATTGAGTAGTTGCACAAAACTTGCTAAGTACTTGACGTTTGTAAATCATTTAAAAGTTCCCAAGTCCAACACCCGGTACCTATCGACATCGGATCTTCCAAAATCCCGAATTAATTATATTTTCGTTCAAAACTTTACTTCTAATCCGATCGATCCTTGCCCCTTTTAGGGTAAACAGAATATAATTCGGTTATAGTCTATTGATCTTGTTATAAAAGATTTGATTTTAGAACAATTTGTGTCGCGGAATCATCGGGTTGACTTCGGATGTTATTGTGTTAGAATGTTGGAAACCCCTTTTAGGGGTGAACAACCAATTCACACTTATAGCATATTGTTTAATATTAATAAATAACTTTTCATACTTTATTAAACACATTTATTTGCAAACTTACTTGTGTATCTGAATGCTATTTTTCTCTACCAAAAGAAGTATAGACCATTTTTGGCCCCTTAAAATGTATTTTCACAAAAAAAATTTGCTTAGTGCTACACCCCTGAAAAAAATATCTTTCATGACTTGCACCGAGATCAGATCCAGCTCAAGATTCAAATATAGACAGGTGTACAAAACCTTTAGAGTTAATTAATATCATCCCTTTGAGGGTTTTTTGGGCGATATCGGATCCTTTATGCGCACTGTACATCCTTCGTACATAAAAACCCCTTTAACTTATGATGAATTAGCGATCTACATTATGTCTCCCGCTATCTCCCCCCCCCCCTGTACATCAATATTAAGGAATTAATATGAGTGGCGAAAACGGACCGGTCATTATGGGTTTTTACTTACGAGCGAAAGGAGTGAATAATTAGAAGGGCGATTTAGGGATGGTTTGTTTTGGTTTAATATCTAGACGTTAAAGATTGGTACATTATGTAGGTATTGGAGATGAGGATATTTTATTTGGTTAATTTTGGTTGCTGGAGTAATCAAAGAAGATGTAGGTATTAAACAAAGAGTTGTTCTTAACGACCTCTGTGGCGCAGTGGGTGAAAGCCCGCTTGGAACGCGGAATAAATGTTTGTATGATCTGCAAATATTTATCTCAGGTCTAGGTGTTTCTATGTAAAATATGTATGTATTAACAAAAAGTATATAAGTAGTATATCAGTTATCTGGTTCCCATAGTACAAGCTTTGCTTAGTTCGGGGCTAGATGATGCTGTGTGAAACGTCCAGCCTTATTTATTATTCAATATTTTAGTAAACATAATTTGATGATGATTAAATTCAATATTGTGTCAACGAAGAACACATTTTAAACTATAGAACTGCCTTGAGTCATGAGTCCGCGTGTTATCGATATAAAAGACAAATTATCAAGGCCCAAGCAACTGCCCCTATGGGGCTACTTTCCGCCAAGTCACGTATAAGCCACATCAGACGTTTAAGGCCTATACAGCTAATCCTTTTTCCAAAAACTTGGACCCCTTCCCGGGTCCGTTTGATAAGGGAGATGTTTTGATATCCCCCATCATTCACTTACGGGGGTGTTTCTATAGAAAAACATTGACGTAAAAAGTGGGTTGAAAATTAGGGGTGGGAGGATATTTGGGAAAGGTTGCCGGGTGCTGTCGAAGTGACCGCTGAGGAGGGTCGGCATTATGTGGACGTCGTTATGTGTTGATCAATTTTAATGCGAGTAGCGTTGGCATGTGAAACCGAATTTTAAACTGAAAAAAAAAAGATCTTTAGACTTTAAGATCCTTTGATTTGTAAAGGAAACAAAAAATTTACTATGATTCACGCACCGCCAAATTGTGGAACTCATTGCTGGGCTCTGTATTATGAAGAGTACAATATAGGGGTCTTCAAATCAAGACTAAATATGTTCCTTATAAATAAGCATGCTCCATAGACCTCACTACTGCTTAACATCAGGCAGAGTGAGGTCAAATGCTGATTCTCATATTCTTCAAGAAACCAGTTTCAGCTATAGTCACAAGTTTTATTCTAGAAATTAAAACACCCCTTTTTAGGGGCAATTGTTTAAAATAGTGGAATTAGTCATGAGAGTCCTAAATAGTGATTAGTGAGACAGTGTAAAATGGTACCCGCATAGCGTCGGATAAAAGAAAACAGAATCTTCCTGCTAATTTGCGCTTCTTAATTACGGGGGGATGTGGGGACACGCGGTACGTGCCTTTTGATGCGGCATTTATAAAAACTGTCCCATTTTTAAATGTGGAACAGAACTTTTTGCACTGTTTTCTGCATTTTCTTAGATTCTAAATAGGATTCGTTTTTCAAACGAAGTAGTCAGTTTGAAAAATGAATAAGTTTTGAAAATAGAACAGGAAAACTCTTCAGTAAGTTTTAATGGTTGTGACTTTATGTGAAAACTGTTTAATAATCAATTAGATATTCAACTTGAATTTTTTATTTAGATATTAGTACTGTTTGTTTTCCTAAACAATAAAAATCCTATAAATATTATAAAGGCGAAAGTTTGTAAGTATGGATGTATGGATGTATGGATGTTTGTTACTCTTTCACGCAAAAACGGCTGGACCGATTTGGTTGAAATTTGGTATGTAGATAGGTGATACCCTGGATTAACACATAGGCTACTTTTTATCCCGATATTCCCGCGGGAACGGGACTTACGCGGGTGAAACCGCGGGGCGCAGCTAGTAAAAAATAAAATAAATTAATCACAACCATTGGAACTTATACTGAAGACTGGTATAATAATATGAATGTTTTTATGCATCGATAATATTTTTGAAGTGAAAATTTCTATAGGCGCGTTTGGCCGTTTTGAGATGAGAAAAAATTCTTGGATTCGCCTCGAAAAGGTCACGTTCGTCACGTGACTGCTCACCTACACCGGGTTATTTGTCAAGTTTAGAACCGTTCAAGTTTTCACTTCTGCCGGCACTCCTGGAGTGCCACTGTTTTATATCAATTTACTAATTAAAAAAAAAACTTGTATCTGACTATAACCCATATCACATCTTTAAAGACCCCAAGTTCATAATGGGTTTAAAAGTACCACATCAGAAGTTCGTACAATGTCGTTGAATGTCGTCCATTATAGATTCTCTTTTCATTAGCACGGAGCAAAAGTTCTCAACAGGGTTAAATCTCAACTTTGTGATCAGAATACACGCCTCTCTAATGTATTTAAGGGATTTTATACATAAACCCCCACTGATAAATAAAAATACACATAAATTCGAAAATAAGAACGATAGCTTAAAACTATATTTATTTAATTTAAAAAATCCGACAAAAAACGTGATGGTTCCAAGTCCAAAAGTGTATTAAAAAAAAAATTGGGTTAAAATAAATGAACAAAAACATACCTCATGATAGTAATTCCTTATTTTCATAATTTCAACATAAAGGCTGTTCAGCTTGTCACAATAGAGGAAGGGGGGGTAATTTGGAATACTGCAGGTAATTTGGAATAGTAAGGTTTCACAGAAACTAGTAGTGCCATCTAGGTTTAATGGTAGTAAAGCAATGGAGATTGACGCCACCTGTCAATATGTTCACACCGTTCGTAAGCCGAACTTCCAAGATGGCGATCAGAGACTCAAGTGTGAAGGAGTGTCATTGAAAATTTTTGACGTACGTAACTAACCCGCTTCGATCTTGACAATTTGTTATGTTTATACAGTTTAGCTTTATGTATACTGTAAAATGAATCATAAATTTTGCATATTGACTTTGATTTCAGTAGTTTGTATAAATAGAACTAAATGATGCAAGGTTATGTCCGACCACATCTTGTTGCTAATTTGGAATACCCGAGGTGATGGTAATTTGGAATATGCCAAATCACCATCATTTTTGTTTGCAAGACATCTGTTAGTATCCAGTCAGTAGATATTGATTCTTAATGTGTGGGATTTGGGTGCACTGTGAATGTGCCGACTATGAAGGTGGATCCTATGTTTGTGATGTGTTTTGCAAATAATCCATTTATTTGATTGAATAAATTAAAAATGTGCCTATTGTAAATCCTATGTTTGTGATGTGTAGGTATTGCAAATAATTTATTTATGTGATTTATAAAACTGATTTGATTTAAAGAGAGATTATAACAGATTAAAAACGAATATACGTCTATATGCCTATTAACACAATTAACGGGATATTTACCATGATTACATATTATTTGAGTTTCCCGATATTTCGACGTGTTGTGTTTATAGTGTCAACCATGATAGTTTAAAAAGTTATATATGCCTATTATTTATAGAATATTATATTATTTGTCGACTCACTTAGATACTTTAGTGAAACCTCAAACTCACTGCAGGTAATTTGGCATACCTAATTGGTATTCCAAATTACCTTCAGTCAAGTTATGAACCAATTTTATTGTATTGCTCTAGGTATTGATTTAGGATATCATTTGTATTTGTATATCTTACATTTTCTTCTAAAACATTGGCGTAATAGTATCTATATAACTAAGTTAAGCATAGTGCATATAATTTGGAATACCTCTATTCCAAAATACCTGCACTAAATGTCGAAAACCGAATTCAGCCATTTTGCGGTGAACTTAAAACTTTACCTAGTAGCAATGTTCAGATATTTTTGATAGCTTGCAGATAAGTAGGTTATAGATGTAGCTTTCATTTAATAAAGGTTTTATATCCTGAAACACTACAGAAAAAAAAACACAGGCCTAAAACAAAATGGTATTCCAAATTACCCCCCCTTCCTCTACTGTTCATTCATAGGAACAGCTTAAATAAACCTTAAATTAACACTAACCTATCAAAAACAACATAAAACAATCTAACCTATTTCAACTTTAGTTTTTTTAGAATACAACAGTATTCTTTTTTTAAAGTTTGAAAATCGAAGTAAAAAACGGTCTAGTTTCGCGCGCCGTTTGACGTTGACACTTCAAAAGCGCGCGAGCAACTGACTAGCGCAGATAAACTCGAGCATCAACGCCTTATCTCCTCATTTCCATACACAGCCCAAACAGTTCCCATACTATCTTATAAAAATCGTATCGAATCATTAGCATACTCAAAGAAAACGTATGCAAATACGCATCTTAGGCCTTTGTGCGAACACATTTAAATATCGGAATCGACCTATCAATCGGTAAAACAGGTTTAAATAATGCGTATCTTATGCTCTTTTGTAAGCAAGGATTAGGGTTACGATCTTAACCCTCGGATGTCGGACAGATGTCAAAGTTGCATTTGAAGAATTGATATTTAGTTCATTGTACGAGATATCGGAATTCGGAAATGGTTTTTTTAATCGTGAATATTTTGATTTTGTGCATTGAACTCTTTGTCGCGTTGACATAATCGGTACGAGAAAAATGAGAGATTCACTTGAGAACTTTGCTTTTTTAGATTGATAAATAGTTTGGTAATAGGGTTTAGACCTTTATCGCGTTTTGCATAATCGGTGGAGTACCTTTTCATAACATGTAGGTACCTACCTAGCTGTCAGAAAGTAGGTGAGTAAAATAATAATGAAACAAAAATTTAAGCAGAATAACTTGAAATGCAAAATAGGAACCGCGTAATTAGCACACTCACTTCGATCAATCAACCCCTTTCGTGAGAAAACGGCTCAGGAAAATAAGGAAACACTAATTATTATTCGCATATTAAGTAGCCGAACGTCCTCGGGTATAATTTAATAATTATTTTTATATGTAGGACCGTATTTGCATACTATGCAGATCGATCGGAGCAGTATAAATCATAGAACAATCAAAGGGTTAAAACCGAATGGTTTCCAAACTGGTTTTTAAATTTTTATTTTTAATTTATTGACCTACATAGGTCGAAGGTTGGGGAGATCGATAATTTGCATATTATAATGTCAGTTAGTGCTTGTAACTGGTTTTTTGTGAGAAAGTTCATCGGATTATTTCAACGGCTGATTGAACTTCTTTACGTGAATTTGAATACTGAGATCGATTTCTCGGGGAGCGTGATTTGAATTAATTACTCGAAACTAGTTTCACCGTGTGAAGGTGAGACAAAATTCTGTGTAAAAATAATAAAAATAGAGTAACAAGAATTATGCCGTCTAAACATTTTACCTACGTTATTGACACAGGAAGAGCGAATTTAACGCTTCCCGTGAAAATAGAAAAATAAATGATTCATCCGCGAGTAATTGTGGCAATTTTGTAAACGATCGAATGGAGGACGTTTTAATTGGGGTTATAGAAACTATTTTTAGTAACTGTGTTGGTCATTAGTATTAGTTTTCGTCCGAAAAAAAACAGGCTATAATATATTCTGACGAAAAAGGAATCTGACGAATGTGTACTAGATCTAATAATCGTTAGTTCGAAACAAAACGGACAACTCAAAAAAATCAAATTTTGGAACAAAGTCATGAATACTTAGAAATAACAACATAATACAAAATTAAATAAAAAAAACAGAAAATATAAAACTTAGGTATAACAATGGGCGGCCTTATCGCTGAAAGCGATTTCTTCCAGGCAAACTTTGGATGGACAGTACAGATTAAAAGATGTCGACAGCTAGCTTAGGGAAAAATATAATAATAAATCCATACTTCCATACTAATATTATATATGTGAAAGTAACTCTGTCTGTCTGTCTGTCTGTTTGTCACCTTTTCACGCCCAAACCACTGAACAGATTAGGCTGAAAATTGGCATGGATAAAGGTTGTATTCCAGGGACGGACATAGGCTACTTTTTATCCCGAAAAAATCCCGAGGGACCGCGGGTTACACCGCGGGAGCGCAGCTAGTAAATAATAAAACTTACTTAGGTACTTACCAGTTTTTGAGAACACTTAACTGAAAAGTACTTGTTATGATTAATTTTAAATTTTACAATGATACATTATAAGTAGCGGTATAAAAATTAAATAAAAGCCGTTAAAAAAATCTCACGTATTCAATGCACGATTCGTTGACTCCGAAAGAATTTGGAAATGTTTTAGTGCATACATACTTTTTAATTAATTATCACCATTATGATCATACATGCACGGGCACTCGAAATTAGCCTTTATTGCTTATACAAAAGAGTCCATTTATGATTGTGAGTTGCAAATGTTTCGTTTTATGAGAAATTATATTGTTTTGGCCTTTGAATGAGCCTAGTGATCATTGCCCGGATTAATGCAATTTGAATTTGGAATAAATGGAGCCATAAAACAATTGATGTTTTATACAAATACAAAATACAAAAAATGTTTATTACAGCAAAACAAACAAAACAAATTTCTTAACTATAACTAATTGAAGATCGATTACATTAAAAAAGAGAACTTATAATTATTTTGTAGTTTGCTGAGAGTGGATACATAAGTGGGATATCTGATAGTTTCCTCACTAGGCGTTGCCTGTATCGAGGAAACTAAAGTACGAATTAATTAGGTAGATAATTAATTACAGATCCTGCGACAGGTTGAATTAGCAAAAAAAAACCACTATCTCAGCCATCTAGCGTCCATTGCTGAACATAGGCCTCCCCCATCGATTTCCGCAGCGATCGATCTTGTGCCTGCACCCAACGGCTCCCAGCAACCTTTACCAGATCGTCCTTCCATCTAGTGGGGGCCGTCTTCTACTACAATTTCGGGTGCGTAGCCTCGGAGAACTTTTCTGCCCAAACGGCCGTCGTTTTCGGCCATCAGTTCTTTCGAATTGTTTAATTTTGATTATCGTTTGAGGAACGGTTTCGGTTTACGTGACGAAAACGTCCATCGACCCCGTCACGGTACACTTACTGGCATGTTTAATTAATATAAATAAAATTATGAATAACGCGTTTTTATTACTCATTATCAGATTTGAAATCTAGCGGTCGGTTGCCCGCTGGTCTGTGGCCGAATGCTGAATTTAATATTTTATCTACCGTGTCCATTTATATTTGAAAATATGATAAATTTTCAACGCTCCGTTTGGCGTACGTTAACATTCGGGATGACCAAGAAATTTTGAATTATCGCATGATTTAAATAATTTCGATATCTTGCCAGAACTTCAGGTAAAAAACTGTTAATCCAAATAAAAGTTTTCAAATTGTTGGCAGGCTGATCTCGTGAGTCATTCGTGTACTTTGTATTGAATTTTATTGGAATTTGTCGTCTTCCGAAAGTGTTTTCTTTGTCTGTCCATACATATTTTGTTGAACATATAATATTAACGAGTTCACGTCATCTTACGATCATAATTTATTGGCACGTTCCGTTCCACACGGATCTTTTAAAGCCACAATTTAACCGTCCCACGCATGATTGAACGAGGAAAACGTTCCAAATCATTTTCAGGGGGAAAAAATTTCAAGTAAAGTGTAACCAATGAGTTCGCCCCATAACGACTCAATCTACGCACATTTAAATTGCCCTTTCCGAACGCAACCTCATTACTTCCCGAAATATAACCTCTATGGAGGCAATAAATAACGTAACGGCGCACATATTTCAAAACAAGAAAAAAAACATAAAATTTCTTAGCCCCACGCGTCTAATGCTGTGTGCGTTTCCGCTGCCTTCTGTTGACGTCAAATTCGGAACGATATTGCAAATGCGAGATATTGAGAAACATTGCAATAAGTAATATCCCGCTGTCGACCAATTTTTAATGAAAAAACCTAGCCAGAAATGATGTCTGGGTACTACAACTATCGATTTAGTATGTATAAATTGTCTTCCAAGAAAATGTAATCTTCTACAATCTACGCGTATAAAACATTGCAGCAAGAATCTCAACAAAGCAATATTGAAACTTGTTGGCACAACACCAAATATCGTCAAGAAACGACTCTATAAATCCCAGTATGACAATGGAAACGTATCCAGTGCGTTCCGCGCATAGATTTTTGCATTATTTTGCTATGCAAATGTTCGAAGCGATAGCGAGACACTGTAAGAGCAATTTAAATTATTTTTTATGGCGCTCAAGTGTATTGAGAGTTCGCCAAGCCGCGCCGCGGGATTAAACCGCGCATCAGAATTGCCTCCATACAACGATATTGTTTGACTTCGTAAATTTTGAATGAACCACGAAATTCGCAATTTAAGACTTGACTGTTGCGATACCCGAGCGATCGATATGGCACCGTTGCTTGTTTGTTTATGCTTTCCTCTTTCTTTACTATTTGAATTTAGAATTCGATGTTTGAATACGTGTTGATTATATTTATCGTTGATGTTCTTGTTTGAAAATCGAATTAGTAAGATTTGAATTAAACTTACGTTGGTACAATAAGGCTGTACAGTGTACATACTACCTACTTTAATTTTGGAACACCTGAACCGTAAACAATATTCGTTCGGAAACAGATAGCAAGGGAAGAAGCAATAACCATTAAAAGCTCGCGGAGGGCCGTTCAGAAAGTTTTCTTTTCAATAACGCGTCTAATATTCAAATTAAGGCACTAAAGCGAGGAATTCGGCGATATATCATCGAAGCTAATCAGATTTTTCCTTGCTTCGTACATTTTGGGGATTAAATAGGGTAGGTGTATCGGTAATTTAGTAGTTTCTTTGCAGATTTTTTTATTATTTATCGCTGTTTTCCTTCCCAAATTGCTTCAATTTGAAACAAAATGAATGATTACTTATCGCATGCAATAGGTATAGCAAATCACATTGTAACAAAACAAATGTATCGGTTGTTATCATTTAGAACGCGTTCTTAATTTGAACAGCGTCAATAATATCGAAACGGAAGCGGAAACCGTAGTGATTCTAATTTCAAACTAAATATCGCAATGTTGCTATTGATAAAAATTGTCACTGCTAGTGTATTGACAGAGAATGTGATAGCAGCTAATAATAGAGCTCGATGTATTGTGTGGGCAGGTCATATCGATGCGTATGTCATTTTAGAAATTATAGCTTAGAATGCAGAGAAGCAAAATTTTCTATGTTTGTAATCATTGCATTTTTTTTGGCGTTGAGTGATGTGATGCTACTAACAACTTTTTTATTTGCTAATATTTTGAATTCTGCCAATAAATCTGAACAGCTTTTTTGCTACACATAAAATAAAATTACGTAACTTCAACAGCAATAACAATAATGAATACACGCGTTAACGGAATATATCTCAATTTAACTTTTTACAAGTATACGTGGCAAAGGGTGGGGGGCGTATTGTGCCTGTATTTGGCGCGAAAACTCATAAAACATGATTACCGGTAATGTCGCCCGGATTCATTCGCTCGTGACGTTTCATATTGGTTCGGCGGTTCCGTCAAATGTCAACTCGGATGTTTAATAAAATATGGTTCGCCATTTAACTGGCAAAGGACTTATTTGTATCAAAATTTACACTCCTCTAAGAATAAAACACTTATTATAATTATTTGTAATGTTACGTTAACTTTATAAAAAAAGTTTCGAAATGCGTCATTGCATTTGACGTGTCTAAGACAAACGTCAAAGTCGATGTCCCAAATACAATCGAAGCGCATTTATAATCGATCGATTATGCGCCGTGGAGGTCCAACGGAAGGATTACACGACACATTATCATACGTAATTCGAACATCTGCCTGTGGGCGAGCTTTCTTATTGTTCAAAATATCGTTTCGCGCCTTTGTTGTTCCGATTTTAGATAGCGTAAGGAAGCTGAACTGTCAATGTCAGATGAAAGATATTTTTGTCGATGAAAGTGGATTTATTTTTTATGGTTTGGTTATTGTGTCTTTCTGTTGATATACTTTGTGAATGGAGAAGAAATAAATCGAATAAGATGGCGATTCCAAGGTGTTCGCTGTTCAAACAAGAATCACAAATCAATTACGTTCGATTCAAAATCAAAAATTCAAATCGTTCGGAACAAAGCGACATGTTGCCTAATGAGCCAATAACTCCCGAGACAATGGCCGGGCGTAGGCGTTCCGAATTCAAATTATCACAAAAGAATATTAATGCAACACTTATTCAAATACAACGATCCATATTCAGAATTATCTTGTTCGAGTGACGGTGACGAAGATTTTTCTTTTATTCTATTTTTGATCGAACTATAAAAGGCGCCCCTCGATGTCAATGCACAGTCGCATTCAGATCGGGACTTTTTTTAATTAATAATTTTTGTTTATGATTTTCATGCGGCATACATGCTTTATTACTATTTCCTGTGCTGTCAACACTAATGAATGTGATGCCTGTGACGTGGAACATGTGCTAGTGCTGCATTCGTTTTTTACCGCGACCAAATGATCCCGATTAAACGATGACGTAAAAAGCGTGCACTGACTGAATCATAGTTCCGCCAAGGACTATCCAAATTCTCAAGTTTAATATCACAAAAAAGGGAGTAATCACGACTGAAATTCGTCTCGATCGAGAAACTCAAATTAGACGAATGGCGGTCGGAAGATTTCTTTGTCTTCGGCCCTAATGAGTTTTTAAGTCGATTATACCAATTTTTCATAGAAAAACGCCTTTAGTGATGTATCGGTGGAATCAATCACTGTTGGAGCTAAATTGCTCTTTGTGGCGAGCGTGGTGAGTCTGGTGGGGCCTATCGGATCGTAGGCGAACGAACAAATGGCTCGATAGCGATAGCCATATCGGCCTTGCCTCGGCCTTATATCACACTTTTTGTTTGATGTCGGATGTTTGTTATGAATCAGTTTCTGACACTGATGTAAAAGCATGTCTGACTTGTGTATTTCAAGTTGTAAAAGTAACCCGTCTACAAATTAGTAAACCAATTTGAGGTGAGCTACTTTTTTGTTTAAAAAAGGTACGAAACCAGAAGCAGGTAATTCGGCAGGTACCTTTTAAAATGTCATATTGACAGACACTTTGCCGACGATCCATGTCAATCAATTTGCGAAAATAAATAAATCCTTAAAATAAACAGTTAAAAACGTAAACGCAGCGCGCCCTCTAGAAATGTCCATCACATTCCATATTCAAACGGACCAGTAGAATGGCGGTATTGTTTTAAATTCGAACGCATAATGAACGCGTTCAGAAAAATCTGATTCGTTAATCGACCTCTTTTCACTTCATTTGTTCTGATTTATTTATAAAACCTATTCGAATTTCGAACGGGATTTGCTTATTCGAATAATGTTCCAATTGTTTTAAAATTGGAATTGTGCTAGAGCTTTAGAGTAATTCAATACGAATTAACGGTAATACGTTTTGATATCGTTTTATTTTGTTATTCTTTATTTAGAAGAAAGAACTGATTTACTTTCTAATATTGGATGGTAATGTTATTAGAACATGCAATCATTGTCCAAACGTCGATGACCTAGTTATGAAATTGAATTTATTTATGATAATGTGAGCTTTAAAAAAAAGCAAATTTTAGTCAATGAATTCTAACAACCAAAGCTAAGAAATAAGAGAAATTTACCTGAAATATACACAGCATCTTAGCGTACCTGCAAAAAAAGAACAACAGTTACTACTAGTTGCAGAGGTAGAGATAACTCTATCAGTAGGTATAATAAAAATATATTTTACGAGTCTTATCACAAGTATTGCGGGCGATCGAGAGAAATAAAAAAATGTCACTCCTCATTTTTCCATATAAGACATGGGCGTGTCTCGGCACACCACGCCTCGTGATCTCAAACCTTCTTTCAGCACAAATAGAGGTGATTTTCCAATAACGGCCGTATCGGTCTTCGATCGATTCCAAACGCCCTCACTATCTTACAAGATATCGAGAACGCCTTCTTAAAAACTACACTAAAAGAATTATAAGCCTTATTTCTTTGGTGCTAGAACTCTGAATCACTCGTGCCACGACGTCGTAAAACATATTGATGCCATATCGGTTTTCCATTTATACCTCCAAGCTAAATTCAGTTCTCGCCATCGTAGCAATAAAGTCGACATTCGTATGTGGACGCTGTAAGGAATGTATTGACGTGTTATCGGGATGCTTCTGTCTCGTTCTTTCTCGAGTTTTTCTCATATGTGCGTCCCTTTCACCGGCGCAGGTCCTGAGAAGACCGGCTCTGCACAGAATGTCTGCGCATTCTTTCTTATCAAGCAAGCAATAATGAGTAAATAAAGTGTATTAAAATTGCTGTACGTTTATGGTACCCTGGTACTTTGTGTAATTGAACACTGTTATTTACATTGTCTCCTCCATAACTTGGAAAATATTAAGCTTAATAAGGTGTGGCGAATATTATTAAACTACGTAATTTACTTGCAATGAAGGGAAATCGTTTTATTACAAAAGCTTAACAGATATAGGTTTATGATGGTGGGACACGAAATCTTATCTAAGTGATTTTCGAATTTCGAATAGATGTGCGTCATTGATTTTATGTTTTGAAATTAGAATATCTCATCGACGCTCAAAAGGCAAACTATCATTACTCAGGAATAAACATTTTCGTCGTCAAGTTTCAATTTTATTATGTTATCTTTCTCATAGATATTTGTGTAAGCCCGACTATTTGGATAACTGAAATAACTTTTGAAAATGTAAATATGATGCATGTGGCGTCTCAATCGTGTTTCTTGAATTGGAGATATATTTGTGTTATTTTAGTTCGGATTCTGTTTTGGGTTGGTAATGAATTTTACAAATTAACCCCTTATTTAAAAGATTTGTTTTAACTTGCTAGATTGTAAGATTGTATTGAAAGTTGTACAATGTTTTTGTAATGACAAAGTAGCAGGTCATGAAACCAAATATCTATGAGACGGGCATTGTAAGCATCCCATTCAAATCATGTCAGTCAGCTCAATCATTGGCAATCGCCCGATTCAGTCATAACATTAATAGGCGATATCCGCTAACCTTTTGTAAACACTTTGCACGTGTACATATGCCCACACTAGATTCTAAACCCTATTACAACTGCTAAGAGTTCAAATTAGCATATTTATTTCAGTGCTCGGCCGTTTACGAAGCTACTACAATATAAATTTTATTACGATTGAGTTAAAGTTCATTTTACCTTTGATCTTATGAATGGCATTATCTTTTGTATCACGATCGATGGCCGAGATCAATACATGGAATGTAAGGATTAAGTCTATACCTTTATTGGCAGTTTTATTTGTGTCTTTCTCATCTCTAAGTTTAACGACTTCCCTCTTAAAATTAAAATTGACAGTTATTACCGATTTAGATTTGATTCAGTGTGGACACATTTTTACCAATAAATACGTAGCTATATTAAATAAAATGGAAATGTCCAATAAATGCTGAACAACAATGTTTTGTGAGCTACTGAATTTAAATTTGCATAAGCCATTGGTCAAGTCGAGATCATAAATATAGTACAAGTTAAAGTAGGTTCGGACAAACTATTGACCCCAATTAAGGCGATGGCCCGTGACAGAACAGCGTAATCCCAGATTATCCCAATAAAACACCTCTTAACCCATCTTTACAAGCAATTAATAATGTACTATCTTTTCGCACTATCAGCGGGCTCAACTTGTTTCTATCTACTCCTTTGTGGTTGTAATTATTATTAAGAATATGACAGAACTTAAGATAACTAGAGGAGATGGGGCTAAAAATACTACGATTTTTTCTGTTATGTTCAATGTTTTTCTTTATTGGATGTCCGTTGATGTCGATACTATGATTTCAATATGTTAAAAAATATAAATATTTAAAAACTTATTTTTTACTTATTGCTTTTGTTTCCAATTTATCCTTCCCACAACTAAAACAAGAAGTCATTATCCTAATTCGAAATTAATTCGAACTATAAATTACAAAGACAGTCAAACACATGTACCTAGCGGTCCCTTAGGGCGAGAGATCGAAGGGCGGACGTCCGGTCAAGTCGCCCTCAAACCGATACTATGAAGTATTTATTGAGTTGCGGCTCACCGAAAGTATTTTATTGTTCAGTTGTATCCTTTTGCCCCTTTGTGTCTGGAGGACCTACCCTCTAATTTACACTCTATATCTATATACCTTCGGTACAAATTCGATTGGAGATAAAAGGGTCAACGTCAGATGCAGAAAGGTGTTACTTTCGTATTAATTGGACTTTCAAAATGTTTTCGTTTGCGGGTTGAATAAGTTAATTTATAGTATTTAAAGCTATGTTTGAGAGGAGACCTTTGTTCCCCAATTACTTCTTTACTACTATTACTCTACTATTTAATCCATGCAGGTTTAAGTGCGTTTTCCCTTGAATTTATAAAGTTGAAAACAACTTTATGAGCATAAATACATTAACGTGTTTCTAATTTCGTATTGATCTTAAGTAAACATGAAAGTGTATTAAATATCGAGTCACTAATGGCTCGTAATCGAAGTTCGAAAACAACAGGTGCTTAGAATCAGATCAGACAGTAACGGGACGCATCTGTTCGTCTCGTCGATAGCTAATAACTGTTTCATCATCTGTGGAGCTATTTTCGTTTTACTATTTCACTTTTTCAATGGAACTCAATAAGATTTAGTGTGTCTATTTCGAAGCCAGACAGAAATCGATCGTTTTAAAACATATAATATTTTCACGCTTTAATATTGAGTGGGAAGAATAACTCTGAAAGACAACATCAAGAATAATATTTTAAACGAAAATATTTGAAGCTAATCTGAAATTTATTTATTTCACTTTATACAGCAAATAAGCTATCAAATCGAGCATAAGCCATTCGGAGCTATTTAACCCCTTTTAACGTACTGCAATCGAAATCCCGATTAGAAATACCAAACCGGGACCAACCACATAACTGAAGCCGGGAAGACCGCAAACCGATTGTCAGCTCTTAATGCTCCTATCGATGCTTAGCAAGTTATGGTGCCCCTCGGCAATTCGACATCTTGTTTGTTTATTGAATTCACTTCATAAATGCAATTTGAAAATCGAATGTTACAATTTGAATTTTTTGTTTGTTGGTTATGACCTGTTTGTATCGAGGAGGACAATTTTAGAAGTTATTGATAATTGGTTTTTAAAAGAATTTTGATTATAGGAACGGGGTATCAAAATGTATTTTCTAGAAAAAAATGTTACCGAGTGAGCCGAGTGACCTATTAATTCCGCCCTACTGAGTCAACTCTTTGCTAATGCTTAGATTGGCCAGCTATTGCAAAATGTATCGATAAATACTCTGACACGTAGGTATCTAGTTTACGATTGGTTTTGTTGGCACGCCTTAGAAGAAGCTAACATAAAAGATGATGATTGTAAAAGAATGAACCATTTCGTTGCCAATACAAAAGCTGTAACATGCAAATAAAATGTGGGTTGAAATTTATTGTCAGTCAATAAAAGTATTCCATAGAAAGTATGAGTACTTTACAAGGAATCAATGGGGCGAGGGGTTGAGAATAGACGTATCTCTGTCGGTGAAACTCATCCGATTTCCGAACAGAACCGATAGCGGAAGCGGCGCCCCCTACCGGATGTGCGTTGAGCGGGAAAATAGGCGGAAGTTTCGCACCGGGGAGAAAAAATTCGGAAAAGAATCCCTCAGACAAATTTGCATGAAAAGGGCACTTTTGTGTGTTTTGCGCGGCGATCGGTTGTAAATTTGTCAGATTGACAATTCGCAAACACTTCTCGTCACTTGTTATGCTAATCTGTTTCTTCACAGTTTTTTTTGCAATTGTGGGTTGCGCGATTGTTGCGTCGCCGCGTCGATTGATTTAAAGGTCTGCCTGCCATTCAAAAACAAGGAGTCAAATTCTGGATTCCGGATTTTGGATCGAGCCGTATCGCGTAATTAGACAGGTGATTCGCTAATTCGCAAAAGGAATTCGTCTTAATTCCTTTGCCTCTATTCCGGTGATCGTCCCCGTGAGAAAATCACGTCGCAATCGGCATCCGAACAAAAAGGTGGATTTCAGATCAACCTTTTTATAATTGCAGATGTCAGTTGATTGACAGTTGATTCTGAGCTCTGCCGCTTGCTCATACGCGTGGTTTTAGAGTGACAGCCGCGGCGAATTTATAATTGTACCTAAATGTATCGTCGGAGACTGTTGTTCCTCTGCTTACTTCAAGATATACCGATCTAGATTAAGAAATATAAACTAAATAAGTATTACGATTAAAATTAACCAATATAAAATATCAACAGTTTTTAAACTCTCCGTGCCTTGAGAATACAGCTGTTTTTCCGTAAAACATAGAATGAAAACCGTATATCATACAACACTAAGCACGAACCTCTGAGGCGCACATAAAATTCTTTCACCCCACTGGTTTAAAACACGATACGAGCAAGCATACAAAACTGCATAAACGCATCACTGTATATACGTATAGTACAATCGCGAACACAAACATACACTCGCACCAACAAGTACACTCGCATCGATAAGCGTTCGCATTCGCAAGGCGACCCTGACCCCGCGAAGGAAGTGGGGCTTCGATCACGTAACGTCCTCTGTGCCCCACCGGCAGTCTAAGATTGACGTATAAACCTGCAACTGGACTAAATGCTACTTGGAAAATAAGAAAACGTGACTTACATCGTTTGGCACCTTAGTTACCAATGCATGGGAGTTTGATTCGAAATTTGAAAATTCTTAAAGAACGTTAAAAGACCGGACTCTTTATATAAGTTCGCGAATTTAGTGTTTTTGTTTCAAATAATTTTACGTTTAAAAGGTGGCGTGAGTTAAAATTACTTTATTAAAAATCGATAAGTACACACATAAAATAAATGTCTTTGACAAGTATTTATGGTTTTGATGGCCCATAAAATGTAGTCCAAGATTAAAATCTTTTAATTAATATTTTTTCAAGAACTCGTCCAATACCGCGCCGCACTTAAAATCGATGTCCAAAGAATAGAGTCACCTACGATGGCCCTAAATTTTTACGACCCATAAAAAGTTGACTTATTCGTAGCCCGTTGGCACTCACCACGTATCGGCCCAAAATTCACATTAAAAATTCGATATTACGACCGAAAGTTCAAATTTACGACGGTTTAAAACTAAACGATATGATTTTACTATAATATCATAGATACAACAAATTGACGATTTTTATTGCGTACACGATTTGATGAAAACACTGATCATAAAATTTTACAGAGATTAGAAAATCTCGAACGCTATTGGTGGATAAATCCGTTTACTTTGCTGCAATAAAATGTAATGAGAAACAAGGACGGACGGTGTCGGTAAATCTCTCTTTATTTTCCTTCAAAATTTATTGAAAAGAGACGGAAACACAAAGGAAACAAGTCTGCAAATGAAATGAAAAATTATAAACCAACACAAACAAGCTTCAGAAATTGTACGCGGCAAATCGAACCGGTTGCAGCGAAAAAAGAGGGTACGTTGAGATTCCACCCAAGGACACGGCGGGTCTGAGAGACAATGTGCGCAATGCGTAGCGTTTTAATTGTCGAAATTGCGCGTCAGGCCCTTTGATGTTGCCGACAGACAGGCATGTCAGGATCGTTGACTTGACTTCGATCTATCGAACTCACCTTACTGCGAACTATTTTTATAACCGCTAATAGTAGCAGACTGCCCTCGTACTTTAATGTTTTTTTAATTGCATTTGAAAGAACCGGGCATCACTATTTTGTTTAGAAAAACTATGATCAGTCAGAACTGCCCAGAAGAGTGTTTTAATCAAACTCTGAATTTTTTCTCAAGAATAGCAAGGACGAGAACCAAACTCAGGATCTCCTATAAGACTGTAGTCATGTTGTCGATTCGAATCAAACTGGCTCACATCAGAGTTCAAAACGATGCTAAATCGAGTTCAATTGGCTAACGATGATTATTCAATCAGGGCAGATTGATCGGCATTATCGGATAATAGGCGCACAATTGAACACGGGGGCACTGTATGCAGGGCGAAGACCTTGAAGACAGAATTACTTACCTACGTGTTTATTAAAGATTCACAACGCCAAAAACTGAACCGTTGTAAATTGATATCCAGAAGTTACTAGCTCTTACAGCAGCTTGTCTTGAAATCGAACACCAATTTAAAATTGGAACTCTTCCAAATTTTGTCAAAGCGTAGTGAAGCTGTCAACGTCAAAAATCTCTACATGAAAACTTTAAAAACAAATCAAAGCTTATTTGAATTTCGAACGCATCCGTCAGGAATCAATAACGCGTTCGGGTTCAATTTTTTCCCGCTCAAATCGTTCCGGAGGGGTCCTAAGATGTCTCACTTAAGGCGAACGTGATCTGCTTGCGAAAAAATACTTTTAACCATTTACCTGTGTTCCCCTCCGGAACTTTCTTTCTTGTAAACAACGGGTGAAGGATGTTACGAATCTTTGCGGTTTGAAGTTCGATTGCCTTTATTTGTTTCTGTGTTTACAAGTACGAACAAATTGAACCTTTTTCACTCCTAACAAGTTAGGAAATCCTACATTTTCCCCTTTTGTAACATTTTTGTCTTTTGTTCGTTTCTTTTTGTTCAGTTATTAAACAGTTATAACAATCAAAACTTTTCTTTTGTGCGTCACGTTTTTAAAACAAACGTTGGCAAACAAGAGAAGTAAGTATTGGGAAAATTGGTAAATTTCTAGAAAACCTGATGACGTGATTCTCGGGGAAAAAGTACTTTAATTTTATTTTTATGGTACTAGGTATTTTCATTGTTATAGACTTGAAATATAGAAGAGAGAATAGAGATAAAGAAACTGATTAAATGTATCAAAACTATTCAAAAGATTGGGAAACAAAGGGACACAAAATCGACAAAGTATAGCATCACGCACGATCCTCCGAGGAATTGCAAAAACATCAAAAGAGTAGCAAGGAAGGGAAACCAAGGCTTTATCGAGTCAGCGTGTGTGATCTCTTAACAGGATAATACCGACAATGGCGCGAACTGTTTAGAATGCTGTTCAAGAAGTTGCAAAAAGGCAACTTTGAATTTGTTTGACTTTAACAATTTAGCTATTAAATTACAAGGAAAAGATATTTCTTACAAATGTATTCTTTATAAAACTATACTTACATTAATGTCGAAAAAGGATCTTTCAAAACACTCTGTATACGAAAGGGAGAGCACACAATTGTAAAATTGATTAGCGCCGACAGGGACGTCAAAACTTGTCAATATCGAACACCCCTACCCTCACATGACAATAAAACATCCAAAGTTACTAACCAACCATTTTAGCACTTCGTAAGTCAATATTCTGGTTTTATCAAAATGTTTATAAGCAAAAATTTGATGAAAAGAATTTGTTGTATAAAAATTGAAGAGGGCGATAATTTAAATTAACTAACTGCCAAACCAGTGACCGATGTCAAAAAGAAAAGAAAACAAAAAACGCAATTGATACAAATTACCTTTGCCATCATTGGAGCGTTAAAAAATAAATTGCGAAAAAAATAAAAAAGGCATAGACAAAACACACGTCTCGGAGGGAGAGCAATGACAAATTAATAATTAATTTTTCACGATTCACGCGGGAAGCACACGACAAAGTTGGGGACACTCGTTCGATCCCGTTTGTTGAATTCGTTTTAAAGCGGAGTTTTAAAGTTGGGAAATGTTTCTGTTGTCTTTTTGCGAGTTCCATCGATTGATATCGGTTGGCAGGTGGCTTTTTGTTCGACAGAGGTCTGCCAACTTTACCATAGAAAGTTGCTTAGCAGGCTTCATTGCCAAATGATTCATTTGCAAATATTTGAGATCTCTACTTTCGTATTACCATACAAGCTTACCCGCGGCTTTGTTCACATGCTACCTAGCAGATGCTCAGTAATACTGTAAACCATCCGTGAAAAAACTACCTATTGAGTATTTAGGAGATTACTACTTAAAACTTTATGAGTATGGATTTTATAAATTGACTTACAAATAATTGGAGAAACGTTGTATAGGGTTCAATTTACCTGCAACAATGAGAATTTGAAATAAGTTAAAGTCATACACACATTATTCAACAAAACGTTGCTCAAAAATAAATGAGGCAAAGGCATTTTAGCGCTCCACCCAGCACGAAACAGTTCGTTTTTCAAATGAATCCGCATTACATTGACCATAGAGCAGCACACTCTATGCTTTACCACAGATTATGTAATCCCATAAAGGATTATGGAGCCATACATAGATGCGGGCATCGCTATAAAATTAAAACTGTTACATTAATTTTGCTTTACGATCTAAGAATTATTTTATCGCTAGTAAATGTACAATTGTAATTTAGGCCCGCGATAGTGGTGTGACATAGTTTTGAATTGTTAATATTTAAATCGATTTCACTGCTATAAGTAGGCTACATAAGTGCTGATATAGAATAAATTGGTAATACTTCCAAAAAAAATAAAAATACAAACACCTAATTTAAAAATTCATTTTAACTTGCTTCAGAATAAAATAAGTAAAATTTTAGTTCCCAAAAATCAGATGGGAAATTAAAGTTCTTATTTCTGTCCTTTGAACTTTACAACAATTCTGACTGGATTTCATTGCATGATACAAAATAATACTCTATTCAGTTCTACAGAAGGTTCAGATTGGAGCCAGTAATAAAAAAGTTGTGGACAAAGAAAATATTTCACCTAAAAAAGTTACATCTTTATCGGCTTCATCGATTATGCTCTACCATTGATTTTGCGAAGAGACTTTTTCGAATTAGAATTGGAATTTCAATTCAAATGTCGAATATATCTGAGTTTTGCACATTTAGAATTGGAATTTCAATTCAAATTTCGAATATTTCTGAGTTTTTTTTTAATAATTATCATTAGATTTAAGGCTAATGGATGCATTTAGACCCACCGGCGCGTTGTAATCCAAACAAAACTTTAATTAGCCACATAATCTCGCGGTCCTTATGAAACGATGACATTTATAAACCGATTTTATTCCTCTATAAATAACAATAAAAACAACATAAAATAGTTTACTTGACCGTGATCAATACTAACCATTTTATTGCCATTTTACGACTTGGTGATGGGAAGCCGAAAATCCCTAATTTGACTCCATTTAAGTGCTCGGTAAACAATAAAATATAATTTTATACTTTTCTCTCTCATGGTGAGACAAATTGTAAGGATTTTGATTGTCTAGCTAGAAAACTAAAAAATTGAGTATTGTACTACATTGATTATATTCAAAAAAATTGCACTGAAAGTCGTAACTGGATCTAATAAAATGCACAATAGAAACGTAGCACACGCCATGTCTGTTGTGTGGACGCCTTTTAGTTACGAGGGTCGGTTCCCACTGAGTCGCCATGGTCTATGTAACCGGAGTAAATAATTCCGAAACGCATTTACGTCAAACCAAAGACAATAGACTCATTGCGAACGCGCAACATGTCAATACGCGCGAGCAGAAAAAGAAAAAAAAAACCTTTCTTTCGAATCGATTCACACTTGGAACAAGCGACCGCGACGGTTGATTTCCGTTCTTAATTCAAACAGAAGCCTCTTTTAAATAGGTTTTTCTTTTAATTCGAATGAATGCCAACGGACCTCGATCGGTAATTTGAATACCGAATGAGATTCGAATTTCGATTATAGATTCATTCGATAAGTGACCTCGTTTGGGAAGGATATCGCTCATTTATCGATTGAGCCATTGATCAATTGAAAAGGGGGATCATTCAAACAAACTAATTTAAGCAGCTGTATTTTTTGTGCCTAATTTATCAAGAGTTTGTGTTTATAATGTTGTAAGTAATATTAGAGACAGGTGCTTACACTGTATTTTTATAAATTTTACAGCATACGTAGCTCAAGAAGCCTGAACGCATCGCTACACTATCGAGGTGTCGCGGGAGTGTATTCGACTCGTAAATAACGCGGCAACAGCTTAGAGCAGTAAATATAGAACGGATCCGATCACGAGATGCGACTCATTGGATTAGAGTATAAAATCTATAAAAACTCATAAAGTGCTCATAAACACTGTTGGGGCAATAAAAAACAGTGTCGACTCTCAGCTGTCGCGGGCTATTTCAAACTTCGAATTCGAAATCGAACTCCATCGAACCGCGAGGGGTTCCGATTTTAAAATTAGAATTGTCATTTTCTTTTTTCCGTTTCATCCGTTCTTATTAAAGTCGTATTTGACATTTCTGAACATGAAAAACGATCAAAGCAGAGACATATTGCTGGTCAGTACGAGTTTTAATGATGTTTCTACTTATACCTACTGAGTGTGATGAAATGAAATGAGTTTATAAGACAGTTTACATCGTACTAGCTATTCCAATCGTCGTCCATACATTTTGGTTTACATTTAGTCTACTTTATGTACCTAATTAGACTTTAGAAACTTTTAAAAAGTAAATTGACATGTTCCTAAGATATTTTAATAAGAAGTAGACCAGTTTGTTTTAATCAAGCTGAACTATTTCAATTAAATCTATCAATCGAGAATCATTATGTCATTATTAACAGGAGGTAAATGGTTTCTTAGAAATTAAAGTTCCATTCGGTACCAGTCAGTGTAAGTGAATTGATTTTACAGGTGCAAGACCATCGTTCAATGTCTAAATAAGTCGACAGTCGTTAAACAAAACACAAATAATTTTAAATAAAGTAATGTTTTTGTTAGTGAAAGTGTTATTCCAAAAACATGTGCCAAGTGGGTGAGTGTCAACGGCACACAATGTTTTATAATTAGCACTTTTGCATTTTTTCTCATTTGTATTGTAGGTAATGATCGTCTGTCATTGTTTGACATAAAAACACAAATAAGTTTACGAAATAGTTTGTATGCAACTTGCAAACATTTAAAAACTCTTCGTTCGATATTTAAAATGGAACTGTTACAACATCGCCCTATTTCACGTTGTTTTTTCCGGAATGCAGCTAAATATTATTTTTATAGCGATACACATGTTTTGACCATCGCCAAGACATTGTATTCCCTTTGATTGTTATAAATGTTCGTGATAAATATTATTTTTTCAAATTTTTTCAGAGACGACATTTTAATGTGACGCAGAATCGAATCGAACAGGTTTGAATTTAGAACGTTGGAATTTTAACGGCGAATTCTTTCATAGATTTTGCGTCAATCTTCTGTTTTGTTTCTTTGCACATATTTTTGCTGTCTATTTGTTTGGGTATTTAATTATACCTACAAGCTTCTGAAACATCTTAGCTACAAATCCGACTGTTTTGAAATGTGTCAAAGTCATCAAGTTCGGTATTAAAACTGTCAACCCTGAGATTTGAATAGAGAAGTGAACGGGCAGATAGTTAATCATCGGCTAGTTCACAGACATAGACTTTGACAGATGTCACCAATGTCACAGCTATAATGGAAAATCGAATGGATGTGAGAAGGGATGGTTATGAACAATTATTTTATCCAATCATTCCACAGACCATTAAATATGATAATCACCGTATTATAACGATAACATTACTTATTTTATGAATAGTTTGTAATGGCCCACGCCTGTGCGGCAATTTAATGCGCAAATAAATTCTATATTTCCAATCTCGAAGTTTCGTAACTAATATCACTCGGACTGGAGTCCAACAAAGCAGTCCAGACGATTCAAAGAAGTTACCTTACACATTAATTGCTACCACGCTGGTTACTTATTGTTTAAACTTGATTGAATCCATTTTTTTTTTCATTTTGTGTGTATGATACTTAGTCTTGAATTATTCGCTTGACAGTCGCTACGTCGTGAAAAAATTATCTCAGAATAAGCGTTTTTCATGTACTTAAGGGTAGGTACATTCCGTTCGCCGATGCAGCGATACTTTAGTAAATGGTAGACCTAATATCATTAAACTCTCAAACGTCGTAAAGTGGAAGCAAAATAGAATGTATACTCGTAGTCTCGTACTCAGTTAAAATTAAAACCGAACGAACGACATATTTTTAAAGTTCGAACGTCCACGAAAACTAATCGCTGTTTTCGATTCACGCGCGTTTTGAAAGAGTTCGAACAACGTTCTAAATCTGAAATGTTTGAATGTTTTCGATTTTCGAACGGCTGGCGGGACATGTCAATGACGACTGAAAAATGGCGTATTATGAAATTTTTGTTTTCCTTATTTTTCTCTAACGATTTTCGTTCTAAATACTACATCGTCTACGCAATCTAAGCAATTTAGGAATCCAACAATATCACTGTTTAATCTACGTGACTTGGAAGATATTCAAGATCTTATTGTAATTGTTTAACGCAAGAATCCAATACGATTTGCCAGTAGGTAATTACAGAATGCAATTACGTAAATTGAGCTATGAATTTGTTGAGAAAAGAAACAGTGCGACAAGTTTCTACAGGGTGTTACAAAGTGCACGGCAAGCGAGCGATAGCTATCTCTAGAACAATGGGTATACCTCAAGTACCGACAACAAAAACTGCAAACTAAACGCAACCGACAGGTACACGCTTGTCAGATACGTTTAGTTCTATCGTTTTTTGAGCTAATCCTCATGACAGGGAGTGCTTTTAATTAGCTTTTTATGGGAGAGAGTGCATTAAGAAGTGAGAAATTGAATGTGCCTACATTTTATTGCAGTTACACACGGAGGAAAAGCATCGCTAGTACTTTTGTTGTCAGATTTATAAAATGAAAATTTCCGGCAATAATTATTAATATTATTATTATTTTTATGGAAGAGGGGGCAAACGAGCAATTGGCACACTTGATGGTAAGTGATTGCCACCGCCCACTGCAGCATCAAGAGGCACTGCCGATGAGTTGCCGGCCTTTGAGGTAGGAAGAGGCTCTTTTCTTGAAGGCGCCCAAGTCGTATCGGTCTGGAAACACCAATGGCGACAGCTGATTCCATAAGTCTGATGTGCGAGGCAGGAATTGGCGTGAAAACCGCACAGTTGTGGACTGCCATCTACATGATATGGATGGTATCTTATTGGGCAATTTTAATCGCTCGTAGGTCTCTTGTTTTGCAGACAGTATTTCGATGAGAATCATTCAATGAATGACATTTATACTGACCTGGGTGACCTCAGGCATCTTTAGGTCTAGGAACAGACATCCATAAGGGGTATGATTGACATTTGCAATGTTGTGATAGGTTAAGTTCAGATAACTGGGGTTGGAATTTCTGAAATACAATCTATTCATATATTAGGCTAACTTGCTGCGCGAGATGTTTTTTTTTATGATGAATGGGTCGGCTCTTGACCTCGAAATTAACATAGGCAAGAATGAGGTCTACGATGGAGCGAGCCTACTCAGAAGGTGCCTATTAACTCTCTTCTTGAAAACAACAGTTACAGACAGCATCTCGACTGTCCCAAGGCGCGGTACACAATCTCTTAGATCCTTTGAAGATGTACGAGGAACATAAGCAGGGTATCATCATCATCATCAACCAATAGCAGTCCACTGCTGGACATAGGCCTCCCCTAATGAGCGTCATTGCGCCCTGTCCTCGGCTCGACGTATCCAGCTTCTGCCAGCAGCCTTTCGAAGATCGTCACTCCACCTGGCTGGAGGGCGTCCTACACTACGTTTGCCGAGTCGTGATCTCCACTCAAGATCTCGTTTACCCCAGCGGTTATCGGTTCTTCGGAAGATATGGCCAGCCCACTGCCACTTCAGCTTGCTAAGCAGGGTATGGGCATGCCCAAATACATAATGACAAGAAACAGTGGTACTCCAAGAGTGCCGACAGAAGTGTAAACTTGAACGGTTCTAAGCTTGACGAATAACCCGGTGTCGGTGAACATATCGAGGCGAATCCAAGATTTTTTCTGCTAAAACTGCCAAACGCCAAAGAAATTTTCACTACAAAAATCATTTACAAAGTCGAGAAACTAATAATGTTACAATGCCTATTTCGCCATAGCCGCCATATTGAAAAATGTCGCCATATTGAAATATGTCGTGTCTTTGGATTTCAGTACTTATCTTTTATTTTGAGTGTATACTCGTTAATTAAATATAACCCAATCACTGTTATATGAACTCCGGAAGACGTAAAGCACGTTTTTAAAGCAAAGCCCTCTTTGACAGTATTAAGCCATTTTATGTTAATGAAATTTTAAAATCATCGTATATTTAAGCATTATATTTATTGCTTTTGATATCTGAAGTCACTTTACGTTAAAGTTTACGATTGGTTATTTTCGGTTCAGCCGTTTCCAATTAGCCTTTTAGTGCCGTTGATGATAGTAAATCTCTCACTTTGCTCGGAACGCGTATCGATTTTTAAATCGATATTTTTATAATCTAGTAATTAATCTATATTGTTCGCTTTAATTCCTTGGCTCATTAAAATAACCAAAAGAATGTGTTTAATAGGTTCAAATACTTAAAATTGTTTTATTTATTTATAGAATTTAATATTGACTTTTTGATCAATCAATACGGTATAATACACTCCAAATCTTAGCTACCTACTAAAAATTTGTACTTACAAGCTTTTTTTTAATGACAACATGTCAAAATGAGAAAACACGAAACATACAATTGATTAACAAACTAACTTATAAATAATCGATCTATTCTCAAATCAATAATGATTTTTACGATCTAAACGAAACCATCATACCGGACACTATCAATAACAGCCATAACATAAAGAGAATGACCATAATCAGATGCTTTAAATTCAAATAATTCGATATTCATAAAGCAATCAATTTATTGGCCTAATCGAATCCAATCGACTCTTAAGCACGGGTCACCACACTATGTTTACCCTATTTTTTTGCTTGTAAAACTTTATTGCTTTATCACAAGATTCAAAATCGTTTGAGCATTAAATTTTTTCAAAATCGACTCGGAAGAAAAATCGATTTTATCACTAATATTTTAAGATTGAATATCGATCGCAAGCTGCTTTACTCCATTGAGAAACGAAAAATAACCTACATGTAACGCTATAAGGTCGAATATCAGTTTGAGTTTCAATCGGATGCATTTATTACTATTTCTGCGCCAATATTGCATTTAATAAGCATGGTCATTCGAGCAGTTCCGACCACTATTTACAAACAATAAACATTTAGTCGGCGATCGAGCTGCGATGTGGAAAATTAGAACATTGAAACCACTTGGAACGGTTAAGATTATGCTAATGAGTAAACTCTGTTCATACTTGTCCTGTGGGACGTTGTTTTTAAGCCACTTTACCGTACGTGTTGAAGGGACTGGAATGTCTTATACGTGATCGTGACTATTATATGGTAGACACTTTTAGGCATTGATAGGGGTCAGTCAGAGTTATAAAATACAATTAGCATGTGCGCTTTTGGTTTCAATTATTCCACTAATGGTGTAATGTACGCTCAAATAGAGGACATAGTCTAGAATTCAAAAAGTTGGTGGATGCTAGTATAACAGAAAGCTTAGCAATGAAACCGAACAAAATATCGAAACGCTATTACAATCAAAACATGCAGATTTACTCTCCAAGTTTTAACATAGAAATGGTTCCCACAAACCAAGCAGCATTACGACTGAGAAATTACTAGTAATAACGGATAATTTACAAAGGATAATGGCTCTTAGTCGCCCGTGATAAGATTAAGATTGGCTTGCGTAACGAGTTGTCGAAGGCTTAACATTCATGTCTTGAGGCTCGCCTATACCTAATAACCATCAATGATCGGGCCGATTGTGAAAAATATCATTAAAAAACCATCAGCGCTTGATGATTTGACTGTACAGATGATTCGTGCGGCCAGCCATTAACCATGATCGATTCTTTTTTTATTATTAAATTATTGACGTCGTGAAGTTTATTCTTTTACGGTCCGCGGTTTAAGCGATTTCGCGCTACTGCAGTGCGCTCAATAATAACAAAAAAACTCACTGATGAACTTTTGCACAGTCAGAACTAGACAATCGATAGATCACGCCCACTCACAAAGTAGGAGTGGCACAAATCGAATTAGTAAACTCGATACATCGATTAGCCTCAAGTATCGACAAAAAACACGATTAGC
Organism: Epirrhoe alternata; assembly: GCA_963565295.1. Taxonomy (NCBI): domain Eukaryota; kingdom Metazoa; phylum Arthropoda; class Insecta; order Lepidoptera; family Geometridae; genus Epirrhoe; species Epirrhoe alternata. Next base: position 9,700,717 of record OY751396.1, on the reverse strand, counting down.
TCCAAAATCATCGACAGCCGAAAAAAGGTAACAACCGAAGGTTAATGGCGGTTTTTGTTCGAAATTCGAAGATTTGAATTCGTAATTCCAACCGCAAGGCGTTCGAATCATTTGTCAGTGACAATTTTTTGGTTGGCAATCGATTTTTAAATACAGGTTAAAGTTTGAGGCCTTCTTTTGTGCCGCACAATAAAAACATTTCGGGAATTACAATTGATTGTCTGTTACAAGATTGTTTCATAATAAAACTTTACAGCTAAAGGATTACGCTGTGGGATCTGACTGCCCTTCAATACAAAAACAAAACAGGATCAAGACTAAAACCCTGGGAAAACCCATGACCTTGAAAGTTTTTACTCGGTCTCGGTCAACAAAACTCATTCTACTTAGACGTGTGATTCAGATAGACTAGCAATTTTCAAGCGTCCTTGCCTCCGTCCTTCTGTTTTTCGACCCACATAGGCATGGGAAAGCACGCCATTTTTTGTTTTCGGCACATTCTTCGTCATCAAGGTTATGGGAACCGATCGGATTCCCTCTGATCCGTAGGGAAATAGTCTTTTTTCGATCTCGGATACGATCGACTGCATCGACTCGATTCATTATTGCCCCGATCTAAATGTTTGCGGTAACCCTAATTAACGAAAAGGTTTTAAAAGACCGAGAAATTGAATGAACCTTTTTTTAATCTGTGTCCCGTGGCGTTACGTCTCTCGCGAATACTTCACTTTTTCGTGAGTAGACTTTAATTTTAGACATATTTTTGAATAAGTAGCTCGTAGTACCTACACATCCGAATATTCATCGTTTCGGAAAAAGAACGGGAATAATCTTTCTGATGACGGAATTTTTTTGAATAGAGTAAAATGATATTTGAGTTTAGATTTGAAATTACATCGTGGTTGTAGACAAGATGCATCTCTTCGTAATTTCATTCTGAATGTACCTAACTTCGGATAATGAGCATGAGTTCACTAGTGAAACATGTAGATGGCGCTAACCGGTGCTTAACCGATAAATATGAGCTTATCAAATTCGATTCTGACGTCAGTGGGTTCCGTGGAGCGGTTGAAGGCACTCCGGCTTTAGGAGGATCGTCTGATCGTCTCGGGTGAATACCGTCGGCATCGAAAATTTTGATGACTTTTCATTTCTCAATGAAATACGTGTGGATTAACACTTTCAAAATTACAAAAAATATAGAATAGATGCTTTAAAATAAACTCAAAAATCATTTTATTCGAGTTATTCCAACGTAAACATACGCTGCTCATGGTCATGTTAATCAGACTTAAAAGACTTCAACTATTCTAAGCATCAAAATACTTGCAATTTTCTACATAGTAGAACATTGAAGTCGGTTTTCTTAGATCTTAAAACGTAATTATCAATCAGAGCCATATTCAATTATAGGAACAGCAAATAAAACCCAGATATATCGGTCGGTTAAGATTTTATAGATGTTAATTAAGGCTCACCGAGCGGTAGCTAAATACGGTTTTAAAATCTCTCAGGGCTCGCTAATCATTATCATCTTCCTGCCCTTGTCCCACATTATGGAGTCGGAATCACATGTATTCTTCCATTTCCCTCTATCAGCCGCCATCTCACTCCTTTCTTCACCATCTTTCACACAGCCCAACCATCATTTCAAAGTCAAAGTCAAAAAGCATTTATTCAGTAGGACCGCTGGAATCACTTAGAATAGTCTTAGAACTAATTTCACTCCTGTTCTTTCGCGACCAATGCCGTGAAGAATTTCTATCAAGACTTTCATTTATTGGCAAAGAATAACATCAAGCTAAAAACGGTGAAGAATAATGAGAAAATTGGTAAATACGGAAATAGCTGAAACTTGTCACGTATGGAATGATTCTGCAAATTATGAGTATGCTCATCTAATTTCAATCGATTTTTTTTTATTACATAATTTAAGCAATTGGTAGACACCGGCCCCAATTCTGTTGTTCACTGACTAAAGTTAACGAAACTAAAATGCTTCGTTCTTATTTTGTTAATGATAAAGTCCAAAATGGAATGACTATTACAGTGGCATTCTTAAAATTTCTTAATTTTAGTGAAAATGAAGTATTTGTGGGTAGATTTAGTCAAGACCATTTTGCTTGCCGTGTAAAACAGCTGTTAAAGAAGCTCAGAGGCGCCATTTTGATTATACTTTTAGTTATGTCACTTTCAACGACATGCCATTTTCGTCTTTAGTGAAAACCAAATAAGAACGTGCCAGTTTTAGTTTTAATTAAGTTTAGTCAGTGAACAACAGAATCGACGCCACCACCTAAGTAAGCATAAGTTTAGATGGAACACCTAAAAGAAAGCTAGGCCCTAAATCGTGTTTGTTGCCCTGATTCTTCACGGTATTGGTCGCGAAGGAACAGGAGTAAAATCACCTAGCTACCTATAAGAGAGTTAATAAATAGGCACCTTCTGGGTAGATAATTCGTAGACCTCATTCTTGCCTATGCAAGTTTCGAGGTCAAGAGTCTCCCCATTCATCATAAAAAAAATAGCTTTGAGACTTTGACTTTAACTACCCCCTTTGACATTCAAACGTCACTTAACTTTTAAACTGCTGCTACGCAGAATCCTTGTAGCTGATCAAAATTGAATCTTATCTTATTAAACTAAGACTCATTATTGTGTGTTAGTGGACAGTCAGTGGCACTTGCCTTATAGGTTTTGATAGGGCAAGTTTTACTGTCTTCGTGATGACGATTGATTATAGAGGATGCTCGCAGATATGTATATGTCGGAATTGGAAACTACCATTTAGTCGGCACAGGCTTTCGACTGGCAACCCGGAACGCAAGCGTCACTGACTGACGCTAGACGGAGTCTACGAGTTCGAAAACAGGACTGTCAGAACACAGTCATGTTGGATAAGTCGAGCTGAACAGTCGTAGGAACTGTCCCCGCGTTCCGTTGTGTATACCTAGTTAGTTAAAGTGCTAGATTAAATAGTTAGTGTACCTAGATAATAAAGTTTGTGTACCTAGGATTACTTTCGTTTGTGATTATACGTTGCTGACAAGTTATCCAGTGTTCTTCATTTGAATCGACACTTACCCTGCTACGCCCACGAGATATTAGCTTACAACGGCCATTAATAGCAATGAAAATATCCAATCTGCCGTCATCCGATGTGGGATTCAGTGTCGGTTCAAATGGTCAGTGTAAGCGACCGTTATCAAGTGTAAGCGACCGTTATCAAGTGCAAACCCAGAAAATAAGACGAAGACAAAGAACTACGTGAGTTTTTATTGACCTTGACAAAAGAACGCGGGAACGACTGGAGCGTGATCATAGTGCCATTATAATGGGTTATGTTTTGACGAAAAACCGATAGAATGCGATAAACTTCTGGATGGTCAGTAAAGGGCTGTAAAAGAGCGCGGCATCTGCGTGGATTTCCCTCTGCTGCTTTGAGAAACAAAATCACTGAGAAATGCTACCTACGTGAAAAATAAAATCAGGTAGATTGCGGAAAAAGGATGGTGACTACAAAGGACCACACCTGGCGGATCTAGTGCTGAGCTAGGTAGTTCAGTAGCGAAGCCCTTGGTGTTCTACAATTACTGCCAACCTGGGCACAAGGCAAACCGCTACAAGAACGGGAGTGGCTTGGCTAAGGATGTGGCTAAGGACGTGACACAGGCGTGAGCTGAACAATGTGCAGAGAAATAGAAGCATCGTGATGTCAACTACGCTTCAAGAATTTCAAAAGGTCATGTAATCGTTTCTTTGCTTTTTGGTTTTATTTCTTTTGCATAGTAACTACCCTCGGTATGTTTTTCAGGTGAGGTGGTACCGATCACTATGCAAATTAGAGTCATCATGCTACTACTTCCACGGTGAGGAAGTACCTATAGGTCCGGCAGCGGTAGGACAAGCTGTGGCAGTCCCACTACCGCGGCAACCAGCAATAGCAATCGGCTTTGCAAGATTGCTGATGAAACCTATTGGATGATTATCCGGTGAGCGTGTTACTTTTCATTTTGATTCAAGTGTTGAGTATAGAAAATTGGTTATCTTGTGATCGAAGCTATGGCATCTAAATTCAGCTGGAAGCTAGAACATCTAAAGCGTTAGATGGGAAATAATTTAAATTCTTAAGAAATTATTTCGATTCTCAGGAATAGGTAATTTCAAATTGGTGTTCATGTTTACTGTATTGAACGTGTTATGAGTGAAGTAGATTATAATTTCTTCTCATTTTACTGGATAAGGTTAATGACCTAGGCTATGTCGTAATGAGATTGGTTCTAACATTTTGAATGTTGGTGTGACGTTAAGCTTGATTGCGTGTTCAAGCTGGTCGATTATAAAACCGGTTGATTGTTTTATCGTGGTTTCGGAATCAGAGTTAAGGGTTCTACCCACATTTAGAAAAAATGGTGCGCAGTGTTTGGAATAAGTTGTTTTAACATTCGTAAACGTGATTATCTCGTGATTATCTATCAGCTACAGTGAGGGGTAGTCGGATCCTCATAGACTTAAAGATCTGTACCAGTAAGACCGCGTACAGTTTTTTCAAAGTTCGTCGATTTGGTTGTTCGACTGGGTTTACAAGAGCGAGAAATAAGGCGTAAATTAAACGAGTTTAGTGCAAATATTATTTGACTTGGTACTCAGTTAAGTTAGTCTGTTTGAGAGTCGTATTTTTCTAAGTTAATAAACGTGACGGTTTGGATCACGTTGAATAAACGTGACGGTTTGGAATGTTGATAGAACCGAATAGTTCGCTCGTGAAGCGAGACGCGTATGAAGAGTTCCTCTTAAGCGATGTAAATACAGAGTTAGATTTGTTTGCAGTGGTAGACAGTGATGGTAACCTTTTGCTAATAGAACACGAACATGGTGAGGGGTCGTGCTGCACGCACTGGTCTGTAATCGTAACTGCAACTCAGTTGTGAGATGGTCAGGGCGCGATGGACAGCTAGTGGTGTGGTGGTGACCTGGGTCTCAAAGGCGTACTGTTGTGTGTTGGTGGTCATGTGTGATGACCTGTGAGTCGCAGACTCTAGATGAAGGGAAGGTTTTATTTTATGAGGTGATGAGAGACGTGAGGGTTGAAGTGAATACAACAATTTGCTTTGACGCTAAAATAAGCTTTTCGTAGTCGAGTTGTTTAGATGGTTGTTCTTACATTCTGGTTAGGTTAGGTACACCTGAAGTTTGTTATTTTTAGTGCTTATTAAAATTCTGAGAGAAACTCTAGACTATCAGTGCCCACACGCAGTTAATCGCTGATCAAGCTAGATGTTTTGTGAGTAGGTACTTAAAGATTTTCGAGATTTTTGTGGCAGTGAGTTTCGTTTGCCCTACATGTTAGAATAACACTCACTAGCTCTGCTCAAGTGACCGAGTTATAGTGGTAAAGGCTATTGAGGTAAATTAAAATGAAAGTAGGCGATAGAAGTTTTTTTTGTTGACTTTATTCAATCATGTCATCAAAGAGAGGTACATCATTTGAGCTGATAGGTTAGAAATGATGTCAGAGTGTAAAGTACCGATTGACGTTGTGTAAGTTAATGAAATTAAAGATGAAATTGAATCCATTTGTTTTTAACTCGATTAAGGAACTCTTATCGGCCGTATTGTGTTCGACTATACCAGTTAGTTATTACGTAGTCGTAGCCCGGTAGAAATCGGTATCTCTTGGGGTAACTCAAGTAGTCCGTGGGTACGCGATGCGCGTTTGGCTCTGGCGGAGGTCGGGGTTCAGAGGAACCGTGGTCCAGAGAGACCGTGGTCCAGAGTGACCGTGGTCCAGAGAGACCGTGGTCCAGAGAGACCGTGGTCCAGAGAGACCGTGGTCCAGAGAGATCGTGGTCCAGAGAGACCGTGGTCCAGAGAGACCGTGGTCCAGAGAGACCGTGGTCCAGAGAGACCGTGGTCCAGAGCGACCGGGGTCCAGATAGACCGTGGTCTTAAAGAGGCCGTAGTGTGGAGTCAGCGGGTGATGCACACGTGTCGTCCACTCGATGGATGGGAGTAATCGTGACGTGATTGCGAGTCGGCTGTTAGCCGTGGCGATAGAGTAACTTAAAGAGTAATTAGACTAGTGTGTTTAAACTTTTGATAAATGACAATGGTACTCTGCACTGGCTCATCTTAAATGAATTCCTAGACTAAACTAAACATCCTCTTCATGTGAAATGCAAATAGCGATCGAGTGCTGTAACCTTACCAAGATTTCAAAGCGTTTGCGACGTCCCGTTGTCCGTTGAGTGTAGGCATAGGCATAGGCAGTTTCTTTACGCTGTACTTAAACCAGAATCATCTAGTCCTAGGTAGTATGGGTTGAAATAATTAACGATAGAGGTTTTTTTTAAAGTTCTTTTATTTCGGTAGTCATTGATCCTTATGGCTTTAGGAGTAATTCTAAGAGAACGTAAATGATAGACTCAGAAAAATTCTAGATCATGAGATTCCAATTCCATTGTGTCTAAGATCAGACGTAAACACAGTGGTAGTGATGTCTAACCAAGTTTATAACTTTGTGGCGGCGTTGTGTGTAGCGAGTATGAGAGTTGTTGCGTATGTTAGCATTATAGTAGTGCGTAGTGGTAATCCTTGTTCGATTCTAACTCCAATAGGATCAGGACGTTGGTGCGTAAACATGTCTCTACAAGTAACCTTGTTGTAGCGAAAGTAAGCCCTTAGGAGTCGCGTCAATGCGGCACTAAAAAATTTGTTGTTAGCGTGGTTCTAATTTAATGACTATGGTGGTTTAGTCTGTTAGAGTTTTCTGATTTTGGTTGTTTAGAGGAGTAAAAATTTTGAGTTTCAATGTAGTCAATGGAAGTAGGTATAGTGAAAAGCCAAAAAAACCTAATACCAATTGAAATTACAAAGAAAAGTTTGGAATTTAACTTTTTAATACTGACATTCGACTAGATAACTTTTGTTGTAACTGTTGTGACTGTTTTTGTGGATTTTGTTTATCTAGCTGAGAGCTCTAGCAGGGCTCAAGTCATGTGAAGACCGTGTATGTATCAAGAACTGTAACGATGATCCAGAAGCGATAGGGAACTTTCTTAGAAGGGATGCGCGTGATCAATTCCGGTTGAAATTTAAAGTAGCTATGTGACCAGTTTTGCTTGTCAGAGATAATTGACGTTCGTAGATAGCTTATTAAAGGTAGAGTACAGTAACTGTAAAAATTGGTACTAAAGACCCTTATTGGTGATAAAGCTTTGGTTTTTTTTACTGTTTTGCAAACTGATCGTACTAGACGATGTATGTTGAGTACAGTTAGGTCTGGTTCGAAGTTCGAACCTAGGTTGCGGCAGGATTGGCCGAACGGAAACTGTGCTGTGGTATTGATTGTTTCAGTTGCTTCATGAACACACGAGGACGTGTGCCAGCAGGATAGCCGTGTCGGAATTGGAAACTACCATTTAGTCGGCACAGGCTTTCGACTGGCAACCCGGAACGCAAGCGTCACTGACTGACGCTAGACGGAGTCTACGAGTTCGAAAACAGGACTGTCAGAACACAGTCATGTTGGATAAGTCGAGCTGAACAGTCGTAGGAACTGTCCCCGCGTTCCGTTGTGTATACCTAGTTAGTTAAAGTGCTAGATTAAATAGTTAGTGTACCTAGATAATAAAGTTTGTGTACCTAGGATTACTTTCGTTTGTGATTATACGTTGCTGACAAGTTATCCAGTGTTCTTCATTTGAATCGACACTTACCCTGCTACGCCCACGAGATATTAGCTTACAACGGCCATTAATAGCAATGAAAATATCCAATCTGCCGTCATATAGAAAATTGAGATTGAAATGTTAATTGAATCGGCATGAAATGTCGTAAAATCCGTTTTAGTCACCGACCGGGTAGTTTATGTACAGTTATCAAGTTGTTAAAGATGCCCATAAATAGAGACGTAGATACGAATCTATTAAAATGATGTATTTGTTTTGGTTTTCCATATCCTTTATAATTTCCTGTGCAAGAAATAAATATTTATAGTTGGTAATGAGAGAGTGCCAACTTATGATTTTAATGGTTGATTATTTCTCTTTTCCGGGATAGAAAGTAGTCTATGTATCATTCTTCACTATTATTTCTCTATCCCATTCGACCTCTGTGGCGCAGTGGGTAAAAGCCTGCTTGTGACGCAGAAGGTTGCGGGTTCGATCCGTATCGGGATAAATGTTTGTATGATCTGCAAATATTTATCTCTGGTCTGGGTGTTTCTATGCATGTATTTACAAACAAAAAGTATGTAAGTAGTATATCGGTTATCTGGTTCCCATACAAGCTATGCTTAGTTTGGGACTAGATGATGCTGTGTGAAAATGTCCAGCATTATTTATTTATTCAGTAGAAGTTCTGTGTAAAACTACCCAAAGAGACGTAATTCTATCATACTTTTAAAAATGACACTTGGGTGTTGTAACTTTATCGTCTGTAGTTTGAACGAAAAATAACGTTATTTATTTAGGAACATTTGTATTTGAGTTTGAGTGAACACTTCTAGAACTACTCTACACAGTACAGTTCATCAGACTCTCACTGTCATAATTTAATTAAAGAATTTGACAAGATACCGAAATTCCCACTTAGGATCAAGTGCATATATTTGCTAATGAAGACTAAAGCCTCAAGATAATTAGACGTGATCTATGACACAGGTTCAACTGTCATTGTCAACTGTCATCGCTCAATTACACATCATTATTGGCTGCTACACACATCCCTGTACATATTCGCCGATGATAGACGAATACCCGCGCTCACGAACATGTGGAGGATCTATTCGCCTGTATTCGCTGATCAATGTCTAAGCAATAAATAGTTCGGAGAATGTGTAGAGGGGTCTTTTTACCATGATTTGTACTACAGAAGACACGAGAATATTTGCAAATACACCTTGTTTCACACGACGCAAGGACTGTGCTATTATTTAAGTACCTATACATACAGTGTGTATATGTAAATCTGTACCTATGTCTGTCTGTGTCGATTTTGATTCAGATTTTTTGTTAGTAAGGTGACATTGACTTCATTTGGAGTATTTATTGGTATGATTCGAGCTGTTGATATTGTTAAAAAATTATAAAATCAAAATTTTAATGGAACCTCTTCGTCATGAATCAAGTAGGTATCAAATATGAAACACTAAACATTTTCACTCACATGTCATGGGACTTACTGAGATGACCCTTTCAGAGCCCCCACAGCGAACGTGTTAAATCGTCCGAATCGGAAAGCATGTACTGAAAGTAAATATGACATCGATTCTAGATGACACACACGTATGACATTAGCATCTAATGTGGCGCCTACATGAACTACACGACGATAACTGTCAGTTTGAAACAGACTTGAATGAATATTGCATTCGTTAGAAATTATAATGCATGCTGTCATGTTTAATGCCGTGATGAAAGCGAAACATCGACGTTTTATACATGACGTTAAATATCAGTAAGTACAGTGTCACAAACTTATCTGACCGGTGAGAGAGGCGCTGTTATCGCATTTGGTGTTGGCAGACAAATAAATACAGTAAAATTTGTTAGTTTCTTTTTTGGCCACCCTTCCATATAAGTTTGTGGCACTGAATGTATAATGGAAATGTAAGTTAACTTTGATAGACTCACCATTAGGAATCTAAGTCATTTTGAACTGACAACCCTGCAGGTCCATGGCCACGAACTAAAAGGCCATTCACGGCTTAAATATGGTTGCAATTTGCAACTTTCCAAAACAGATTTAGGCTATATGATGCATAAACTAAAAATGTGTATATGGTTATGCACGACATAACTTTATGTCACGTTTATTAGTAAGGGCCTTAAAGTACATATAATATACAGGATTGGCCTAGTGCGGGGTCCGTTGTTTTGATTTATGTGTTTGAAATAAAAATGAAAATGATATGAAAATCATGATCATTTCCCACTACTGTTTGTCGCCTCCTATAACTTAGAATATCCATACTTTAATATTATAAATGTGCAAGTAACTCTGTCTGTCTGTTTGTTACCTTTCACACCCGAACCACTGAACAGATTAGGCTGAAAATTAGCATGGATAATGGTGGTATCCCAGGGAAGGACATAGGCTATTTTATCCCGAAAAAATCCCTGTAAAATACTGCTAAAATCATTACCCCTTTTGGCTTTGTATCTGGGTAAAAACAAAGCTTAAATAAATTCAAGTAGACGAACAAGATTAAATAGATCCAAATACGACAGGGACAAACAAACAATAGGAATACAAGAATAATATTCATTCGAGAGCTCGATGGGTACTTCTGATACAACATTTGAATGCTACCGATAGCATTGTTAAACTGCCCACTAAGCAAAACATTGATTAAAAAGCGTATTTACATTGAATTTACATATGCCGTGCCTAGAATGCACTTATCGATTACAAGCAAGGACATTTCATACTTTGTTTAAAATATTTAAAACATACATTTTTAGTTGATATAAGATTTGACAGAATCAAGTCGTAATTTAAGTGTCGATTTTTAATAAAGTTTTGAGATGAGAAAAAAATCTTCGATTCGCCTCGACAAGGTCAGCGAGTCACGTGACTGCTCACCGACACATTAGTCTTAGAACCGTTCAAGTTTTCATTTCTGCCGGCACTCCTGGAGTGCCACAGGTGCCACTGTAGATTTTGGTTACGTATGTAGGTAAATTAAGTGAATATAATGTTACTCCGACTTACTTTTAAAAACTACGCTTTCATTTTTCTCGAAATGAAACATTTCGGTAACAATGATACACACGGGCCGAGACCAAGTGGGCATCATTTATTAATAAGAGCCATAAGAGCCCCACTGCTTAATAAAAAAAATGACACCTTGTCTGCTTTGGTCACATAATTACAAAATTATACAATCTACTCGCTTAGGCTACTGTTAATTGGTGAACTCCGAGTCCGCAAGTAAAGCTTACTTTTCATACTTTGTTTTACGATCTGAGTTGCATGTTCAATACATTCGTGTATTTTATAGTTTTGGGCTAGGTTCGCCTTTTGCTTTTATCTAACACGGCAGGAAGTGAGCTACATAAATCAAAGTGATTAAAATTTCGTAGTCTTGAATAGCTTGGTTTGTGCTTAATTAAGTGAACAACCTTGTTATTTTAAACACTGTCAACAATAATGTTGCTTACAACAGAGATGCTTAGTTTTCTAACTCTTTAAAGGCTTGTACGGACTCATACGCGAGTCGTCAAAATCGTATTTATTATGACATTTCATAGGCCCTCTACATTCGGCGAAGATGACGAATGCGTGACGAACGTGTGGAGGGTCTATTCGCCTGTCATCGCCAGTCATCTTCTATCCAAATATGAGTTCGGCGAACAGTTCGGCAAATAGTTAGGCTAATGTGTAGAGTGGCCGTTACATCGTAGCCGAACGCGTAGACATCTTCTAAGGATCTTGGGTACCTTGAGACACTTCATCGTTTTTCGTTTTTCAAAAAATCCATGATCTATTTATTCTACGGAAAAAACGAAGCGCTCGTGGTCGTGCTTGCTTAGTCGTTCTTGATAGATCGTCGAAGTTAAGCAACGTTCGAAACGGTCCGTAAGTGGATGGGTGACCGCCAGTGGCATTTTCATCTGAGCGCTTCCGTGCTTCGGAGGGCACGTTAAATTGTCGGTCCCGGCTATTTAAGTCGTTAAGCCATGACGGAGGCCTTAAGGCGGCCTAAAAACTCCGTCACCAGAGTTGGCCACTGACTCATACGAACTTACTTACTTTACTTACGGAAAAACTGCAGGATTGTCTGGAATAGTAATAGGTATTTTCTTTTCGAAAATGAATGGTTTAACCATGCTGTTCGTTAGAAAGTCACAGCAAACAGTAATATTTTTGCATCATCATCAGCCTTTAGCAGTCCACTGGACATAGGACTCCCCTAATGAGCGCCATTGCGCCCTGCCCTCAGCTCGACGCATCCCGCTTCTGCCAGCAACCAGAGCAGATCGTCACTCCACCTGGTCGGAGTCCTACACTACGTTTGCCGAGTCGTGGTAATATTTTTGCAATCTATCTATCTATGTATCTATTCAGCCCGGTTGCACCCACTGCTGATTATAGGCCTCCTCTATAACGCCACTCTTCTCGGTCCTGTGCAGTCCTTTCCCACGCTTTCCCAGCTACATTAACGATGTCATCCGACCAATGAATGAGCAATGCAATGGGTTAAAATTAAATTTTTATGTTACTCAATACTTGAGAATGCGCTTCCTACATTTTCTATGGGCTATTGCTATATCCTCTGACCTTGTTTGATAAGATCGGAGGTCCAAGAACAATGTGTTTGTAATGATCAGCTAGATGCTATCTAGAGTAATTATGGTATTTGATTCGCCATTTAAATTAGATGGAGGATGATGAGAAATTCAATAGATTTAATGAAACCGATGATGGCATACAATACCTAATAGAGTTAAAAAAAATTGTATTGAAAACTTCTTTAGGCGCGTTAGGCAGTTTTGAGATGAGAAAAAAATCTTGGATTCGCCTCGAAAAGGTCACGTGCGAGTCACGTGACTGCTCACCGACATTTTTCAAGTTTAATGGCAAAATTTTTGATGTCTAACGATTTTTAATTAAATATATTAAACTCATTGAAAACGTTTCAAAAATAAATGTTAAGTATTTGAATTTCATTATCGCTTATTCACGTGACCTCATCGACTGATCCGTGAATCTGTTCAAGTTGATTGCAAGAAAATCACATATCACAATTATCAAGAATAGAATCACAATCATCGCCTGTTGCATGCAGAATTGATAGCAACTGTATCAACTAAATCTGATCTTTGGTCCCGAACATTAATGACACAGTCGATCAACATTATCATACCAAACAATAGTTGTTCAAACAATAGATATAATTGTTTTGTGGCCGATCGCGGTCCCATCGACCCCATGGGTTAGATACAGGTTAATTGTACTCATAATGGGAACTATTAATTGATTTTGTTTGTTGTTTGTGTATTGCAGTGCCGTTTATATGCTAATTTGAATTGCATGTGGATGTGATTTAAACTATTTGCTTTGAATAATTTTGTCTTTGCTTTACCTGCTTTGTTTCTTGTGCTTTGTATATGAATCAGATTGCTTTCTATCTATATGTTCTATGTTTATTATTCCTATTTGTTATAACTTATTAGCACACACTAGTCACATACATAGTCCTGACCTCACACTAAGATTGTGTCGTGGGAATCAAAAATTTCGAGTTAAAGTTCGAGAGTTTGCGCCCTCTTGCATCTCAGCCGAGAAATCGTCCTTCACGCCATCACGGTCATCGAATTTGGTCATCTAATAAGTTGATCTGAAAAGCATGAATCAGTATCCTCACCTGTTGCCAGAACTGTGCAAGCAGATATATTCTCTCTTTCTTGAAGAGCCAATCCATCGAGTGCATAGCTTGCACCTCCGCCTCCGGCGCCGGCAGGCTGGCCGCGCCCGTCGGGTGCATCCGGCCGATCTCGGCTCACGCCCGGCGCATACTGACTCGCACCCACAACTCACACCGTCCCTCTTTCAAATTTCGAACCCCACATTTCTTTTCTAAATCTATTCAGCCAGTTGCTTTCTTTCCAGCCAGTCCTTTGATTGTTCTTTTCGAATCGCGTGTTTGAAAGCCTGAAACAGAAAAAGACGGTGTGGATATCGATTCTATTGTTTCAGTTTTCGTGTCGAAACTAATTTCGTCTGATGCATAGTGCGATAGCGATACGGAATTGACAGACAAAGAAGTTGTTTTGGATCTTATTGCTTCGCGGACAAATAGGGTTACAACTGGCATAATTTAAGTTGGGGCTCAAATAAAGGCCATTGAGATAAGGGACAGACCTCACTGAAATACTGTTTGAATTAAGTACTTTGAATTAAATTGCCCAGTCTGCAGGTCAAGTAGGTGCTAAATTAAATGTAATTTATTTTGTTTGCTGCACGATTTGTTGCGGCCGCAACGCTAAATACAATATACAAAAACATGCAAAAACTAAGTTATTGCCGCCTAAAACAAAGCTCCTTGAATAGTAAATTAAAACGATTCAAGTTACACACGGCAGCGGATGCATATGATTACTTGATGATAGGTTTGAAGAGGACATAATTATAAACAGAAATAACTAGTAGGTATATTATTTCCAGATCAACCGTATCACTGTATGTTTAGTTTTTTATGTCCTCATACATTTTATTTGTTTTAAAGTATCAAGGCTTATCAATTGTTATGTTCTGGTATTAGATCACTATACCCGTGAACTTTAGGATTTTAGTGTCTGTTTCATCGATAGCTTCTTCACTATTACTTTCTTCTGTACTTGCATCTTTGTAAATGCTTACTTCTGCAATTTGAGAATTTGCATGACTGACCCTCATAAGATGTATCTTAGACATCTTTAAAGGATCTTGAACTCTCTTTATCTGAGAAAAGGTCTACTTTGTCTTGGCTGGTCACAATCGTGGTTTCTTTGTCTATCATATCCGCTGTCTTCCCTAGCTTGCCCAGTCAGCAGTGAATTACTGGCGTGTCAATCAATAAACATGATAAGTGCTGAGTTTCGTGCCGACTCCCGCCGATATGCAAACAGGATTACACGTCACGCTATAGTCCCGATTGCTGCTATCGATTGTATCGATTTGGTTTTTTTCTAATATTGTTGACTCTAATGTTTAGTGTCATAAGTCCATAATTGTTAGTTCAATTACCTCACGCTTCTTTTAATGATTGTTAGGTTTATATATTTTATAAGTTGATTGATCCCAAATGATTAATATTAGATAAGCTTATGGTGAAAGCATGTCTATTATTTTTGCTTGCAAAAAACAAATTTTTACTAATTGTTTTTTTGAAAAATGTTTTATTCAGATTTAATTTTATCTAATGCACTATCTATAATTATGTGATCAAACTATAAAATATCAAATCTTTCAAACATCATTTCGGTATTATTAATTACTTACACAGATTGATCCGTGAAACTTGATGAGAAACCACATAGTAGCCTCAGTATTTTGACATATCCATGAGATCACCTCATTTTCAATTCTGTCTTCACATTCAAAGCTAAAGCCTCTAAGGTTCCAACCAATTTCAAGTTTCCAGTCAACATGGACTGTATCTTTAGTTGAATGCAGTAGCACCTCCCTTTGCCATCTTACACTTGACAAGACTGTAAGTCGGTATGCTTAAGACAGTCATACACAGCAGCTTTGTCAAGAGAACTGATGTAAAATTGTCTGTTCGATTACCTACAGTATCGAAAAAAGTAAATATAACTTTTGATATTGGTACATTTTCAGTTACTGAATGTCCTATAACAAGTCAACTGCTAACTGCATATTTCAACACACATAACATAACACAATGAAAGGACTTTGTAAACAAACATATTCTCTCCAAGCAAAATATAAAGACCTATTGGAAATAAACAATGAGTCATACCAATGTAATTTGAAAAACAGCCACTCCAACTTAGTCACTTTTACGCAGTTTGATATTGGTTAATATTCATTAGGGGGAGGTCTGATGTAGATAACCACGCCAGTGTTTTATTTATTAGTCTATTGATACATTTATGTTGGCTTATTACGGGACACCCTATTACTTTATCAATAGCGTTTGCTTCATCACTGTCTTCATTGATAACACTTACTCTATCATTGTTGATCGTTTCTACTTTTGATGCAGTTCCTTTATCGATGTTTTTATAATTATCAGTCAAATTAAAGTAAACTAGGTGTTTGTTTAGGAATAACTTTTAATAGCCATCAAATCTCATTTAAATTTTTCATAAAAATATACACAAATGTTAGTCAATTCCATTTTGGACTTATTATAGATTTACAAAACCCAATTTTACAATCGCTTTGTGACATCTTTCTAACTACCTGTCGTTTTGAAATCCGCAGACGATTTTATCAAAGGAACAAATAGTCAACCATAACTTTCCTACTTTACCGTTTTATAAAATCAATAAATACTAGTAAATCGAAACTGGGGGCAGTTCGAAATTTTAACGTCTCGACTTGTCGACAATCTTTCTTATTCCTTTTGCCCGATTCCGTTTGATTATAGCCCTTATTGTTATAGCCATAAGGATGGTTGTAATAGTTTGTGTGTTTGACAATGGCAAAGCTAAGTCGGTCGCAGATAGAGATCTTGAGGTAACCGTCGCGTGTTCGATGCCGCTCACTCCCTTTATTAACGTCCTTAACAACTTTATTTTTAGTCAAATTCAAAATGTCCTTTTTGAATATCAACGTATTGGCTACTGTAAACTGTTTGAATTGCTAATTTGTTAGTTGCTGATGAGACTTCATGTCGTGTTGTGAGAATGTGAAGAGATAAGATTAACTGTTATTTTATATTTTTGAAGTTATGCCGAATAAAATAATGTATTTTTACCCGACTGTCGGAGGAAGGTTTATGTTGTATTATAAAAAATATGTCGCTGAAATTAAATTATGATCTTGATAAAATCATAGCTTAAAGTCTTAAACATTGAGTAATAACTTCATCGTAGCAGACTTAACTGGTTTATTTTTATTTGGACAAACGACGTCTAAAAATGTCATCCACATTCTTTGCTTGGTAAAGGAAACCATCGCGTGCCATTATAATGATTTAAATACCCGCTAAAATATAAAGCAGTTTCGATGAACATTAACGACAATCGTTACAAAAAAGACAGGTGCTTCAGAAATATCCGAACTATAAAATATCCGAGCATTGAACAACACCGCAAACAGTTTTATATCCTCGTAAATATTACGAAACTAAGATCACCCTCACGCGTAAAAACTTTTTAAACACATTAGTTAAACATAGTATGCACCTACGCCCTTATCCTGAACTCATCAAGGTTCAAATTTCAACGGTTTTTGGTTTAAACGGTAAAGTAAAAGTTGTTGCAAAACAATAGATAGTAAAATCTATCGTGATTCGGAAAGGAGTTCGTGACACCGAACTTTTCAGTTCCCTTCGATCGATCTGTTTTGCTTTCTTTCTAACCTAATTATGCATTCATCGGCATGCAATCTTAGAATCGATATGACTCAAATTGCATTGCATTTCAGTTGTTTGATTTTCGTCCGCTTACTCCTTTCGTTCGACGGAGCTCTGTGCCAGATATTAGTCAAACTCCTTTTTATTCGTTCCAATTTGGCAAATCTGTTGCGGTTCTTCGTTCGTACTCTTTGAGCTGCACTCGACGTTCTGAAATTCGATTATTTCATTGCCTGTTCTTTGATTGATGGATTTTGTTTGCTGTTTTTGGGTTTTCTGATGCATTGAGTGGTTTGTGAATACGCTAAGTGCTTTTGTTTTGTTCTATTCGAATTGGAGGCTTTTATCGGGACCGCTTCAGAACGATAACTGGGAGCCGTGTCCACTGAAGCGTTATATTGACGTTTATTAACAAAAGCTATTAAAATGAAATTCTTTTACGAGTAACTGAAGACAACCTTTTTAACCTCGAACGTGACAAAGCGCACTGAAGCATTCTTAATGAATAAAATAAATATTTAAAGACAGAGCATGTCACCGACCACTTGTCCATGACACTTATAAAAGGGTAATCTAAGCAAGTCGTGTCCAACATTGACACAAGTTTAAAAAAAACTATCAAAATATAGTCAGACTAAATTATCAATTTCAATTCGGTAGCGATAAGCTAACGTGGTACTATCACGACAGTACTGTGATGTCACTCGATATTAAAAGGGCGATTATCGATACAATCGAATTGAATATCGCGTGTGTACGTAAATTTATGGCGGCAGGTGTGGTGTAGCACTTTCTTGACGACTTTATGTTGTGTCACTTCTATAGGTATGATGAACTGGCTGTAACGAACCGGTATCAGTTATTTCTCTAAATTTAACATTTTCACATTAACGGTTAAGTTTATTCCGATTAATTATTTTTATCGTTTGATCATATTTTATGTGTGGCAATGAAATGTAAAAGCTCACATAAAATTATCAATTAATGGTCAAGCGACAGTAATTAGCAATAATTAGACAAATATTAATAAAGGACATAAAATCAAAAGGTAGTTAAAAAGTGAAATTTATAGAAAGATTTATGAAAATTAATGGCGAGTGTATAAATAAGTATTGAAAAGATAAGGTACGGTGATAATTATAGCAAATCCAGATACCAATGAATACATAATTATTACGAAAGATGCTTGAACGAGTTACAAAATGCATAAATTTAGTTTTATGTCTTTCGAATATTTCAAGGCCAAACATCGTATATTTATCTTGTTTCATATAATTTTTTATGGTTTTCTAATAGTTGATTATAATTTAATATCGAAGTGTGTATTTTAATTGCCAATTAAAATTAATTAAGCCTGAGAAGTTTCCTACGTATTCAAGAAAAAACTTAAAAACAATTTTTATCCAATAAAACTAACCAGACTAGGTATTATATTTTAATCAATTGCGCAGAATTTTGTTTTTTTGTCTCTCTCATTATTATGTAAAGTGAAAGTAACCTCGCCATTTGAGTTATTAGAAGAGTCCATTTGAAAACGCGGGTGCAATTTTATGTAATTTAAATAATTTAGAAAAATTTAGATATCTTAAAACATAAACTGTGATAATTATTAATTATTTCAGAATTGACTTTGAGTTTATCTCTGATGTTATATTTATAGATACGCCCTATGTTTTTGTGAGATATAATTATGTCATTCATACTATTCAAATCCCTAATGAATAATGCTGAGAAGCCCCTACAGCTGTTTGATTTATAATTGTTTGTTTTAAGAACGAATGGAGTCTTAAAATAATTACTTTGATAAAAATATCTAAATTATTATGCTTTTTAATTTATTAGCATAATATTATTTTATGTGTATGCGTTATAGTGAGAGTATTTTACTTATAGGCAAAATTTTTGTAAAAACACTAATAAAATAAAATAAAATTGGTGTCTGCCTACCCCTTTGGGAAAGAGGCGTGATTTTATGTATGTATGTAAATAAAATTAATATCAATTGCAGTTTAAAACAAAAAGCAACCAATCATTTATTGGTTTATATTAACCAATCATTTATCATTTATTGTCTATCACAAACAGAATAGATAACATCTTGTTGCTACCCCGTAAGCAAAGCAGCAGAAGGAAGTAGTATTATAATAAATATGAGAAAAGTAAAATCAAGACCATAGACCAATAAAACATGTAGAAGATCTATTCAATCTAAAACCAGATAAAAGAATAAACATACTGAAGATTATCAGTAAAACAAAGGAATCTAAAACATCGATAGCATTTTACGCAACAATAAAAACGAAATAAAATGACTTTATGATATTGGTAAAGAAGTTTCCGCCCGATTTGCTCTTATCTCGAAAGGGGAGCTAAAAACATCGGGATACGAATATGACATTCAAATATTTTTTGTTGCTGTTAGGATGTCCATGATTTTATAGATATTGGGAAATTTCTCAGATAATAGTGCAGTGTTGGAATGAGGCAGAGCCCCGAATGTTCAAATACAGATTACATCAATGGATTTTTATTATCAGATACCTACCAATAGGTAAGTAAGTAAGTTCGTATGAGTCAGTAGCCAACTCTGGTGACGGAGTTTTTAGGCCGCCTTAAGGCCTCCGTCATGGCTTAACGACTTAAATAGCCGGGACCGACAATTTAACGTGCCCTCCGAAGCACGGAAGCGCTCAGATAAAAATGCCACTGGCCATCCACCCCATCCACTTACAGACCGTTTCGAACATTGCTTAACTTCGACGATCTATCAAGAACGACTAAGCAAGCACGACCACGAGCGCTTCGGAGTTGCACCAATAGGTAGAATTCATAGTGATACAAAACATCACAATGAAACCAGTCAGTATTCTGCAGGTGAAGATGGGCTTGTGCCAAATATAATAAAGAAGTGTCTCTACCTACTTGACATCTTCATAGAATCTTGTTCACTTATGAAAACGATCTGAAAATATCTACCACGCCCTGAAAATTATAATGTGCATAGACTTTGGAAAACAAAGCACAACAAATCCAAAATCTAAATTTAAAAATAATTGACACTGAGATGTTTTCAGAATTCAAGACGTCACAGTGTGTTACAGCATCTTCCCAATTGTCAAAATCAATAAGTGTTCGATAATAGGAACCGACGTGTCACCCTACTCGCCACTATGTCATTACACCCTCGCGTGGGACAGAGTATTTCGGGAGCTGTCGATATTTCGACTCTATTAAAGAAACTGCTTCACACGACTTTTTGAGCTTCGAGATCAAAGATTTTGTTCTGGTTATGCAAAGGGGTTATTCTACAAGAAAAATTGCGCCTGATTTGCAAATTGGGTAGCAATGGGCTTGCAAGTTGAAAGTTATATAATATAAATACATAATTTCAAATATCAATCAATAACACTTTTCCTTGAAAATCATAATGACCCGAGTTTTACAAGTATAACAGAGGTCAAAGCTTAAGTAATTATGCAAGCGCTTTGCACACACCTGTTAGTAGCCGATGACGTTTGCAAAGGGTGGGAGAGTCATTAGGTCAGTTCATCAATTTAAACGTTTGCGAAGTTGCAGCTTTGCGTTTTATCGTGCAATTTTTTCATCTTCGAAGACTTTTGATGACAGTCTGGTTACGAGCTAACTCATTCCTACTATTATTTCGCACAAAACTTGATAGAGATAACCAAACTATATAGACTAATTATCAATGAAAATCATTGAAAAGTTTCAGTAATAATAAATAATAATGCTGGACTTTTTAACCAGGGGAACTGTTCATCTCCGGTAAAAGACCTAGAAGGAGACCAAATACCGATCGTGACATGAAGGCAAGCAACATTACCCATGGTGACGTAATGGATAGAGGAAGAGCGTCTGGAAGGCTGACCCCACCACCATGTGGAATGAGAGTGGGGAAGAGAGAGAGCTGGACTTTTCTCACAGCATTATCTAGTCACAAAGTAAGCTGAGCTTGTGTTATGGGTATACGTGACTGATATCATCATCATCCACAGCCCGACTTCACCCACCTCTGGGTATAGGCCTCCCTAAGTTTGTGCCATCCACCACGATCCTGCGCTAATCGGACCCATTGACGGCCCGCGACAATCTGAATACAGAAGTAAGATCTGGGTACAGAAACGTAGGACGACCGGCGCCGGCGGCTAGATGGGTAGACGATATTGTACACGTGACTGATATGGTACTACAATAATTTTTGTTTGTAATATACATTACACATTATACATAGAAACACCTGCAGTCGGGAGGACTTATACAAGGCCACGGATAGGGGAGTAAGGCAAAATATTGGTCTAAAAAGATTTAAGGTCAAGCCGAAAGAAGATAATAACACCCATAATAAAACAATCTTTAGTTTCTGCTCTCCATGCGTGTCACGAATCAAATGTCCTCAAATAAAATCCAAAAATAAATGAGCATCATTCATGTAGTCACCTGTTCTTCGTTAGATCAACTCATATCTCTCGCATCCATCTATATTTATTTGTGTTATGATGGCTGTCCGTTTGTCATTGTCGTACTTCGGCCAACTGAGAATGTCTCTTCTTGTATAAATAAATGCGAAAGTTTGGATGTTGGATGTTTTTATTTATTAGAAAGTAAAATTTTTGTTTAAAAATTCAAAAAACAAATTTTAAATCAATTTTGACGTGACTATAACTTTTTAAACAAACATGGTTATCAACACTTTCAACACAATTAACGGGTTATTTACTATTATTTTTTATTAAAAATTTTAACATGTACCTAAAACGTGTCTCTTCCTTTTTATTGATTGCTGTATTGTTTTTTCTGTGTATTGATGTGTATGTGTGCTGATGTAGTAAATAAACGGATGTCTATAGATGTCTATGTCTATTTACTGTTTTTTGAGTTTCCCGATATTTGTGTTAAAAAATTAGACGTAGTTTAGTAGGTACTTACGTAGTTATATTGACGCTGGTTACGTATGGAATGTAAACTACTGCCAAATGTGGGCATGTAACAAAATGTATCTGGATGTGCTTCTGACTAACCCCTTAGAAATCTTCAAGGGATTATGAATGAATTAAGAGAATGTCTTCCGTGCCTCCGGAATGCTGTCGAGATCTTGTTCCTACATCCAAAGTCATAGGCGAAAGTGAGTAAAGATTTATGACAGTTATTATTTTTGAAGACGTCATTGCGAAAAATGTTTCATAAATTCAGAGATACAAATTGAATTTGACTTGTCACAGTAAAATGACATTGACAGAAAAAAATGTATAGAGCTAGCGACAGGTACAGTCAAACAGTTAATGATTGACTTGTTTGAATACAGTGCCACAAACTTATCTGGACCGGTGGCCAAAAGAGGAACTAACGAATTTCATATGAAAATTTATTTTTCTGCCAACAATAAATGCGATAACAGCGCCTCTCTCAACGGTTCAGATAAGTTTGTGGCACTCTTAGAAGTTTATACATAGTTTGTATTTACTCAAAAAAGTAACATTGTGCACATTATCACATCTTATAAATTGTTTGTTGAAAGTATCAATGACAGCACCTGACATTTACCAGTTGGCAGATCATCAAAGATCGAAGCAATTGGCAGGTCAAATGCATGAGATACTTACGTGATCACCATTAGCACATGCCAGTTTGATCGACGGATCGCTGGGCAATCGGTAGATCGCCAACTCGTTCGTCAATGTTTGTAGTAAATGGGTGATGGATTGATTGAGCATTGTACTTTGACGAATGACAGTAGACGTTACTGTAACGTTGTGTTACTGTCTACTTATATGACCATGTTAGTGATTATTTATCCGTATGTTTATTTATAGAGATTAGCTTATGGTATCAGAAGTTACATTTTGACGAATGAATGAAACGTTAACACTGTGAATGAATGAATGAACACTTTTTTGTACACTAATAAATTCATAAAAACAAAACATTTAAAACAATAACAACACTGTGGTATCATACATTATCAATGTGTGTTGGGAATATCAAATCGAAAAAAGATTACTCATAAACATAAATGTATGTTAAGTTGTCTATGTTTGTAAATAATAAGTTCATAAATAAAGTTGAACTGTGAATGTATTACACGAGTAAGTACTAGATTGTTTGTAAAGTACGTGTTTGGGTAATTGGGATGAAACTTCCCTATGCTAAATTATAAATCTAGATATCAATAAACGTTATATGTCAGCGATCAAACTAGATGTGTCACATATCTTTAAAAGTCAAATGTGAGACCTTTCAATAGGTTAAATCAATAATGATTGAGCCAAGAGCAATTTCAATAGTCCGTGTAGTAATCTATCAATCTGAACATACAGAGTAATTTAGATTTATGTTGAGTCTAGATTTGTGTACGGATTCAGTAAGCAGACGTTTTTAACCCCCGACGCAAAAGGAGAGGGGTGTTAAAAGTTTAACGTGTCTGTGTGTCTGTCTGTGGTATCGTAGCTCCCAAACGGATGAACCGATTTTCGTTTAGTTTTTTTGTGTCATAGATAATTTTATCCCGAGTGTTCTTAGCCATGTTTCATGAAAATCTGTTCAGCCGTTTGAAGATCATCAGCTCTTTTCTAGTTGATGGGGGGATCAGACTAACTTATGTGCGAGGTACCGTGATGCTTCAATGATATTGAAAGTAATATGGTAAGGTAACAATGACCTGATCAGCCTTTTGAAGATCATCAGCTCTTTAATAGTTGATGAGGGGATCTGACTAACATTTTTTTTTTTAAATTAAATAGGTCAGCATTTGACCTCACTCTGCCTGATGTTAAGCAGTAGTGAGGTCTAAGATGGAGCATGCTTACCTAGAAGGAACCTATATACTCTTATTATTATTTAACTTCCTTATGTCTAATTTTTCTAGAATTGGCGGGGGTTTTTCATGGCAGGGTCTACGGGCTTGTTAGGTAGAGTTGAAGTTTAGTTTTGGAGGGCAGGGGACGCGTTAATGACCAGTCTTTTTACTTTGTCATCAAACATCTCTTGTTTGTTTGCACAGCTACCGATTTTATAACGATCAAGTTTTTCAAAGGTTTGAACATGTGGCCAAATCGGTGCCATCGACAAAACTGCAGCTATCCCTCTCATTCGTATTGCTCTGTCCCTGTCTATGCACATGTGTTGCCCGTCTGTGATCAATGGATATTGTTTTATTTTTCGATAGTTTTTTTAATCAACTCGTTTCATCTTTCTGAGAAGTCGATCATCCTTGAATTTCAGATTAAAATGGTTTGATCTGTTATTATTTTATCTATAAGTCAGTGGCCAACTCTGGTGACGGAGTGTTAGGCCGCCTTAAGGCCTCCGTGATGGCTTAAATATAGCCCTTAATAAATAAATATGATAAGCCGTGTTTGTCTAGTGGTACTCTCGACTTTCAATCTTAGGTTGTCAGTTCGAATCTCGGCTAAGCTATTTGCTATGCCAGTTCAAGATCTACAGATACTACTAAGTTTTATGCAAATCAGTCCACAATCCAAATATAAACTTTATAATACATAGGTACACAAAGATGTGTAAATAAAATATCAGTTTTATAATGAATAGTTGAAAAGAAGTGTTGGCTAGCATGGAATCTGCTGTTTAAACATTTTATTTAGATTTTTTTCCATTGAGTGTGAAACTAATTGAGAAATTATAGAAACTAAACACCATTCATAGATACTTGCTTTGTTGACTTTGCCAATATTTGATACACTACACCATATGGTCCGAGTCACGAGCGGAGCGAGTAAACCAAATTGAGAAATGAAAAGTCTTATCAGAATTCTCGATTCCGACGGGATAAACCAAATTGCTGCATTTAGTGAGATTAATTTGAGTGGTGTGTGTTGTTTTGGTGGCAGGCAAAAAAGATGCAAAATTCGACTATTATTTGCCTAAACCGGTAAAAAAATAAGAAATTATACCCCGGCACGGTGATTTTTCTTTTCGATCTGTTTAGAAATTTAAGATATTTTTGGAAAATTTGAAGGGATAATGGAATGTTTGTTGAAGAAAACACACTTTTTAAATGACCTCTTGTCAGGAAGACTACATAATGCTATCACTACTAGTACCTAATTAATGTCTAAAATTACAAATCTATGTTAAAATTAATTTGAATAAGTATTTAATATTAATCTGAATCTACCAACATCATGCTAATTCTAGTAGAACATAATTGAAACCAAAATATTTGAACATCTGTACCTATAACCTACATTCGGTTCAAGCAAATAAACTATCTTTATCTTTACTGATTTAAAAAGTTTAGCTTAGGAACTGGTAAGTCGCTTCCACTTATTATTTGGACCATGAAATTAACTTCCTTGTTAATTTGCCAGCATCAAATTGAACCTTACGTCTCATATTTTACGGATTAATTTAGTTCACGTTCATCGTGAGAAAAATGTCTATCTTCCTCAATTCGACACTGATAGCAAACTAATCATTTGTGAAATGCGATTATAGTTTTATTTTGCGTAAATATTCAGATTTTTTTCTAAGAATCAATTTCACACTTAAACCTATGACGTAGTTACATAGAACAAAAACACAATATTATAGAATAGCCTACATGCTTTAACAGATATAAAAAAACTAAGCTGCCTAAGGAGCGTCGTGAAAACGATCTATAGATAGCCAACTGATCCAAGTTACAATATAATCTCCATTTAGTCCAAGTTTCGCCCAATATATTGTAGTGTGTGATTCAATGACTAACAAACATCCAAACTTTATCAAACTATCATTATAATTTAGTAGGATCATACTAATAATATAACTTACCTAATTATTGTTTTACAAGATTCCTATATCCGCTATTTTTTCAAAATACGAGTTAAAAGAAAACAATTTAAAAAGCTAAAACAATATAAAATTTAGCCTTCATTACTAACCATATTTGTCATATATTTTGAACTACACCGTCGCGGTGTTACCCGCGGTCCCTCGGGAAAACTTCACTTTCCCGGGATAAAATATAGTCTATGTTCATCAGGGATAATGTAGGATTCTAATGGTGAAAGAATTTTTCAAATCGGTCCAGTAGTTTCGGAGCCTATTCAATTCTAACAAACAAACAAACAAATCTTTCCTCTTTATAATATTAGTATAGATTTAGAGAAGAATCAAACTTGCACCAAGAAAACAAAGGTTTATCTGTAGGTCTATATCACATACCAACATTTTGTTCTCATAATAACATTTATTAATTAGCAAATTTATCGATCATCCGGTGTTGTCTTACCATCGTTAGATAACAGTAACATAAACACTGTACAGGGTGTTCAAATTGCAGGCCTGTATCACTGTCACATAAAATTATGATAATGAACTCGTTAATAATAAAAAACCGGCCAAGTGCGAGTTGGACTCGCGCACGACGAGTTCCATACCGTTATCTGTAAAAACGGCAAAAAAAACACGTTTTGTTGTATGGGAGCCTCCAGACGGACAGCCAGACGAACGGACAGCGGAGTCTTAGTAATAGGGTCCTATTTTACCTTTTTGGTACGGAATCCTAAAAATTCTTATTCAGTATTTCATATTTTTAACCGATAAATATGAGCTTATCAAAAATTTCGAATCTGACGTCAGTGGGTTCCGTGGCCGAGCGGTTGAAGGCACTCCGGCTTTAGGAGGATCGTCTGATCGTCGTGGGTTCGAAGATAGATAGAAAATACTTTATTGTACACCACATGGACATTGCAAAACAAAAACAGAGATATAAAAAATATTTGAAGCGAAGTACAATGGGCGGTCTTATCGCTGTGAGTGATTTTTTCCAGACAAACTTAGGATGAACTGGATTAAAGGAAGGCAAAAAATTCGAATCCCGTCGGAATCGAAAATTTTGATAAGAAGTTAAGTTTGACAACTTAAAATTATTTTATGATCTCTTCGTTCGCGACCAATCTAATTGATGAACTGTACAAGATATTAAGCTAGGCTAGGCAAAACACATATTTTTTATTCTATAATTAATTACTTGATTTATAAATAATTTTATTGGTTTATATCAAAAGAAAATATCCTCGTTCATACGTCTCTATTAGTCATTTCCGTTTCCTGTATTTAAAAGACGATAAAATTATTTATCTGTATGTATTCGTCTGTTAAAATTAGTTTTATTTGAAGTGAATCAAATCTTTTTATTTAAATAACAGTTTTATTAAGAGTTTCGCACATGTGACCTTAATAAAACATTCATTTGACTTAGTTTAGTTCATTTTAAGTTCAAAAAACAATGGCACTCCAGGAGTGCCGACAGAAGTGACTTGAACGAGATTTCGGTAACGGTTCTAAACTAAAAAAAAGAAAAAAAAAGAGTGCAAAAAGTTACTGTCCTACGGATTTGAACTCGGGGTTGTCTCACTCAGAAGCGGACCGTCACGTTGACCATTGTGACGAAATTAAGGTAGGTATAGGAAGAGATGGTGTCGTAACAGTCACGTGACTTTTGATAGTTTTTCTCATCTCAAAAATGCCCATCGCGCCTAAAAAGTTTTCACTTCAATAACATTTCTAGATACTTTAGGTATTGTCTATGGTCGTAGATGCAACACCCTGTATACATATAAAATGACGTCACAAATCGAACAATATGGGAGCACCTCCAGTAGCCATCTCCCACGGCTTATCTGAGTACTGTTTATTTTGCTGACGCTACCTGAAGCTTACTGATCTAAGTGGTCAGGTAACGTCAGCATAATGAATCAGATGTCATTGATTACTTCTCAAATTATGCCATTATTAAAATAAGTAGTATATCAGTCATGTAGTACCCATAACACAAGCTCTGCTTACTTTGAGGCTAGATGATGCTGTGTGGAAAGTCCAGCATAATTTATTTATTTATGTTGGTAACACATGCCAATAAAAACTAGTATGTATGGTACCAAAATGACATTACAACATGGTAATGTTAACCAAATTAACATCATTTAATATTAACAGAACTGTGTGTGCTAAAAAACGTGACCGTCATATTATGGCCGTTATAATCTACCTACTACCATAGCAACATCCCTTCACTACTGTATCCCCCTAAACGGTAGACAGAATTTGAGTTTTTCAAGATTCCTTGAAGTTTTAATAAGAATATATGAATAAACACTATATTATATTTATCTATCTATCTAATATATTTAATTTAATTTTAATAACTATTGTAAAATTTCACGTGACTCCCGCTATACAGGCTTGGCTTAGTGCGTTGTCCATAGTAGGTAAATTATTTGCCATATGTTGTTTAATGTGATATATGAAAGAAATTTATTTTTATCTTATCTATTCAGCCCGGTTGCACCCACTGCTTAGTATAGACCTCTCCACTTTAACACAGCTAAAAATCCATCCTGAAGAAATTAATACAGCCAATTTTTTTTCTAAGTGAATGAATGAATGAAAATACTTTATTGCACAATGCACACTAACCTACAAAATACAGTGAAAAGGGAACCATAATACAATGCACAATGGGCGGCCTTATCGCTGAGAAGCGATCTCTTCCAGGCAACCTTTGGATGGAGAGGAATTTAAATGCATGGAATATTGAACGGGTTCAAAAAATGAAAAGAACGCAAGTTAAGTAGTTTTGGTTTGGCGCTATAGAGGGTGCTTCATTTTAGATCGTGTTTACAAAGACCGCGGCTTAAATTATTAATGGTCGATAAATCTGTCGCAGCAGCAATGATCACATATGATCATGCATTGCCGAGACGATGATCTCAATGATGGTAACATGTGGGTACACTTCCGTCATGCGTGTATTGATACTGGGGCTTTTTTGGCCTATTTAATTACTTGGTATGAGAATTAAGAGCTAAATATTGTTAAGTAATACTTACCATTTTCAACTCATGCGTAAAATAAGTTTTTAATAACGAAATATTTTTTTTATATTAATTTAACTTAAAAAATATACAAAAGATGATACACATACGGGACAATAAGATAAATTTAGTCCAAATCTTGCATGAACAACAGTCTTAAGCCACCGTTGGCCTAAAATTTACCAACACTAGGATTGACCACAAGCTAATTTTAAACTTAATTATACAGATATAATACCCTAAAATTAGCGTTTTTGAAGAAGTATTGCTTTTAGTCATGAATACTTTTAGTGCGTTTTCTTAAAAGCTTAAATAATTTTTTAAGCCGTTGTAAGTCAAGTAAAAGCACTGAAATTAATCCAAAGAGCAAATTTAATTTGATAAAGCCTTCAAATATAAAAATAATGAACCTTAAACTCTCTAAAGGGCAAACAACTAATAATATTCCAAAATACTAACAAACGGTGTGGTTAGAGACAATAATGAAATAGTTACCTAACCTATTCGAAAAAAATTGTAATCTAACTCAATTTGAATAACCTAAATTACAATTCAGTTTTCACAAAAAAAAATCTAAATAAAAAAAATAAACCATACTTCTTAAATTTTCAACTAGAATATTGTTTGTTGAACTCACAAATCTAATTACCTAGTGCATTATTGCATATTATTTCTCTATAACACTTACTGCTAATAATGCTACTTAACTAGGCTAAAAAAGTTCCAAATCTTAAACAATACGATCAAGCACAATAGAAATCACATCGGTAAATCGATACAGGCAATCAGTTTCATACTAGATACTAATTGGAATATCTCATGGTAAAAAAACATTAATTAGTCATGTTCGATCAAACTGGAATATCGTGGCAATTAATTGTCATGATCACTGGAGTGTTTACAGATTTATAAATACTTTTTTTTATAAAAAAAATATTAGTTAACTTAGTAATATTTTTTACTAAGATGGGTATTCAATTCTGATAAGACTCCTCTGTTAATTGAATTTGAATGTGCATCTTTTATTTTCAATTCACTTTGTGAAAAATCTACTTATGTTTTCAATGATTGCCTAAGTTTGGGAGAGTTCAACGACCCTACGTAACGCCATCTGTATAACTAGTCCGGAACTTCTCTTGTTCTAATTAAACGATACAATGAGAATTTATTTATCACAACAAAAATATGAAACCAATTATGTGATCGATTCTTAACGTGATGACAACTAATATAAAATGAGGAATATTTTTTTGTCTAATATGCATTTTTTTATGCTGTTAAGACTTTTTTTTTTAACTTAAAAATTCCAAGGGGAATCGAGACCCTACGTTCGTCAATATTCAACACCATTTTTTTTGGTCTTAATAATTTAAATGACCTTTTCAGATAGGCGACTAGAACTATACATTTTTGAATTACCTACCAAGTAGGTATATTATATAGCCACACTATTTTTAGTAACTACCTACCCATTTTTCAACTTAAATATATTAAACATCCAATTACTGAACAAAAAGATAATTAATTTTCAATAACGTTTTTTTTTAAAAACATCTCACCATTTTGTTTTTTTCAAACCTGACTTCTAACATCACTAGTCTAATTCCCACTAGGGTAAAAACCCCAATTGTTTACCCTTTTATTTCTTTTCTCAATTTTATTTCTCGCTAGCGGCGGCTAAAACACCGAGCGTATTCAGTTTTAATCAACTTTCTTATTGGATAAAATTTATTGTCTGATCAATTGATCGGTCTTACACGTTCATACGCTTATTATTTTTAATGAGCAGAAATTCTTGCACTTAATACAATTAGAAATTGATTTGTGATTATAACTATAACTTGCATTAGAAGTTGCACAGTTTTTAATAATTAACCCACTTCACAATGGCCATAACAAAATGATTCTTTTCGCAATACTTTGTTGTGAATTTTGACAAAAATTTGCAAATCCCTACCTATACGAAAATGCTAAGACATGTTCGTCTTCGATTCCAATAAGTGGTATGTGAACTAAGACAAAAAAATTTGACTGTTTGGTACTTGATAGCTAGCAAGAAAACAAATTCTTTCAAGATTTTTTATTTGAAGTCCAGTTCCGAATGTTAGGTCAGATTTTTTTTGAAAACCACACACTAAATTTCCTAAAGCATTCCTAAAATTACAGCACTTACTTGTGGTCACAGAAGAACGTTGTATTATCACTTAGAATTTTTCAAACATGTCCACACATAATACAGTAAATAATGTCACAGTGACCAAGTCACCAGAATTAATGTCCGCCACAAGCACAATGCAACAAAAATGTCACAAAATCATAAAACCAAACAGTCAGTTACGCCCGAAAATAATCTCCCAAGTCCGTGCGAAAACAAAACAAAACACAGTGTACACAAACTCAAGTTCACACGCGCAAAAAAAACTGATAATTAAAAAATAAAAATTATGATTTTAATTATTGACAGTTCACAATCACAATCGATTATCGGATGATTTGGATCCGATTAATTATTATTACGTAAGGTGATCCTCGTGTTCCCGTGTGGGGCGCGAGCGCGCGGGCTGATCGCGGCACACGACTGCAGTGCGATCCTTCGTACGAACAGAGCCCCACCAACACGGCGCGCATCTGAGGCTTGCTCCTTAGCGCGGCCCCGCCCAGTGGGACGCTACTCGGTAGCTAAGATGACCCTCGCCCTCCTTCTCCCACCTCGCACAAACTACGCTCGGCATCTCGCTCGCACACGGCGACAGTGGGGCGCGCCAATAGCATCGGTTCGGCGGATCGAGTCGAGACGATGAATCGAGATGTGTACTTAGGTATCACTGCACAAGTCCTTTTGTTGTAGTCGATAATAGGATGCGCTTTTTTTGCGGCGCGATCGACTGCCCGTTTCTTGGCCACTCTTTCTTCATTTGTTTACCTACACTTGGGAACTGTCCATTAACTGGACCGCCTACCCTATTTTCACACCATAATCTATCATCACTTTTCTTTGCCTTTAAAAATTCTAGCGTTATTTTTGACGTCTATTTCGTGTGTCACGCGCAAATTTTTTCCAATTTTTTTTTGATAGCATGACAGTCAAATCTTTTACAAAAACAGGTATGTAATGAGGGTATTCTAAGATTACAACTATGATAGTCACCTTGAATGTAACGTAAGGTGCAAGTCTGTAGGGTGATCGTCTCAGTCGGCTGGGGTGGCTGAACCCGGGGGCGCCGATGTAGGTCAGTTTTTGTTTCGCGCCACCCAAAATTCGGTTACTAGGTGCCCATACTTTGTTAGAAAATATCTTAGCTTTAGTTTATTTGTAGACTATTGAGAGATTTGTTTAGGAAAACATTGAGAAAAATTTAGAAACAATTAATTTAATGAGCAAAAAGGTTTTTTTAATTACTTTACAAGTCAAAACGTTAACATGAGTAAAATCTAGTTTTTTAGATGCTAGGGCTAAGAACGTAAAAAAAAGCCTGCATTCAATTTTAGATTTTATATTTAAGTTTTTTCAAAAACAGTATGCAAAACGAGAAAATATCACACTAGCCGAAAAAAAAAATGATCATCAAAATCTTTTGAGGCTAGCCTGTATAATATGTAGTCTATTCATATAAACAATTTTCTCTACAACACAACAAACGAACTATAAATATTTTACGAATGGAACTAACACGAAACTTCCAAATAGCCGTGAAAACGCTGTAATATTATGATAATTATCCAGTTTCTCTCCCCTCGCCGCTAGATGGCAGGCTGCGGTGCTTTTCTACATTTTCATTACATTTTCCGCGACGCAAAAGCAAAGTGTGAACCCTCGAACGCTTTGGGTTCGTGGATTGTAAAAAGGTTCTTAAATTGTGTTGTAAATGTATCAGACTGATTTACATAGTGTACTAAGGTAATAAATAAGCTTAGTTTTAAGGAAAGCTTATTATGGGATTAGAATAGTACAAAATTATTTAATGTTGATGAAAAATGTTTTTGAACATGCTAGGTAGTCTTCCTTCGACAACTTCAAAGGATTTTGAATGCATGAACATCCTAGTGGCTACTAGTCGTGATACTGTTTCGTTTCTTTCTTTTGTCATTATTATAGTACGGTAGACAGAATGTAGAGCAGAAAAAGATACAAAATTATTTCCGGTGTTGGACTTCAAAGAATCTTTTTCATAAGCAATTAGTCATTATTATAATATTTATCTGTACATTATACATAGTTGTATATCTAAGATATTTATTTATAGCAATAGTCTACATCATTTTTATTATATTTGTTAATACCGTGTATTTTTATAAAAATCTTTTTACTCGGTCTACCGCGATACAGGCTTGGCCTAGTGCGGGGTCCGTTGTAAATTATTTATGTATGAAATAAATAAATAAATAGTAAATTATAATCTTTGTGACGAAATAATCGTTGATCGTGCGAATACAATTACACTATGGTCATGCGTTATACATCGAGCTAAAGTTATGAAAAATATGCGAAGTAATTATAATTATCTATTAATCTTATTTTTATGAGTAATTTGTATTTTTACAGCTTTTTAGTATTGACTATAATAATATTTCCTCTAAATGAAGCTGTTTAAACTGAGGATAGTTTGGGTGCTGGGCTTATTATTGTTCTTTGGTGCTGGGCAAGACATTCCATTGAGAAATGAAGAATTCTCCGGCTTTAGGACGATCATCGAATCGAAAAAAGGACTTTTCATATCTAAATGAAATACCTAAGTGTGGTTTAATACTTTAAAAATAACAAAATTAAAGCCTTTCCATCTCAAACAATGTTTCAGGCACTTGTGTTCCGTTGAGTGTAGGCACAGGCTGCCTTCTGACGCTGTATACCTAAAACATCTAGTAAAGTTGTTACGGACAAGTAATTGTAGTGAGCTCTTTAATAAGACTACCTCTGTGGGTTCGATCACCGCTGTAGGATAAATTTTGTATGATCTGCAAATATTTATCTCGGTCTGGGTGTTTATATGTATAATATGTATGTACAAAAAGTATAAAAGTAGTATATTAGTTATTTGCTTAGTTTGGGCTAGATGATGCTGTGTAAAATCATTTAGATATAGGTTTGTATTGTAGGGGGTTGGTATGAACTTTTATTTCCAGAATAATATAGTACATAGCCTGTCCAATTACATATTCACATGCCCACACTTTGCAGACGTTGCAATATCATTGCCTAATGGCAATGATATTGCCATTAGGCAAGTTAGTATTCTAATTTTAGTATTCTAATTAAGTTAGTATTCTAATGAATACTAACTGAGATAACTGAATATATACCTCAAAACATTTACGAATACAATGTTTTGTAGAAGTAAAAAATCAACGCAATACAATCTCTAAAGCATCAGATTCTTAAGAAACTTTTTACAAGCAGACAAACATAAGAACAATGCAAAACGTAAACATTAGATGCAGGGGCGTCTTAGATATTAAAAACATCTGTTCATTCTGTCCCTCCGATATCCGCCCGCGCGGGTAAAGGGTTG
This sequence comes from Epirrhoe alternata, assembly GCA_963565295.1. Classification (NCBI taxonomy): domain Eukaryota; kingdom Metazoa; phylum Arthropoda; class Insecta; order Lepidoptera; family Geometridae; genus Epirrhoe; species Epirrhoe alternata. The sequence continues at coordinate 9,666,341 of OY751396.1, read as the reverse complement.
AATTATTGGCTTAGTGTGGATACGCCGAGTATTCGTGTACGGTGAAGGAAAACATCGTCTAGAAACTTGCAGCTTAGTCATCTCCACATTTAAGTATTGAAAAATGATTCCTGTGGATAATGTGGGTTAAGCTGCGAGAATTGTTTAGGTGTTCTAGTGTAGTATATTCAAACAATGCCCCAAGAACTAAAGTGTTCAGTTGAATGTGGATATGTTACCTCCTGATGCTGTTATAAATAAATAAATAAATAAATAATGCTCCACATCTTCACACAGCATCATCTTGGGAACCAGATAACTGATATACTACTTGTAAAGTTTTTGTTTGTCATAAATTTTTGTATGATATTTACAGATCATACAAATATTTATCCCACGACGGGGACCCACTGCGCCACAGAGGTCGTAATAAATTATCTAGTGTAGAAGTCAAGGTTCAGTTAGCGTAGTGGGAGGAGTTAGTTTAATGAATTAGGAAAACATCAATGAAATGATAGCTTAATCAGCTTTACACGTCTTGACCTAGTAAAATGTAGATTAAGCGGAAAATATCTGAGATCAATCAGAGGCATATGGCAATACATTAAATATAGAAGCAGAAATACATTTCACTTGATGTGTGATTTGATTTGATTTTAATAACGCTACGAAATCGAGTAAAATTTTTTGATAATATTTTTACCTTACCTCGACGTTTCGATTGGGTTGCACCGATCGTGGGCACGAGGGAACTGAACCAAAACCTTTACGCAATCTCGTCCCGTTATTAAAACAAGTCGTATCCCTTCTAACCTTTCGCATCAGCTCAGTAAGTGAATTTCTAAAAAAGCAAAAGGAAAGTGTAAAAAGTATCCCTTCTTATGCAAATAACTTTGAATTTACGTTTCGATTCGCCGGAGCTTCTAGCAGTTATTAATTATTAATTTCCAAATGATTTATTAGCTTTTTTTATCAGACTTATGAAAAATTCCGACTTGATTACGAAATAAAAACGTGCCATTGAAAGGGTTGATTTTCTCGCCTTCAATAGAGTTAATCAACGGGAAAGAAAGAGTTTTGAAGAAATTTTTTGATAAAAGAAAATTTACATTGCTTCAGCTCGCCTTTCAATGGATTTTGATATAGACTATGTAAAGCTATGTACTCTTTGTGTAAAATGTTATCGTTACATTGAAGGTCATTTCTTCAAATCAAACGATTTTATAGAACTTTGTGATTTTTAATCAAGATACGTGCTCGTGAGGAAACCAGTTAGTATTATTAGGCGGCAATGGGCTTGCAACCTGTCACGTATGAAATACTAACTTCTGCAAGATGTGGGCATGTATGAATGTATTTGTACATACATAAATATACATGCCTCTGACTACCCCCTTAGACATGGTGATAGCTAATCAAATGATGGGGTGAGTCAGAAACTGTTGAATCAAACTCTACATACGTTTGATGACCTCTCACGCAGTGGGCGAATGCTCGCCTGCGACGCAAAAGGTTGCGGGTTCGATCACCGCGGCGGGACTAATGTTTGTATGATCTACAAATATTTGTCTCGGGCCATCGCCGCCTATAAGAATACTCACTGATTTCCTCGCGATGTTCCTTCACCGTTCAGAGCTCGTGTTAAAGCGCATATAAATTTTACAAAACGCAAAATCCATTGATTCGGCCGGGATTCGATCCCACGACTCCCATTCGGCCAACACGGCTCTTAATATCATACTCTAGTCTAATGTAAAGTGACCTAGAAAGTTCCAGTGAACACGAGTAGCTTAAGCCCCCATTTTTTTGCTGAAGATAAAAGCGAACGGGTTGGTTCAATAATCCATTGCGAAGCGTCTTGAATCTTTCACAACGATACTTGGTGCAGAGTAGGTGGGTACAGAGGCAACTAAATAAATTCGAAAGCTTCTTTAACTACTTCATCTTAAATGGGACCCATATTTCATTAATTGTTTTTCTCTATTATTTTATAGCTATTTTTCTTCGGCTCTACGATCTTATAAAGAAAACTAGAACAGCTTATAGCACTTATGGGTAATTATGTAATTTCACATACCCAAACTACCTTGTTTCCAGGTTCGATCCCCGCCGTGGGACAAATGTTTGTATGATCTACAGGTATTTGTCTCGGGTTTGGTGGTTCTATGTATAATATGTATGTAAAAATATAAGTAGCATATCAGTTAAAGTTTGTCTGGAAGAAATCGCTTTCAGCGATAAGGCCGCCCATTGTACTAAGAACTTGTAATTGTTTTAAATGTTTTGTTTTTGTTAATTTCTTGGTGTACAATAAAGTGTTCATTCATTCATTCATTCATGTAGTACCCATATTACAAGCTCTGCTTACTTTGGGGCTAGATGATGCTGTGTGAAAATGTCACGCATTATTTATTTATTTATAACTAGGCATTTTCAAGGCTAGATTGTATAAATGTATCAAGATTTATGTCTTAGTATTTTCTATAAAAAAATAACAGAAAAGTTGTACTAAGACTCGAAATTGGTTTCCCAGGATATTGACGAAGTACATTAGAATAGCACTCTAACACAAGCTACTCTGCGATCTATTATCGAAATGCACATCGTGGTTTCATAAGGGTTGAATATTTCTACCAAGGACAAACATTTCCTACAGCCACCATTACCTTATCTCCTTGTGATAGAGTTCAAAATCGAGCAAACTTTGTGTAAGGAGAGGTAAGCACTCCGATATTTACGACACTTTGCGATTCGCGATAGACATTACTGAAATTGTACATTTACAACAATGGCAACCTTTTAGATGATTTTCTTTCTGTTTCTATCAATTTTATTTTTTTTCATCCACCAACCATCAATCTATAGATGATTATCACTGGCCTGCCCTTATCCCGCTCATGCGGGGTCGACACAACATGTTCTCTTTCTCCACTCTCCTCTATCACTCGTCATCTCCATATCCACTCCTTTCTTACCCATATCTTCTTTCACACAATCCATCCATCTTTTCTTAGGTCTACCTCTACTCACATATCCATCCACATTCATTTCCATCACCCTTTTAGTTAAATGAGTTTCATCCCTCCGCATAACGTACAATCTATAGATGACCTATCCTATCTATAACCATAGTTTTGTCGTTGCATGGACTCTTAATAGATGTGTAACGATGCTGAGCCATGTTGGGCATGGTTAGTGCTTCATCTTTCAATTCGAGGTTCATGGGTTTGAATCCTGGCTGTTTAGAATGTTTCTTTTGCAAAAATATCCGAGTTATCACGAGCACTGGTCAGGTCAAAGTCAAAAAGCATTTATTCAGTAGGACCGCTGGGATCACTTAGAGTCTTAGAACTAATTTTACTCCTGTTCTTTCGTGACCAATACCGTGAAGAATCAGGGCAACAAACACGGTTTGGGGGCTAGCATTCTTTTATGGGATCCATCTTAAAGGTCATGCAGGAAATCATGAGGATAAGGTTTTTTGAATCTATCTTTCTAATTAGCCCTATTCTTCTTTACTGTTCATTTTCATCATTCATCTTCATTACTGAAGTTTGAGTCTAGTGGAATGTTGACTAGGCTCATGCTTTTCTATTTCTCCCTGTCTTCGGCGGCTTTTATAGCTTCAGACCAATTGGCTTCAGCGTCCCGTCGAGTGTCGGCATAGGCAACCTATGCCGACACTCGAGAGGAAGACTCCCAACGCTGTCTAAATAGTCTGGTATACAAATGTAAAGGCCTAAGTGATTGGCTTCAGGTATCAAATACTGATTGAATTTCTACAATTTCTTCTAAAAATTGAACAGACAGAAGTCCGAACAGACCATATTCTATTATTTTTAGATAGATAGAAACTAGTTATAATTAATTCAAAGCCCTCATATACCCTGAGTCATTGTTTTAGCCGCAATCATTAACTAATCAACAGTATTATATTCTTGGACCGAGTCTCGATGATGTTAATGTGGAGTGCAGACTTTATTAATCTTAGAACTGGCAAGAAAATATAATCTTTTTTGAAGTGAAAACTTTTTAGGCGCGTTTGACAGTTATGAGATGATAATAAATTCTTGGATTCGCCTCGAAAAAGACACGTGCGAGTCACGTGACTGGTCACCGATACCTACCATTAGCGTGGTAAACTTTTACGGCAATATTTTTACATTTCTGAAAGCTCATTTTATAACTAAACGGGTGAAGTCATTATCTTTCGATATTTTACACTAAAAAATACACTAGACACCGGGATTGCCACGGTTTTTTTTACACCAACGAGTCACATACATTTTCTATCCTGCTTACCGTGACAATGTTATCTCTACGGTAGATTAGAGTAAGTAAATGCCATATTCGTTCGGACATCTGAGAGCTTTCGTCATTCGGAGGGCGCATTGATTTGCTTCTGACTTCTATAGTCATTGGCAATGATGGACCTTCAGGCGGCTTAAAAACTCCGTTAATAAATTAGTCACTAGCTCATACAAACTAACTTAGACCTGGAACAAGTATCTGCAGATCATAGGTATGAGAGATCAGAGCTATGAGAATCGAACTTGTCTTGCGTCTCAATCGCCAACGCCTGTCATAAATATTCACTGTCTGTTCTACACTTTCTTAATGCTGCATCACCCATGGCGTCAGTGCAACAATTAAAATTTGATGATGCGGGTGCAGTGTTTCGGTACTTCTAAAATGCACTTGCAACTGTGGACTTTCATTCACCACTTGGCCATTCTATTGAACACCTACCACCATTTTTAAATAACACTTAACAAGTAGGAAAATACAATGGTTTTCAATGTTTTTTGGAAATGTTCTACGTCTTAACTGCAATAAGCAATGATAATGGATTGTCATCCATCATCATTGCTTAAGTTTGAATTTCCTTTTGTTTGTCTATGCATAGCTCCTTGACCTAGAATAGATAGGAGAAGGAAGCTAGGCCCAAAATCGTTTTTTCACTTGGTTTTTCATGGTGATGATCACGATAGAACAGGAGTAGATCCACTTTACTCTGAAGAATATTTTTAGTGATATTATAATAATTAACCCTATTGTCTAATTTCTTAAATAAATCAGTTTTCATTAAATTTGTTTCGTAATTCTTAAACATTTTAACTTTATATTGGATGTTAGGTGAATTCATGTTTTTAAGGCAAGTCATACTTCTATTGACAATATCTCAAAGGTCCTCAACATAGATGACACTATTCAACATAACAACGCAACACTTTTTATACATTTCGACGGTGGCACCTTTTTGTGACGAAAAACAGGATGATCTAAATATAATAATATCGAGATTTGAATGTGAATGGGACATCTGGATATCCAATGGAAGGAAGTGACGAGAGCGATGAAAAAGTATGAGGGTGTGTGATTAATAATGATTCGATTGTTGGACTTCCAGCGAAAGTTGAAGCAAACAAAGGTGTAAACGGTGAACTTATAGAAACAGTTGAACCTTGCCTGTTTACTAGAAGAATCGAAGAACTGTAACTAAACTGCGACACAGCTTTTATGAGCTACTGCAGGCATTATCGCTTTCAAATGCTTTTGTGCACATCGTTTGTATTCCTTAATAAATATATTTTGATTTTTTGAAACTAAATACACAAAAGCTTGAAGAAAAGAAACTGGAACAAGTCAAAGACTGGAGGAAGACCTAGCATGTATTAGGCAGAAGACATAAAAAGCCACCTAACAGTCCAATGATGAATCTTCTTGATTAATGCCTGTTAATGCACAAGGGTAGACAAATTCGAAGGGTCAATGAACTACGTACACCATAAAGTTTTTTTACTATAGATAAAAAGTGTTTTCACCCAAATGTCACACGCTTCCTGCACCTTGTCGTTTTTGTGGTGTGTTGACTTCACTTTCTCGACAAAAAGCGAAAGTTTATCTTCCATACTTTCGACAAACAGGGGTCATTGTCAAAAAGCAATTGAGAGCATGATCAAAAGCTTACTACTAATAAATGCAAAAGTGGATGTTGGTTGCTCTTTCATGGTTGAACGGACGAAGATGTTTGTTACACTCGTAGGGTGTTTTTTTTTAATTATATAGGTGAGTATTTGACCTAACTCTGCCTGATGTTAAGCAGTATTGAGGTCTAAGATGGAGCATGCTTACCTAGAAGGATAAATGAATAATAGAGCATGCTTACAGTTATTGTACAAGGAATATTAAAGTATTTAAAAGGGAACTAAGATAACACAGTGGAGCGCTGCTTGATTATTTGAAATGAATCTCAGATTCATTTAAGGGTTCTGTACCCAAAGGCAAAGGCACCCAAAAGGCAAAGGGAAAAACGGGACCCTACTATTAAGGCTCCGCTGTCCGTCTGTCACCAGGCAGTATCTCATAAAATGTTACAGTTGATATTTTCATGATGTATCATGATGATGGATCATGATTCATGATGATGTATTTCTGTGGCAGATAGAACAAATACTAAAGAACAGAATAAAATGAATATTTAAGCCCCCTTAATTACAAGAAACGTGTTTTTTGTCGTTTTCATAGTACGGAATACTTCGTGAGCGAGTCCGACTCGCACTTAGCCGGTTTTTTTGTTTCACAGCTTTCATAAACAATGTAAAAATATCAATTAAAATTTTCATTGAGTTTTATTTTTGCAAGCAGCTTCAATCTTGTCTGTTATTCCATCAATATTTAATTCAAATTTTGCAAACAGCACACATCAGTAATAATTTATGATCCATCAAAAAATAATTGTTATAATTACTTATGCAAGATATCTCCCCTTGCTACATTTTTTATTCAAACACCCTAATGACTCCAGCTTTGCCATTGTTGAAAGGGTTGGCCCTTGTTTGGTGCTTGCTATCATATTCTTCGATTTGGGGTATGGGAGCATGGTGTGAGAGGTATCGTTCGTTAGCATTTACTTAAAACTAACATTTTCGATATTGGTATGCTTGGTAGCTTAGCTCTTAATCCGGATCAGTGTGACATCTAATATAGTTCATGAAGGATTTGGCCATGAAGACATTTAATGGTGATTGGTAGACTCGATTGATTGATTAAAAAAAATAGATTATGTATTTATTTTGCCTTCTCGTGAAAAAACACAAAATGATCGAATTTAGAAAATCAATGCTTTTTGACGTTGACGAAACTGTCCAGTTATGAATGTTTAGAACATGCAAACTTTTTAGGCGCGTTTGGCAGTTTTGAGATGAGAAAAAATTCTTAGATTCGCCTCCAAAAGGTTAGAACCGTTCAAGTTTTTACTTCTGCCGGCACTCCTGGAGTGACAGTTTTTTTTGTCCAACGCTCGTGCGTGACTTTGGGATATAAACTTATAGTTATGTTTACTGAATGAACACAGCCATAAAGACAGCTTACTACAAGGTCAATGCAAGTTTGAATTGCAAAATATCACCCAGACGTTTTAACATGATTTTATGCGTAGTCTTTGCCAAAAGCAAGTTCAAAAACAATACTACTATTCGAACTCTAGACAAACCTTGTAGTCGTAGTATTTTAGTAGAGAACTGATATTTGAGACCATCAATCGTCTACTTCACTAGGCCCTTGGAACTTGATAGAAATAGCAAAATAGACAAGACTCACAGCGTGGTAGAATATTATCTCTGACCTTGTGTTGATGCTTTGAAGATGTCTGATGGAGTAGTCTGAGACACAGATTTTAACTTGCTACGATCCTGGCACTCGTTTAGTAGTCTAGTGAAGTATTGTTTCAAATAATGAATTTCAGCAAAGTCTTTTAGACCAATCGCAGACTACAGACTTTCTATCGGCCGATAGTTGAGACGGACTATACTTCTCCATACTCATTACGAGCCGAAGTACCTATATTCCGTCTTAACTATCGGCCGATAGAAAGTCTGTAGTCTGTGAGGGGTCTTAGTAAGACTAAACTGAAACTATTACTATTGAGTGTAGATTTGTAATAGGAATTGGGTTCGATTTTTCAGTGTCGTCTGGCAAACAATTGTGGATTAGCAAATTCACCACATAGATACTTATTTGCATACTTTATAAAATAAATTCTGGTATACATTAGAGTGTAAGCTCTACATCTAAACAAAGAACACAAAATGCTATTAGCTTTACAAAAATCGAAATTCAAAATACACAAAAATCGAATCCATTGTTTGATCTTCAATGGATCTATTTTTATAATGCGATCCATCTTTTATGGTTGTGTCAAAATTTTTAGCCCTGTTTTGCATATGAAGGGGTTTTGAACGGCTGTATTGTTTGCCTGTTTGATTTCGTTTATTGTGAGTTTTTAGACACGGTGGTCGATGTCATCTGTTGCATGCTTATTATTGAGGCTGTTTAGACCCCAGACTGTAATGAGTATGGAGAAGTAACCGAAGTATGTTCCGTCTCAACTATCAGCCGATAGAAAGTCTGTAGTCTGCGAGGGGTCTCAGTAATTTGGATTTTTACTATGTTTTCGAGTTTATTTTTGATTTTAACAATAGTTCAGGGTGAAATAATTTCATGAACTATGAGATATCTGACATTATTTCTTCGAAAAAGTATAAAACATGTACAAAATGACTACTTCCTTAGATATATAATAAACATCTTGAATACCTAAAAGATCTGAATGTCTGTAAGCGTAATCTCTACTTGTAGATAAATAAATAAATAAATAATGCTGGACTTTTCACACAGCATCATCTAGCCCCAAAGTTAGCAGAGCTTGTGTTATGGGTACTACATGACTGATATACTACTTATATACTTTTTGTTTGTAAATACATATCATACATAGAAACAACCAGACCCGAGACAAATATTTGTAGATTATACAAACATAGGTCCCGCCGCGGAGATCGAACCCGCAACCTTTTGCCCACTGCACTACAGAGGTCGGTGGTAAGATTAGCTTAATCTAGCCCAGAAACTTTGACGTGTATAATTTGTTTTGCTTCAGGTGTAAATTATCACGAGCAATTTAGCCCAGAAAAAAGTATGAAACCAGGCGGATAACTAGTTAAAAATAATTGAAAAAGCAACACCATTTTTAGAGGACTGTCGCGTCCGCCCACGGACAAACGAACACACAAACCGATCTCATTACTAACAATGCGCCATATATTACTCCGTTTCCGGTGATACCATTACATTTCTCTCTTTCTAACGCACTGGATCATATCGTGCTGTCCTGCTCTACAATCATTCCAGACATCAAGATCATTAGGAGGCGATACAGTGATTTGTATTGTGTATTTTTTTGTATCAGGTCTGCTCGCGATTTACTTAGCACTTTGATTCGTGATAAATCTTAATTTAAAATCATTCACGGTCATTGACGTGAATCATGCTTACGAATTATTAGCTGTGGTTCGAACTTAGAACTTGAGATTATTCATATTGTCACTTATTTATTTTTAAGCTCCCTAAGTGTAGCGCAGGAAGGTTGGCAAACGAAGAGCTATGCCCAGCAGTGGGATGAGAATGGCTGCGGATGATGATATTGAAATTTGAGGTTAGAATCTGTTAAAGGTGGCATCTCTTTCCCACTTTTAATAACTACGTTTTTTTTTTTTGTTTTTTTAAATTAAATAGGTCAGCATTTGGCCTCACTCTGCCTGATGTTAAGCAGTAGTGAGGTCTAAGATGGAGCATGCTTACCTAGAAGGAACCTATTTACTCTTACTTTTATTTATTTACGTTGGAAGTGGAATAAAAAGTATCTGAAATGAGTCATTCATCCATTTCAAAGTCTAAGTCAAAAAGCATTTTATTCAGTAGGACCGCTGAAATCACTTTCAATCGTCTTACAGCTAGGTATACCACTCAAGATAAAAAACTGTAAGTGAATTCTACTTTTAAATTTTTGCGTTAAATATTGGCTAGATGAGCATTGCTAATTAGCAAGAGTTCATCTCGCATGGTTGCAGTTTTTGATACAAAAAACATCAAGCAACAAAGCTTGTCAACCCGCTAATGGCATAGATTTGCGTGTCATTTGTAAAAGGGTATCAGTTAAACCATGGTTGAACGATGTTCCGATCATTAGGAATGACAAACGATGTAAGTGTGGCGAATCTTTGCGATACCAATACAGTTGGTCAGGGGTGACAAAAGAATTGGAAATTGAAGCTGTCTCGAAACATAGAGTAACTATGCAAAATATGCATTTCAAAGCAATGTATCACTTTTTAACGAATTAGCAAGTTGAAGTGGCAGTGGACTGGCCATATCTACCGAAGAACCGATAACCGCTGGGGTACACGAGTTCTTGAGTAGAGACCGCGACTCGGCAAACGTAGTGTAGGACGCCCTCCAGGTGGAGTGACGATCTGTGAAAGGCTGCTGGCAGAAGCTGGATGCGTCGAGCTGAGGACAGGGCGCAATGCCGCTCATTCGGGGAGGCCTGTCCAGCAGTGGACTGCTATAGGCTAATGATGTTGATGTATCGCTATTAAATTTATTTTCAACAGACTCTTTATAATTAGGTGAATCAAAGTCAAAAACATAACCCTTCCTTTGACAGTCGGGTAAAAGCATTTATATTCAGTACTAGCTGTGTTCAGCGCGCGGCTTCGCCCGCGTGGTACCAACATTTTGAATAGCCTATATGCTATTCCAGGTCACTATCTACGCCTATTCCAAGTTTCATCCAAATCGGTTCACTGGTTTAGGCGTGATTGATACACAAACATACAAACATACAAACATCTAAACATTCAAATATCCAAACATCTAAACAAACTCACAAACTTTCAGCTTTATTATATGAGTGGGATAGGATCGCTGGGGTCTCATAGAATCTTCAGAAAATTTATTAGGGTGAGACCAAAGGAATGTTAGATAATGTGTATTGCGTAAAATCCATTTCGCATCGATTACAAACCAGCGTTTTGTTTGAAACCAAACGCAGCATTTGACTCACAACTCAAAAAATTTTGCTCGTGTGGCCAGACTTAAGCAACTGGATCAAAGTGATCCGTGAACACAGACCTAGGAGCAAAAAAGCTGATGATTGAGTGGTGTTACAAAGTATTAAGTTAGCTGACATATCGCGCGTAGCTGAACTGAGGGAGTTAATTGGTACAAGAACAACAAAGAACGAAGACCGCTGTTGCATAATGCGATGTTCTATGAAGTATGGCATAAGGTTATGGGGGACTAAGAGTTTAGGTAACTATAGTTTAGTTTGTGATATCTCTCCTGTCAGGTAACTTCTTTTCGAACCGTGGTTAAATGATTTTTGCTTTCAATAAACTTTAAAATTTTATACAATAGAAATAAAAATTTAGGTATACAGGGTGCAACATTTAGAACGGTATGGAAAAGTCTGAAACTTTAAGATATACGAAGATATGTTCTTAGGAACCATGTCATTGATTTGAGTAAAAAAGAAAACTGCATTAACACTTAAAAAAAACTTGTACTCCGGGAATCAAACCCGTTTTGAAAAATGAAACTAACACCATTTCTATTTATTTATTTATACACCACTTCTTAACTATTTTACAGGCTTAACCTAATACAATAGTGTGGCCAAATAAAAAAAAAAAAAAAGAATTTGGTTTCAGTAGAGTTTTTTTGTATTTTAATTTTAAAATTAAAATACAAAAAAACTCTACTAAAATATTACTATACCTATTTACAAAATTCAAATGTCAATTCAAATTCATTTAGATATCGATTGTGTAGGTCTTGAGCAGTAAAAGTTACTATGAAACATGATGTCTAAAATTAGCAAAACCACTGTTTTAATTTTGTTTACAGGTTCTCCAGTTTTTTGTTGCTTCACTACTAGGCTGGTATCTTAGGGTACATAATTTCAAATTTTTTACCCTTAAACATCTGCTTTGATCAAAGTACCGTAAATTGCAATATCAAAAAAGCGGTACGCAGAAAATTCCTAAGAACCAAGAAATACCATAGCAAGCATTCGGGAAATTACAATGATTAATGGAATGAAACATAAATCTATCAGGCGGGCTCGATCATACATGTCGATGCTTTGAGCGCAGCCCGTGAAGCGACGTTTTTGTACGTTTAATTACAACTATCATGGGTAATTGCCTGCATTTGCACAAATTATGATTAATTATGAACCGATAGATATGATACAAATAGTTTTAAAACAGTTTGACCATCTAGTCGTGTCTAAGTTCCTACGAATCAGTAAGTTCATACGAGTCAGTGGCAAACTCTGGTGATGGAGTTTTTAGGCCGCCATAAGGCCTCCGTCATAGCTTAACGACTTAAATAGCCGGGACCGACAATTTCACGTGCACGAAGCACGGAAGCGCTCAGATGAAAATGCCACTGGCGGTCACCCATCCACTTACGGACCGTTTGGAACGTTGCTTGACGGTTCTACGACATGCCGATTGCCATAACGATTACTTACTTAAGAAATGAAAAGTCTTATCAAAATTTTCGATTCCGACGGGATTCGAACCCGCGACGATCAGAAGATCCTCCTAAAGCCGGAGTGCCTTCAACCGCTCGGCCATGGAATCCCTGACGTCAGATTCGAAATCTTTGATAAGCTCATATTTATCGGTTAAGCACCAGTTACCGGATTACTTATACAGTAGCATCAGTAAGTTAACCAAAAAAAAAACAAAAAAAAAACTTGTTTTTCTTTGTAAACGAGTTACTCTTGTTTTCAATGGACTAGGTGTCACCAATCGAAAGTGCTACAAGCTCCATTATATCCGAGAATCGGCTGCGGCTCTCAATGGCCCTCGATCCGATGCCATCCATACATTTGTAATTCAAATTCGGGAATCCATTAGTGCTCGTCATTTTAATGTGACAGAGTATTGAGTTACTCTAATTGATGGCTGCTTTGAGCTGTTTTTTCAATCGTTCGAATTTCATGAATATGTATTCCGGTGCGTTTCTTTTTAATAACTTCCGGATTGAGTGTCGGGAATATGTATCTCATCGGTTCAAAATAGATCAGGATTCAATTTCGTATTTATAAGTCTGAATACCTTGATTGTTATCAGGCATGGTTCAGTGGTTTTGATCGAATTATTATGTTCAAAATCATTATCATTATCTCCTTTCCTGACATTATTCATTTCTGTATAGGTTTTTCTTCGTTCTTCTTCGATCGCTTAGTCCTTACGTTCTCAAGTCCATGCGTATTGATTATGTATTTCCGATTCAGGTCTACAATTGAAAAGGTCTACCTACAAGTGTGAGTAGGCAAAATAATTCTACCTCTGTGGTGCAGTGGGTGAAAGCCTGCTTGTGACGCAGAAGGTTGCTGGTTCGATCCCGCCGCGGGGTAAATGTTTGTATGATGTGCAAATATTTATCTTGGGTATGGGTGTTACAATGTATAATATGTATGTATTTACAATTAAAAAGTCTATAAGTAGTATACCAGTTATTTGGTTCCCTAAGCTATGCTTAGTTTGGGGCTAGATGATGCCGTATGAAAATGTCCAGCATTATTTATATTTGAAGAGTGTCTCCTGAAGTCCTAAACAGGGTCACGACTGTATCCCCAAGGCGCGGAATTATGTATCATCTAGTAAAGATGAAAAGAACTTATTCGGCGTAATACAAAGGAAAGTAACTTCGCAATCACGATCATTAGCCAACACGCATGTCTTAGCAATTCACCGTATAATTCATATTGATGATAGAATCGATTCACAGTATCGATGATTACCGTTACAATTCGAATCATTAATCTACATTCCGAAACCCGTTCGCAAAAATTGTCGGGGATTGTATTGTAATTGATGCAAAAATAATCGGTTCGATTTGTATTGACCTTTTTATTTGTCCTTGACAGAAGGAAAGGAATGACAATAGTTTAATTGTAAATGGGGCTAAATAATACGGAAGTTCGATACAAACGCCAGTTATAGGTTAACATCAGAACCCTGTGGCCGAGCACCTAGAGACCTGGATGCTATCCTAATGTTTAGTGACTCGTAGCGTAGGTGACGTTGAAGTAGAAGAACACTGAATTTGGATTCCTTAAAGCCCATGTTAGCCGTATTAAACGAGTGGTAGGTAGTGCCTTGAATTTCAATCCGAAAGTCATTGCTTCGAATCCAGGCCGTGCAACAAAGATTTTCCATTTTCAGGCAACAAATCTATGGAACCTACCGTTCTCGGGCTATCCGTCTTAAAACAAAATCAAACTTAAGTGAGAACTCAATCAAACAAACTGCAGTAGAAAGCCAGCAAAAATGCAGTATAGGAAGCTTAATAAGGCTCACTAAGAATATCGAACAAATCAATCCTGTTTTGTCTAATGCGTCATTTTTCCATCGGTTCGCGCGCCGATGCGTGGCTGCCGGCTGGTTAACCGACTTGCGGAGAGGGGGTTAATGAAGCGGCACCCTCACCTGCTAGCATCTCACTCTGGGTGCCCGTCACGGAGTACGGAAACGGACTTTTATTACTACTTTTTTGAGGCAGTGTATGAGGCGAGTGTGCATGGGACAGCTGGAAGGGGAAGACCTAGGCGAACCTTCTTGGATCAAATTGGCGACATTTTGGAGAAGGGCCAGGTCAAAAGTACCCTAAACCGACGAGCATGTATGAAGAATGTAATGAGAGTGAATGAGGCGAAAGTTGTGTGTCAGGATCGTAGCGACTGGAGATCCGTGGTCTCTGCCTACCCCTTTGGGAAAGAGGCGTGACTTTATGTATGTATGTATGTTTTTTGAGGCATTCATTCTATTTTACTTTTTCATTTCTATTATATCTTCTACGAGTATTATATTTTACTTACTTACGTGCCTCACTTTATTCTAGTGTCTCAGTTTTCTGCATTTTTGCTGGCATTTAACATGTGTCTCTTTTGATTGGGTCTTCGTTGGAGCTCGACTATTTCGTTTTAAGATAGATCACCTAACATAAAGCTAGGCTTCAAACCGTGTTTGTTGCCCTAGTTTTTCATGGTATTGGTTGCGAAGGATCAGGAGTAGAATCAATTAGTTTTAAAACTATTCTAAGTGATCCGAGTAGTTCTACTGAAAAAAAAATATCTTTTCTATTACTTTTGAATTCATAAAATACTTTAGAATCTGTTGAACCCTCTAAGGACCGATTGATAGTTAAAGAAACAAATATAATGGAATGATAAACACTATCTAATGAGTACAGAGTTACGCAAATAACCTTCTCACTTGAATAACCTGCATCGAAAATGCTTTGAAAATTTTTACTGCACACTAAACGGAAGCAAATAGTCCGTCTCCACACTTAATTGACCGGCAAATTAAAGAAAGTAAACGTCCGTTAATAATTGCGGATTATTACAGCTTTCCTTGCGAACGGTTTTTAGATCATCGATATATATTTATCGATCGTCCGTCTGTCTGTTGTAACCGCTGCTTTTTATTTGTGAACACTTCGAGTCAATGGTTTCTTTTATTTCAAAATATACTACGGTGCTTAATACCACTTTATAAATATGAAATTACTTATTTAAAAGGTTGTTTTTTGCGAAGTTAGATATATGCAGTTTAGAAGTTAACCTAGTTTTTTTCAAAAACAGATCCTTGGCCTCTAGGTAGGTATTATGTTGTATTGTAACTATTATTTTTTGAAAGTCCTGAGGAAATATATTTTTGTATCATGAAACCTATGAGAAATATCAGCAACAACCAAAATCAAATATATCTGTAACACGAGACGATTATTTTTCAAATAACCATCCTAGCATCTGTCAACGCGATATTGAATCAACCCTAAACACGCGTACGCAACGCACTGACAATGTCAAGATTTGCATACACCATTTAAGGGTTAGGAGCTCATCCCGATTCCTTCACCATCCATTCAACTATTTTGAACCCTATCCTTGCGTGTATAAGATTCCAATTTGCTTCTACTCAATTTGTCGATGAAGGATGATTCGAATTGTCAGATGCTCTTTTCAAAATCATCTTTATCAAGTAAGTTGCGAATATGATCCGTAAGGAGTCGCTTTTAAGTTTATTTCACCTTGATGTAGTTTTTGGCGGTATGGGAAACTCCAACCCCCAAATAGCTTATGATAATTTTTAAAGAGAATTATTTTTGCTATCATTTTTCAATAGCTCATTAATGGCAAAGCCAATTCGCGCGTAAGTGGCAGAGGTTATAAGCCAGTATTGTGCATTTATTCTTGAATACATTTAGGTATTGTGTCAAGACCGATTTTATGGTCTTCATTTGAATTTTCGATGGCATTTGAAGGGTTTGTGCGTGATTGTGATTTAGGATTTATTTTCCGAAATTTATGGTTCGCGATCGGATGCACTTTAATGTTTGAATGCTCATCATTACGGGGTTTCGTACTTTGCATAATTTTTATGGTTTCATAGTTTGATCGCTGGTCTGAGTATCTTTAGATCGTTGCCAGTGATTTTACGGGGCTATTGACTGTTTGAACAAGCTTAGTGATTTTTCATGCAGAACCATCCAGATTTTATGTATTTTAAAACCAATGTTCTTTTTGTTCCTAAGAATCTTTACTCAGTTAAAACAAAACAATATACCTTGGAGTTTGTTATATTCTAGAAAAGGGACAAGTGAGGTCTGGTGAGTGGCATGTTATGAGGAGGGAAGAGAGTCATGTAACGAGAAGAATGTTAGGTTTGAATGTGGAGGGATGTAGCAAAAGACGCAGACCCAAGAAAAGATGGATGGACTGTGTGAAGGATGATATGGGTAAGAAAGGAGTGAGTGTTGAGATGTCGGCTGATAGAGCGGAGTGGAAGAGGAAAACCTGTTTTGCCGACCCCATATAAAAGTGGGATAAGGGCAGGGAAATGATGATGGACAAGTGAGGTCTGGCATGGTATGAAGAATCTTATTGGAGTGAAAGATGAAAAATGTAAATCACTTATTCTACGTGGGAACTTAAATCTGTGTGCTTGTTTGATTGTAATCAAAGTGACAGAGGCAAAATATGTAGCTATGTATCAGTCAGAAAATCTGTGGCCTGGCTATTATCACTTAAGGGTGATTTTATGTGTTTACTTGTTTTCCTAAAATAGTTAGGTAAATCTTTAAATTGGGTGATAAGACACTAACGTAAAGTGATCCAGATTATAAGATTTTTTTAGGTTCGGAGTTTTTTAGGTATTATTGATGTTCACTGCTGAACAAAGGCCTATGTTCAGCAGTCTACGCGATGTGGCTGAGATGATGATAATGATGTTTAAATACTAAAATTCACGTGGAGTAACCAAGTTAGTAGGAAAAGTTCCCACCGAATGCAAAAAAGCATTATCCAATTACTTTACAAACGGTTTCCATCGATACTATCGATAAATATCGTTAAAAACCACAATTAAGTTCCCAACCACATGTCATTTCAAACAAAGCTCCAGTACATGAGAAACTAATTACCAAATATGACAGAGACAGAGATATGTTTAAACTACTAGTGGAAAAGAGAGGTCGGGAACTAAGATCGGAAATGGATTGCAACGCGCCAGTGCGTACTGGCCGAATATGTTTTTTACTAATTAAAAATGCAGAGGAATGATGAATGTGTGGTCGATTTATTTGGTTAGGCGCGGGCGCAGCTGATGGGGGCAATTATTTGAATCATCGTTTGACGTGCGTTTAAAGCGCTCGTGGCGAACCTTGCTTAGTCTTTCTTGATAGAGCAACGTACTATACGGTCAGTAATTGGAGGGCACCACGAATTTCAGGCTTTAAATGGTTAGCTTTGTATTGAACGGAAACAAATATTATATTTGTGAAAAACGCATTCAAATCGGTTTAGCCGTTTCTGAAATTAGCGAGCACAACACACAGACAAAAGATTAAATAATAAAATTCGAGTTTCGTTGCGCTATCAGATATATTGTTTTTTATTTAAGTATCTTCGAAATACAGAGATTTATCAACTTAGTAAAGGAGCAAGGTTTGAGCATCTTAAAACTGTTCAAACTGCTAGGTAGTAGTTAAACATACAAATAGTTAGTACAAACTTTAACACACAAATAATGTAATCAGATACACTTCCACCTGTTCACCTTTCTCTTTGTCTACAAACACTTTATATTTCAAAATAATAGCTATAGTCGTTTTTACGATGTTAATGAATAAATACCTATAAATATTGTCATAAAATCCGTCATTCTGAGTTACGACACCTTCATAATTTAATTCACACGCGAGGTCTTGTCAGGGTACTGCGCTGGGTCCCATTTTGTATCTTGTGTTTTTGACGCTATTAAGAGATAATGCTAGGCTATAATCTGAGGGTGTCGATTATCTCCGTGTTGGCAAAAGCGTTGTGATATTTGAGAAAGAAAAAATATTTTATCTTTGATTTTTGACTCGTTATATCCAACTTGTTCATATCAAGATAGAACATATTTTTAGTATCTTACACTTGTTTTGTTTACACCTAAACAAGCCTAAATTCGGTTAAATTTTGCGGTCACAGTTTAAAAACATTTTGCAGAAAACTTCGACAAAAATTCAATTATAAAAACAGATATCTCATTTATGAAGTCACACGGTATACAACTTGTTGGTTTTAGCGTGTGGTTAATTGACCTGAAGTGACCATGAAGTAACCAGTGAGAGCACATAAATTATAGTAAAAGTTCACAGAAACATCTCGACAAGTTTACGACTAACCTTTCGATTTCAATAGTTGTAGATACGAATCCTGAGCATAAGTTATTTTAACAACTAGAAATAAAACTTTTTGCAGCACCAATGGTGTAAAAATTATATACTACTTTTGCATTAAAGACTTTTTGTTTGAAAGTAATAAAACCTCAAAAAATGGCTCAATTTGAAATGTAAAAACGTTTTTCTTCGTTCTCGTGTTAATCCTAATAATATTATTGGGATATGAGTTTGTTTGTTATGCTTTCACGCCTCAATTCAACAGTCAGGGACACAGAAAAAGTACAACCAATTACGTACTTAAAACAAGCATGATCAGACTGTGTTCCCAAGGCGGTAGACAATCTCTCAGATCTTTGATTTATTCTAGAATCTTTGCAAAAATTTAAATCGTGTGAGTTAAAAAAGTGATTTGTTCAAGAAGGTTCTAGATCCTTTGAAGATGTTTTTGAGTAGTCAGAGATAGGTTCAAGTAAATATTTGGCCGATGTCCACATTGAATGAAGATAATGAGAGTGAATGAGGCGAAAGTTGTGTGTCAGGATCGTAGCTAGTGGAGATCCGTGGTCTCTGCCTACTCCTTCGGGAAAGAGTCGTGATTTTATGTATGTATGTATAACCACATTCAGTTTAGCACTCCATACGTGACAGGTTGCAAGACCATCCACTCAAAATTTTAATCCTGAATGTTGATAATGGCTTAAATAGTGCTAAACGATAGCGCAATTAATTTGTCGTCATCTAGTAATACTATGCATGTATCTAGTATTTGGACATGCTTCTGACTACCCCCCTTAGACATCGTCAAAGGATGTGGAATACATTAAAGATCATTGAAGATTTACTTAACCTGATCTATCTACTTAAGTGATGAGTAAGTATCTGAGAGAATGTCTCCCGCGCCTTGGGGATAGGTACAGTCGTGACCCTGTTTGCTATTTTGTTTATCTAGTAATACATGAGTCAAAAAGATAACCTCTTTAGAAGTCGGTTAAAAGCAACCCTGTGCCACTAGACCGGTGCAGCACGCGTCAAGTTTCTCCAACAATCACACAATAGACAGTTAGATTCCTCAACAAAGGGCTTTGGACAAAAGCCTCAATACTTGCGCAGGGTTCCGTATCCTGGACTTCCTCGACGAAACCACAGGCTTTTAAGGCCACGTCTTTTGATATAGTGGACGTCATTGTGGCGACCGTAATATCAAATGCACACAAACATTAAAGTTCTTATGTTATTAAAAACTAGAAAAGAAAAAGAAACCGACTGAATTGTTGGACTTAAGTGGAAAACAACTGAGGACGAGTTTTTTTGAGTTTTACGGGAAAAGTCATAATAGTAAGGATTAATAAATATCTACACTGAAGTAGACAAAAACTAATTTTGACAATAGGACCAGAATTGACATAAATATTGGTTAACATATACAAAACCTTTGGGAACCCAGTCGTGAATTTCTTTTCTATAGTTAATAGCGTTGGCGCTATATCACGGCCGTCATTATTGCAGGCAGGTTCTTGAAGAACCGCATCTTTACATGTGTTCATAATTACATTCATATTGGTGACCACCTAGCAGGTGCTCGAGCAGCCGTAACGGACATCGGTGAAGCAGAACACCAAAACAAAATAAACTCTATCGTCAACGTGATAATGACTGTAATTGCTTGCAGCAATCTCAAGGATGACTCCACGATTGTAGATCAATAAATAACCTCTATTGAGAAAGTGATAAAGTCTATTATTGTTTGTTTGAGGAAAAAATTTGGAGGAACAATAACAGTGGGTAAGGTCAATAGCTCGAGCGAATTCTGCTTTGTTAATTACTCACCAATTTCTGTGGAAGTTTTTGTAAGTTTTAACGATTGTGTAATACGAATTTGATTGGCTGGTTTAATATAGGATTTAGTGATCGTAATCTCAAATGCAGTGACTCTCATGTTTCGAATTGATGAATATAACCGTCAAAGTCAATAAGCATTTTGTTCTTTAAGATTTAAAGATGGTCTCATGAAATATTTTAAAAACTTCACCAACGTGAATTGTTGTGGAAATGTCTGTCTACCTTTGGGGAGTTGTGAGCCTTTTCGACTACTCATAATTTTTTTTATATCTTGAGTTTTTTTATGTAAACCTATCGTCTTCTTGGAAATAGGCCGATTAAGCTATGAGGATGGATTAGGTGCTACAAGCCTATTCCATCTCAAACAATGTCTCAGGAACCGTCTCATCAGTGTAGGCATAGATTGCCTCCTGACGCTGTACAGAATCATCTAGTATAGATGTTATTTATAGAGTACCGCAAGGGTCAATTTTGGGACCGCTGCTTTTACCGCTTTACACGCTAGTCGATGGTCAAGTCAAGATCAGAATCTTGCATAATTTCCTTCCTACCCTCAATTCCTTACCATCTGCCATGGCGCCGATAACAGTGACGCATCGGTGGCTCCCCCTATAGGCTGAATCAATTAACTGAGACATAATTTATATCAGTTAGATAACTGACGGATTTGGCCACCCTAATTAATGAGGTTGTTGTACTGCATTGTCTTAATATCGAATACTTAAAATGCATTCCAGGCCTTGAAAATATAAGGAACTAGCTGCGCTCCCGCGGTGTAACCCGCGGTCCCTCGGGATTTTTTCGGGATAAAAAGTAGCCTATGTCCGTCCCTGGGATACAACCTTTATTCATGCCAATTTTCAGCCTAATCTGTTCAGTGGTTTGGGCGTGAAAAGGTAACAAACAGACAGACAGACAGACAGAGTTACTTTCACATTTATAATATTAGTATGGATTTAGGAACCGCACACGGTTTCACTTTCCTTGTACCAACTTTCCAAAATAACTATTAAATCTCTTCCTTTCAAAATTTACTCAAGTATTTAGGAACTTGGTGTATGTGTGAACAAAAACCGAAAAAAGTGCATAGGTACATACGCTTTGAAGGTTGATGTGGGGTAAGGGATTGCCAAACTGAGTAATAGAAATCCCCTTTTCTCGACTTTGACTCTAGACTGACAGAGGGACAGCGAAAGGTTCTGTCTTTTTAATTTGAAATTCTAATTTGAATCCTGTAAGGATTCTTTATTCCTCTCGAGAGCTTCTCTTCTTCTATGAGGGTCAAACTCTTGTCGACATAACCGATGCATTCCTCGTACTTCTTCCAACGCAGCTTGCGAACTTTTCATACGACATGACAGCGACTTTCTTCATCATGACTCATGTAACTAATCCTCAGTCTTTTTTTCCCTCTCTTTCTTTCCACTTTCTCTTTACTAATATTTATTCTAAGTTCCTTTCGTACGGAACTAAAAATAATTGAAAATGGAACTTGAATTTCTAACACCCTTTTACTAGAGGTTAATAAAATAGACCACAATTTGACCCCGTATCATTTGCCTATCGTGCCTCAATATGATAAGGGACAGGTGGGAATGGTATCTCTAGCACTGTTTATTTGCCACACCAACTCGCTTGTGATATTGCAAGTCAGACATGACGTTACGGGGCGTATTCCCGTTCGATTCATGATAATTCGGATATTTTTTACTACGATTTCTGTCCTTAAGGGCCAATTTTTAGGTTTGGAATATTTGGTCCTGGGTTAGGACCGTGTTTAAACGTTGATTTTTTCGATCGATATGATCGAGCTCGTAGTAAAAACATCCGAATATTCATCGAAATTTCGGAAAAATGAACACAAAACAACATCCTTGTTTTGAAAAGTATAATTTTCTCATGAAATATTTTTAGAAAAAAATCTCTTTCTACAACATAGTATTGTCAAATTCACATACATTATTATACAAAACAGATAGCATATCATTGTAGTGTTTGTCTCATATCCTTTTCATCGGTTAAAGCCTGAAAATGTTACATACAGACATACGAGTTACTTTCACATTGAGTATATAAACACAATTAAACAATTACTTGATTGAGTTATAAACTTGTGCTACAGGTACGAAACTCCCTAAAGAAATGCCCCTTGTCGATCGAATGCACTGTATTCGGGGCATATCGGCCGGCGATCGCAGGTTCGATTCCCGAGGGCGGTAATTAGATTGTTAGTCGCATGCGATATACGTGTCAAGTAGGAGGTTGAAAGCGTTTTGATACTAGAAGATAATATGAGTGTACTCATTGCCCGTTATTAATAAACGTGGTGTAAAGTTACGCCAGGTCTAAACTCCAAAAATTTTATGGTTACTCCTTGCTGTCTGTCGCCTATAATTATAATAACATTTAACTAGTTTGTAAGGAATAGTGTACCATTTTTGCATGACAAGATGTATATTGTATATTGTATATTGTATATTGAATCAAGTAATTGTATGTATATTGAAGAGAACATGTTGTGCCGACCCTGCATAAGCGGGATAAGGGCAGGCAAATGATGAATGATGATGAAGATGTATATTGTATGTGGCTCTAAATAAATAAATAAGTTACACCCGACGTAACTTTATACCACGTTTATTAATAACGACCATTAGGTTTTAAAAGGCATACCAATAATTGCACCCATGCAGAACCATCGAGGTTTTTAGGAATGTTTGGAATGCATTTTAAAAATCTTAAATGATTCCTGAGACTGAGATTAACCCTACTTAAACGTAAATGTTAATTTTGTACATAGAAGAATAAAAGATTTTCTTTCCATTTGACGACCTCTGTAGCGCAGTGGACGAAGGTCCGCTTGCGATGCGAAAAGTTGCGGGTTCGATCCCCGCCGCAGGACAAATGTTTGTATGATCTACAAGTATTTGTCTCGGGTCTGGGTGTTTTCTATATATAATATGTATGTATTGACAAACAAAAAGTATATCAGTCATCTTAGTACCCATAACACAAGCTCTGCTTACATATGCGGATCATGATATCATGCGGATAGATGATGCTGTGTGAAAAGTCCAGTATCATATATTTTACTTAATACTAGCTGTCCGTCGTGGTGTTACCCGTGTTCCCTCAAGAAAACTTCACTTTCCCGGGATAAAATATAGCCTATGTTCATCAGGGATAATGCAGGATTCTAATGGTGCAAGAATTTTTCAAATCGGTCCTGTAGTTTCGGAGCCTATTAATTTCAAACAAACAAACAAATAACAAACAAATCGTTCCTCTTTATAGTATTAGTATAGTTAAAGAAGTACATGAATTTTGTATTGAACTAAAATCAATAGAAATTATAATGTACCTACTTATTATGGAGCCCTGTTGCTACTCTTCCAGACAACTTTTGGTCGTAAAGGAACTTTAGAGAATGAAGGAAAAGCAAGTATCAAAACTATAAGTCGCACACCCGATACTTTTGACGCTGATAAGAAAGTCAGTTGAAAATTTAATATACATAATTTCTTTTAACGTATAATGGCGGTCATTCAGTTAACTATGTGTATCGGTCGATCGATACATGAATGTTTGTTTACGTAATACTAGTTCCTATATAAATAAATAATACGTAAACGTAAACAGGGTCACGACTGTATCCCCGAGGCGCGGTAGACATTCTCTCAGATCTTTATATTCCAGATCCTTTGAAAATGTCTAAGGGGGTAGTCAGAGGCATGTACAAATACATATTAGATACATGCCCACATCTTGCAGAAGTTAGTATTCCATACGTGACAGGTTGCAAGCCCATCGCCGAGTATAAGAATACTAACTGGTTTCCTCACGATGTTTTCCTTCACCGTTCAGAGCTCGTGTTAAAGCGCATATAAATTTTACGAAACGCAAAATTCATTGATGCACGGCCGGGATTCGATCCCACGACCTTCGGATTGAAAGTCGAGGTACAACCCCATTTGGCCAACACGGCGATAAATAATTAACAGTCTTATATAGCTCTACCCCCCAGCCATGTTACAAATTTAAATAGAATAGAAATCGAATCGACGTATAACGCTAAGAACCCACCTGCATCTAATTGCATTCATCGCCAAAACTGCATACAATGTCCTGAAGCGCTCGTGAGTCGTGGACGTTCTTGATAGATCGTCAAAGATAAGCAAGTGGGTGGGTGACCGCCAGTGACATTTTCATCTGAACGCTTCCGTGCTTCGGAGGGCAGCTGCTTGGAGGGAGCCGAAAACACTGGCGACATTTACCTAACTAAAAATTTATTTTCTTCAAATCAGTCGAGAGAAAGAGAAGAGTGGAAGGAGGGAAGGGAGGCCCAGCGGCTGATCAAGAGTTCTGACCGCCTTAGGCTAATAATCAGGACGCGCCCCCACCATGTGTGTTACGGTCGGCAACAGTAGTATATTACTTACTATTGTCTTTGTTTGTAAAAAAGTTAACATGATTCGTAGTCATACTACTTATTGTAAGTTTGCAGATCGATCGGCAAACGAAACTGACGTTGTCTTTTAATCTGCGCGTCCAAAATTACCAAAATCATGACACATGACTGCAGGCTGGTGTTCATACTTTTTCTATAAACCCACTTGTACTAATAGTGTTTGCTATACATAAGTATAGACATAACGTATATTTGATCTAAGTGCAGTTGTTCTAAATATTATTGGCTATAATTGTTGTATTAAGTTCGAATACTTATTTACTATAGGTCCATATTCTATAAAGTTTTTTTGTTATAACTGTATCATATAATATACTTTAATATTGCTATATCGTGCAGTTTATATAATTATTATAAATATAACTAAAATATGACATAAAATGATAATTGCTCTAAATAGGAACTTTCTATAAATTTAGTGTTGCCATAACAGGATAACAGACCTGTAGAATAGGTTGCGAGGAGCGTAGCGACGAGCATGGTTTCAATAGTGATCAAACCATGCCAGAACCGACTTGTCCCTATTATAACCTTATCGTTATAGGTAGAAAAAATAAAACAAACGTAGGTATGCATGCAAAATTAATAGTAGATTATACGCGTCCCTTGATTAATAGTAGATTATTCACCAAGGGGATAAAGCAGTGTATTATGTCACGGGCGCCATATTGAATCCCAAGCGCATCGAAGGATTCTTTAGTTAACTCCCGAGCGACAGCGAGGGTGTTTATAGTTAACTCCCGAGTGCAACGAGGGAGTTAATGACTAGAATCCTGAGACAGCGAGGGATTCAAGAGCGCCCAAGACTAAGACAGCTTTAACCCCGAGGTGAATACTCTGCTTTTCACACATAGGTACTGCGAGAAAACTAGTGAATACTTACACCCAGAAAATAGCAAGCAAGTCAGGTTTTATAGGTAGAATAATAATAATCAATTCGTTTTTTTTATTCAACCTTTACTGTCCCACTGCTGGGCAAAGGTCTCCCCCAATTATTTCCAACCATCTCTCTCCTTCGATAGCTCCCACCACCCGCTATCGAAGGAGTCGAGGTCGTCCGTTTATTCTCAAAAAATATTTTATTGAGGTCGTCCTTTCGTTCTCAAAAAATTATGCAACAACATTAGATCATCTATAGTTTGGAGTCATTAGCCACACTTTTTCCTTAAGTTTGAATAAATTCTACTTGGTGCAGGTCTCTATGGTAAACATTTTCATAGAAATATCAAAAATAAATTCGGAAGAAAAAGATTAGTTGCCACATTTTTTCTTTTTTTTTCGTAAAAGTTCTATTGGGTGTGGACTCAATAGTAAAAATTTTAATAGAAATGTTGAAGTTCGAAATTCAAATCTCATTACTTATCTGTTCACATGAGGTTCAGAGGGAGAAATGAAATCCCATACAACTTTACCTCCCGCCGGTCATTTTGTTTTTTAGGAGGGAGAAATGGTTTACTTTCTGTTAAGAATGTGAGACGAAAAAATGTATGGTTTTCTTGGACCGGGTGTGAAAACTAGATTTATAGTGCTTGCGAAGATACGATTTCATCGCGCCCCCCAGATCCTCGCGCCCTAGGCTGCAGCCTAATTAGCCTAAGGGTTAAACAGGCCCTGGGGAGGCCTTTGCCCTGCAGTGGGACGACACGGGCTAAATAATAATAATAATAATAAATCAGTCGAGCTGCTGTGACTAATTTCACGACCTCTATGGCGTAGTGGGTAAAGCCCGCTTGGGATGCAAAACGTTGCGGGTTCAATCCCCGCCATGGGATAAATGTTTGTATGATCTGCAAATATTTATCTCAAGTGTCACCTGTGACAAAAGATAGATACAAAACAGGATGTCTATAAATTCGATATCAGCCAAACAACAGGCGGGAAACTTATCTAATTACCGCTAATTTTCATTAAGCACCAGTAAGTACCGATCTGCAATAGCAATAGCAAACTTAGCGAAACATGATCGTAATGTAAAACGATTAAAACGAAAGTTTTTCCGAAGGGTGTGCTGCCGAGCTATGGAGTTTCTAGAGTTGTTGATACCACCGAGGCAATGCGAAAGACTGGCAAACAGAAAATTATTGTTATTAATTTTTTTTTGGCACTATTTATTTATTACTGACATTGTTCATAACAATACATAATTACCTAATTTAACTCATCATCATTAAACTTAAGAGCTCAGCTCTTGTCGGTGCAATGATGCAACTTCCTCCACCTCTCCCTTTCCAATGCGGATTCCTTTTAATGCTAATTTAACTAAACTAAGGATAAAAAACAGAGTTTAAATCACCGACCGCAGGGAATCTGCCCAAAAGGCTGGCGGATTACCTCGTTGGATGGCTATACTTATCCTCTGTCTTAAGTATTATATTATCAGCGCTCAATGTCTTGCTGTTGTTGCCAAGACTACAAATTACTACAAATTCAATCCTTCACTGTAAAAAGTTATGCGATCTCTACTAGTAGAGCCAAGCCCCTAGATTAGCTCCGATTTGTGCTGCGATTCTAAATTCTAGATTACTCATTTTCATCTGTCAATGTAGCGAGGGAAAGTTTCAATCGTCACTTCGTCTTAGTCAAGCAAGTTTTACCTTAGAGCATCATCAATGCTTTCAATGCTTCGAAAAATTGATCATGCTGGTATAATTTTAATGATGATTGCCACTATCTACTTTTACTCATCGCCAGGTCATAAGGATTGTAAATGTAATAACCATTTGAAGTTACTTTAGAAATGTCACACTAAAACCTTCACAGATCACAGTCTCGCAGCTCTATTTATATGTACAATTAGACAATCGGAACATCGGTGGGCCATGAGCCATTAGGGTTTTAATTGAAAATAGCGTAAAAGCTGTAAATTGTACGAGTGCACCGTCCGGCCCCGAACCCCCTACCCATTACTAACTAACTATTGAGACAGCAGTAATGGAAGGTCCAGAATTCAAGCTGCAATTTGTATTTTGAACCGAGGACTCAAGTTAGAATAGAATAGAAGATATTGTTGAGTTATACTAGTGTTATGCCCGGCTTTGCACGTGCGTAGGTACATCCCTTGGTGTCTGCTTGTATGGATACTTAATCTACCAGAAGCAACTTTTAAACGTGTATGTTCACCGAGTTCTCCTAGCTTTTCCTCCACAGATTGTTGAATGCATTTAAGTAATTGCACCCATGTGAGATTGGAACCCACGATCTAGCGCATCCGTGGCTATGGTATAACCAACTGACCTAATCGATGCTCTGGGCATGCATAGTAGAATAATCTATACTAATATTATAAAGAGGATAGGTTTGTTTGTTTGTATGTTTGTTTGTTTGAAATGAATAGGCTCCGAAACTACTGGACCGATTTGAAAAATTCTTTCACCAATATAATCCCACATTATTCCCGATGAACATAGGCTATATTTTATCCCGGCGAAGTGAAGTTTTCCCGAGGGATCGCGGGTAACCCCGCGGCGGACAGCTAGTAATAAATAAGTAAATAATGCTGGACATTTCACACAGCATCATCTAGCCCCAAACTAAGCAAAGCTTGTACTATGGGAACCAGATAACTGACATACTACTTATATTCTTTTTGTTTGTAAATACATATATTTTATACATAGAAACACCCAGACCCGAGATAAATATTTGCAGATCATACAAACATTTATCCCGCGGCAAGGATCGAACCCGCAAACTTCTGCGTCCCAAGTGGGCTTTCACCCACTGCACCACAGAGATAAGAAGTACAGCTTTTGTGTGATATCTAGACTTTCCAAATGGTGTCTTATAATTACAGGATTACCTAAGTACTGCACACACACACACATAGCTCGTAGAACTGACGGCCGTTGGGGCAGAAAAGCTCTCGAGTGGAGACCACGCACTGGAAATCGCAGCAGAAGACGGCCACCCACTAGATGGAAAGACGATCTGATGAAGGTTGCTGAGAGCCGTTGGGTGCAGCCTGCACAAGATCGATCGCTGTGGAAATCGATGGAGGAGGCTTTTGTTCAGCAGTAGACGTCTTTAGGCAGAAATGATAATGATAATGATGACCTAAGCACTAAAAACTGTGTACAAAGATTAGGTAAAGTTGCTTTGGTATGAGGAAGGGCAAATCTATGTCATCAAAACCATCCAAAAGAATTTTGCGTAAGATCTTACATAAACATAATGATAGCTATTGTATGACAGACAGACATCAGATATACCCATTAAACATTTATGTCATACATTAAGTGCTGTGTCAATTATATAAGGAAATTGTCGCAACAGATTTCATGAAACTTGGTCTAGTTTTTACATCATAATCATCATCATCACATATACAGGGTGTAAAAAGACGTCTACCGAAGCCGAAAGGGGTAGGTACAGCATCCCAATAGACAACCAAATCCAAAAGGATTTTCCGAAATATGCACTAAATCCGGAGAAAACAGCGTTTGAAGAGTACTGTTTGCGTATGTTTTGGGCGCGTTTTTTTACGTAGATTGCTGGATTTTGAGTTTTAAATGTTTTTTTCTTTTATAAATGAAATTATTAGGTAGGTATGGTCTTATTATGTTGTAATAGTAGTAAATAGCCGAAAATAACATAGCCTGACGAAGCAAAGTCAACAAATTTTTTTGCGTTTTTTTTCGCTAAATATGTTTAGAATCATGGTCTGATTACAACCCCTCAGTTTTCGGTAGCAGTCTTTTTACACCCTGTATGTATTTACCCACTGTATAACACTACAGTCTATTTTGGTCTTGAGTGTCTTGGTGTGTTGACTTTAAATCCGTAGAACGTGAGTTCAAATCCCGGATGCGCATCGAAGATAACTATGACTCGAAATGTTCTTATTACAATCGATGAAACTATCGTGAGGAAACCCGTTACATTTCTAGCAGGCGGCGATAGGCTTGCATCCTGTAATGTATGGAATGCAAAGTATTGCAAAATAAGCATACATACATTGGCCTTTTCTATCTATTATAATTTATATTAATACTAGCTGACCCGCGCAACTTCGTCTGCGCATTATTGAACAAAGTAGAGGAGTTTTGAGTGAATCGAGAGTAGGTATATACAAAATATAAAACTCCATCGCTTGTTTATACCTATTAATAATATTTTTTTTATATTTATGTTTCTCTCAAGAATCCCATAAAAGATAGAGGTAGGGAAAATCTTACCCAGATCTTGCAATGCTAAGAACAAAACGAATACGGTAAATTGGTATAGAATCGCTGAAGCGAGCGGCAATTTTTTAAAGAAATTGTCTCGAAACGTATATTTTTTTAATATCAATTATTGTATGGTTTTGAATTTCGAAATAAAACGATTAACTAATATTACCTACCAGCGACTTCGTCAGCAATATAAAAATATCGAAATCTCTAAGCAAAAATCTCCATTAACTTTTCAAAACTCAAAATCAAAGAAAATTATACTCGATCGTATCTCGATCTCCGCTATAGTAGAAACGCCACCTAGGAGAAAAGGTATAAAGTAATTTTGACGTCGGTGATAATTCAAATTCAAATTCAAAGTATTTATTGCATTCATGTGTGTGTACAATAGGTCTTAAGATATAGATGGCGTTCTAACTATAGCCAAAGAAAAAATATTTTAATATCAAAAAATCATAATTTCGGAGTTCGGATATATTGATGGGTGGGAATACACATGTTACATGTTTATCATTAAAATTAAAATAATTTATTATGCAAAATACAAAAAAAAGTAAAAAAATCTAGAGTGCAAAAAGTGGCTGGCGGCGGTCACCCATCCTTTTTATGACCGCGCCCAGGGTTGCTTAACTTTTTTCCCCATACAAACTTCCAACCCTTATTTTCCCGCCCCCTTATGGTAATTGACAAAAAAAAGTATCCTATGTCCGTCTCCTGGCTCTAAGCTACCTCCCTACCAATTTTCAGCCAAATCTGTTCTGCCGTTCTTGAGTTATAAGTGGTGTAACTAACACGACTTTCTTTTATATATATAGATATGTAGCGATTATTTTCCACAGTTCCATACAACATATGACACTGTAGCTTAGTAGTAAGTTGACAAAACCAAGTGTGCTTTGAGCTCCTACGGCGAACATGAGTATGAGTATGAATATCCCCACTGTCCATGATGACCATGCTTATCAATAAAATGAGAGACTGTACCATGAAAAAACAACGGATGCTCTTTTGGTTCATCACCATCATCCACAGAATAACTTCACCCACTGCTGGGTATAGGCCTCCCTAAGTTCGGCCATCCACCACAACCCTGCGCTAATCTGACCAATTGACGGCCCGCGACGTGTACAATATCGTTAATCTTTTAATTACTTTAAATTTTCTTTCAGGGCGTCTGGTCGAAGCGTCGCGTGATTCGAGAGCTGGCGACTTTTTGGCACAAAGAATCAGTATTGCCATTCAGCGTGGAATGCCGCCAGTGTTTTGGGCACGCTTCCGACTGGCAGTGACCTGGATCAGTTGAGCTATCTATAGATCGTTTTTACGACGATCCTTAGATAGCTTGACTGATTCTATTGTATTTTGTAATTTTATGTACATATTGTAGTAGCTTAGTTTCTGTAAATTAAAGTTTAGGTTTCAATTAATTACTTTACTTTATTTCGATAATGTGTATTAATCATTAAAACCAATAAATAGAACAATTAAAACATCATACAATTCCTGCAGTCACCAAGAGTTCTATATTCTCCGGACAATAGTGCGCCCTAACCTGGCAGACGCTTCATCATACGTTGAACAAAACAAAACACCTAACAACCGGCTCCTATACGTGCGATGTACGGGACACAGAAGTGGAAAATGCAGATGGTGATGTCCAGGATAAACTGAGAACTAGGAGTACGAAAGTTTCGAAAGCTTTCAAGGACTGCATGAAAATAATAGAAAAGAATTCATTTATTTGCGTGAAGTATGGTACAGTCACGGACAATAAGATGTATACACTCCATACTTTTAAAATTAATATCACACTAAAACTAATAGATGTAGGTTAAAAAAAAGCGGAAATTGATTTCACATTGAACTAGTGGCGAAATCAATAAAAATACCAGAACATTATTGGACATGTTGACCTGTACATGGGTTGAAACATTATGGAGTGTATACATCTTATTGTCCGTGACTGTACAATAAAGTTCTTAATGTAATGATGCTCCATCTTAGACCTCACTACTGTTTAACATCAGGCAGAGTGAGGTCAAATGCTATCCTTGAAAAAATGAACATACTCTGTGGTGCAATGATCTACATACAAAAATTGCAACAAAGGCCCCCCCTAGAGGCACACTTCAAATCAAAGAAGAATACACTAGTAGAATAAGTAAGACGCTGTGACTTCCTGTTGAGTAACATAACAAAACATTCTAATGGCGATGAGATTGCGAACTCTCACGCTAAGTATTATTTGAAGTAGAGATTGTGCCAAAAGTCTCTACCCCCAACAACTCAAAGGGATGTTTCTTATCTCATTAGGTCCTATCTATGTTATTTTATCAATTATTTGACCCAGGTACTGCAGCGTCCCGTTGAGTGAAGGCGCAGGATGCTTTCTGAGGCTATACAAAATCATGAAAGCCTATCGGTTTGTTTCATAACAGTCATAGTAAAAGTAAGATCTCAATTACAGTACAAAATCAAGACTTTATCTCGAATCTACCTAGATTTAACCTTAGTTTCTTTAAATATAGAAATGAGGACAAATATTCCCACTGCATGTTGCACACTACACCAGTCCTCCTAACAAAACCTGGAGCTGGATCTCAAAGCGTGCGAAAGTAGAGCCCTCTTTATCTAAGAGGCGTCGAGGGGGGAGGGGGAGGGGACAAGTGCATCTCAAAGAAATGCAGATTTTACACGTCGCTACTCCAAGGCGGGTGTATCGTGTAGTCGCGGGTAGCGTTGGCGCAAAACTGGCTTGTTAAGTTTTTAGAACAGGCATTATGACAATTTTTCAAAATCTGTTTTATGTTGTTCAGAATGATTTGTTAAGTGAAAAAAATATTATATTTCAGTAAAATAAAGGTTTTCAAACATAAAAATCTAATTTAAAATTAAAATTTGAAATTCACGCCAAAACGCTCGTCGGTGTCATGGCGGCTGTTTTTACGTCACAGCTCACCACGCCAATAGCAAAAACTACGTGCATAAACACCTCAAAGGAAACAAAAGGCGCAGTTTTGGTCTAATAAATTGAGTATTGACCTCACGCGCTCTGATTGGTGTTCAGCTATCATGGCGGATTGTTGTATTTTGTAAATTTATTTTATTAAATAATTTAACAATCTCGACATTATTAGGACAATAAATGCATTTTTTTCAATCCTTGAATCCTATTTAATTAGACCAGTTACATATTTTGGCGAAACTTGATTATTGTCATCATCCCTACTATCAGTCTTCCATAATTATTATGATTCCTTTCTTTAAGTTTAGTTGAGTCCTTTAGTGTGAAAAATAGCCGTCTATGAGCATTGAGCAGTCTGCACCAATAGTCTAATATTTTGAAAGCGCTCTAAGGTAATGTGGGTACCTAACATAACCAACTGATTTTGATGTAGAAGATAATATTTTAGATCAAAGTGAGCTGGTTAGGTTATGTTAGGATAGTGAAAAACTACGCGCGAGGCGAGCGAGCGTAGCGAGCGTGTATCGTCGATACACGGAGGTTGGTTACTATGAGATCTTGATTTCAGGCACTTTTTAAACTGCAATTTTCACATAAAAAACAAATCCGATATGGTAGTGCTTATCATGTTCTCTCGCTTGCACACTAGTGCTGTCACATGACGATGTTTTAATGAGAAATGAAGTCTTATCAAAATTTTCGATTCCGACGGGATTCGAACCCGCGACGATCACACGATCCTCCTAAAGCCATATTCTACACTCTACTACTCTCCACACTCCTAAAGCCAGAGTGCCTTACCGCTCGGCCACGGAACCCTAATCGTCGCAATCGAAATTTTTGATAAGCTCTTATTTATCGGTTTCTACTTCGCCTTGCATGCAGTTCAAAAACTGCCATAAATAAGAGTTCAAGTTGATCCTCCCTGGACTGGTAGTGTCGGCGCAAACCTCTCACGCTTTGAAGAATCTTAGAAACAGTGATGTATTCAATATTTCTTGTGATACTGACTATGTTGCTAACGCTACGTACCAAATATGACACTCATTATAGTACGCGCGAACAGATTCTCTAAAATATGTCAAACGTAAGTAGTGCTGATCCCCTTACACTTAATTCTCTCTTTGTCTAATTGTCACGTACAAGTTGGACTCGAATTTCTGAAACAGAGTGACGCCCATTTTAATTGATGAAAATTCTTTGACTAATTAACATTTTATTTGATAAGAATTTAGTTTCCTTCCTATAAAACTCCTTGTTTTTGATAACTTTCCATATTTTGCTAAGTTCAAATCTTACTCTTTACGAATGCAAAATCTTTCAATAGATGTTTGTTGCTTTTCACGCTAAAACGGCTAAACCCATTTGCATGACATTTGTTTTGGAAGCGTTGTTCAGCCTACTTTTTATCCCGGATTAGTGAAGTTTTACCAGGGCCAAGTAGAGCGTCGTACGGTATTGAAAAGTGCTTTGCAATCTTTTGTAACACATCTTTTCTCAAAGCAAAACCAGTATTTTTCTAAGCTACTATTGGACAGGTCTCCCCAATTACTTTCCATTGCAATAAGAATAAATTGTCAAAAGTCAGGGTGCATAGGCGCTCATTAGGGGAGGCCTATGTCCAGCAGGCTGATGATGATGTCTAAAGTCATCAATCGTTCCCATATTGATGATCTTACATTGGCAAGAAAATAATAACGTTTTAAAACTAAAAGAAAAACCGACTTCAATGTTCGACTCTACACACGGCGTGACTCTGGGTATCAATAAGCCATCCATAAAAATCTAAATCAGGAAAAGAAATGAAATCGACAGATAATGCTTAGGCTCCACCGGGGCGTCTAAGGGCATTAATTACCGAAACTGCATACATTTTATGTCAAGTTTCGCGGCACGTGAGTTCCTGGCATTAGTAAAGCGTCAATTTGACATAATGCATAAATAGTAGACTTATCTGTCGATTCGATTTACAATGGCTAGGAGGGAAGGTTTTTAGAGTTTTACGGGAAAACTATCAAACCCTCAGGAATAAAATTTATATGGGACCACCTCTGGAGCATACCGTTTCAAACAAAAAAATAATTTTGAAAATCGGTCCACAATTTGGCGTAGTAATCGCGTAACAAGATACAAAAAAAAACATACAGGCGAATTGAGAACCTCCACCTTTTTTGTTAAAAATACAAAATAAACACCTATGCTCTATCAGTCGTTGTATAATGCCGGTACGTCTGCTGGTGTCAAGTGAACGCAGACTCGATTGCACTCCAGTCTCCACTGCTGCTCGAGTCTGTACACGCTGAACCCTTCACTCTGTGAGACAGAAGATAAGTATGTCTCTGAATTTCATTTTTTCCAATGCTTAAAGGGATTTTAGTGATGTTTTTGTAATCTAAGCTGCTCATCTTGTGACGAATGATAGTGTCGATTGATTTATTTGGATCGAGTGTGTGATACTCTCTTGCATAGAAATTGCTAGATTTCATTTTTTATATTCTCTTTACTGTTCAGAATTTGATTTTCCTGTAGTAAGTATTTTATTTGCAATCTAAATTAAGTTATAACAATAATTTGTACTCAGAAACAATATATTTCAAAGATTTTCTTTTTATCAAATGATTCCGAGTGTAAAAATTTACCCAGATAACTTGATAGATTGATTATTTCGCCATCCCTAAACATACTTCACCGTCGACCTTGACCCAGAATGGAGAAGGATAAAACTTTTCTATCAGCCTTATTACCCGACTGCCAAAAGAAGGCTTATGTTTTCAATTGTCATTGTTGGTAGAGACTTTGACTTTGGCTAAGTTTCATTGACCTTTGAGCCCATCATCATCATTTGCAGCTTACTTTTACCTACTACTGGGCTGCCTGATACTCAAAATAGTATAGTGTTTCTTAAACAAGTAGAGCTTGTCAGAATATCTTAATAATTCGACTCGATTTTATTGAAACACATTGGTAGGTGTCAACGTATCGTTGTCCTGCCACCCTTCATATCATCATTTCTAGAGAACTATTTAAAACAATATAATAGTTATTGGTTATCTACATTCATTTATCTGAAACTAACAAACCTCTCACTCGCAACACTCTCTTTTCCACACAAATCAATACGATTTTTTACTCTAATACATCTGAGTCCGCCATTACTATATTCCGTATAAATGGGTCGCCCCCACCCCTACCCAAAGGGGGGGATCATACATCTCGATTCCTAGTACGGAGCGACATGATAATTGTAAATTCCTATGCTTTTTGCGAAGTAAGTGCTTACGTGAGATGACGACAACGTTTACTGACGATTCCTTTTAGAATTTCAGTGCATTCCGTCTTCATTTCGTACGTTGTGTGATAATGTGGAACATTTTGAATGCAGGACGGGGAGATAGACGTAAAGTGAATCGTGCTTTCATGTAGAGGTTTATCTAGACAAAATAATTAAAGATAGGTAATGAGAGATAACAATAATGAGATAAAAATGTCTATGATAAAATTGTATAATGATTTAGGTAGACTTGAGTCATTAAACTGAATGCGTCTAGATTTTCTAAAGAGTTTTCTAAATTGAAGCCCTGATTTTTATTAGACGTGGAACCAGAACAATCTTATTTTTCAGAACATTCAACTAAATCCAAGTTTACCATCCATGCCATGCCGCCAGTGTTTTGGGCACGCTTCCGACTGGCAGTGAGCTGGATCAGTTGAGCTATCTATAGATCGTTTTTACGACGATCCTTAGATAGCTTGACTGATTCTATTGTATTTTGTAATTTTATGTACATATTGTGTAGCTTAGTTTCTGTAAATAAATGACTAATATAGAAAAAAAAACCAAGTGATTCTACGATATAAATTCATGAGATTTTCTCTTTTCAATTCTCATAACGAAAAACTCTCATGCAACTCTCATTACTAAAATAATGCCACTGGTTTTTTCTAGGCCACCTTTGAGGGTGGAGGCACTAACGATCGCTTACTGTTTCGAGGTGATAAGTTAGCTAAATGGACCGAGGTCGTTTAGTATTCATACTGGTATGATGACGTCCATTAACATACAAACGAGTCTATTTTTCTCAATCTACATGTCAATAGTTTCTTCTTGATCACCCTGCCTTTGTACAGCAAGTTGTATCGTATCTGATACTAGGTATCATGTTATATTAGCGGCCTTTACACAATCTATCGCGCAGGATTGAGCGTACAGCCTGTACACGCAATCGCGCGCGATTATTTTTCAGAAGCTTGAAGCTACGCGTTCATTTGCGCCCGATTACTCGTTAGTTCTGGTCGAAACGCTATCGTGCGGGCAAGCCTGTACGCGCAATCGCGCGCGATAATTTTTTTTATAGATTATTTTTTATAATAGAGATGAGGCCAATACTCAAAAGTAGATACAAACTGGCTAAGATGATGATGAGTCAAGTGCAAAGAGGATCTATGAGGCGATCTTGAACCACTTCAAAGAATGATGATAGAGATTCGTACAGTCTAACAACAACCATACGAAGAGTAGGTCAGCTCATACGAACTTATTTGGTGCACTGATCTGAGCTTCGTACATTTGCACTCAAAATCGTAGATGTGACATGGATAGTATTTTTTATTTTTCAAATGATTTGAAGCCTTGAAAAGTAATACACATTTTTACTTGAAAAGTAAGTTCGTATGAGTCAGTGATCCGTCATGATAAGACCCATCACAGACTTTCTATCGGCCGATAGTTGAGATGGAATATACTTCGGCTCGTAATAAGTATGGAGAAGTATATTCCGTCTCAACTATCGGCCGATAGAAAGTCTGCAGTCTGCGAGGGGTCTTAACGTCTTCGGAGGGCACGTTAAACGTCGGTCTGGGCTATTTCAAGCCTTGAAATATAAGTAATGATGAGACTTTTGAAAACAAAAACAATCGAACAAATACATAGACAATCTTGAATTGAAACATGGACCGAATACACAAACTATCTCCAAAGAACATTGTAAGATAAATAAAACGAAATAAAATTCGCGTTCCAACTCGCTCTCTCCTTTGGGACTTCAACGTTATACTCGTAGTATAAGTATCTATAGCATCTAGTTATTTTCTGTACCTAGTTTAGTCGGAAGCTCTTGTAAGATATCTAGTAAATATAAGAATCAAGTACCTATTTACACACATATAAATACTTTTAGTTCAAAGTGGACTTTTGACGTGACAACGTCTTATAATTCGATAGAGCCGGCTGCACGCACGAAAAAATGCGGCGTTACCTCGGCGTTACCTGAGGCGTTCTATGTAAGGCTTGAAGTGCAAGCGAGAGCGCGGAACGAGCGACAAAGAAGCACAAACGTTGTCACGTTCAACTATCGTCAGTAAACCGACTTTACAGACAACCAATTTTTTGAGTAATCAAAGGATCATTGCTACAATCTTTAGATAGCTGATAAACTTTAGTTAAAGCTAGGTATGTTTGTTTTTTGAAAAAAAGCGAAGAGAGATCAATGCAGTGCGATGAAAACGGCTGATGATGATGTGAAAATTATAATGTTTTAAATTCTTTTTCTGAACAAGAAAATATTTCGGACCACTCATGGATCATCATTTGATCATCAAAAACAAATGGGAAACGAACACGATCACGATTGTATCTCAACTTTCAGTTCTCGTAACGGAAAATACACTCAGTGAATGATAATGTGTGGACAGAACTGTATCATTATTTAGCCATTCTCGTCCCACTGCAGGTCAAAGGCTTTCCTTTGCTATTTCACTCTTCGCGATTGAATGCTGTAACACGCCAGGTTCTTAGGTGAGAGTCCAGCGCCATCTCATCCTGGGTTTTCCACGTCTTCGCGTCACATTTATCTGTATGGTGTTTTTTGTTTTTTTTTTATCACACTAAGCTCCATCACTAAACTTAGTTGAAACTCAAACGAATTACACTTATACTAGCCTAAGGTACAACCAAACCGAAGATTCAGGCAGCAAACAATTCAAGCACATTTATTTACCTAGTTCATAAAATCGCATCGTCCATTTGCACTAATAAATCTGAGTGCATGTTAGTAACGTGTATGTGTGCGATAGTGTGTGTAAGTGTGACCAGAATTGCGCAGAATTACAGTAGCTGATTTAGCGATGCAAATGCACAAGACTGTTTTTTGGATGCTGATTTCAATGGCTACTTCTTGTGTTTACTGTATTTCGCTTTGCGAGATATTTGGAAGAGTAATTGAATTGATAGCAGGTGCTACGTGGACAAGGCTAGCTCAACAACGAATGAATGGAAAGGATTGGAGGAGACCTTCACCCGCAAATGGGTGGTCCCAAATACAAAATAACTATTTAGAAAAAAAAAAACATAATATAAAAAAATCTGTAAACATAATAATAATAATAATTAAGTATAAATATTTTTCTTTTTGTTTAACTGATAAACTAATTTAACTGTTGGGAAATAAAAAGGTTTATAAATAAATAAATAAAATTGAATTGAGTGCACTATTTATTTTGATATTATTCACTGCTAATAAGCTTAACATAAAATAAAAGGAAAAAAGGCACAGTGTATAATACCCAGATTAAGTCACTTAAGATTTTGTTGATGGATTTTTCAATATTTTTTATGTTTAATTTCATTTTTTAGAGCAGGTTATATATAGTTTACATCTTTTTTCTCTTACACAACATGGATAATTTTATATGAATATCATTGGAGGGGTAGTCAAAAGCACGTCTCAATACTATACTTATTTAAATAAATAAATAATGCTGGACTTTTCACACAGCGTCATCTAGTAAGCTAAGCTAAGTAAACAGAGTTTGTGCTATGGGTACTACATGACTCATATATACTTTTTTGTTTGTAAATACATACATATATACAAAGAAAAGAAACACCCAGAACCGAGACAAATATCTGTAGATCATACAAACATTTGTCCCGCGACGGGCATCGAACCCGCAACCTTTTGAGTCGCAGGCGGGCCTTCGCCCACTGCGCCACAGAGGTCGTCACGTACCTGGCACGTACATGGACTATCCTTTTATAAATTGACCAAAGATCTCGCACACCTGACTCAGTTTAAGTTCACGGTTTGATAAAAACTTTTTCCATAAACTCTGATAGTAATTTGTTACTGATATCTTTATCAAATTGATTACATGTTGCGTTAACCATCCAAGTATCGTATCCACACGATAATCTGTTGGTCTGCCTGCAGTTTTGAAATTATTAGTACCTACT
The DNA here is from genome assembly GCA_963565295.1 of Epirrhoe alternata. Lineage (NCBI taxonomy): Eukaryota > Metazoa > Arthropoda > Insecta > Lepidoptera > Geometridae > Epirrhoe > Epirrhoe alternata. The sequence goes on along the minus strand of OY751396.1, from coordinate 9,626,097 downwards.
TAACACTAGTTCGTGACGAAACAGTTTACGCTACGAGTAATGCGTTCATTGCCTCTCTCGCCAATGCTTTTAAGCCAAAGTCTAAATATTGATTCTTTAAGACTGGGATCACTGAAAATGGAAGATTCTGAAAATATGAAGAACTGAGGCTTGCCACACTCTGTTATTTATTTATTTAAAAGGTAGACAAAAAAACAAATAAGAAAGCATTTTAGTTTGTCAAAAATCGTTAGTTAAATAGTTGTTTTTTTTTTTAACCACATATTTAGAAGTTGGTTAAAAACTAGTGCTAATGCCACGAAGCTCCGGTTCAGCGATATCGTTAATGAATGCTAACGGCTAACTAGATACTCATTAAATAAGAAATACTTATGAACGTAAACTTGTCAGAGGAAAAAATTGCACTTCACACTGAAATTACTGAATTATATAAAAGTAGGCAGCAAAATTGTAAAGCTGCAATCAAGAAAATACACAATATTTTTGTCATAAATAAAAAATTTTAATAAACAATAGTATTATTCATTAGATTCATCAAATTCGATTCAGTCGTTCACGCCATATTTAAACTCAGATATTATACAAAAACTTTCATTAAACTCACAAGTCGAATTCAGCCGAGCATTAGAACAGCTTCATCTGAAACGAATTAATTACACCCATTCAGTATTCCACGAACATCGAAAGCCACCGCAAATAATTCACACACACACAAACAGTATACACAAAAACATCTAAATCGCGCACATAAAATTTCATGTATAAAAATGTCAATAAAACCCACACAACGGTATCTGCACATCCGCGCACCCACACAGCCTTACAATATATTGCCTACATAGGAGTAATCTTTCAGAACGCACACAGAGGAAGGTACGTGTCGATTACGTATAGTCGGGTTTTTTCCCGGTGGGTGTGTGGGTGCCCCCTTTGGGGAGGGGGGTATACATTTTCAGGAAGGCTCCAGCGTCACAGGGCGTCTTTCAACATTCCGAAGCCGCACACATCCCAGGCTATCGGCGAGACGAAGAAGCAAAGAGTGGGGGTAGAGTAGTGAATGTATAGAGCCTGCTGTATTTCATGAATTTCTGAATGCAGATTACAGGCGATATTGTATGCTTTTGGAAGACCAAGTTTACAGAGCTTTCGAGTGAGGTTTTATGAATATGTATTGTTGGTTAGCAGGTAGAAAATGCCTTTGGCATTATGCTCGCTAATTGTGCAATTTTTTTGTAATTTTGTGCAATAAAGTATTTAAATAAATAAATACTATTACAAGCTGTTTTAAATGGATGTGTCTTCTATAAATCTTCAGGTTATTTATGATCAACATCTAACAACCATTACATCAAATCGCTCCGCTGTCCCGCAGCAACTGTGACAATCCTCGTCCATATTTTTATGTTTAAAATAACAAATCTTACAGAAATATACTGACCACTCATTGTTTTCTATTTTGATAATGCAAAATCAGGATAAACTTATAAAACTATAAACTTTTTTTCGAGGAAAAAATAAATAAATATCAGCAATAAATATTAGGGACAAAGTCTCTGTGCTCAACTTCCCGTCGGCTACTCTACAAAATCGAGCGCCCAGATCACTCCCCCCATCGGGGGTGGGGGCTCTCCGTGTGTGTTCGGAAAAATGCCTTATGAACCAGCTACGGTTTAAGTTTTTATCCTACATTGTTGGCAGCCGAAGATGCTGGATTATGGGGTAATGGAATCATGAGGAGGTAATCATTACTGTTTTTATGAACTGTTTTCTAAAGATTATTTTGTTGTCTTGACTGCGTTCTATTTTTTGGGAGGTTGCTTAGTAAAACTCCTATATTGATAAGTATAAAATATTCGTGTGGCGTAGTAGCTTTTGCTAAGCTGTGACGTTAGAGGTGTGAGTTTGATTTGGTGGACAAATGTTTGTATGAACTACAGATATTTGTTCCGGGTCTAGGTGCTGTGGTGTGGTACTCGTATTGTCTGATACTTAGGACACAGGGTATCCTAGTCTATATCTAGTCAGGACTATGTATGTGTGTTAGGTGTTTATGGTTCCCAAACTGTATTCTATGGGACTTAGTGTGTTTATGAGAGAATTGTTGCTGAAAACACAAAGTGGTTTTTGTGACATAGTTAACACTGGACTAAAACTTCTGCGCAATTTATTTTTCCATCACACGAAAGAAAGAACAGAATCGAACAGAACCACTATGGTATCCCAAGGTACAGTAGACATTACCTCAGATTTGTCTAAGGATTCATGAGCAATCCATATTCATATAGGCCACATTATAATGATGAAACTAGTAACCAAATAACTACCTGTGATACACATTTTAAACGCGATTAAGTCCCGTTATAAAATTTAAAACTACCTCTGATATCCATATACATCTTCAAATTATCTTCATCATCATCACCATTGGCAGCTCAAATGATAGCCCACAGCTGGACATCTCCTCCCTCAAACGCTACTCCTCGTCTCTGTGCTGATCTTATCCAAGCCCTCGGCCTCTATGTCGTCCTCCCATCTGGCTGCTGGTCTGCCCTGGCTCTTAGCACTTGATCAAAATAGCAAATGATCTTGAATACTTTAAAACCTCTGAAAGAATATTTTACATTTTATTTCACCTATCTAAAATACGAAACTTAAACTCTACTTCGAAATGCATATATTAAATACAAAAAATCGGTTGACACGTTCCTAGCTCGCTTGATCCCCCTCCCCTGGGGTGGGAGGGGGTGGGAGCTGAACCGGACCAGGTGCAGGGTATTGGTGCAATCTGGTCTATTGTTGCATTATTAGTTTTAGTCGCTACTATTAGGTCGCCATTATTAGTTTGGGACCTTGAGGGTAGTTTAATATTTAGCAGTCACGTGGGGACGATTTGGATTTAGGGAATTAGCAGATTTTGTTGGATAATTTTAGGGTATTAGTGACAAATGGAGATTAGTTTAAATCTGAAAGTCATGGGTTCATTCTTTGGTCGGGCTTTTTGATAATTATGTCTGAGGGGCTAGTCAGGAGCATGTCTTAATCTCTTTACTTTATCTTTGAAAATGTCTTACGTGCTTTTGCGACATGTTTATTTGGACTACAGTGGACAGTACAACAATCTCCGAACTCGATTTCAAAAATTCTTTCACAGGTGAAAAGCTCCTTGTGTTTCACTATTCAGATAAGTACGATACCACATGAGTGAAGCCACGGGCGGTACGCTAGTTTTACATAAGGATTTGTAGTGACAGATACCACAATAAATTGAACCTTATACCGTTGTAATAAAGCTTGTTTCGCAGCAATAAATCGTAGCAAAGCAGATGTTCCTAGGAACGGGTATTGCTTTCGAAAACTTGAATAAAGCTCTTTGAAATAACTGAAATTGCATCAGTTGTACAATATCGGTAGTTTTATAGCTGTGAAGCTTTTGTGTAAAATGTTTGAAACTTGGGCATGTGCCAAATGTACTTGGATATACCTTCGACTACCCTTTTTCTCACATTTATAAAAGACCACAAAAAACACTATCATCATCATCATCATTGGCAGCTCAAATTATAGCTCACTGCTGGACATAAGCCTCCTCCCTCAAACGCCACTCAAATCGGCCCTGTGCGATTCTCATCCATGTCTTTCCCTCAATGGCCTCTATATCATCCACCCACCTGGCTGCTGGTCTGCCTCGGCTTCTAGCACTTCCCCTTGGGTACCATTCGGTCAGAGCCTTACACCACCTGCCATCACCAAATCTGGCCAAGTGTCCTGCCCAGCGCCACTTAAGTCTCGCAATACGGTCTCCGATATCTGCTACTTTTGTCCTCCTACGAATATCCGTAAAAACACTATGTAACAACAAAATGTTTGTAGTGCCTTGAAAACACAGTCGTGGTCTCGATTTTTCAGCATGATCACAGAGACAATGAGGTCAGTTTTCAATCTAAATCAGTTGAGGTTGTATATCAGGGAAAAGGCCGCATTTTTTTTTGTGATTGGCCAGTGACCATAATATTCATTGAACTACTCCTAGAGTAACAGTTTTCAACTACAAACTAAAAAGATTCTGAGCAAATTTCCTGATAAAGCCAGGCAGACAGACAAACACAAGTGATCCTATAAGGGTTTATAGGGCCACTCGACACATTCGCCGAACTATTTGGATAGACGATGACAGGCGAATACAGGCGATGAGGCCCTCTACACGTTCGTGACCCAGCATTCGTCTATCATTGGCGAATATGCGAATAAATAAATATAATAAATAATGCTGGACTTTTCACTGAGCATCATCTAGCCCCAAAGTAAGCAGAGCTTGTGTTATGGGTACTAAGATGACTGATACTACTTATATACTTTTTTTGTTTGTAAATACATACATATTTATAGAAACACCCAGACCCGAGATAAATATTTGTAGATCATAAAAATATTAGTCCCGCCGCGGGGATCGAACCCGCAACCTTTTGCGTCGCAGGCGGGCCTTCGCCCACTGCGCCACAGAGGTCGTCAGAATGTAGAGGACCCATTATTCAGGACAACTCTAAAAATGAATCTTTAGATAAACCTCGTAAATAAACGAATACAAATTAAATTCGAATAGTTATGCAAAGGTCAGTGACCTCAAACGATCTAACTGAACAGTTAGATTCAGTTCCCGGTAACTGAACATTTAAGTTTCGTGTGTCCGTTATAAATTCCGCACGGGCGTTCTATATTCAAATTGGCCAACGCTATTGGCTGCCTCTGGGTGGTATTTTACATCCGTGGAGCAGAAAACTTCTGGATAGTTAGACTATTAAGTGTTTGAATAGCATTCCAATCAATTTCAATACAAAATCATCTTAAATAACAAATATTCAGGTTAGGTTAGCAATTTAATGAGGTAATGCCACCAACCGTTCGGGCACTTCACCTACGGTCGGTGACAACTCTGATATCTTAATTGGTTAAGAGTAGTGCGAAATAAGTTCCATCCAATTGAGTAGGAACGGCGACCGTCGGCGTCAAGACCGATTTCACACCCAATCGCCTTTTCTAAATCGTCTTGTCAGTGTGTCATACTCAAATCATGTGATATTGTGTACTACATAACTACCTTATTTTTGTAACGAGAACATAGTGTCTAGTCAAACTTATCCTAGTTTAAAGACACTACCTACCTGAATATGTATGTTACATTTTATTGAATAAACATCTATCTATCTAAAGAGTTATGTTGTAGGGATAGCTCCTGGCACCATCAACGTTCTTAGCCGTCAGTTGATGGGTGACCGCTTGTGTTATTATCAACTGACCGCTTCCGTATTTTAAAGAGGCCACGTAAAATTTTCGGTCCCGGCTATTCAAATTTTTTTATTTATATTTAAATCACGAAGGAGGCCATCAAGCTGTCTAAAAACTCTGTCACTAGAGATGCTTAATTCATACGAATTTACCGTAAAAAGTTAGGAGATATACCGGTAGAACCCAGCTCCATTTTTCAGTCTCACAGTTGTTTCTCATCCACAGTCGTCTGCTCCACGTGCATCGGATGAAATTTCTCCGTACAGAAAGCTCCAGTAATGTCTATGCATAAAGTATTTTGAACTTGTTAAAATGCAACGTGTTTGGAACGGGTATCGTACGTATTATTTACTCGCTTTTGTGAGGTGTTCAAGAATTTTGAGGAAACGGTACGTTGGGTTTGGAAGAAAATAGGTGCTGCTTCTATTATTACTTCATTTAACCTATTTCCTATAGGTATAGGCAAATGTAATGTAGAACGACGTGACTGTGAGTGACGATTTGCGAAAGGCTGCTGGCAGAAGCTGGATGCGTCGAGCTGAGGACAGGGCGCAATGGCGCTCATTAGAGGAGACCTATGTCCAGCGGTGGACTACTATAGGCTGACGATGACGATAATGATAGGTAAGGGCACAGAACTATATCTAGATATCAGTTCCGAGGGTCCAGTTCCGGAAATTGCAGTAAAAATGCCCCCACACTAGATGGAAAGACAATCTGGTAAAGGTTAATGGAAGCAATTTGGTGCAGGACGCACAAGATCGATCGCTCTTGGACGTCATGTGGCTGAGGTGGTCAAAGTCAAAGTCAAAGTCAAAAAGCATTTATTCAGTAGGACCGCTTAGATCACTTTGACCGCTGGGATCACTTGGTCGTTAATGATGATGTTTTAGGGATCCAAGAAAGGCATCTGCTAAAAAAGTAAGTTTGTATGAGACTGGCCACCTCTGGTGACGGAGTTTCATGAGCAGAATTTGGCACTCATTACATACAAAAAATACATAACCGGGCTTAACCGATATACGCTTATCAAAGATTTCGATTCTGACGTCAGTGGTTCCGTGGCCGGTTGAAGGCACTCCGGCTTTAAGAGGATCGTCTGATCATCGAACATTCAAATCCCGTCTGAATCGAAAATTTTGATAAGACTTTTCATTTCTTAAAAAAATACACATTCTATTAGAATCAGTCACTAAGTATTGTAGATACCTATCTAAGAGTGGTAGATTGCTCCTCTACCTATTATCTTATGCTTTTACTGGTTAAAATACATTCGTACGTGCCAAAATTGGGCACAAAGGTATACAAAACACAACTTTATACCCATGAAAGTTTAAAATCATTTCAATAGTTTCTAAGATAAGTTGCCACCTTTTAGTTGGAGTCGCTTAGTGTCCTCTATTTGGCGAAGATAGACGAATGCCAACGGTGACGAACTTGTAGAGGGCCTCATCGCCTGTATTCGCCTGTCATCTTCTTTCCAAATAATAGTTCTGCGAATGTATAGAGTAGCCGTTAAGTGTTTTAGTGGGAGTCGCTTACTATTAGGTTCGACTCGAGATCACACAGTTGGGGAGTCGTGAACGAGGCAATTTTATACCCCCATAAAGTACATGAAACTTGCACCTAACGTGCACTTTGATTTTATTTAAAGCAACGAATAAATTCCACTTGGAACGCATATTGAATGTTCTTATTTTGTAAATAATAGGTATTTTTAACCGACTTCAAAAAAAGGAGGAGTATGTTTTTACGCCTGTATGTTTTTTATTATTTTTTTTTTGTATCATGTTACGCGATTACTCCGCCAATTGTGGACCGATTTTCAAAATTATTTTTTTGTTTGAAAGGGTATACTCCAGAGGTGGTCCCATATAAATTTTATTCCTGAGGGTTTGATAATTTGCCCGTAAAACTCTAAAAACCTTCCCTCCTAGCCATTGTAAATCGAATCGACAGATAAGTCTAAGACTCTCTATGCAATATGTCAAATTGACAATTTACTAATGCCAGGAACTCACGTGTCGCGAGACTTGACATAAAATGTATGCAGTTTTGGTAATTATTGCCTTTAGACGCCGGTGGAGCCTAAGCATTATCTGTTTAGCATTATTTATTTCTTTCTTTCAAGCTTATCTGATGATGGAGTCAAGAGCTGTTCCAGGGAACTCCTCAGACAATAGGCCGATTGAGTTGAAACTCGGTTCGTAGATTGAGTATCATCTAAAATTTTCAAAAATGGTGACAGCGAGCTGATCTTATGATGGAGGGAACTCCTCAGATAATCGACCGATTTAGTTGAAACTCGGTTTGTAGATCAAGTATCATCTAAAATTTTAAAATATAGTGACAGCGAGCTGATCTGATGATGGAGAATGGAACTCCTCAGTTAATAGGTTGATTGAGTTGAAACTCACTACATCGGTCAAGTTTCATTTACTAATTTGAAATATGATGACTGCGAGCTGATCCGATGATGGAGAACGGAACTCGTCAGAAAATAGGTTGATTGAAATGAAATGTTGTACTTACATCGGTGAGTTCAATCAGATCACGGTAATCCATTAAAAGCTTGTACTTGATGATATTTAAAAAAAACTTATTCTTATTTAGATTTGTATGTATGGCTTATTGATTCCCTGAGTCACGCCGTGGTAGAGTCGAACATTGAAGTCGGTTTTTCTTTTTTTTTAAAAACGTAATTATAAAACATATTTTCATGTAAGCTCTAGGTAAATATAAACCTCCTAGGTTTTTGAGATTGAGTAAAGATTTTTGGATAACACTTGCATCATTGACTTGCACGAAGTATTAAGCACGAAGTGCTCGTGGAAGATCGTAGAAGTTAAGCAACGCTCGAAACGGTCTGTAAGTGGATGGGTGACCATCAGTAGCATTTTAATCTAAGTGCTTCCGTGCTTTGGAGGGCACGTTAAATTGTCGGTCCTGGCTAATTAAGTCGTCAAGCCATGACGGAGGCCTTAAGGCGGCCTAAAAACTCCGTCATCAGACTTCGCGACTAATAGCGTGAAGAACTAGGCTTTCTTTTAGATTATCCATCACATCAAATAGTCCAGAGGGAAGCCAGGCAAACGAACTGAGTATTTCCCTCTATGGCCTTTAAACCACCATGGCTGCCGGTTTGTTCTGCAGAAGGAACCACGACAAATAATTTTGTTTTGTGAAATGAAATAAAATGTACAACGAAAGTTTGATTGGTACATGGGAGTTGTCGGGATGTTCATGTCAGTTGATTAACATGATGCCATTTGTTTGATTAAGTGACTTGTATCACAAAATGTATGTTGGGCGAGTAGGATAGTGATGAAAACAAGGACTTTCTCTCAGATCAAATCAGTCAAAATCCTTTAAAGATTTAAACCACAAAGTTGAAATGAGAGCGTTGCGTAGTATGTGTGGGGTAACGCTGAATGATAGAGTGAGAAATAGTGTGATAAGGGAACAGTGTGGAGTGAAAGAAGATGTAGTGTTGAGGATCGAGAAAGGTATGTTAAGATGGTTTGGGCATGTAGAGAGGATGGATGACAATCGTTTGACAAAGCAAGTGTATGAGGCGAGTGTGCATGGGACAGCTGGAAGGGGAAGACCTAGGCGAACCTTCTTGGATCAAATTGGCGACATTTTGGAGAAGGGCCAGGTCAAAAGTACCCTAAACCGACGAGCATGTATGAAGAATGTAATGAGAGTGAATGAGGCGAAAGTTGTGTGTCAGGATCGTAGCGACTGGAGATCCGTGGTCTCTGCCTACCCCTTTGGGAAAGAGGCGTGACTTTATGTATGTATGTATGTATGTATGTACCACAAAGTCAAAGTCAAAAAGCATTTATTCAGTAGGACCGCTGGGATCACTAAGAATAGTCTTAGAACTAATTTTACTCCTGTTTTTCGCGACCAATACCGTGAAGAATCAGGGCAACAAACACGGTTTGGGGCCTATCATTCTTTTTGGTGATCCATCTTAAAACTAAAAGTCAAGCTCCAGTGGGGAGCCAGTCAAAGAGAATTGAGGCTCGTCAAAGTAAGTTTAGATGCTTATAAAGTACAAAAAACTAACGCCTCAACAAAGTACTTTCACTATAAACACAATTAACGGGATATTTACCATGATTACATATTATTTGAGTTTCCCGATATTTCGACGTGGTTGCACACACCATGATCACGGAAGAACTGGTCATTGCGAGTTGTTTGTGGTTTATTGGCAGACGAAACGATCTACCCTCCTTCTAAGTCTTTTACTATTGCATCTCAATTCGGTGATAACATCCCTCACTAACCGAGCTTATGATCTATGTGATATGGATAGTTTGGATAATGAATTGTCACATGTCCGGAGTGTTTTGCGAAAGAATGGCTACAAACAAAGAACATTACCATCTCGTTCTATCTCAAGACCAAAAAGATGTACGGTAGAACGCAAACCAGCTTTTTTGCCGTATATAAAAGGAGTTACAGACAAAATTGGTAATATCTTAAATAAAATATCTGTAAAAACCATTTTCACTCCCTTCAAAAAGATTGTACACTACCTGCGCTCACCTAAAGATAGTTTTCCACTTGAAAAACCAGGAGTGTACAAGATTGATTGTAGCTGTGGGAGCTCCTACATAGGTCAAACGAAACGTACCATAGCCTGCCGTGTCAAGGAACACATTAGAGCGGTAAAAAACGTGGACACCCAAAAGTCGGCCATAGCGAAGCATCTTCTGGAGTCGGGTTCAAATCACTGGATCGAGCTACACAACCCACAAGTAATCTCAACAGAAAGGCATTACATACCAAGACTGGTTCAGGAGGCTATTGAGATTACCAAACACAGGAATTTCAATCGTGAAGATGGTTTTCAATTGTCTGGAACCTGGAATCCTGTTGTGAGTTTGTGTAAAAATCGAAACACAAGTGCAAAACCAATTCGTCCGGACAGTGTGAGTGTGTTTTGTCGCAATCGATTGCCGGTTGAGAGTGAAACTGGTGCTAACGAAACATCTCGCAATAGTAAAAGACTTAGAAGGAGGGTAGATCGTTTCGTCTGCCAATAAACCACAAACAACTCGCAATGACCAGTTCTTCCGTGATCATGGCGTGTGCAACCACGTCGAAATATCGGGAAACTCAAATAATATGTAATCATGGTAAATATCCCGTTAATTGTGTTTATAGTGTCAACCATGATAGTTTAAAAAGTACTTTCAATATACACACAAAAAAATGAGCTTACCTGTAGGTACTAAAGTTTGTACCGATGAGGAGAGTTCGTAGTAAAGGACTGTAACTACGAGTATCATGAGTCGCTAGTAATTTTGGTTTAATAAATGATTAAATTCTTTGAAGATTTCTCTGAAGAATAGAATCCGCAATGAGACTTTTCGACAGAGAACCAAAGTTGTCGACATAGCTCAGAGAATTAGCAAGCTGAAGTGGCAGTGGGCTGGCCATATCTGCCGAAGAACCGATAACCGCTGGGGTAAACGAGTTCTTGAGTGGAGACCGCGACTCGGCAAACGTAGTGTAGGACGCCCTCCGGCCAGGTGGAGTGACGATCTGCGAAAGGTTGCTGGCAGAAGCTGGATGCGTCGAGCTGAGGACAGGGCGCAATGCCGCTCATTAGGGGAGGCCTATGTCCAGCAGTGGACTGCTATAGGCTGATGATGATGAAACGATCAAAAGATTTCAGAGATTTAATAAGAGAATAACCTAGACCATAATTATGTAGGAGTTAGTGGCAATTCTGGTAACTTAGTTTAAATTTCATGGCATTAACATGGCATTAAGCTAGGCTACTTATCTTGCCTGTCGAAGCATCGAAGCGTTCTCTTGATAATCTATCAGTCACCTATCAAATGGATAACTAAAGATCATGATACTTTTAAATACATGTTTTATTTTTCATAATAGCATTTTTCTCTCGGCCCCGTCACTCGGTATTGCACCTAGTTGGATTTCTAGTTAACTTTGCACTGAAATTGAAATTCCATTAAGGAGATTGCTTTTTAACGTTCCCGGTACTGGGGGGTGCCTAAAGGGGACGGGGGAGGTGACATTACAGGGTGGGGTTTTTTAGATTTTTCTACGTAATCACTTTGATCACAGATATTGCGGGCTTAAGATATGAAAGATGCAATGTTTTGAAGTGCTGCGAAACAATCTTCAAAGTCTTTACCAACCACAAGTTACCTGGACCAGTTGAGCTATCTATAGATAATTTGTGTCTCATCGTTATGTGTCTCCACTGATTCTAGTGAGTACTAAGGTAGGTAACTGTTTCTGTAGGTAGGTATCTATTTACACAAGTTTATACAAAAATGAATCCGCAAGAAAATTTATTATTACTTAATATGTAAAAATAAAATACTCAACCTACATTTCATCGACACAATTTATGCTAAAATCAATGAATCTCCCATCCCTTTCCGACCCAATCAACTGGTCACTCTACATAACCAATATATAAACTCTTTTCCAATACCATTTACCGATAACGTAGTCACACCCAGCGAGAAAAAACCGTGAAAATCTACGTGACGTACACCGATAGCCAATGGTGTATCGAACCTACTACATTCAAACCACCAATTTATCTTGACCTTCCACACCTCCCACGCGGCTAACAAAAACGTGTAACCAACGTGAAACGCTTGGAGCATTGGAGGTCAGGAGAAACTGGTTGGTTCGGTTCGAGAGTCAATGGTGCATCGTGATTGGTTGATCGGTTCTGCGCGATTGGGCTGAGCACGCAACGCCTTCGACAGTTCGATGAATAGCTATAGCTTCGATCAAGTTCAATTTAGGATTGGTTGAGACTCGATTGATTTTATTGATACCTATTTTATTGCTGGTTGTACTAGATGCAAGTTGAGGATTTTAGATTCAATAATATTTTATCGATTAGTTGAAAAAAACAAACAGAATTCTACTTGTAATAGCGGCAATAGGCTTGTTACCTTTCACGGAAGTGTCTGTATCGTAAACTTGACCTTGGTTGCGTTGTGTATGAGACGCAAGATACTGGTTCGATTCTCATGCTAGGACATATTTCGTGTTCTGCAGGTCCTTGTTCCACTGTAAATCGTCCTAGAAGGCAACTGATTCTAATCTTATCCTCTCGCGACTTATCGCATAGAATCAGCATAACAATCAAGACATGGTGCATAAATATTATCAAAAAAAATTACACAATATTTTCGTACAAACATATTCAAATTAAGCGAGACTTCAGAACAACCAGTACCCAATTAAACCTGTGTTCCACTCCATCTGGATACAAAAAAACTTTTACAAACAAAAACAGTGCTCATCAACTCTTTCCCTATAAATAGGGAAAAAATGCATTTCATTCCACCATTCAGCAGTGTGACATAAGTAGCTAAGCAGCTCTAGTGTCTGAAAATACCTTGGCAACCTCAGTGTGCAGCATAAACTAGAGATGTGAATTAAATTCGATAAGCAGGATTCGCAAGATGTATATTGATTAAGTAGCTAATAACTGATTTGGCCGTGACTGTGTTCAAAATGATTGCAAGTAAGAACATAATTTACAGGGCTATCTCAAGTTTGTAAAAGTTTAATAAATAAAAAATGCTGAACAATTTCACACATCATCATCTAGCTCCAAACTAAGCATAGCTTGTACTATGGTAACCAGATAACTGATATACTACTTAAATACTCTTTGTTTGTTAATACATACATATTATACATAGAAACACCCAGTTTAAAAATATTATTAGGTATTATCCAAAATGGTAAGACATGTGTGATGATGGAACGACTAGATGGAAAAACGATCTTGTAAAGGTTGCTGGGAGCCGTTGGGTGCAGGCTGCACAAGATCGAATGTGGAAATCGATGGGGAGGCCTATGTTCAGCAGTGGACGCAAGATGATGATGAAGACATGTGTGTGCAGGTATATCGACGCGCTAGATGCTAAGCTACATCTGGCGAGCGTACTGCTAATATTTAACAAACAGATAACGGAAAATATATACGGTCTTCCGTTCACTTATTTAAAATGGAAAAATATTTTTCCTACGTCGTGTCGACGCTTCCTGTTGATAGTGGTACCTGCATTGTACCTATTTGATCGCATTTTTATATTGCGACGACGTAAAAATAGATGGTCGTGCTATTTTGCGTACATTGTATGCGTAGATATTTTAGTTCAACTTACAATGTTGAGTTTGTACAAACACGCAACACGTGTTCTAGTGGAAACGACGCTTTTCGTGGGTTTGAATCCGGTCGTGCAATAAATAGTTTTCTGTCCAAAAAAGTGCAACTATGTCTAGTCTACACCCAAACTCCCAAACATTGTAAGGAAACATTTTGAAAACATAACTGTGTCAAACATATGAACACACTCTTTGAGGCAAAATAAAAAATCGGCCAAGTGCGAGTCGGACTCACGCACGAAGGGTTCCGTATCATTATCTATAAAAACGGAAAAAATGCTCTTTTCCACTATGATCCACTAATCAAAACCAATAGGAGATTTAGGTAATATTTAAACTTAAAACTTAGAAGCTTACATCTATAATATAGATGTATCTGTGAAAATTTCGTTTAACTATCACGGTTTGTGAGATACACTCTGGTGACAGACAGACAGCGGAGTCTTAGTAATAAGGTACTTTTTTACCCTGTGGGTATGGAACCCTAAAACTGAATAAATGAAATGTGAAAAGATCGGTTTATAATTACGTTTTAAAACTAAAAGAAAAACCGACTTCAATGTTCGACTCTACACACGGCGTGACTCAGGGAATCAATAAGCCATACATAAAAATCTAAATAAGAAAAAGAAATCAAATCGACAGATAATGCTTAGGCTCCACCGGCGTCGAAGGGCATTAATTACCAAAACTGCATACATTTTATGTCAAGTTTCGCGGCACGTGAGTTCCTGGCGTTAGTAAAGCGTCAATTTGACATAATAAATAATAAATAAATAAATAAATAATGCTGGACATTTCACACAGCATCATCTAGCCCCAAACTAAGCAAAGCTTGTACTATGGGAACCAGATAACTGATATACTACATATATACTTTCTGTTTGTATACATATACATATAGGAACACCCAGACCCGAGATAAATATTTGCAGATCATACAAACATTTATCCCGCGGCGGGGATCGAACCCGCAACCTTCTGCGTCCCAAGCGGGATTTCACCCACTGCGCCACAGAGGTCGTCAATGCATGTCGATTAGATTTACAATGCTTAGGAGGGAAGGTTTTTAGGGTTTTACGGGAAAACTATCAAACCCTCAGAAATACAATTTATATGGGACCACCTCTGGAGCATACCCTTTCAAACAAAAAAATAATTTTGAAAATCGGTCCACAATTGGCGGAGTAATCGCGTAACAAGATACAAAAAAAAAAAAAAAAAAACATACAGGCGAATTGAGAACCTCCTCCTTTTTTTGAAGTCGGTTAAAAATCCAAGATGATGAAGAAACATCGTGAGAAACACAAAGAAGAAAGAAACCAAGTGTAGTCAAAACAAATCAATGAAACACGTAGACCAAGAAAGCACCACCATAACAAACTAGTTCAATATCTCAGTGAGCCTGCACGTTATACGACGTTCGCTGCACTCGGAATATTCCGATATACGGCCCGTCTCTTCCACTCGATCCTGGTGAAGCATTGCTGGCTGTAGAGCTGGGATAATATCGATATCGATATTATTATTTTTCACTTCAGTGCAGTTAGCGTCACCAACTAAAACGAGGTAGCACGTGTCATGTAGGGGAGAACGTAGCGCACGCGCTTGAATACGCCATAAAAGGCCAGTTGGTGATGGTTACGTGATCATGGCGTATGCAAAGTTGGAATACCGGGAAACAACAAAACTAAAAATGATGGTAATTCTCCCGTTGATAATGGTAACTATCGAACTATCGATAAATAAATAAATAATAAATAAATAAATAATGATGGACTTTTCACACAGCATCATCTAGCCCCAAAGTAAGCAGAGCTTGTGTTATGGGTACTAAGATGACTGATATACTACTTATATACTTTTTGTTTGTAAATACATACATATCATACATAGAAACACCCAGACCCGAGACAAATATTTGTAGATCATACAAACATTGGTCCCACCGCGGGGATCGAACCCGCAACCTTTTGCGTCGCAGGCGGGCCTTCGCCCACTGCGCTACAGAGGTCGTCCAATCGATGCTTGGCCAAAGAACTGTCGATGGAAAGTAAGTAAATACTTTCCATCGACAGTTCTTCGGCCAATAATTCTATTGCTTCTTTAGCTTACTGAGGTATCTTTGCAAAATTTTTGTTTGCTGGGTCTTGTCATGATGCACCTTGATGAATTGAGAGCTTCACGCGGATAACAATTCTATTCGTTGATTTTTTGCGCCGTCATAAAGTAGATGAATGATCGCTTGTAGATTAACCTATACTTTAGTACAATTTCAGGAATATATTAAAATCTTATACAATAAGTATCGATCATATCCCCTCACTACGTAGCACTTCCGATATAATATTTCATATTTAATAGTGATGCACCTCGAAAAATCCACTTTAGATGACTCCCGGTTTATATTTTACGAATTTCGGCCTGTATCGGATGCTGTTAGATTTTAATGATGTCGGAGTTTCAAAATTAATTACTGGAACGGAAAATGTGGGAATTGAGTTGTTTTGGAACTTTGCAAAAAAAAGTTTATACTGAATCGAATTTTACAATCATGGCCATAAATGGAGAAAAAAAGATGGATGGATTGTGTGAAGGATGACATGAGTAAGAAAGGGGTGAGTGTTGATATGATGGCTGATAGAGGAGAATGGAAGAAGAACACATGTTGTGCCGACCCCACATAATGTGGGAAAAGGACAGGGAGATGATGATGATGATGGCCATAAATGACGTATATTGAGAACAAAATAATCTAGAATTTACTTGATCTAAGACCTAAGCAGGCTCATTACTGTATCTACTATGATTGCTGCATTCTTTTAATGGCTTCCTCTTTGTTCATTTCGTCAAAGACAACGTTAAAATTCGTCTCGCTTACAAAAATACAATTTTTAACACCCTTGCTCGTAAAGCTGATGTAATTCCACCGGTTTTAGATATGTAAAGCGGGTCATAACAAACGCGTGTGTTATCAAAGCAAATAGTTATGTTATAGTCCATACAAATTCCATAACAGCATTATTTGCCATTTCAAATATGGAACTGATCGCCGCCGAGCTGGAGTCGTGCCTCCAGCTAGTGAGCAGCGCGCTGTTGCTATTCAAAGGAGAACTAATCGCCGCGCGGCGCCACTCAGTAGGCAGTCTGTTAAAATGGCGGGAAAGCAACAGTCTGCATTCACAGATTGAGTTTATTTAAATGTTTTTTTTTTCTGTTTCCTCGCAAATGTGTTAAAAAACGTCGTACGATATACGTGCGTATTGGTTATAACATGCTCGGCTCAATTACGCCCTCGCCTGCGGCTCGGGCTGAAATTCCGCCTCGCATGTTATAACCATCTTTACGCACTAATATCGTAATGTACTATTCTATTATTTTTCGACACAAAAATACCCAGTTCCAAACCTATCAAAATTGCACAAACATTTTTCACTCTAAACTCAATATTAATTTAAAATGCAACGTTCAATATAAAGTTTTAAATTAAAATTGCGAAAGTAAATAGCGCATCGCTCTGAGAAACTCTTTAATATCGGTACGTAGTCGGGGTAAAAAGAAAAATCTATACAGGCGACAGGGGGGGTTCACACCCTGTCACAGGGTAAGAAATACAGTGACAAAACATACAAACTAGGCAGCACTGCTTTATCATCTTTTCAAACAAGTGTGGATTTTAAGTTCTTTAGAGGCCCTACACATAGATGACGACGTTTGTGTCTATGTGTTATGTTATTATATTATGTGTTTGAACGTGTCTCTGACTCTGACAGGATGTGATGAACTCCTGTTCAAAACTGAAAAAACAGGACCTGTTTAATCATGAAAACGATTTATGCCCAATCACCCCATTAACCTCCCCATTAGTGGGATAGTTAGGAATAAAAATTCCCTACGACCACACTAGCCTCCCCATCAGTGAGCGTCTTCACATCTACTAGGGAGATTCTACTAGGGGTTCATTTTGGCTCAGTGAGAAGTTTGCTATAGGAGAAACCCTAGCGTTTTTACTTCTCCAGCTTCCCTCCTTAGCTTAGGTTTTGGCTCAGCTATGAATCAGTCTGACAACTGCAGCATCAAGAGGCACTGCAGATGCGTTGCCGGCCTTTCAGGTAGGAATAGGCTCTTTTCTTAAAGGCACCCAAATCGTATCGGTCTGGAAACACCTCTGGCGACAGCTGATTCCCCAAGTCTGATGTGCTAGGCAGGAATTGGCCTCTATAAGGTATAGATTAAACTTTATTAAGTTATCTTTCTGGTGTGTACTTTCTGTGGCTACATCCCGCCCCCGTAGATCTTAGAGTACCTAGCTGTAGCTGACCTGTTAAATTTTTCATCGATTTTACTTCTTCGAAGGAATATGCAGTAGATTTTATGCTTTTTGCTTTTGCTGGTAGTTCATAGACGGCGATGGGCTTGCAACCTGTCACGTTTGGGTAGTACTAACTTCTGTAATGTGGGCATGTACCTAATATGTGTTTGGACATGCCACTGTCTACCCCCTTAGACATTTCAGAGTATCTGAAATACACAAAAGAACTGAGAATGTCTAATTTGAATACAGTCATTGTGATCCAAGTTTTTTTTTCGTTTTTTGTATATTGACTTTGACTTTGAGATTTCCCGATTGATACAGCTGTGATCCTGTTTCGATTCTGATTCTAAGTTTGAAACGGATGCAATAAAATTAATACGTCTTACATTGATGCAGATATTTTAGGATCAGATGTAACGCTTCGATTCGAGATGTCGCGCGGATCAGTTAATTATGAGGTTCAGAGGGTTGAATTCAGGAGACTGAATATTTTCTGAATATTATAAAAAATGTCTGTTCTGGCCGAATGGAATAGTGCCTGAATTTTCAATCAGGTTGTGAAATAATTACGTTTTATAACTAAAAGAAAAACCGACTTCAATGTTCGACACTACACACGGCGTGACTCAGGGAATCAATAAGTCATCCATAAAAATCTAAATAAGAATAAGTTTTTTTTAAATATCAACAAGTACAAGCTTTTAATGGATTACCGTGATCTGATTGAACTCACCGATGTAAGTACAAAATTTCATTTCAATCAACCTATTTTCTGAGGAGTTCCGTTCTCCATCATCGGATCAGCTCTCAGTCATCATATTTCAAATTAGTAGATGAAACTTGACCGATGTAGTGAGTTTCAACTCAATCAACCTATTAACTGAGGAGTTCCGTTCTCCATCATCAGATCAGCTCGCTGTCACTATATTTTAAAATTTTAGATGATACTTGATCTACAAACCGAGTTTTAACTAAATCGGTCAAGTCTCGCGACACGTGAGTTCCTGGCATTAGTAAATTGTCAATTTGACATATTGCATAAAGAGTCTTAGACTTATCTGTCGATTCGATTTACAATGGCTAGGAGGGAAGGTTTTTAGAGTTTTACGGGCAAACTATCAAACCCTCAGGAATAAAATTTATATGGGACCACCTCTGGAGTATACCCTTTCAAACAAAAAAATAATTTTGAAAATCGGTCCACAATTGGCGGAGTAATCGCGTAACATGATACAAAAAAAAAATAATAAAAAACATACAGGCGAATTGAGAACCTCCTCCTTTTTTTGAAGTCGGTTAAAAATAGGCAATTTTCCCATAAACAATGATTAAAATCTACAATTGTTCATGATCTTCTCTCGCTGACAGTACCTACCACAACACCTCTGAACACAACTGAAGCGCTCGTGGTCGTGCTTGCTTAGTCGTTCTTGATAGATCGTCGAAGTTAAGCAACGTTCGAAACGGTCTGTAAGTGGATGGGTAACCGCCAGTGGCATTTTCATCTGAGCGCTTCCGTGCTTCGGAGGGCACGTTAAATTGTCGGTCCCGGCTATTTAAGTCGTTAAGCCATGACGGAGGCCTTAAGGCGGCCTAAAAACTCCGTCACCAGAGTTGGCCACTGACTCATACGAACTTACTTACTTTTACAACAAATGAAAATTCTGACTTCTCAGCTGATCCCTCCACGCTACTTCATCTTTCAACCTCAAGTCGGCCTAAAAACTCCGTCACCAGAGTTGGTTTCCAACTCTAATAAACTGACTTACCTTTCCATCAAACACTTTCAGCCCACGCCAACTTAGAAATATTCGTGTCATAGTGAATCATTTAGTCCACCCCTGGCTGGTTCAGATCATGAAAGCATTCCAACGACATTAGTGTCGCGTACATTTTCATAGATTTATCGATGGAATGGACTTATGACGCCCGGTTTCTCAAACTTTCAACTGCATCTATTTTACTCAGAATTTTGATCACAAAAATCTCTCCCGGATGATTTTTACGTTGTGCTAAGCAGCTGTGCGCAAACTTGTCAAACTTAGAATATGAGAAATGATGCAGTATTCTTACCTATTTTATGCCTCTATCGGCTTCAGTCACAGGAACTACCTGACCATTGCTGCGGTTACGAGGTTTTTCTCGACTATTTATTTGAGGCCGAGATTCAAACGAGTAAATTTTCCTCTTTATTGAAGCCAATATTCAAGCACTGTAAATATTATCACTCTTGAAATCTTGTCACGAGTAGATCCCAGGTTCAAAACTTGAGATATATAATTATTTTTATTTAAACATCAAGAAGGCTGGTGGGATGTGGCTGGGGATCGAGACAGATGGAAACAACTGGGGGAGACCTTTGCCCAGCAGTGGAAAAGTATAGGTTAGTTAAAAAAAACAACATCAAAGCTCCCAGGCCTGTGCTCCGGCTTATGTCTTGGAGATGCGTAATAATGATTGTTGTCTTAGCACCAAAGTTTGACAGCCACAGACAAATGCCAATTGAGATGGCGAAACCGAAGTGTATTTGCGTCCGCACCTGTCCCCTTACAAATCATAGCATGTGATACTGTGCTACATCATGTATAGATACAAAGTCCGAGCATCGACGATCAAACTGATCTTGTTATTATTAGAGAGGTAATGAACTTATAATATCTTTCAAACAGAATGGACAACCACTTTTAGTGCACTGTATCAAACCAATGACTGAAAACTCATTTGGGCAAGTGTAGGTCTCGTGGGGCTTTCGATTTGGAATCCGAAGATTGGAACCCCGGGAGTACATCAATGGTTTTTGCGTTCACACAAAAATACAAGCTCTAAATAGCTAAGGAATATATTATTATGAGGAAACGCAGCTAGGCGTATTGATTAAAGCTCTGTAGATAAGACCGATTAGACCCCTCGCAGACTGCAGACTTTCTATCGGCCGATAGTTGAGACGGAACATACTTCGGCTTTCTTATCCATACTCATTACGAACCGAAGTATGTTCAGTCTCAACTATCGGCCGATTTATTTATTTATTTACACACACACACATAGATAGTACATTACAGAATTAATTATTCTAATTCGTAATATCTAGGAATCTAATAATAATAATAACATTTGATAGAAAAATTACATACCGATAGAAAGTCTGCAGTCTGCGAGGAGGCTTAGGCTTAGTAGATTGTTGGTATCTTTTTAAAAGTCGCAGAGTGGGCTACGTGGGGTTACGTGGGCAGAGGCCCAAGTAAAAATGATAATTTATGTCGTCTTCAAAACTTCTTGTGCCAGGTCTACTTCATTCATGAGGAATCGGAAATGCATGCTCTCATTTACGCGTCCAAGTTACGCCCATCCTGATTTACTGTTTACACACTATTCATGTTGCTTGTTTACTGACTGACTGTCCACGGACGCATTTTAAGGCTTAGGCGTTTGCCTTGGTGACATTTTAAAGGAGAGCCAAGTCAGTACCCTTTTGAGAGCGAGTGAAGAAAACGAACGAAATGAAAAGCGAACGAACTTGGACCAAATTGTTGACATTGGACCAAATTGTAGCAGAAAAGTTATCTGTATATAAGTATAATTAGTTGCCACTACTTTTTACAGTAAAAAAGTTATGAGATCTCTACTAGTAGAGCCAAACTCTTAGCTTAGCTTCGGTTTGTGCTGCGTGGGTTAGCCCTCGGGGCCTATCCCAATCCTAAATGTATCGAAGCTCTGAGACCATGGTCCCCAGATATGGAAAAACACAAGTTGGTGGACACAGAGCATCCTAGTGAGGGGTCAAGACTATTGTGTGTCTATGTCTACTGCCAATCGAAGAAACTAAATTCACGAATGCCTATTGGCTAGATCCGCTGTAGTTCACTAGTGCAGTACACATTTATCCCACATCCCGAAGTATCGACACTCGCAGTCATACATACATCGCCGTGACAGACAGATATTGATGATAATGCACGACTCTGGCACGATTCATTACTGCCGCGGCAATAAGCGTTACAAAGTTGATGCATCATTGATACTCTATATTTATATGACGGGTGACGTCGATGCGGACGTCTATTTGCGAAGACGTTTATAAGATACCATTATGGCATACCATTCTTGTCTCCTGCTTCCTCAAACTCAACGGAGCAAGAACTAATATTCTATGGCAAGAGGCAAGAATGATATTGTGTAAATAGCGTTGAAGAGACATTTATCGTGCTGTATGAATTGCTGGATGTTTTTGGTTATTTATTATCGTCTGAACGCGTCTATAGATGGAATAGAAATCACGCCAAAATACTTCGTGATAATTTACCAAATTGGATATTTAATCATTTTGCAATGAAGCTCAGAATTATAAATAGGGAAGTTTGGATTCTTCACGCTGAAACGGCTGAACAAATTTCGATGTTGTTTGTTATAGTGGTAGAAACAGCCTGGCAGAGGATGGCCCTCCAAGGAAAGACAATCTAGTAAATGTTGCTGGGAGCCATTGGGTGCAGGCTGCGCAAGATCGATTGCTGTGGAAATTGATGGTGGAGGCCTATGTATAGCAGTGGACGTCATGTGGCTGACATGATGATGAAATTATAGTATTGGAAATAGTTTTGGAAACTCGCAAGATACTCGATAAGGTTCTAACCAGTGTAAGTATCTTCTATCACACGTTCTTGCTCGACTTGCCACAACACAAACAAATCTGAATACGATAAACTTAGACGCAAATTATCAACATAACTGTTTGTAAAGTAATGTCATTTTAATACGACCATACCTACAGACCATGACGTCATTATCACCAAGTATTCAAAAACTACCCACTGTTCATCTAAAAAATAAACTCTAGACCTTATTCTAAAGAGATAGAGTCGGTTTTGTAATTTATTTCCAAACGAGTCGGTATGCTACCTATTGTAGAAAATTTGAGATATCCACTGCAAACTAAGCTTTCTTCCATTGCGATAGGATAGATAATAAACAAGCACATGGTTTTGATAATGACAAAGATTTATCCGCATGCAAAGTGGAAGATGATAAGCTTTATAATGATAGTGATAAGGTTCAAAATGCAATAGCAGGGGATAAAAATTTGGTAGAAGTAAAGTTGGTGATCGCAGAAATCGCTCGATTGTTCCTGAATAGGTGACAATAAGTTTTTTGTTGTTTTTATCTAAGCGTTCATTTCGAGTAGCTTATGGTGAAATCGATGTGATGGGTTTATAAACGATTCCTGATTTTCCCTTTGTGAATACGACTTGTTACTTAAAGTTTTGATTGTTTGAATTCTTACTTACAAACATTATCAATTTCTTATTTTGAGTCTTATGCTATGGAGAAAAGGATTATATTTCATCATCATCATCCACAGCCTGACTTCACCCACTGCTGGGTATAGGCCTCCCTAAGTTTGTGCCATCCACCACGATCCTGCGCTAATGGAACCCATTGACGGCCCGCGACGTGTACAATATCGTATACCCATCTGGCCGCCGGACGTCCTACGTTCCTGTAACCAGATCTGAGCCACCATTCAGTCAATACTCTACCTGTTATCAAAGCGCCTTGCTATGTGTGCTATGTGTATATAAATAAGTTTAATCCAAATCAGCCTAGTGGTAAAGTCGTGATTGAAACACAAAGGGTCATGGGTCCGTCCCCAACTGATGAAATAGGTAATGAAGGAATAAAATTTTATCAAAAACAGCCCAGGGTGGTAAGTGTCGTGATAGAATGAAACATACGCGCAAGCTTTCAGATTTAATCAGATTTATTGGTAATATTACAAACTGTATAGCATCAGTAGGATTTATATCAACTACAACCTAATAATAATCTAATAACTCATAATACAAGACTTTATGATCCAACCAGTTCATTGATCTTAACTGTATGTACCACTATTATTCTGTTATCCTCATTAAACAGACAAATTTATCTCGCTGAATGATTTAGGGTTCCACAAAAACCTAGGAATTATAGCCCATTCGGTGGACGAAGAAAGATGCACGGGACACCGGAGGTTATGCGTTATTCGTGCTTCGCTTTCCAACTTTGATTGAGATGAGACTTGAAAGCATGGTAGGTACCTAATAGGTACTACCTATGTTTCGTATATTATCGTGAATCTATGGATTTTACTTCCCATACTACTAAACTAGAATGAAGGTTCACTTTCCAAAAAAACGGATTTTCAAATGAATTCATTATGGAACCGATGCAACAGTATTGGATTTTAAAGTTTTACACCATTTTAGAATATCGGAAGAAACTTATAAGTAAATGTCGCACACTCGATATCATGTAGATGACAAGTCGCATACGCAAATAAATTGATCCACATTGCGAAAGTCGAATGACTGAAACATAAAATTAATCTGGAATCACGAATTGCGTAAATATCGTGCGATATATCAGTTGAATGTCACAACTTATCGAAATACCCATTACATCAAGTAATACCTTATAGATTCGAAACTCCTGTAATGTAACCACCGATCACATTTCATTACAAGACTATTTTTACTAAGGAAGTGAACAATTTCACTCTGGTAACTGTTTTTCGCACAGAACTGTCAATTCAATAGTGGAAATACTGAGACGTTAGAAACTAGCCGCATTTTCTGACATCATCAGAATTTTTGCTACAGAAAAATGACTGCGGCGCGGCCATATGTGCGATCAGCCGTTATCCTTTTTACAAGATTGTATGAAATGTTTTGTATCTGTCGCTTTCACTCTCCTAAAGAAGTGAGAAGAAAATAATCGGAATGACATCCAATGCTCCTTGTTATTTGTATCAATTAGCGGTTGCAATTTATTGGGGCAAATGTGTTATGACCTCAGACCACCCAGTCAAAATACTTACTAAGAGAGTTTTATGATCGCCGCATTGTATATGCTCACTATGTAACCGAAATTAATGTTGTTTTATAACAAGTAGAGAATCATCAATTAATTTTAATTGTGTAGGTATTATATTTGAAGTGCTTTGCACGAATTTTTGTCTACCTTTGCTAGTAGATGATTATTTAGCGCTGAGTAAGACGGTCAAGACATATTTAATTTTTCTCTGCTCGAAACAATGCCTACACATTATTATACTACGTTTTTCTGTTTTACTTTTCTAGTTCATAGGTTTTTGGAAAAGATCGCTTTTAGCGATAAGCTCATTGCGCAACTACTTGTTATTTTGTGTTTTTGTTATGTGTATTTTGTGTATAACCGCTTTGTAGTCGTTCCTAGATCCACTCGAAAAATAATTACTGCGTTATTTTCGAACGATCTTTATCGTATTTTATTTTTAATTTCCATTTCAGAACCTAAGCTGTTCAGTAAAGTAGGATCAGCTTACACAAGACAATGCAACCTCATATAAGTTTAGCGATAGTGAAGTGAGTGGTGAGGAGTTATTACAGTTTTTTTATGTTTTATTCTATTCTACAATGGACACAGTAATTCAGTTTCAGTTCTAGTTTGACTAGGAGTTTCGTTTCTATCATCTACTCGCCCACCCAAAGATCTACATCTCTCAATCCTAGCTAATGCACGTCTTGTTAAAATAACAACTGTTTACTCGTATCATATAAATCTCGGTGCCGGCAGTTGCCTCGTCTTGAGGAATGGCCGGCTGATATTCGGAACCGACTATTTACGTACTTTCAGGAATCCACATACCTAGCTTTATGAGCAATTTATGATCTGAATTACTGACTGATAATGACAGGCTTACATAATATACTGACGGGCTTTTATATAATAACTTCTGCAAGATATAGGTATTAAATATGTATTTGGACATGCCTCTGACTACCCTCTTAGATATCTTCAAAGATCTGGAAGACATAAATGAGCTGAGAGAATGTCTACCGCGCTTTGAGGACACAGCCGATACAGTTGTGACCCTGTTAACTGATTTACCGATTGATCTGGGAAACAGTGACATTACGTGCACTTTAGGTAAAGGAAGCGGCAAAAGACCACATTGCGAGCTACCTTTTCGTTTGTATTTTTTTGATCCTTACACCCCTCGCAGACTACAGACTTTCTATCGGCCGATAGTTGAGACGGGCTATACTTCTCCATAATTACGAGACGAAGTATATTCCGTCTCAACTATCGGCCGATAGAAAGTCTGTAGTCTGCGAGGGGTCTAAGTGCCATTAACACGATACTATTCTCGGACACCTACCATTCTTTCCTCTTGCATATTCAAACTCAACTGAGAATGGTATCATGTAAAAATCGCTTTAGAAAACTAGTTTGGAGAAAAAACAACCGCATTTTTATATTTTTGAAAAAAGCTACAGTCAAAAGTAAAGTTAGTCTCAAGCGCAGCTGTTTCTAGAGCCACTAGGAACACTTGTCCTAAACCAAAATTGCAAGTTTTTTCCAAAAACTAAAACAATTTTTTCCATACATCTAATTTCAAAAGTAAAATAAAGAATATCAGTTAACATACACAAAAACGTACAATCTGACCAGACATTATACTTCCTTTTCTTGAAGTCGGTGAAAAAAAAAATCCTTACAGTTTTGCATTTTCAGGTGAAAAAGGCGGGCCTTCGCCTACTGCGCTATAGAGGTCTTTATATAATAGGTCTATCAGCGGATGTAACAGATAATAAAAGATTCAAAGTATGCGTTTTAATTATCAAGACACAGCAATCGACTGAAACAGTATCAAGTATTTCCCGAGTAAACAACTCCACGATCGCCCGTGGCGCTGATTGATCTGCGCACACGCACCGACGCGCAAGTTTCCTACCATTGTTCTTGCCAAGTCTACGATACATCGAAGTCTTTGCGGTAATGCTTTACTTTGCAAACAGTTTAAGTGTATTGTTTTTAGTTATGGTTGTTAGATGGTTGCTTAGATTGAGTACCGAGTGGTATATATATAGGTAAGCAAAGTAGGACTTGGTGGTGATGTCTTTTGAATGATAGTTCGCCAGCCGGGACCGACAATTTAACTTGCTGTACCTACAGTCACGATCGGTGACGATCGGTGACGACGGTCGACGGTGGAGTGACGATCTGCGAGAGGCTGCTGGCAGAAGCTGGATGCGTCGAGCCGAGGATAGGGCGCAATGGTGCTCATTAGGGGAGGCCTATGTCCAGCAGTGGACTACTATAGGCTGATGATGATGATGATGATGACCTACAGTCAGCGAGAGATGTTCATGAACAACTGGAGATTTTAAAGCTTCATTTTCTTCATGATTTGTGGAAAAGTTGTGTATTTTTTTCACAAAAGTTAAAATTTTAGTTACAACCCTTCGAGTTTCGAAGATATAGAAGATTCAAAAACACCAAAAGTTCATGTTGAACTTATGTCGCTGACCGTACAAAACACGGAAGCGCTATTGTTGTTGCCACTAGCGGTCACCCATCCATTCTGTGACCACGCACACCGTAGCTTTTTCGATGTTCTTTCAAGAACGATCACGAGCGAATTACACTCCTTAGAAAACTGAAACAAGTAAGGTCATGTGACTTTATGCTAATTTTGGTGACGGAGTTTCGAGGCCGCCCAAAGGCTTCCATCATGGTTTAGCGACTAAACTGGGACTGACATTTTAATATAGTTTCTGAAACACGGAAGTGAAGGGCACGTTAATTGTAAGAAAAGGGAGGCCGATGTAGACCATGCCGAGATAAACTTGTTGTAGAGTGCTGGAGAGACTTCCAGCACCGGGCGACACTCTAGCGAGTTCCTCGCGCTTTTCCGTACCTAACTCGGAACAGATCGTCTTTCTAGTCTAGGCCCACATGATAAACTATCAGAAGCTCAAAGAACTTTTACTAAGACTGAAACCTAACTAAATGGGTTTACAGACCATTCAAATGTCTAGAATCCAGTGAACTAGACGTCTTTGAAGTCTGAACGCTTATCTCTTTCTCTGCAATATTTCACTCGATATCTCGAACGATCAGCTAAGTCGAGTCAATGATCTTGGCCTGTTTAATTAGCGACAATGTATGTGTGAAGCGGAGCTAAGAGATATCAGATAAGCTGTGTGCGTGTGAGTGCGTACTTCGGCTTTCCAATGTTATGCTGCGTGGGTAATGTATTGAGGTGTGGACTTTTATGGCTATATTATTAGCCAAAATACCGCATATTTACAGAAATATAGTATTTATATTAACACGAGCTCATAACGATGAAGTAAATCAGGAAACCCACAGATTTAGCTCCACTCGTATTGACGTTGTCTTTCCTGTGGATAAGATTAGGTAAACTGAGAGAATAGATATTGGGCAAGCCTATTCCATCTCAAACAATTCAAGTACTACAGCGTCCCGTTGAATATAGACATAGATTGCCCCTGACGCTGTATTTTCAAAGTCAAAATCAAAAAGCATTTCAATCTGTAGGACCGCTGGGATTACTTCGAATTGTCTTAAAACTAAGTAATTTTACTCTTGTTCCAACACGGTCTCCAATCATCTAGTCTGTCCCATTTTTGTGGGATCGGCACAACATTTATTCCTTTTGTATTTTCATGGTCTGTTCGCTGCTTGCCCCCTTAGCACTCACCTCATCTTTCACACAATTCATCCATCTCTCTATCGGCCTACCACTTCGCATCCATCTACATTACTACATACCATGTGATCTTCTGAACACAAGGCATTCTTCCCTTCTCATCACAATGCCCTAGTACCTAAAGTCCTCAGTTATTTTCCATTCAGTTTTCCTTCGATAACAACATAATAAGGGCCCTATTCGTGCAGAGCGCTAGACAATATTATCAGCACCTGAGATCTGTCACCACACTTGGTTGATCCCTAATGTCATCTGTAATGCAAGTAATTTCGTTGTGTCATGTGTGCTTGTCACGATTTCTGTTTAATTGTGGGTGACTTGGAGGTAACGACACTGGACGCTAAAGAACTAACAATCATTAAGAAACTGAAATAATGGTTTGAGTAACCTAAAATTGATGACTAGAAAAGGGCTCTGCGGTCCTTTTTCACATCACTTTTCATGAAAAGAAAGTTAAAAAAACCTAATGTTAATCTAGGATATGAATGCTACCTGATGAAAGCTTAAATACCTTTCATTCAAATCATTTCAGTTTCATAGCAGAAGAAGTAACTAGACTCCATACCTACCCACATCCAACCTTCGCTGTTACCTAGTAGTAGCAAGATCTTCTTCTGCTTTGCTTTGCGGTGGAACGATGTAGATTAATAAGTAGGTTTAATATTGATAAATTATACAAGCTTTAGTGATTGTAAGAGCGCCAAAAGGCAAATAAAATTTGTGACTTCATTCTAAGTCTAAACCGCTGTCCATAACTACCATCTCCAAGGATGACTGTTGGTTTTATAATAGTTTCCATTTCAATGTTTCTTATAATTTGTAATTGCCGGATGCCGATAAAGATCACTTATTGTCTTATATTGTTCTGTAATATTGAGAAATAATGATTCGCTACACAATCATTGTCAATGGGAGCCGTGTTGGCTAAGTAGAGCCTTGACTTTTGAACAGGAAATTGTGGGTTCGAATCTCCACTTTGCAATCATAATAGTTTAAGGATTTGTAGTTCATGATAAAAGTGTAAGCTCGAGGCTACACCACAAGGATGACATTAACCGACGTACGCTATCACAAAACCAATGGGTGATCGCTTTTGGCAATAAGCGCTTGTGCTTTGGAAGGCATGTTCAATTGTCGGCCCAGGCTACTGAATCGTTGAGCCATAGCGTAAGTCGTCACGGGCCCTAAAAACTCCGTTAAATGCGTTTCCAATCACTCTTTCATCGTTAAGCTATAGCCGAGGTCAGGCGGCCTAAAAACTCTATTACAAAAGTTGCCCACTCTTCTAAACTTACCACATAAGAGTCAAAACCAAAATATCAAAGTCACATTCGTTCCACATTATTGACTCCAACACATCACGGTTGGCTGGCCGTCGTCTGCCACCCGTCACTCGGCAACTAACCAAAATGGTCATGGGCCATTAGGCCGTAAGGTGAGGGATTGATTGATTCTAGTCATTACCATTTACATGGCCAACCAGCCGTGAAGCATAATGGGGAAGGATTTTATTGACACATCAGGTTTTTTACTAGTCATGGCTTAACTCTGCAGGGTCAGCGTCAGGAGGCAACCTATGCCTTCACTTATCGGAACGCTGTAGTGCCTGGGATTTTGTTTTAAGATGAATTAGGCTTGCTAAACCTTAACATGTTCTTGTCTACAGGAAAGACCAAACCGAGTTTTCCTTCGCCTTTAAATCATGGCTGGTTATAGGAAAATTCAGATAAATTAATCACAAAGAATGTCCAAGGCAAGCGTCGCGTTGAGTTCAGGCATAGGTTGCTTGACGTTGTATTAATCAATATAAAGTGTAGTAAAGATGTGAAGGCCTCATAATTCAACTTAAGATATTTAGGTATGTTGGGCCTGTTCGTACGTATGATGGATATGAAAAGTAAAATTTCTAGTTCGAAAAACACAGGCTATAGATTTAGGAAACATCCGCCAGATTGCACATTCGTCACATCATTTATTTATTCTACATTCATCAGATTTTTTCCATCTTCTCATCCCTACTGCTGGGTCACCTTTCTTTGTGTGCCAACCTTCCATATCCTGCGATCCTTGATTATTTTCCACAAATACACATTCATTATTTTCCACCAATCAGAGTGCTCTCATAAAACAATTTGTTACAACATCCAAATAAAAAACACAAAGTATCAATAGCAATGCATTATACTTTTTAGTGACACTTGCAATAAAGATGAGATACATCGAAGTGCCATTAGCGACACCACTAAGTGGCCATCAAACAGTCACAAAAGGAGTAGACAGGAAGGAAGGCGTCCCGAGCTACCATGCTTTATGCCGGCGCCAGCGGCCCATGACCCCCTCGATCGATGTGTTGGATTTTATGTCGATTATTTTATATTCAATGTTTGACACTAGTATACATTTCTAGCAGTCGGAAGCGTGCCCAAAACACTGGCGGCAAAACCACGTAGAAACCTAGATCAGTTAAGCTATCCTTAAATAGTTTTTCATTACTCTTTTTTTTAACCTATGCTGTCACACTGCTGGGCAAAGGTCTCCCCCAACTCGCTCCAACCATCCCTCTCCTTTGATAGGTTCCACCACCCCCTGTCGAGGTCGTCTCTCCAGCGCTTCCTTGGCCGTCCGCGGCGTCGCCTCTCCTCAGCTGCCAGGTGGTAACAATGTTGGCCCACTTTTCGTTGTGCATCCTCGACCTGCCCAGTCTCACTGGAGCTTTGCTGTTTTGCGCCCTACGTCGGCAATGCCAGTCGTTGAACGCAGCGTGATATTCCGTGCTCGGTCAATCCACTTAAAGCCGAGAATGCTGCGTTCCATTGCTCTCAGGCAAATCTTGAGCTTGGACTTCTGTGCCTCGGTTAACGATCAGGTCTGAGCACCGAAGGTTAGGACGGTCACTACCCTTAGAACGCTAAAATAATTCTATTGTATTTGTTTATAGGTAGATACATTTTTTATTTACTTCTAGGTAAATCATCTGATAAGATTTTTATGTTTCTTGTTCGTTCACGCCAAAACGGCTGAGCGGATTTAGATAATAAAAGTAGCTTATACCCTGGATAACGCATAGGCTTTTAATCTCGGTAAAAATTAAGGTAACACCTCATAGCTTAGCTACTAGTTCTTCAAATTCAATTCAATTTATTCATAAAAACATATTAAGTACACAAAATAACAATTATTATAAATAATTTACTCCGAGCCCTGCACTAAGCTAGGTCTGTATCAAAGGCTCTGGACTGGAGTAACTTGATCCAAAGATGTCAGTGATCCAAGGTTGTCAATGGTAAAAAAGGATGGTAGCAAGACCAGTTAACTCTGAAATAAGTTTCATATTATAGACAGTTTTGCCATTTACACAAAAACCAGTGATATTGCGTTGTGATTCCCGTGACCCTGGCTTTCCTCCTCATTTACTGTACAATTGCTCTCATTACCGAGCCCAACCAACCAGAAACATGTGACGTGCGAGGAAACCGCATTCTGAAGAGGATGTGCTTAATGGCAAGATTTGATTGATAGGTAAAGCGATTTTGAATTTCTTTGTGTCTTCGATGCAAAGTTTAATAAATAAATAAATAATGCTAGTATTAGTATTCTTCAGTTAGTATTCTTATAGGCGGCGATCCTGTCACGTATGGAATACTAACTTCTGCAAGATGTGGGCATGTATCATATATGTATTTGCACATGCCTCTGACTACCCCCTTAGACATCTTCAAAGGATCTGGAATACATAAAAAGATCTGAGAGAATGTCTACCGTGCCTTGGGGATACAGTCGTGACCCTGTTTGAATAATGCTGGATATTTTCACACAAAAGTACCCTAAACCGACGAGCATGTATGAAGAATGTAATGAGAGTGAATGAGGCGAAAGTTGTGTGTCAGGATCGTAGCGACTGGAGAACCGTGGTCTCTGCCTACCCCTTTGGGAAAGAGGCGTGACTTTATGTATGTATGTATGTATGTATTTTCACACAGCATCATCTAGCCCCAAACTAGTCAAAGCTTTTACTATGGGAACCAGATAACTGATACTTTTATACTTTTTGTATGCATTTTGTACATACATATTGTAGATCATATAAAAAACCGCCATCTAAATTGAAGACCTGACAAAGTTTCACACAAGTTATTTACATGTTTTAAAACAGGTTTGTAAAGATACAAATAAATAAAATATTATCAAAGGTGACGACACGGATGCCAATAAAATTATGGAAATTATTTAATAGATCACTTTGCGAATAAAATATTTTGATAGCTTTAAAGTTGAAAAAAAATAAGCTCACGACTGATATTTTTTTAGATCAATTCACTTAAATTTTCAGTTAAGTACCTTAGCTTAGCTTATTCCATTTAATACTTATATACTTTATGTTTCTAATTAAACTGAAAAATACATACATATTATACATAGAAACACCCAGACATCCCCCTTAGACATCTTCAAAGGATCTGGAATATAAAGATCTGAGAGAATGTCTACCGCGCCTTGGGGATACAGTCGTGACCCCTGTTGTGTGTGTTTTTGTTACACCCAGACCAGAGATAAATATTTCCAGATCATACAAACATTTATCCCACTGCGGGGATCGAACCCGCAACCTTCGTCCCAAGCGGGCTTTCACCCGCTGCGCCACAGAGGTCATCATACATGCAGATGCTGTCACGACAGTTTCATAAAGGCACTTGTCTTGCTGAAGACTGCTGTCAGACACAGTGTCTAACATTTCTCGGTGAGGTTTGCTTGTAGGAAACGCGGCTTTAAGTCTTTCGATGTTTGCAAAGTCATAGCATTTCACTAGTCAAACTTTGAGTCATCATGTAACTTAATATTCAATTAATTTATAGATAAGCATCTCTTTACCATATTTTCTGAACTTTCGACTTTTAATCGCTCTTTTAAATCTTGTAATGGCGTAAAATTGTCTTTAATCGTCCGACGTGCTTGAAAAATTCACAAATAATTTGTATAATCGCTTTTATTTTCTTACAAATAAAGTTCGAAATGATACCAATATGTGTTTATATCATACTTGCTCAGTAACTAGGGATTACTATGGTGGAAAGTCTCCTTGTAAATTGGTGTTTGCAATTCAAGGCAACATTACGTCGCACTATGCTTGAATTGTAATGTTCACATTACAGTTCAAGCTATGCAAAACTCCTTGGTAAACAATCTCTTTTCTTATAAAATGGTAAGAAAAGTTTTTACTGAAAAAAAAAACACTGAACATGGCGGCATTTAATTTCCATACATTTCAAACTAGGTATGCAAAACTCCTTGGAACTCAGCCGTAAAAAAAATTGAAAACTATTTACGAAAAAAAAAATTGAAATGGCGGCATTTCATTTGATCTGAAAGTTTGTGAATTCTCACGATCTTGGTTCTCTTTCCAGGATATATCTCAAGAGATCTTGGGATAAATCCTGGAATGAGCCAAGTAATATGAAAGGCAGACATTATAGAAAAATTCAGGTAAATATCCCAATAAAGCCATGGTTTTTTAAAATTAAACTCTCTAAACGTGCTACTACTACTCTCATTAGAATGCGCCTGGGGCACTCGTGTACCCCAGCACATCTGGCAAGAATGAAAATAATTCCCGATCCGACCTGCACTTGTGGAGATGAATTTGGTGACCTAAATCATATTTTCTTTGCTTGTCCACAGTATGACCATGCCTCTTTCTTTTGTGATCTCCTATCTTGTAATGTTCCTCTACCAACTAATATTACTATTCTTCTTTCTTCTCTAGATTCTAATATATATAATTGTTTAGCTTCTTTTATTTGTAACAATAATATAAATATTTAAATTAAAAGTTCTTATACCTATACCTATTCATATTTTTAGATTACTTATATATTCATACTTACTAATACCTACCCTACCAGTATCCATTACCTCTCCTGATCCCGTCCTAGTCCGTGATTATTTTATAAACTTACGGTTTCCCTAATTTTTGAAAAATGGCGCATGCAATAATAGTGCGAAGCCAGGAAAAAAAAAAAAAAAAAAAAAAAAAAAAGTTTGTGAAGTTTGTTCGTAAAGTGATTTAAGTTATTTACAACAATGTCAAGCACTTCATCAGATGATGAAACTTGACATTGGCAGAATTATACTTAATTGTGTAGAAAGCCATTAAATAAAAGAAGAAGAAGAAGAAAAAGGAGGAGAGCCTGATTTTTGTTTGCTTGAAGCAGAACAATCTCTAAATTTGCTAATTATTCTAATTAAAATTTCATTTTGCATTACCAATGTTTTATTTACCTCGCAAGAATGATATAAAGTAGAATGCTTACCTCGGTTGCAAGTAGCTATTACACCCTCGAACTATATTCACCCTCGCTCGCTGCGCTCGCTCGTGTGACTAAATATCTCGGGTGCACGCGATCCATTAGCGCCCTATGCGAGCTGCGCTCGCACTGGCGCCAAATTGGATCTTGTTCTGTAATAGCTTACTTACGTCCCTTGTGTAACAATCTACTATTATAGAATTTTATTAAGATTTTGGCTAGTTTTATAAAAATAAAAACGCTTAAATCTTTATGTCTAATTCTGGTTCACACCATCAATTCCAACTCTAATTGCTTTATTATTTGGCTTCTATTCTAGATGATATTCATTATAATAATTTAATGTTAATTTACAATAACAATCTGATAAAATTCAAAATTCACAGGTGTCTACTTTTGTGGTGTGTGCTTGTTATGAAGGTTGCGGGTTTGATTTTTGCAGAACTTTTTATGTGGTCTGCCAATATTTTACTTGGCTCTTCTATGCAAAACAAAAAAATGTATTTGAGTTATATCAAATTCAAAGTCAAAAATCATTTATTCAGTAGAATCACACAGGGATCACTTAGAATAGTCTTAAAACTATTTTTACTCCTGTTCTTTCGCGACCAATACCGTGAAGAATCAGGGCAACAAACACGGTCTGGGGCCTAGCATTCTTTTAGGTGATCCATGGATCCATTGAGTTGGAGCAAGTCCCAAGCTTTTTTGTCATCCAAATAATCAGATATCTTATAATAGGCTTTTTTACAGAGATTACGTTTAATTGTATTTTGTTTATTTCTAAGCGAATCTCTGGGACCCATATTGTAAATTGCTCGAACAGCCCTCGATCATTTATCAGTCATGTGGTTTTCATAACTAAAAGTCGGGCTGAGCCTAGGTGATGTTTTGAAAATGTCCAGCAGTTTAGTAAATAAACAAAATGACAAAGTTATTCAATACTTCATGTATGAAGAATGTAATGAGAGTGAATGAGGCGAAAGTTGTGTGTCAGGATCGTAGCGAGTGGAGATCCGTGGACTCTGCCTACCCCTTTGGGAAAGAGGCGTGATTTTATGTATGTATGTATTCAATACTAGCGCAATACTAGCTTCGCCAACTTGGCGAAGTTGGCGAAGCTAGACCAAGAGGCTGGTGTAGATAGCTACACCTATTCCAAGTTACATCCAAATCGATTCACTTTAGGCGTGATTGAAACACAAACATACAAACATCTTTAACAAAAACAAGTAGGTAGGTACTAAAACAACAATAGTTCACTAAGAATGATGTGCACAGTCCTTAAGTACCTGTGTTATTTCATCAAACACGTCCTGTGTAGGTATACCTAATTCAATTATCTACTTCGCAGGCTTAATAGTAATCCACTTAGTTGCTAATAGGTTAACCTCAAAGGCAACATGATCAGCAATGCGGTCGCAATGCGTCAGGCCGTGTGAACTCCAGAATTGATATCATTGCAAAAGGAAACTATTTTATACTAGCTTCTGCGCGTGGCTTCGCCCGCGTAGTACCAACATTTTGAATAGCCTATATCCTATGCCTGGCTATGGACGGACCAAGTGAAGGCAGCGCTGGACAGACCCTTAAATGAGTGCACCAGAAAGACCACCATCCGAGACGAATGGCGCAGAATTGTGAAGCGAGCCACACAGCTCCCGACCTGACGACCACGACCACTCTGTCAAGAGTGCAATGACTAAGAAGAAGAATATGCTACTCCAGGTCACGATGTACACCTATACCAAGTTTCACCCAAATCGGTTTACTGGTTTAGGAGTGATTGATGCACAAACATACAATATCCAAACATCTAAACAAACAAACTTTCAGCTTTATTATATGATTGGGACTAGCTGTGCTCTGTGGTGTTACGCACTGCCCAACTCTAAGGTAAAATAAGTTCATATGAGTCAGTGGCCAACTCTAGTGACGGCATTTTTAGGCCGCCTTAAGGCCTCTGTCATGGCTGGGACCGAACAATTTAACGTGCCCTCCGAAGCACGGAAGCGCTCAGATGAAAATGCCACTGGCGGTCATCCATCCAGAACGTTGCTTACTTTCGACGATCAATCAAGAACGGACTAAGTAAGACGATTCCAGACTGTATCTATCTCTGTGCCTTCAACCCAAATCCAGTCAGTAGTTTTTGTGTGGAAGAGTTACAAACATCCAAACATCCTCACTAACTTTCGCTATAATATTAGGATAATTTAAACTCCTGATTCATCCTAACCACCTGATCTTTGCTCCTTATTACTGAGTGTTAAGATTGAGATTCCTTAATTTTTTCTTGTTTTAGTAATTCGGGGTTTCCTAGATTGTCTAGCCAGATGTCGGTGTCGGATTACTTGTTATTAGTCATCTTCACCTTGTGGCTTCTGTTTGTGACTGGTTCTTTGAAGGTCACTTGTTTGGTTTGTCTGAGTAGTGTCTAGTAATATCAAACTACGCTTTACTTTTTTTTTTACAAAAAATTATGTACAACTCTTTTTCAGGCAACTTTGGTGATAAACTAGATAAGAAATGGACCGCCCGAAAGTTGATGAACAATTCAGCCAAACATTAAGAAATGAAAAGTCTTATTAAAATTTTTGATTCCAATGGGATTCGAACCCGCGCCAATCAGACGATCCTCCTAAAGCCGGAATAACCGGTGCTCAACCGATAAATATGAGCATATCAAGAATTTCGAATCTGACGTCAGGGGTTCCGTCGCCGAGTGGTTGAAGGCACTCCGGCTTTAGGAGGATCGTCTGATCGTCGCGTATCTTCAGAATCCTAAACGACGACGTTTACACCGTATCTTGACACCGCTGCGTAATGTTACGTTACGACACACATCACACCTAACTATAGTCGGTCCAACTTAATAGGCCACATTTGACGTTTGTCAGTTTGAGCTTTCTAGTGAGGTGACCTTCTTAAAAACTTCGATTATGTTCGAAGTCCGTATCGATTCATTCACATGAATTAAAATTTATCGCCAGGTAAACCGTAAACTAGAGTAGGTAAGATCAGTTAAAAAAAACCGGGTCTGAAAAAAATAGCACACCAAGAACGCAAAGTCACTTTGCACAACGATCAAGACTGCGTCACAACTCCATTACTTATTTATTTTGATGAAAATTGTTCAAAGTTTATGGTTGTCATGTCAAACAGAGAAAAAAAGTTTTTATGCGATATTCCCGTTGTCCTTTTACAAAAGTACTTTTTGGTATTTAGTAACGTTTTTCGGGATAAATAAGTTTATTTAAAAAAAAAAACAATAAGTATTTAATGCGCCATCATCATCATTAAAGGTGAAATATTCCCTTACGAGAAATCATTTCATTCGTGTCAAAGAGAACAAGGGTTTACTGACGCAACATTGTAACAACGTTCAGTTCTCTCGAAAACAGAAATTGTTCTGAAACATAATATGTTTGGATGGTGTAATAAGGAAATAAATCATAAAATTACCTTCTTTTGTCGTTAAGACAAATAAATTATTTAACCGCAATTGAAAAAAAGTTAAGCAATTGTGCAGTACTAACTTCGATAAAATAGTAGTATTTTATGCCCGCCTGTACAAAGTTACGTTGTTAAATTTTGATGAAATGTCAAATGTGGCCTATTAAAATGGACCGACTAAATAACTGGATTCCATGATGCGGGAAGCCTAAAACCATATTCACGATTAAAATTGGGATACTTCTTGATTTTGATTCCCTCGCGTACTATCCTTTTGTAGTAACGAGCCTCGCTGGCAAGAATCTTGGGATCAAAAATAAAATAAAATTGCGAAATAAAATAAGGTACGCGATAAATCCGTTTACTTAATACATAACCCTTTACATGTATCTAATTTCCACGAACAATCGAAAATCAATGCCACACAACAATAGACCCACGCGCCTTACAAAAAGAAAGAAGAAATTATGTCAAATAGCGACTGTCAAAGTATAATGGTCGCTGGAAGTATGTCAAACGTCAAATTAGACGTCTGCTTTCCTGTCGTTACAATAGAAACATGAACGTCATTCAGCTCAACTTACACTGTATTGTAACCTCAGAATTGGATAATCTAAGATTGTAGTCAAAGTCAAAGTCAAAGTCAAAATCATTTATCCAGTAGGACCGCTGGGATCACTTAGAATAGTCTTAAAACTAATTTTACTCCTGTTCTTTCGCGACCAATACCGTGAAGAATCAGGGCAACAAACACGGTATGGTGCCTATCATTCTTTTAGGTGATCCATGGATCCATTGAGTTGGAGCAAGTCCCAAGCTTTTTTGGACACTGGTAACTGACGACTTTCGCATACTGTCGACTTTGAGGGTGGCTGCTTGATTTGACATCGGCTCCTCTCGTCCACGTATCGAAGACGCCTTTTTGGAGTTAATTATATCTAATCTCGTTGATAGCAAAAAGCTCGGCTTAGAATCTTGCTAGATTCTCGCTTCGAAAGAAATGTTATAATTATGTTGGTGCTGTTGTTGAGAAGTCACAAAGAGCAAGATCATGCTATCATTGAATCATTACATTTTCCTAGCATTATCCACCAGAGTTGGCCTCTAAAGTCATACAAACTCAGCAAAATGGTTCCACCTACGGTGTAACACATTTTTCTGCAGCCACACATTTTTCTGGGACAAAACTGACTTATTGAATTTGCTATTGAGAAAAATGCGGCATGAAAGTTGCTTATCATGAAATAACATTTGAACATTTTATACGTTCATAAACATTCAAGAAGTCTATTTAGATTATATTTATTATAAAACACAAACACAGTTGTAACTTAGACATAAATAAATGCACCCAAAAAATTTCATTACTTTCGACTCACGACCTAGTCGATCCTCGAACACGCTTTTGCAACTGATGCAATCGACGAAATGGTTCGTTGATAAGAGTATAATAGTATTTCACAGTTTTTGTCGTGTGTGACATCTTTAAATGACCTAATTAGAAATTGAAAAATGAAAAGTCATAATCAAAATTTTCGATTACGGATTCGATCCTCCTAAAGCCGGAGTGCCTTACCGCTCGGCCACAGAACCCTAGTCGTAACAATCGTTTTTTTTTATATTAAGCTCAAGTATTAAGTGTGGTTTAACACATTATCCCAAAAAGTAAGCTAAACCTATGAGTGTAATTTATATAGTTTTTTTTTTCATTCTGTCCGTTGATCGTCAAACAGACACGCATCAATAAGTATTTGTGTATATTTTACGTGTATTGAATGCATACTAATGTCCATCGAATAGGAATATTCAAAATACAGTGGAATTTTAATACAATGTTGGGATACGCTCCAGCGCACTATGTTCCCAATCGCCAATCTGAGCGGACAAAAAGGGTAATCGCATATTATCGATTGAAATAGCTTATCCGCTAGCAAAAACCCTCACGATCACGATTCTAAACTTAGTTTTGTGAAAACACGATTATCTACTGAGATTTTCTTCGTGCAGTGCCAAAATGTGGGTACTTTTAG
Organism: Epirrhoe alternata; assembly: GCA_963565295.1. Taxonomy (NCBI): domain Eukaryota; kingdom Metazoa; phylum Arthropoda; class Insecta; order Lepidoptera; family Geometridae; genus Epirrhoe; species Epirrhoe alternata. The sequence goes on along the minus strand of OY751396.1, from coordinate 9,585,987 downwards.
CAAAATTATTATGTTTTCTGTGTTTTACTCGTTAACTCCTCACAGTGATTACGAAAAAGGTTCTCATATTTTTAGTTATGGATCGTGAAATAGATAATAAGTAGTATATTTTTTCATTAAAGCCTTAGCAAATATATATTCTATTGCTGCAATATATGCAGTTAAACATGAGAGTTAGCAAATTTTATTACATTTTTCATGTATCGGAGACAAAAAGTGACATGTACCCACTTGTACCCAGGCTGTATTTTTTATATATTATAGCCTCATTTATGCTCTTTAATATTCTGTAAAGTAGAAGCAGCACAAGAGAGTACAACTTTCAGTTTTTCTTTTTTTTTCATTTGGAGATCCTTGTTTTTGTAACAAGGAGGGAGTTTTACGAAGCATGCCTGAGGCATGCTAAATTGAAAAATATGCTCGTTTGCTCGAATTTATATTGCGTAAATTTGATTTGGATAATGTAGCACAAAGTACCATATGGAATTAGCAAACGATCATAGCGCGAATCACCAGAAAAGTGGGTTCAATGTGCCAAAGACAGAGATATATTTGAAAAAATAATGACGGTTTCTAATTGGCTTAAAGGGGAAGATACCTATCAAGTTTAATGTTGCATATCATCTGCAACAAGAGTCTGCATCATCATCAGCAGAGGAAACTACCCCGAGTAGGTACTCCGAGACCAGGATGCCCAAAAATTAATTTTGAGCAAGCATCATATAAACAAAAAAAGACGAGTAGATCAATTAAGTAATCCAGTCACGGTCTATACCATTATTAACATTAGCTGCTCACATATCTATGATATTTCAGGTAGGTACCTACTAATCGTGATGCTGCAGGTCTGATGAAGCCTACACGGAGACCTTTTGGATTGTATAATTTACAAAAGAAACCGGTGGGATACTTCTGATGTACGATGAGCAAATACAAGCATTTTGAAAGACATTGATGTCGACTCTGATCCAAGAAGTTGGATCGTGTCCCTAAAGAAAAGCGTATGATGACGTGTTCAAAAATTTTGGATTTCATCCGAAAAGTACGACATGAAAATAGTATGATTCACATCTGATTGTGAGTTGCCTAGCTTTGAGGATTCTGATTAGGTACCTACTTTTGTAAATAAATAAAGGTTAAATTGATAATTAAGTCTTAATTTTTCACAAGCAATTGTACAAAAGCATTAAAATGTAGTGTAAGTGGTAAAAAATCCATAATTATCTAATAACTCTATAAACCAATTTAGCTTGACCCCTCATCCCTAACAAAATGTTTGTAAGAAAAGGCCAATATATACTGGTTTCTAGTTTTAGAGCTATTTCTACTTGTTTTTTTAAAGTATGTATTTTTTTTTTATAAATTATGATTAAACATAACGTATAGAGTCCATTAAAAGCAAAAAATAATTTTGTCCGCTCAGATTGGCGATTGGGAACATAGTGCAGCGGTTAGAAAGGGCCGGTTGAGACACACTGCTTTTTAGTTCTTGTTGAATTCTTACATTTGAATTTTAGTAAAATAAAATCGCTTAATATTATGATGGATGGATTGTGTGAAAGATTACATGTTACTCATGTAATCGGCTGTTACTTAAGGATAGTTTCTGGCATGCGAGCGGCGATTTGTTCTAGGCAATAATACGAGTATGCTCGCCTAGTATAAACAAATGCTTCGAGCCTCACCTCTCGCCTGTCATACTCGCATTCGAGAATCCCTTGAATAATACGAGTTTCTGTCTGCAGGAGAGACTCGAATGGCGAGTCTCGCCTTTCAAGTTTCTCGCCGCTCGCATGCGAGAAACTCTCCTAGTGTAACAGCCGCTTTAGAAGTGAGTGAATAAGAGAAGTGAAGAAGTATAGAAGAAGAAGTGAGTGCTGAAATGACGACTGATAGAGAGAAATGGAAGAAGAGTAGGTACATATTTTGTGCCGACCCCACATAAAGTGGGAAAATGGCAGAATGATGATGATACGAATCAAGAAAGCGCTGTACAATAAAAGCAAACTTTGTCTCGAAAGATTGATAGGTACTGTTGGTTTTTGATTTTTTATAAAGGCCTAAGGCTTTGGTCACGCACACAAATGTTCAGAGAAGTTTCATGTTACGACTGTTTAGGCTGTGTGAGTAAATGCTCGACATTTTCTCCAGCGCTATGTCCCAAATCTCTCACATTATGGCCCACACATCGGCCCCGGTCAATCAGTTGGACAATTATCGGAGGCAAGCGGAGCGTGGCTAACCACTGCACTATTCAAATCATTTCCTAATCGCTAAATACAGATGTGTCAAATACATTTTTTTATATTCGGAAACAATTATTATTTATACTTTAGCCTAATTTTAACTTTATGGTTTACACAGCTTCAGGAGTTGCATCATCATCGCAGCCATCTAGCGTCCACTGCTGAACATGGCCATCGATTTCTCGATCGATCTTGTGCAGCCTGCACCCAACGGCTCCCAGCAACCTTTACAAGATCGTCTTTCATTCTAGTGGGAGGCCGTCGTCTGCTGCGATATCCTGTGCGTGGCTTCCACTCGAGAACTTTTCTGCCCCAACGGCCATCAGTTCTACGAGCTATGTGCCCCGCCCACTGCCACTTCAGGAGTCTACCAGGGCTAATTTAAACTGCAGTGAGAATAAAGATTACGCATTACCAAAATTCAAGTTGGGAGCTAGTTGCACAAGCCTTGTCCCTCAACCCTGATTGCACTGATCCTCCAAAGTATCAAATTGGTCGTGAAATAGCATTAATTGATATGAATGTGACTAGTGTAGAGTTATTTTTTTATGGGAGAGGGAGAGGGAACCCAGAAAAATATGAATAAACTTTTAACAAAATAATTTTAATCATTATATTTACTTGCTTAGTTTTAAAGCTCAGTTTCATAAATGTTATGCCACATCAGAACCAATACTAACTTCGCAGGTCTCGGTTCACGGAGCACTGACAACTGATGATACACTGATGATAGGGTTTGCGACAAATTGATTGATATGTCCTTCCACTCGCTTTGTTTGAGAATGCACTGTTTCATCCTTTGATACAACTTTTTGCATTAAGTGAATGAAGGAATGAATGAAAAAAAGCTTTATTGCAATACAATTACAATGTTTAGAACCTTAATGTAAAACACTTAATACAGGTGCAATTGGCGGTCATATCGCTAGACCGCGATTTCTTCCAAGTGTATCCTTTTCAATAATTTTTGGATAAAATATTTGATGGGTTGCGCGTCTTGTGCCCTCAATGCAGTGCTCGACATGGAGTCGTTGTCTTTGCCTGTACCTACTTATTACATTTGCATTTATAAATAAGAAAAATAATCAAATTATTATCAATACGAATAATAAGCCCAATTCAATTCCATGTGAACTCTACTGAAATCATTCATTATTACGAACAAAATAACTATTGCGGCAACTTAAGTTTCTAACAATAGCTGACATGTTCCGTTTCGTAAGTTAAGCCTGTTCAATTTTATTGTACTTTGACAATGGATTGCGATAAAATTGCCGTCAACCTTCAGATTGTACCTTTACTTCTTAGGACACTTATTATTGGGTTGTATTATAGTTGAAAGTAACTGTAGAACGAAACCGCGACTCGGCAAACGTAGTGTAGGGCGCCCTCCGGCCAGGTGGAGTGACGATCTGCGAAAGGCTGCTGGCAGAAGCTGGATGCGTCGAGCTGAGGACAGGGTGCTATGTCTAGCAGTGGACTGCTATAGGCTGATGATGATGGTGATGATGATGTAGAACGAAAAGAGCCTCTTCGAGGTGCATTCAAAATTTTACAACAATGATTGATAATGCTACAGTAATACTACGAGGGATATTGACATCACGTGATCACGGGTAAGTTTGTTGCCCAAAGCTTTGCAGATAAATTAAATTATAAAAATCCCCGCTCGAGCATTGTGAATGAGAATGAATGCATAAGAATTCTTTATTGTATAGCATAAACAAAGAAACATAATAACTATATATAACAACTAAGTATTTATGAACAATGGGCTGCCTAGTCGCTAATGAGCGATTTCTTTTGACCAACCATTGTGATTGGTCAATAATAATATGCCTTATCACGTGATGCCTACGTCCTGTGTATCAACCTATATTAACCATACTAACAGTGACATGACAAGAAAATGAATGAAAACCATTTCTTAGGACTGCTCATTTGGTGATGCCTCGAAATACAATCCAAAAGTTATGAGCATTGGATCATTGTAGCATGAGCTCTAAACGATGAAGTTTTTTTAGACTGTGGAAGACAGCAGTTATTCAAAATGGATAATTCCAAGTTATAGCCTCAACTGACCACTTAGCCTTGGACTAGCGGTGCGTAAACTTAAATTTTTAATTACATTTGAAATTCCGGAATTGGCCCTCCGATACACTCCGTCGATACAAGCAGTCGTTTAGATCGTATCTACCCCCGTGTTAGATCGGAGTAGCCATGCGTAAACGCAGCAATTATAGACTGGTAGCGACATCTGTTGGTGATTGGACGATTCATTTGAATTTAGAACCAGATTTTCAAGAAGATATTTTTATCTGTGGTTTTGCTAACTGTTAACTAACTTTTTACATCGGTAAGGAGGTGCAAATAGGTATTGACTAATTTGTGGCCAGACATCTTCAAGGATCTCACCTGGTTGATATTCCACTTATTAGAACTAAGCGCTTTCAAAGTTCTTTCATCATGCGCACTGCAAAAATGTGGAATCAGCTTCCCGCGTCTGTATTTCCGTTGAGCTATGACCCTGTTGTTTTCAAGAAGAGAGTTAATAGGCATTTTCTGGGTAGGCTCGCTCCATCGTAGACCTTATTCTTGCCTATGTTAGTTCGAGGTCAAGAGCCGACCCATTCATCATAAAAAAGGAATCTGTAATACCTACTTACTTACATTAAAACATGGTGAGATAATGTACACCGCACCTTAGGCATAATTTAACTATACTAATTCAGATGTATGCATACCTTAGGTACCTACCTATGCAATTTAAATATTATGTAAGTAAATACTAACGAATATAATTTAACTTATATTTTTTTTCTGTGATTGTGATTGTTATTTTTAGGCTAAGCAAGTACTAATATAGTTAAGAGTAATTAATAAACAACTTTTATTTATTTTCTATTTTTATTAGATACCTATGAGTCGTTGGTATTTTTTTATCAAACAGCATTTTTCAACATTAACTCAGGTTACTTGCAATAAGGAAGCAAAGGTAAACAGTTGCATTCAACCCCTTCATCCTATTCTCTATCTTATACCGTTAACAAAAGGTGCATTTCACAATGCAATTCTGTTACAGTTGCACAAACATTGGACGCATTATTTAATATAGTTTTATAAAGTATGTGTTCAGAGGAGCGAGGCTATCTGGAAACTAATCGTCGCCTGTAATGATTGTAGCTTTCCGTAATTATTTCGAGCTGTCTACCTCTTCGGGTTAGTTGCACTGGATGTGGCACTTAAAAAAAAATTCAGTTAGTGCATCCACCTACAACTTAATTTTAACATCTGAATAGAGGTATAGACTCAAGCAGCTGTTACAAAAGGAGAGTTTCTCGCATGCGAGCAGCGATTTCTTCTAGGCATATGGTCACCTTTTTTTTATACCGTCAGAAAATCCATTATGGATACTATGGATACCCTGCCGCCGTGGGGACAGCGGAAGGGTTATGTCGGACTCTCACCGACTAAAAACTGACGTATGGCCTGCCTCCATGCATGTCAAGTCCCCTATTTGGCAGGGGATACCACTCCGCCCCCTTACGGGGGGACAGGCGGTGCGGGACGGCATGGTCACCTAGTGTAGTCAAATGCTTCGAGCCTCGCCTCTCGAATACGATACTAGCAATCTAAGCTTTCTACTAAAAGTAGTCTTTTTACGACTACCGCAGGTGAGACTCGAATGGCGAGTTTTGCCGAGAGATAATCGCACACGATTTTTCGCCGCTCACATGCGAGAAACTCTTCTTGTGTAACAGCCGCTTAATAAAAGACTGTATCCCACCAAAAACGTTGCATTTAAAATTGACTGCCAAGACTCTACATTACACTCTAAAAAAGTAAGGAGATCTCTACTAGTAGAGCCCCTAGTTGAGCTCCGGTTTGTGCTGCGTGTCAAGCCTGTCCCAAGCCTAAAATATATCTACAGCTCTGAGTTCTCAACCTGCCTCCAACGGCTCTGAACTACTCTAGGCCTAAGATTATTCCTGATCCTACCCCACTTTAGCTTGACTTTTAGTTTTAAGATGGATCACCTTAAAGATTGATAGGCCCCAAACCGTGTTTCTTGCCCTGATTCTTCACGGTATTGTTCACGAAAGAACAGGAGTAAAATTAGTTCTAAGACTATTCTAAGTGATCCCAGCGGTCCTACTGAATAAATGCTTTTTGACTTTGACTTCTATCTCTAATACTGACACCAGAGTCGCGTTCAGAAAAAGCAATAGGAATTGTCTTCCGGCGGTGTATAAATCATCTTAAGATGTAAAATACATACACACATACATAAAATCACGCCTCTTTCCCAAAGGGGTAGGCAGAGACCACCAATCTCCACTCGCTACGATCCTGACACACAACTTTCGCCTCATTCACTCTCATTACATTCTTCATACATGCTCGTCAGTTTAGGGTAATTTTGACCTGGCCCTTCTCCAAAATGTCGCCAATTTGATCTAAGAAGGTTCACCTAGGTCTTCCCCTTCCAACTGTCCCATAGATGTAAAAGCTTTTTTTTTTGCTCCTGATGATCATAACTACCACATCCAGCATCACCACGAGATATTTCATTACGGTAATCGTAATTTTTACGTAATAGCAGCGTGATAGTATCGTGATTGCGACTGCTGCTGATTGCTAAACGCTGCGGCTTGGCTTACCCACGCTCCTGGACCTGGATCTATGATGCGGAATTAAGAAATGATTGCAGGATCTGCGGCTTCTCGAATATCATGCGCTGGCAACACTTTCAATTTATTTATTTTTGAGATTTTATAGCAAGAAAACTAAGATGTAAATGAGGTTTTTGCTACGAACAAGTCTCGAAAAGTCGAATACGAAAAAATGTCTGCAAATAATGTAGGTAGGTAAACATATTTGTTCCGCCCCGAGAATCAAATTTGCGTCTCAGCCGAGCATTCACTGATTCATCCGCTAAGCTAACGAGTTTGTCACCATCTTAGATTACTATTTTTAACCTCAATTATCTACTTGTGTTACTCATAGGTGTCGATTAAACTGATCAAAATGGCCGATAATTTTTTACGACGCATAAAATGGCGGAGCTGTCAAAATGTCACCAGCCTTTATGGCAACCGGCTTTATACGTAAATCACTCTGATATTCATATTTGATACCTAAACCTGGGGTTTTATAAAATTATAGCCATTTCTTGGAAACTTTGAGTTGTGATGTGACGAGTTGTGTACAAGCGAGTGGACAAGTGCTTTTGAAATAATTTGAACAGTTTGATGCGTTTACTAAATTGGTTTGCATTACCTACTATTGCCGATGCCTGATAATGCCTGAAAAGCCTTACCTACTTAAAACTGGAGGAATAGAACGGCGTTGTTGCCAAGATAGAGTTTCTCTCAGATTCATTTTAAGTTCAAAAATAAACACAAATAATGATAACTACTATTATGCTTATTAATTTATTTTATAATGACATTAACATAAGTACCTACTAATTTAAATTATAATGAATTAACTACTAAGTACCTTAAAATTTGAATGCCTCAAATTTTGGCAGGACATAGAATGGACAAATAGACTAATTTGAAGACCTTATTCTATCACATGTGTTCGTGCAAATAAATTTCATTTATCATTTAGCTAGTAGCTTTCCATACGTGACTATTTGCAAGCCCATTGCCATACATACATCGGCCTTTAAGCACTGAATAATAGCTAACAGTCGGTACATTAAAAAATCGATAAATATATAGTTAAATGATAATTTATAAGCAGATGCTTACCATTAATTAAATACCTACCAAAGAATGATTTAAAACCCGATAGCTTTAAAACCTATTTAATCAGGCATGTATGCAAATCTATACAGGTGCTCAAACTAAGGGTGTAAAAGTACAGCTGGGTATAAAAACAAGGACTTTTCCCCACGGCTGTACCACGTACACTCGCGTACACTTTCAAGATGCCGCAAGAGATATGACAGTATCGTATGTGTGTTACTGTAAAATTGGTTGTCGACGATGACACAGACACCGTTCACACTATCGAATAACTAGAGAGTGTTTTACTAATTGCCAACATTATCTTTATTCGGGAACGTTAAACGCCGAAGTCATATAAGTACAGTTAAGACGCCGACGGTCAAACCTTACAATACCGAATGGTTGATCTAAATTCAAAATACTGAAAATTATTAGCGAATTAGTATTTTGGGCACACTAGAAAATGGATTTATTCACTGGGAAAAGATGTTGCCGTCCACGAATTTTCATAACAGGAATCCGTATTAAAGACAAAGTGAAAAAAATACATAGTAGAAGAAAAAACACAGCTGAGCACAAAATATACAAATAAAGAAAAAAAAAAAGATATATTGTATTGTATACAGGGTGTAAAAAGACGTCTACCGAAGCCGAAAGGGGTAGGTACAGCATACCAATAGACAACCAAATCCAAAAGGATTTTCCGAAATATGCTCTAAATCCGGAGAAAACAGCGTTTGAAGAGTACTGTTTGCGTATGTTTTGGGCGCATTTTTTTACGTAGATTGCTGGATTTTGAGTTTTAAATGTTTTTTTCTTTTATAAATGTAATTATTAGGTAGGTATGGTCTTATTATGTTGTAATAGTAGTAAATAGCCGAAAATAACATAGCATGACGAAGCTAAGTCAAAAAATTTTTTTGCGTTTTTTTTTCGCTAAATATGTTTAGAATCATGGTCTGATTACAACCCCTCAGTTTTCGGTAGCAGTCTTTTTACACCCTGTATACACAACAAACAATAAAAACCAAACATTTGAGTAGTATACCTAAAATGAGTAAAAAAACTAAAAGGAAAACAGCATTTTGTGTATCACATAGACGCTTTTTTTTTAATTAGCAAGCTGAAGTGGCAGTGGGCTGGCCATATCTGCCGAAGAACCGATAACTGCTGGGGTAAACGAGTTCTTGAGTGGAGACCGCGACTCTGCAAATGTAGTGTAGGACGCCCTCCAGGTGGAGTGACGATCTGCGAAAGGCTGCTGGCAGAAGCTGGATGCATCGAGCTGAGGACAGGGTGCAATAGCGCTTATTAGGGGAGGCCTATGTCCAGCAGTGGACTGCTATTAGGCTGATGATGATGATGAGGGTTTCTCAAACTTATGGCAACAGTACCTACCTCAAGGTATTAAGGTTTTTTATTTCACTATGAATGAGCGCCATTGCGCCCTGTCCTCAGCTCGACGCATCCAGCTTCTGCCAGCAGCCTTTCGCAGATCGTCACTCCACCTGGCCGGAGGGAGAAACCCTGCAATAAACAATTTCTTTTAATAGACAGCAATATACAGTTTTCACAAAAAGCCGCAAAGTGAAGTGACCGGTATTAGTTTGGCGTCAACGCGTCTGATTTTCTGACTACAAGCAGCAGATACAATCTTGATGTTATTTGAGTTTCAAGAAATTGCGACTTCTTAATGTTTATCGCTTTATTAGTAGTTTTAATTGCTAGACTAATGGTGAGATAGTTGAGAAATTAGCATCTGAGATTAGTTGGGATTCAAACATTTTTGGTGTCATAGAAAATATGATTTCGAAAGGCATAGAATATTTATTCCTGTCACGCACATGAAAATTAAAAGTGAAAGAAAAAGAAGCCAAAAATGAGTTTTTTTTAATAATGTCAGTCTTAAGTTCTTTCAAACCAGTGTTTCGAAAGTATTTGATGTGCGCCGCATAAAGGTTATTTTTGTGCACTTGATAAATGTCATGTTTTCAAACTTGTAAGGTTCTACCAATGTTGAGTGGCAAAGTGCGTACTAAATATAATATTTTTGGCAGAGAAACTCATTCTTACACGACTGGATTTGAATCTGGATTTGAAACCTTAGAATTGGAAAGCGAGGCGCTACGTTACCAACACTATTAGCCCCCTCGCAGACTGCAGACTTTCTATCGGCCGATAATTGAGACGGAATATACTTCGGCTCGTAATGAGTATGGAGAAGTATAGCGCGTCTCAAACATCGGCCGATAGAAAGCCTGCGAGGGGGCTTAACGGGATATCTTCCGCTGAAATTTTGGAAAACTCTAAAACCACTTTCAATCATGGTAAATATCCCGTTATTTGTGTTGGAAAGTACTTTTATCCATAACAAATACAATTGCGTCCGAATTTAAATAAGAACACGTAAAACTTTAATCTGATAACTTCGACCTGCAATAATTACAATGAAATTATTATTTTGCACATTCGCGTACGAAAATACTTTTATTTCTGCACCAATTTTAATTATTTTTGCGACGATAATTATTCGATTTGCATAGGAATTCGTTTCTTCACACTATGCTACCGAATGCCGAGTTTATTTTAAAATATTTTATATTCTTAATTAGTTTATACTAACTTTTGAATGTGGCTTCGGTCGACTGGAAAGTGCTTGCTATATAAAGTTATAATTATTTAAAAAACTAAACGAACTTTACTTAATATTATTTTATAAAAAGGAATAATATGAAAAATATTTTTACTCATCACATCAAGGTGTAAAATATGAATGCGAAAAGGATGGATGGATGATTGTTGCTCTTTTACACAAAAAAGCGCTGATAAAAATCGATAAAAATCATCGAAAATCTTTATTAGATGATTTACAAAGCTTCAAGTGTCCTTGAGATTGATAAGGAAAGTCAGATGGGCGGGGCACTTGGCCAGACAGGACGACAACCGATGGACCAAGGCGGCTACCGAGTAGTGGCCGAGAGATATACGGCAGCCTTGAGGCAGACCACCTGCCTGATGGTCAGACGACATTGCGAGGGCGATAGAAGAGCAGTAGATCCGGCTGGCACAAAACCGCCTGGAGTGGCGTGGAAGAGAAGAGGCCTATACCCAACAGTGGGTTTACCAGCTAGATAAGTAGATAGTTTCCATTCCTGTTTTGCAGAAGCATTTCACACGTGATTGGTTGCTAGTCCAGCCCTTTAAACAGTATCGAAAAGCATATTAAACAAAAAATATCGAACAATTCTAATCGGCGATCACACGATCGTAGATAGAGACATAAAATTTTATTGTTCTTCGAACTCGACGACGAGATTTTTAATGGTTTAATGAAAAAACTTAGAGAACCCGTTTCGATTTTTGATAAAATCGCTCAAAAGCACGTACGGGCCGTTCTCAGAAAGCTGGCTCGCGTCTCACCGGTGCATATAAAGAGTCATTAATATGTTGTTATTGCTTTAGCCACAGCTAAGGATAATAGTACACTTAACTAATCATCAGCGACTATTTTACAATCTACACAATCTCCAATCAAAAGCTCTATAACTGCCAATGCTGTTTCGGCGAATAGCTATTCAATCACCAGCGTCCAAGGCCGTGTTTCCAGTTCCCATCTGCAAGAAAACTTCCGCGAGAAATTTTTGACGGATGCAGGACAATGCTGACATGAAAATTTCGTGACAGCACTTGCTACGGGAATTATTTCACGCACAAGGAGACCACAGCAAACTATAAACCATTTTAATCCTAGAGTAACACAGCTCATTTTAGCTAAACACTGATATCAAGTCACACAGACCAAAGTAATTGATTTGAAACGATAATGTCTGAATTACGGTGAGGTAGATCGGATCAACAAGCCTAATGAATGTGAGTGCATCTACTGGTTTTAGTGTTCGACAAATGAGGTTATGTTTAATCTTCATGACACTTCATGATAAAACTTACGATGGCATTGGGTTTCATCATAGCTGCCTTTAGGGTCGATTCACACATGACGGAAGATCCGTCGCGGATTATCGGTCGCGGAACGCCAGAACTGACAAATGTATAGAAAAACACTCGACCGTTCACACTCGACGGACTAACGTATCATCCGTCGAGTGTGAACGGTCGAGTTTTTTTCTATACATTTGTCAGTTCTGGCGTTCCGCGACCGATAATCCGCGACGGATCTTCCGTCAGATGTGAATCGACCCTTACACGTACAGATTAGAACGCGGGAAACGGGACCGTTTCATCTTTTAGTTCGAACAGTGCCTCTAAATATCAGGACAATTTTATACGTTCCTATCCGCACATCCATTCGTGGTTTTGAACTCAGTTCAGCGCGGTCCAATCTTTTAAACGCCGCTGTGCAAATCATCTTGATCTATGAGCATCTAAACTAACTAGTTTTGACGAGCCTCAATTCTCTTTGACTGGCTCCCCACTGGAGCTTGACTTGTAGTTTTAAGATGGATCACCTAAAAGAATGACCGGCCCCAAACCGTGTTTGCTGCTGATTCTTCACGGTATTGGTCGTGAAAGAACAGGAGTAAAATTAGTTCTAAGACTATTCTAAGTGATCCCAGCGGTCCTACTGATCTAGTAACCACAAAATAAAGGATTTTCTTTGAGGCAGACTCACACTATCTAAACCTCATTTAACGTCATGAGTCAAAAATCAAAACTAGCACACGTTCGGGATTCAAACCCTTTTTACTGACACCCAGCCGGTTGGGTCGAAAGTCAAGAACCTTCAGTAGATGTCATTAAATGGTACATTCGAACACATTTTATTGCGCCACGGTGAAAATTTAGTGCCAAAAGGGTTTACATAATTACTCTTTGGAATTTCAGATCGATAGGCCTAAGCAATTAAAATTAAGTGTTAAATGGGGTATTCTGAAATTATTGTCTTCGCTGTCAAGTGTTCTGGGATAATTTTCACATTAAATGCATCTACTGTCTGCGACGACTATAATCCAATGATTTCTAGCAAAGAGATCTTTGAATCTTGTTCACTTTTAACTTTAGTATTTCATCAGTTTGTGGACATAGTAAAAATATAAACGGTATTATTATTATTATTTAATAAAAAAAAATTTAATAGACAGGCAGCTCTCAGAGCTGATGCGTGTATATCTTAGTCCTTGTCAGTGCGCTTTAAATATTTGTCCATTCTATTCTTGAAAGAGTTCACTGAGGGGGCACTTATCACTGACTCTGGTAACCGGTTCCAGTGGTATATTAATAATTTATCCAGCAAAATGCATAGATAAAACTAATGTTTACCTTAAATCAGTTGAAGATGACGCGGCAGACCTAGGGAAAGTTAGCTGATCGGGACGCATTCGAGAAAGACTGGCAAACCGTGGTTTTGCACTGCAGGGAGTTGAAGATAAAGAGGCAGACTTACCAAGCAGTGCTCATGTTAAAAAGCGCCATTTACACGACAAATCTCGCATACCATTCTTGCTGTTTTCTGTTGAGTTTTAGTATGCAAGAGGTTGACGTGTAAATGGGACTTTAAGGAACAAATGGAACTAAGATGATAATGGTAAAGGATTTGAGCTGACCAGCAACCAAATCGTTCAGCATCGGAGAACGTCAACTGATGCTAACATCCAAAACATCTAAACAAAAACACAATGAACCATTACAAGGTATTACCATAAGACTTCTGCGGCAAACTTTGCCGGTATATATCACCACTCCTTGACTGTTAATAGCCGATAGGATTTTCTGTCGACTCCTGGGGTAGAATTCGGGAACTCATTAGGGGTATAATTTTCGTTGTAATAAACACGACGCGATAAATATCAACCCCCTTTATTTATGTTGTAGGGTAGCGTCTGGGCTGTTAAAGGGTTTTTTGGAGACAAATTTAGATGCCGACCGTATGGTAAGATTGTAGGGAGCTTGTTGGCTACTGCATACTAGCCTTTCATGGTAGAAAATGGATTGGGAAGGAAGGAGTACCTATGTGTTTTGGGTTGAAAATATCTATTGGGATGAAAAATCTTGGAGAGAGATTGTCAATGAAGCAATGTTCTGTGCGGCTACAAAGTGAATGGGTGACCGCTTGTGGCATAATCATCAAAGCGCTTTTCTATGCTTTGGAAGGCATGTCAAATTTTGTCAAAGTCAAAAAGCATTTTATTCAGTAGGACCGCTGGGATCACTTAGAATAATCTTACAACTAATTTTACCCCTGTTCTTGCGCGACCAATACCGTGAATAATCAGGGCAACGAACACGGTTTGGGGCCTAGCGTTCTTTTAGGTGATCTTAAGCCATGACGCAGTTGGCTTCTAATTAATACAAACCTACTGAGTTACTTGTTGTATTATTGAATGAGTATTAAACACACGTCAAATTCAAAATAATCTTCTAAAACAAACTCATTTAAACAGATTCTTGAACATTTAAAAATCAAAGTTGTTTTATTTATAATCAAAAGAAATTATACCGCCAATTCCAAAGCTGGCACATTTCCATGATTTAAAAATAATTAACGTGCATCCGAATTTATAAACACATTTTTATAACTCACATTTTATTGAAAATGCAGTCAAAGCTCAATATTTATAAATCCGAACGCTAAAATAACTCTACCCAAGGTAATTTAATTTCATAAATTTATTTGTCTTCGAGAACTTTTTTATTGGCCATTAATAATGTTATATTCGCAGTTTTGATAATACTTTGCGCATTTATATAAAATACTTTTCATAACACGTTATCTGGTGATAAGAAATTATGAAACTTTAAAACGTCGGCGTGGCTGGTCAATATTCGTCCCAGAGAGTTTGTTTTGATGGAACATAACCGCATGTTCTATAGATATTTGTTCCGGGTCTGGGTGTACCATGGTAATTGTAACCATGCACTCAAGCAATATTGTAAGCACTATAGCCTCTTATAAAGGAATAGGTTCCTGACGCTGGCTGTGTCATCTGGTATAGATGTAGGTAAAGTCAGATAGCCCTGACATAAGAAATCTGCGCTTCGTTATGAGTGACTGGATCGAAGGTCTCAGCAGAATAACAGCGCTCACCTGTCATCTGAATGAAAAACGCTGATTTGAGATCTTTTTGCTGCTGCACACAACACTGTTAAGAAGCTTTCCCCGTATTGTTTTTACTTTACCTATATTTATTTTTTACACGTACCTACCTAAAACGTGTGCCATCCTTTTTATTGATTGGTGTATTGTTTTTTTTTCTGCGTACTGATGTGTAGGTATGTGTACATAAGCAAGCTATAAATGGCTAAATAAAGTTTAGGTAACTCCTAGTATTTCAACAGTTATAAATTAACCTCCTGAATAGCGCAAAATTTACGAGCACCACAATATTTGCATCGTTCGATTAAGATCCAGTATTGATCGGTGACTCCCTCTAGGGGGTAGTCCAGGAAAGTCTGCTCTACAATTTATGTTCGCAAGGGTTGCGGCGATTCGATTTATGCCCATCTTATCTATCTTATCTAAGGACTTTTATTTGCATAGACAAAGGAGTTTGTATTTTAACTGCACACAAAGTTCTATGTCCGAAGAAATAATAAACGAAACGGGATCATGACTGTATCCCCAGGGCACGGTAGACACTCTCTGATCAAGTCACTCAAGATCCTTTAAAGATGTCAGAATTGGATGGTCAGAGCTTCGATCAACAATATTACAGATTTAGGGTCAGCGCAGCAAAACCGTCCTCGGTAAATAACAGCTCGAGCTGTCGTTTTTCGTGATGAATGACCGTAAGTCTAAGATAATGTTTATAGGATTTGTTACTTTATTACTAGGTGCAAAGGGTGAAATCGGTTATACTTAGAACTTTTTTGTCACGTGGACAGAATTTAGCATTGATCTTTCATGTCGTTGATCAAAGGGTCAGAGTCAAGTCAAAGCATGTTTGGTTTGGTAAATGCCTACACACAAGTTATACAGAAGTTAGAATTCCACACGTGACAGGTTGCAATCCTAAAATAACTATACTATACATAGTCCACTTGTTATTCCAGAATAGTGAAGTTATTTCCGAGATTATGCGAGTAAAACCGTAGAATGCAGCTACTAAAACATAAGAGAGACATAAAACACGACCCAAACATCATCGGCGGCTTTTAAAATAACTTTTTGACCATAAACAGGTGTATTATATCCGTTTTTACGAGCGGACGGTACTTTATCGATATTTATATCGATTTTATCGTTCTATCGATTCGAAAAGTTTCACAAAATAAGTTATTGTTTAAGAACAGGGAGATGTGTTCAACTAGATATAGATTGAATTTTACTCATTGTAAAGTATGAACATAACAGGCACTTATTAAATTCTGTGAATAAGATTTGGGATAGATTTTTGCAGTTAGATTCAACGCTATAAGGGTGGTCGCACAGTCCAGCCGAAATGCTGCTGACGTCAGAAGCGAGCCGCATTTTCTGACGTCATCAGCATTTTTTGTATAGAAAAATGACTGTGGCACGTACGACGCGGACGGGTGTGCGATCAGATTAAAAGTAATCGTTTTTTTAATTTACGTAGGAATAAAGCCGCACATAGCTGTTAAAAATTTAAATAAAGTTTGATATGCTAGTAAAAGTAAGTTCGTAAGAGTCAGTGGCCAACCCTGGTGACGGAGTTTTTAGGCCGCCTAAAGGCCTCCGTCATGGCTTAACGACTTAAATAGCCGGGACCGACAATTTAACGTGCCCTCCGAAGCACGGAAGCGCTCAGATGAAAATGCCACTGGCGGTCACCCATCCACTTACAGACCGTTTCGAACGTTGCTTAACTTCGACGATCTATCAAGAACGACTAAGCAAGCACGACCACGAGCGCTTCTATAGATATAGTTGAGAAAGGTTACAGATATGCTGTGCTGTAACTTTTGTTCCATAGCCAACTCAACACAACTCTCATTGTATTGATTTTCTTTACGATTATGACTCGCATATTTAAAGTTTTCGAATTAAAATATTCATTTTTGGTTTCGAATAAAATAAAACACCGATACGGATGCTGTAATCATTATTTCTGTAATAATGATAAAATAATACTCATTGCATCTTAGTTTCGGATAATTGTTATTGATATTGTGTCGTAAAATTTGATGTTTTCTCGTAAACAACAATGAGGAGATAGACAACATATTTTTTTCTATAAAATATTTTTTTTTTATTTCAGACCCATTCCCTGGTCCATATCATAACATAAATTAATTATTCATTCATACAATTACATTGGAAAAAGGGCAGAAGATGATGATGATGATGACGGGTTTAATTATCTATCTACTTATGACACACATAGGTCAGTGGTAACTAACCTAACCTTTTTTTTTTTTTTTTTTTTTTTTTTTTTTATAACGTCAGAAAATCCATTATGGATACCCTGCCGCCGTGGGGACAGCGGAAGGGTTATGTCGGACTCTCACCGACTAAAAACTGACGCGTGGCCTGCCTCCATGCATGTCAAGGGGCTCCGCGATCTCCTACGGAACACAGCGGTGCCCCTCTCGCATTTTGCCTAAGCACTGTCCCGGGAATGGCACCCACAGCCACGCCCGGCACCCTCGCGGTGCTTACGGCAGCGCTCGCCACAGAGCGCCGCCGCCCTCCCGGGGTCCGCATCATGGACAGTCGAAGTCCCCACTTCAACCACCCGCGGACCCGGAAAGTCCCCTGTTTGGCAGGGGATACCACTCCGCCCCCTCACGGGGGGGCAGGCGGTGCGGGACGGCCGTTAGCGCCCCGCCTCCGCCTCCTTCTCCGAGCGGGATCGGCCCTCTCACGATCCCGCTCAGCCGCCTCTTTCTGGACCAGAACGGCTTCACAGAAAGAGGCCACGGCCCTCCAGGCCGTGTCGTCTGCCAGCATAGCTGCTACTACGCTTGGCAGACTGAGATCCTGCCCGATCCTGGTGACCAAGACTCTACGCTCCGCGCACCACGCCGAGCAGTGCTCCAACGTGTGCTGAGCGGAGTCGAGGTCTGACCCGCAGTGGTGACATTGTGGTGTCGGTTCGCGCCCGATCCTACTCAGGTACTCACCGAAACAACCGTGTCCGGTGAGTACCTGAGTAAGTCTATAGGTGACGTTCCCATATTCCCTTCCCAGCCAGGCTTCGAAGTTTGGCGCCACTGCGCCGACGATGCGTTGGCGCGAGCTCCGCGGCTCGTCGAGCCGCTCGCGCCACATCCCGAGCGCACGCCGGCGCTCCTGCACCCGCACTTCAGTAGGCGCGGCTCCGCTCCCATCGTCCTGGCGGAGACGAACGTACACACGTGCGTCCATCGCCGCCAAGATGTCAAGGGGCGGGAACCGCGCCAAGATGGTCGCCGCCTCGAACGAGATGGTCCGGTATCCTCGCGCGATTCGAATGGCCATAGGACGCTGTAGGCTGCTGTAGAGCTGCCTGTAGCGCCTAACACCCGTCAGCCTCCCCGACCAGACGGGCGCTCCGTAGAGGGCCATCGATCGCACGACCCCGCCATACAGGCGGCGAACACCCTCCCTGGGTCCCCCGAGATTGGGCAGCAGTCTGTGCAGAGCACCCACTACCCTCTGGATCCGGGGGACGGAGCGACTGAAGTGCTCCCCGAAGTCCCAGCGACTGTCCAGAGTGAGGCCAAGGTACTTGAGGTACGGCCCCACCTGGACGTCAACGTCACCTACGCAAACCGACAAGCTGGGTGGTTCCCTCCCCCTCGGGAGTTTGTGGAACCATAGCGCTTCGGTCTTGTGAGGCGCTATCCGTAGACCCAGCTCGTGGATCTTGTCCACGACACATGCCACCCCTATATCGGCGAGCTCTTTGGTCCTGTCGAAGGAGTCTCCGCCCGCAAGTACGAGTGTATCGTCCGCGTAGCAGACCACTCGTACGCTGGGTGGGAGATCGACGCGCAAGACCGCATCGTACGCGAGGTTCCATAGGAGGGGGCCTAACACGGACCCCTGCGGAACCCCACACGACACCTCCCTCCGTACAAGGGTACCGTCCCTGCCCACATACTGCACACATCTGTCGCGCAGGTAGGCGCCGACTATGCGCTGCAGGTAGAGGGGCGCTCCGTGATACACGAGCGCCTCCCTGATCGCCCTCCAGGGCAAGGAGTTGAACGCGTTCACGATGTCCAAGGACACCGCCAGCACGCTCCCGCCCCGGGACACTACCTGGTCCGACAGTGTACGGACGCAGAGAATCGCGTCCACTGTCGAACGCGCACGTCGGAAACCAAACTGGTAATCCGACATGTCGGGACCTTCCCGCGACAGATGCGAGCATAGACGGTCGGCAATTATTCTCTCGAACAATTTGCCGACCTCGTCCAGCAGGCAGATGGGACGGTACGCGGAGGGACAGTCTGCGGCCCTGCCGTCCTTCTTCAAGAGGACCAACCTTGCCTCCTTCCAATCCTGGGGGAAAACACCGGTGCGGAGGCAGCCGTCAAACAGCCGCCTCAGCCTGTCCCCCAGTCCGGCGGATAGAGCCAGCGCCAAGGCCCGACCCGGAATCCCGTCAGGGCCAGGCGCTGTATTACGAGCCTTGAGACGCTTAACGGCTCGGTCCAACTCCTCGTCAGATACCCCCAATTCATCGACCCAGATGGTCGGGTCCGACGAAGACACGGGGGCATGGGGACTATCCTGGACCCTAGGGAAGAGCGTATCAACCACTCCCCCTACGAACACAGGGTCCAGGGTTTCCGTCAAAGGAGGGACCCATGGTCGGAGCTTGCCCAGTACAACCTTGTACGGGCGGCCCCAGGGGTCCCTCTCCAGTCCCTCGAGGAGTTCGCTCCATGACCGAGACCTGGCGTCCGCTATAGCGGTTTGGAGCGCCTTGGTAGCGTCTCGGTAGGCCCTGTATGCTCCATCCACCTCTTCGGCAAGGGCTCGCCTTCTTCTCCGGGTCCTAGTGTACTCGCGTCGGGAGCGCAGACACGCCTCGCGTAATCGCGTGAGCTCGACCGACCACCAATACACCGCCCGGAACTGGGTGGGCGTGGTTCGGGGCATAGATGCGTCGCAGATCGACGTCATCATTGTCCGGAACCAGGCCGCTTCAGTATCAGGATCGGGCAGGATCTCATGGCCTTCCGGCCAGGCCGCGACGATGGCGGCGGCTTCGAGCAGATCTCTGTCGAGCCGCTTGAGGGACCATCGTCGCGGCGGGCTGCTGTCACGGCGGGACGCACGGTCGGGGGGACGGAGGGCCACATCTAGGAAGATGTGGCGGTGGTCGGATAAAGTGACCACATCCTCCGCCACTCTCCATCCCGACACCAGGTGGGTGGCCGAGGGAGTCGCCCATGTAAGGTCCACGATCGACTCCCCCTGCCACCGCACGCATGTGCTTACGGACCCCTGGTTGAGTAACCGGAGGTCCATACCCGCCGCCCATTCCACAATGGTTCTTCCCCTTATATTGTCCTGGCGACTCCCCCACTCACGATGGTGAGCGTTGAAGTCGCCCAGGACAAGGACGGGACGCGGAAGGCACCTGCGAATGCAGTTTCCCACCGCGTCCAAGTACGCCTCGTAAGCAGCGAGGGTACAGTTGGGGGAAATGTAGCAGCCCACAACGGCTAGGTGACCCCATTCCGTAGCCACGAAACCCTGTCCCTTCTCCAGAAGGGTACAGGAGGGGTCACCCTGGCCACCGCCCCAGTAAATGGTGACGAGACCCGATGCGTCCCCGAACCAGCGAGGATGGTCCGGGATACGGTAGGGCTCGCTCACTACGGCAAGGCCAACCGAGTACTGCGCGAACGTCTGCAGGACCAGGTCCTGAGCCGCCCGGCAGTTCATGAGGTTGGCCTGGATGACTCGTATGGTGTGATCCATTACGAGGCATCCATGCCTTCCTGGGGCGGGGCTTCTTGGCCCGACTGGGCGGCCCCCTTTGTTGGGGCCGCCCTGCCTTCCGGTGCTGGGGCCGAGGGAGGAGAGGCTCTCCTCTTGCCACTAGGACGGGAGCACTTCTTGCTCCCCATCCTGTGGTCGGCCTTACAACCCTTGTCAGCGCACAGTGGACATTTGTGCGGCCGCGTGCATTGGTTCGCCCTGTGGTCGGGCTCGCCACACGCGTAGCACAGGTTTGTGCGGTCCACCGTGCTCTGACACGTGCTGCGTACGTGCCCGTACTCCAAGCACCGGAAGCACTGGAGTGGTCTCGAGGTCAAGAAGTCGACCCGAGACCTTACCCAGCCGACGACGACGTGTTTCGCCGCTGCTAGCTTCCGCACGGAAGCTAGTGGACATCGGACCCATACCGTGCCCAGGGCAGTGGGTGAGCGGCGAATGTCGCCCACCCGCACGTCGTTCACCGAGCAGCCTCCGGCCTCGGCGACAGCAGTCTGCACCTCTTGGGGTGTGACGCTGTCGTCGAGATCTTTCAGGCGCAGCTCCCCCGTCTTCACCGGGCGCGCAACACGCACGCCCAGATCAGCGAGGGCTACGCCCATGCGCTCGGCTAGTCGGTCGGCCTTTGAGGCGCAGTCAGGCCCAGACACCTCCAGGATAAGCCCTCCAGTTATTGCCTTTTTGGAGCGGAGCTGGTCCACCCCATATTCGGCCAACTTAATTCGCGCCTTTGCAGCCGCCATGACCGCGGCGAGGGTGATGTCCGAACCCTCCGGAACAGTCACCGTAATCGCCGCGGACGTCGGTGGCCGAGCTGGTTTAGGCGCGGAGCCCCCTTTCCTGCCACTGCCAGTCTTCTTGCCGGTCCCTTTGTCGGTCTTCGCATTGGCCTTCTGACCAGCAGTTTGCCCGGTCTTCTGGCCGCCGCTTGAGCCAACCTTCGGGCCTGCCTTTGGAGCAGGCGGAGGGGTCTTCTCTTGGGGCTTCTTCGCCCCCTTCGCTTTTCTACCCACCACTTTCGTCCATGGTGCCTCTGGCGCCTCGGCCTCGGCATTCCGCGACGGAGCGGGTGGTGGGTTTGATGAATGCGAAGGACGGTTGCCCTTCGCTTTCATAGCCGGCCCCTTTGAGGGTCCCGGAGTTTCGGGAGCAGCGCTCGACCTCTGGGGTTGGGATGGCTGGGCAATGCGCGCAGCCGACATCCTTACGTCGATAAAAGCGCCGATGCGCTCCATCAGCCGACCTTCCCAGTCCGGTCCACTGGCGGCAGCTGTAGGTGTCGCCGGTTGGGCCGAGGGTGCTACGCTGGTATCCTTGGCCCCCATGGCCAGAGTCAGCTGCTCCACTTTCTTGGAGAGGTCGGCGATCTGCGACCGCAGCTCCCGGTTCTCCTTCTCGAGCCGCTCCACATTAGCATCCATGGCGGTGCGCTGAGTGAGCTCCACCATGACCGCATGCGCCCTCCGCGCCGATGTCCGCAGACCCTTGATATAATCGCCGCGCAAATTTTTAGATTTGTCGGCGATCTTTTCAACGGTCTGCAGCTCAACCGTCATGCAGGCCACCAACTCCTCTGTCGAGTGCGCCTGCATTTCATCCCCCAACAAATCTACCGAGGGCAATTTGGCCTTCGATTTTATCTTTGCCGGGGCAACAAGGGGGTCAAAGACGTCATCTTCCTCATCCTCCTTGCTTTTTAGGAAGGCTTTTTTCCCCTCCGGATTGGGGCCACCTTCCAGCGCCTTCCCACTTCGCTTTCGTGCTGAAAACGAAAAAACCCTCGATGCTGTCGAAGCTTGAGAGGAGACAGACACGATGGAGCAGTCTGACTCCTCTCCTCCACTGGTAAGCATTGCCGGCGTCGCCGGCCTTCTAAAAGCAGACCTGCAGCTGCGGGTCCTGCCCTCCTCAACACGTGGCCCGAGAGCCACCTGGCATTCGCTGCCTTCCTCTACGCCTTGACGGCCACCATCCTCTTTTTTATTGTTTTTATTTTTCTCCATTTTTATACCCACGAGAAATAGGGAATTATTCGGTCACCCCGACCAGTGCCCTTGTAGCCGGGGAAGCCTAAAATTCGCCACGGGGGTCGGCTGGTACCCTGGCTAGGACGCGGTAGGAGGCGGAACATCCGTCCGCCCAGACCGGAGGACTCACTCTCACCCAGACAGGAGAAAGTAAGTCTCCCGATCTAAACCTTGTCGCCGCGTCCACCGAACTAGTTTCGGGTGATTTTTTAAAGAGGTTGTCTTCCTCGCGGCCCGGGCGACCAAGCCAAGGCCCTCGTTCCCGCTAGAACCCGAAGGCTCATCGTTGCGGGGTTACGAGTTTGAGTGGCTGGCCGCGGGAGTAATTAAACTCAAACCGCGACCCGCCCGACGGTAGGGTTAGTACACGCCGGACACCAACTCCAGAAGCGCCATGAGGCGCATCCCTCCACGACCGCTCCATCCACTGCGCCCTCTGCTAGACCAGAGGGACGCGCGGAGAAGCCCTCCTCACAATCCATCCTCCTCCGCAAACGGACTTGGACAGTAAATCCTCGCTGACTCCGCCGCCCTTCGCTTTACAGCGATGGGACGCGTGGAGCAGCACCGCTTACTCCTCCTCCTAAAAGGACTTGGAGCAGCACACCTACCTCGGACTCCTATTCGCTTCACCGTGTGATCAGCATGATCAGCCACCGGTTACTGAGCCCCCCCATCGCGTCAAGATTGGAGTCCATCGGGGGGGAACTAACCTAACCTAACCTAACCTATACCTGGTAATGACTGAGTCTAAAATAAATAAATAATGCTGGACATTTCACACAGCATCATCTAGCCCCAAACTAAGCAAAGCTTGCACTATGGGAACCAGATAACTGATATACTACTTATATACTTTTTAGTCTATGAACTTAGGGATATTAGTTTGGTGACAGAGTTCGTAGACCGCGCGAAAGACATTCAAATGTCGTTGGTTCGAGTCCTGGTTTTATTTAAACATATTTTTATCCTGAAAAACCTCATCTATGTTTGATAAGAGCTTTATTAAATCTCTTTTGATATTAACATAACTTTACTTGAACCAGCGCTATCTAAAGATCGTTGCAAACAATCTTTAATACTATTAAAAACTATTTATAGTATTGTTTCCATCTTTAAATTCTAAAAGTATCATCATTATCGACTCGCATCGTTATATTTATCGTTATCGTTATTATCGGTCGTTATAACGTTACAAACGGTCGGACAGACAGATATTTTCACATTAATCGTATTTATTGCTGTTACCTGCGCGTTGAGACCTCACAGACCTCTAAATAAGACTTTGTATTGATATACGCGTTTTGAAGTAAAATGACCATTCGAAGAGTTGCCATATTCAGTTACTTATCGCCTACGATCTAAGTTAATATAAAACTTAGTTACGTTTATTAGTTTCTTCGATTTGCTGATTACAGATTATTGCAAGTTGTTAATATTAATTACTTAATGAAAATAATTACTTAGGAATACCTTCTTAGTTCTAAAATAAATAAGCTTAGTGAGTATCATCTTGGATTGAAAATAATGCTGGACTTTCCACACAGCATCATCTAGCCCCAAAGTAAGCAGAGCTTGTGTTAGGGTTATTACATGATTGATATACTACTTATATACTTTTTGTTCGTAAATACATACATATTATACAGAGAACACGCCCAGACCCGAGACAAGTAACTGTAGATCATACAAATATTTGTCCCACGGCGGGGCTCGAACCCGCAACCTACGTCGCGGGCCTTCGCCCACTGCGCTACAGAGGTCGTCAAATATAGCTTCTGCGTGATGGATTTTAGACAATTTTTTACAAAGAAACTATGCGGGCCAAAATGGTATTTATATTTTTCGCCAGCATATCCCGGTTATCAGCGTGTCCCGGCAGTCATTCTTGAATAAAAAACGTTAAACGTGGTCATATGGATGGTTGATGACTTTAAAGTTACATTAAATAAATAAATAAGAACTTTATTAAGGACACAATTTTACATTGAATAAGTTAACTTAGGTGCTAGGTTTCGATAAAGTAATGTCCTACAATCGGCGGTCTTATCGCTCGAGGCAATATCTTCCAGACAACCGTTTAACTATGCTAGTAATATTAAAACTAGATAAAATGTAAGAGAACAGACACCATATTGTACGAGAAAATAGATCACAATTTCTATTCAATTATTCAGTTGAGTAGTCATTGAATTTATACAGTTACTAGTATAATGTTTATTACAAGTTTGGTTGAATGATCAAAACATTCCACTGATGAAGTCAATGTACCAAACAAATGTGAATTGTCGAAGGGACATCGACTGGCACATCCTTATTACGAACACGTCCTAATGGCGTGTTGATTATTAATTAAAAATAATTACGATTACGACCATATTCAATGACTCTGGTGTTACAGCTATTAACGTTTAGGGATGGGATGTGTTAACTAGGTAAAATCGATATCGATTCAATATTTTTTTTATTCTCTGTAGAGCATTATCATATGTTTGAAAATTTAATCAAATCTAATCAAATCAATCATTTATTTGCAGAATACAGTACATAATAATGTCAAGATCAATTTAAAGTGATATTGATTTTTAAAAACTTTCTTAATAACTTAGGAGATTCCTATGGTAATCAGTCAGTTTTTGTAGGCACTACCGGCGCAGTGGTCTATTGGTCTTTTAAATTTTGTTGGTTGGCAGGAGCGAAATCCCAGCAATGGGTGATACGGGGTTGTTTTTAATCTTCTTTTCTTAGTTCTTATTATGGTATCGGAATTCTAGAATGACTGCAATCAACCATAATTTAAAACAATATTCTCAATCTCAACTATCGATAACAATCAATAGTCTCTCCCATCCCTACTCCCAGTTCTAATTAAGGCATCGGCCGTGCACCGAATGTGTGTAATCAAGCTACCAGCCGCCACTTGTTTGCTTTGTTGGCTGCGCAGGCGCATCGTGTTACTGGTATTGGCTGTTTAGGTTAATTGACATCATTGATATGAATATTGGTATCTTGAAGGCCTTTTATTATCTGAGAGGTTCTTTATTGTGTGTGTATGTGATCAAATGTTTTATCTATTTACCTAACTTCAATCTTGATATCTGATTACATGTATTTGGATGAGAAAAAAGCTTGGGACTTGCTCCAACTCAATGGATCCATGGATCACCTAAAAGAATGATCAACCAAATCGTTTGTTGCCCTGATTCTTCACGGTATTGGTCGCGAAAGAACAGGAGTAAAATTAGTTATTATTTTTAAACCGGGTATTTATCACGTACCTATTATTATAAAAATAATAATAAAATAATAATTAAAAATAATAATTATGTCACCAAATCACGAAAGTTTAAAAAGTAAAATTAGTTTCAAGATTATTCTAAGTGATCCCTGCGGTCCTACTGAATAAATGCTTTTTGACTTTGACTTTGAATAAGATCTATAAAGTTATAGAATATATATATCTGATAAGCGAACTGGATACTGGAACTTTTTGTTTATAATTCAGATATAAGCACATCTGTTTATAATTCATACCTACATGGATAGCAAATTCTATCCAAAAGTGCTCAGCTGTTTCAGCGCAAAGATTCATCTATTGATATTTTCAACAATATTAAGATTTATAGGTATTTAGCAAAATTATCGTGTTTTGTTCAATAATGAATCGGTTATCACTTTACTAGTTAGTTCAATTATTTATTAGAAATATTACGCAGATAAAACTACTACGTTACTCAACTCCCAGAACCTCTTCAACCAAAACAAAAAATCCTTAATACGGACAAATAGGAAGCAACAAAACATCTTAACGCCATAAATCTCAATAGTATCGGACATAATTTAATCGGACCTTTCGATTTTGAGCTCATAAATAACAGATTTTTACATTTTAAAAACGAAACAAAACTTTTAATACGCCGTATCGGAGATAAATCACTCTCAACTGGCGTATACGTCTTTGGTGGTATGCCATTCGATTCTTTGCGCCGCGAAAATCAACCCAAAGCGCATGCAATAAAACTCAAAATGACGTGTTTGTGTTCAGAAAAAAGCCTGCAGATTTTGACAATGGAAATGGAACTGTCGCATCTTTGTGATAAGTTTGTATTTTGTTTGAATCGGGTAATAATTTCTCATATAAATCAATGAGTTTCGGTTTATAGTTGATCTTTGATAACCGAGTATTGATACACGGGCGGAGGTGTTTTGAGATCTCGTCTGTCACGCCGAATTACGACATTTTTTCGATATATTTTAAAAGAACTAGAAGGTTCAAGAGTTCTTCAAATATGCAAATGATAATACTGTTGTTATTCAACATTTTATTCAAAGATTGAAAAACTATTTAAGATACGAGTACCTTATTAATATTAACGAACCAATGATTTTAATTGAAATTGACAAAAATTCAGCTAGAAAATAAATTTCAGTTACTTAGATAAATTGACAAAGAGCATAAGATACAAAAAAAACTCAAGCCAAGTTCTACGCAGCGTTATCATAAAAACTAAATAATATTTTTAATTGCTCGACAAAAGTTATCAAGTGATCCTTGCTAAACGAAATCATCGAAACAATCAGGATTCCAAAACAACTATTCATCTCGTGATATGTATAACTAGTTATTATTTCGCTAGTTCAAAATAGCGTGCAAAAATCATAAGCAATTTAAACATATCGCCATTTAACGCGCATGACAGCTGAATGATGGCGTATGGAAGTGGATTATCTTCGAATAAAAGTTGCTCAATCGGGCGACGAATTTGAAACTGAGTGTATGTGGGCGCAGGATGCTGTGTTTGTTCGCAATCAATTTTATTGCCGGCTGGTATTTGCTGCTTATCTGTGTACTTGGGGACAGAGAAATTGTCGTTAGTCTGAGAGGAAAAAATTGGATTAAGTACTAGGTATATTCACTCGTATAAGAAGGGGGTCAAGGTAGAAAGATCATAGTACAGCTGCGAACGGACTACGCGGTCCAGGCGTATCGTATCGTAGCCTGCAGCAACGCGAGCGCGGAACGCGGGAACTCGTTGCCTGGAACGCTTATCCAGGCAAGGCTTAGGTACCAGTCAGACTTCCAAGTCATAAAATATTTCAGTGTTAAGGTTGTCCAAATATTTTGAAAGTAATAACTCCCTGAAAACATTCTACATCAATTATGAAATGAAAAGTCTTATCAAAATTTTGGATGAAATACCAAGTGTGGATCAGCACTATAAAAATAATTACAGAAATTCTACATCAAGGTTGACAATACTGCAAGTTCATTATGGTTTTACTAACAAGCTAAGCTCCGGTTTATGCTGCGTTAGCCATTGCCTTTTAAAGTATTTCCAGTTTGAACC
The DNA here is from genome assembly GCA_963565295.1 of Epirrhoe alternata. Lineage (NCBI taxonomy): Eukaryota > Metazoa > Arthropoda > Insecta > Lepidoptera > Geometridae > Epirrhoe > Epirrhoe alternata. The sequence continues at coordinate 9,557,775 of OY751396.1, read as the reverse complement.
AAACATCTTCGTATGTTCCCACAAGTCTAGTGTTCTTGTCCTGAAGTATAATCTGTAGGTAACCTAGAGGTAAGTGATTTGGATTGATAGAGGAAGCGTCTCGTGCCAAATTGTAAGTGATATGATACTCGCGTGCCTGTGATGACTAACGTGCTATCAAGATGTTTGTGGCTTTAGCTATCAAAAGTGTCTTGGTATTAATTGAATGGTGTTGGAAGAGAAGTGATTTTTTACAGCTTCTATAGTTTGTCTTGTTCAGCTCTGTTATTTAGTAAGGTTTTGAATTAGACTTTTTGATATTGATGTGTTTCTACAGGATTTGATTGCATTTATTTTTTACTAGCTGGCCGTCGCGGGTTACCCGCGGTCCCTCGGGAAAACTTCACTTTCCCGGGATAAAATATAGACTATATGTTCATCAGGGATAATGCAGGATTCTAATGGTGAAAAATTTCACCATTAGAATCCTTTCAAATCGGTCCAGTAGTTTCGGAGCCTATTCAATTCAAACAAACAAACATACAAATCTTTCCTCTTTATAATATTAGTGAAGATTCCCGACGTATCGGCTGTGTTGCAATAACCGTGGTCGCGGGCGAACAACTTTTGAGCCTTGTCTATAGTGAACACAGAAATTTTTGACTTTTTAGATTGTGTATCTTGTTGTGTATCTAACCAATCAAAGCCATTTTTGGCAAAAAACGCATAAACCTTTCCATATAATTCAATAAAACCATATTTATGTCAGAAACTCCGGCTCAGAAACTCCGACTCCAGAGTTGGCCTCCAACTCATACAAACTTAAACTTATTTCAGCCAATACTATCAATAACCAAGAAATAGCCTATTTTGTCAATACATCAACAATTCAAAACAACATCCCACAACTCAATGTAAGCTGAGAATCGTGTACAGTAGATCTGGCATAGTACAAGATTAATTGCCAATATGCGAACCAACAGACGGACAAATAAACGAACGCGCGACACGACGTTCCAATATATAGCCATAATTTTAGTGTTTTCTGCTACACCTACGTGTTGGGGACATAGGCACGGAGGTATTCTGGGTTACTTACTGTTGAAATTATTGTCCAAGAAATCCTTTGCCGAGATGCCGAGCCGTAGATGTCCTATGCTTTTGAGGTTGTGTGTTTGTGAGTTTGTGTGTGCACAGTTTCAAATGGATTGGATGGCTGGAAGGAATTGTTAGGGTGGTAGGAGAGCAGTAGATTTAACTGACTTAAAACCTTCAGACCCGCTTAGATCGTTTTTTTGAAGTGAAAACTAATTTAGGCGCGTTTGGCAGTTAAGAGATGAAAAAAAATTCTTGGATTCGCCTCCAAAAGGTCACGTGCGAGTCACGTGACTGCTCATCGACACCGGGTTATTTGTCAAGTTTAGAACCGTTCAAGTTTTCGCTTCTGCCGGCACTCCTGGAATGCCCCTGTTTTTTTTACAGACGCATATTTAAACTTGGCAATGGATAAAAAATGCCATATAAGAAAATGAAATGAATAATTACAGATTTATTTTATTTATTATTAAAATGATCAACCAATACGATAGCGAGATTTAATATTCATAAGAAAAAACAATAAACGTATAAACGCAAAAATAAAATAATCGTATGAGAACTATCACATACGTGTCTCATACTAGGCTTAGTGGCCTAGTGACCAACTCACAACAAAGACCACCTAATATACTAAATCTTCAAAATCTTATATAATCTTCAGAACTAGAAAGCACATTCGAACATGCAAATACTCACGATTCCATTACGAATCAAAAGCGATGCATCAGAATATCTCCACCGATCGCGCACATATCGACTTGAGGGATTGGCCTGCGCAAGCGCATTAAATCAAACAGTCGATAAAAAGCTAAATGTTGTCCGATTGCAAGGCGAGAAATGCTGAGCATAAATTTATGCGGTGCTGATAAATTAGGCAGCTCGCGCCCCGTGAGTTATGGTGTTCTGTTCGCGTGAGCTTTAGACTCTCTGTATTGGTTATTTGTTGTCTTGAAGTTTCCTGGTTTCGTGAACTTAGATGGTTGCTTTTCCGGTGACATTTTACATGGGAAAAGACGACTTATTGATAAAACGATTGATGTTTGTTGATTCACGCTGAAACGACTAAACAAAGTTTATTTGGCAGATGGACTGTGAATACGAGGGAGGAAATGATTGACAGTTGGTATGATGGCTGATAGAGCAGAGTAAAAGAGGAATACCATGTTGTATCGGCCATACAAGTACATAAAAGTGGGATAAGTGCTCTGCACCTAGCAATAGGTACAGAGTAACAAAAAAGCTCGCTCCATCGTAGACCTCATTCTTGCTTATGTTAGTTTCGAGGTCAAGAGCCGACCCATTAATCATAAAAAAAAAAAAAAAAAAAAAAAAAAAGCTGAGACTGGTCCTATTTGGCACACCATATCACAGACCTTGCCCTATAACTGTTTTGTGTTTTTCTTTTTTTATGCTTTAGGTTAGTTATGCAGTTTTAACTTGTGTTAGTTTAAGTACCTGTCTATGTTTTTTTTTATTATTAAGTGTGTCTGTGTATCTGTGCCAATAAAGTTGTATCTATCTATCTATATAAGGGCAGAGATGATAATTTTAATTTTGGCCTTATGAGATGAAATATCGAGTGCAAAGATTAATTGTGACAGCTGACCCACAACAGAATATTTTGATAAATTACAGTGTTTTTAACCTGATCGCACACTTATCCGCGTGTACGCACCGCAGTCACTTTTCTATACAAAAAATGCTAATGACGTCAGAAAATGCGGCTCACTTCTGACGTCAGCAGCATTTTCTCTATTAGATTGACAGTTAGGCGCGTTCGGCTTGGCTGGACTGTGCGACCACCTTAAATAGTATTTATACAAAACTTGTCTTTCATCACCAGACCTGTCTCGACTTTGTATACAACCAAACCAAACGGAAGTCTTGTCTCAATAAAGTAACACTTAAGCATACAGATCAGATCTCAACCGATTCGAAAATGTCCAATAAAATGCTTTTAAACGGTAGCCATTTTACACTTGCTGATTCCAGATATACCATTTTTGGAAAGTAATGAGTTGCATCCATCGGGATTGTAAGATTGACTAAGCGATGTACTTACTTCGATTATTTATTGTTCTGGTTTCAGACTCCAATATTTCTCGAATGCCATTGGGAAATTTTGATCCAATTGAAGGACTTTTGAAATTCTGATGTTAATTATCATCATCACTATCAGCCTATAATCTACTGCTGGATTAAAAGATATTTACACGGTACCATTCTTGCCTCTTTTCTTTAACTCAACGGAGCAAGAGCTATTGTTCTGTGGCAAGAGGGAAGGATGGTATGCCAGGATGGTGTTGTGTGAATTGCGTTGAAGCCTCTTCAAGATACACATAGGGTAAATAGTTTTGTTCAGTTCTGAAAAATCTTTTGAAAAATACATAGATTTTGCACGATTAAATCTTTCTTTTTCCGTTTCATTGGTGTTTCAAAAGGTTTTATAGTGCCGCATACTTATCTGAACCGGTTAGAGAGGCGCTGTTATCCCATTTTGTTGGCAGTAAAATAAATTCTGCAGTAAAATTCGTTAGTTTCTCTCTTGGCTACTGGTTCAGATAACTGTGTGGCATTGCGCACAAAGAGGCTGCTTTTGCATACTTAGATAGATAGATAGATAGACACTTCACACACCTCTATGTTTTCCCTTTCTGTTTGAGATTACTGGCATGTGGTAATTATTGGTGGTCGACCGGATTCAAACCCACGACATCGTCATAGGTCATAGGATCGAATATAGCCGCTTACACTAGTGCTTTCAAATTTTTATGTAAACAGACCTTAAATGCCTAATGTGGAACAAGGATTTTTTTTCTTCAGTCACATAGTCGATAGCTAGTCGCTTCCTCACTGGAGATGGAACAAGTATTACCTATTTACATATACCAGAAACAAGATATTACTTAGCTTATCAGCTCCATCTATGCAAATGGTTATGGAAACTCAACGGACATATATAAATAGTTTCCGTTCTATTGTGAAAGAAAGTCGCTATATCGATAACAAGGTGCCCTACTAACTGCCGTCAAACAAATCGATACGTGGATAATCGATTTTTAATCGAATTAACATAATTGTGAACTCGAATACACCTGCCGAGTTTAGGCATAGATGTGAGAAGAGATGAGACGGCTTTGCGTGCTGCATAAAGTTGCCTACGATTGATGGTGGGTAAAATGTTTTAGTATTTTTAATGTATGCAAATAAATTGATATGAATATTGGATTTACGAGTAGAGGTAGGCCAAAGAAAAGATGGATGAATTGTGTGAAGGATGACATGAGTAAGAAAGGAGTGAGTGTTGAGATGACGGCTCATAGAGGAGAATGGAAGAAGAACACACATAATGTGAGAAAAGGGCAGGAAGATGACTGTATGCAAATAGAAATTATATTAGTAAAAATTGGCAGAAGTTAGCGTTTCATACGTGACAGGTTACAAGCCTATTAGAATATTAATAAGTTTCCTCAAGATTCCTTTTAGTTGTTGAGGTGTGCTTATAGTATGGCTGTACCAATTTGAACGTGCCTCTGACTACTCAATTAAGACATCTCTAGTAGTCCTTGAACTTAAACAAGTTAAGGAATATGTATACATAACTTTGGGATACAATCATGATCCTATTGGTATAACTGTTCTATTTGGTGTCCGTCGCGGTGTTACCCGCGTTCCCTCGGGAAAACTTCACTTTCCCGGGATAAAATATCTATAGCCTATTTTCATCAGGGATAATGCAGAATTCAAATGGTGAAAGAATTTTTCAAATCGGTCCAGTAGTTTCGGAGCCTATTCAATTCAAACAAAAAAATCTTTCCTCTATACAATATTATAAGTGTAGAAGTATAGATAAATAAATAAATAATGCTGGACAAAGAAACACCCAGACTCGAGATAAATATTTGCAGATCATACAAACATTTATCCCGCCGCGGGGATCGAACCTGCAACCTTCTGCGTCTCAAGCGGGCTTTCACCAACTGCGCCACAGAGGTCGTCGAGGTAGCTGGTTCTGTTCTGCCTATAAACTCTTTGACGGATACCTTATCTGCAATCGTGGAGTCATTAAAACATGTCACGTGATAAATCTAGAAGGTTCTTATAATCATTCACATTGACAGGTTTCGCTGCGCCGTGAATTTATTGGTGTTTCAATACTGGATTATGAATAGAAAACCTTGTACGGTCAACGACAGTTCATGAACATTTGATGTTTTTGAATCTTCTATATCTTCGAAACTCGTAGGGTTGTAACTTAAACTTTAGCTTATAATGGATGCTTTAAAAAAAAACCATTTATTCCGAGCAAAGACTGATAGTACACAAACTAAATAGACGAGAATTTTGAACACACAGACAGAAGACAAATACACACAAAGCTTAAAAACTAACAGGGTTCATAGTTAGGTGTCGCTCACAGCAATGTCTCATGTAGGGACAGTCCACCCTGGCAGCTATCATTGCCAGGACGGTGTTGGACCTGCCCCGCAACCTGTGCACCAGGGCTGCTTTGCCTCACACCATTATTATTTGTGAAAAAAAATTACAATTTTCGCACAAATCATGGAGAAATTAAGCTTTTAAATCTCCAATTGTTCATGAGCTTTTGCCGCGGACAGTACGACTATAACGGGTAGGGCATCATGGATATATTCCTTCAATGACAGCATTGACCTGAGCCAGTTTCTGACAAAGACCTTAGTCTCTCAAGCCGCGATGAAAAACATTGTTCGAAAACCGGCATGTCGTAGAACTAAGAAACTCCCAAAACACTGTGAACACCAGACGTCGGAGCGGTCTGAAGGTGGATGGGTGACCGCCAGTGTCATTTTCATCTGAGCGCTTCCGTGCTTCGGAGGGCACGTTAAACTGTTGGTCCCGGTTATTTAAGACGATAAGCTATGACGGAGGCGTTAAGGCGGTCTAAAAAATTCGTCACCAGAGTTGGCCACTGACTCATACGAACTTACTTTACCAGACGTCAGCCTCTTAAAATAGAGAATGGCGCAAGATAGATTTAAGCTAGCCTAAACCAGATGCAATACCCAACAGTGGGTGATATTGGACTGAGATAATGATGATAAGGACTCAACAACTAATTGAGAGATTAACATCCATAGCAAACGTAAAATACGTTCTTCGTTTCTTAAGAAACGAAATCTTAATACATCAAAAAGAATTACACCTTCTTAAAACCAAATAAATAAATATCGGTTCAGAGACTGTCATAATTCAAAATTTATTAGGGTTCCTATAAAAAACGAAAAAATAAAACGTTTACAGAGTGACACAAAGTGAATACATTATTGAACTCTTAATACTTATTTGATTTGATATTTTTACTGTGTGACATTTTGCATGCTTTATGCTGATCATGGTGGTACATTTACTTATTTTATTGACCTTAGTTTACCCATGTATCGCAGAATAAATAAATGAATATGAATATGAAAAAGTAATTCCTCAATGGATTGGTACAAGTCGTGATAAAATAAAATTTGGAAAGAAGCTGTGTTGGTATAAGACCTGGACTTGGACCTGAATTTTGTTCTCAATGTTTGGATCTTAGTCGGCTGTAGATTTTTATTCTAGAGACAACAATATGATAGTAGATCGAAACTGTTTAGGCAAATGAGATCCGAAAACGAATTCAAAATCTTCATCATCATCATCTCAGCCATCTAGCATCCACTGCTGAACATAGGCCTCCCACAGCGATCGATCTTGTGCCTGCACCCAACGGCTCCCAGCAACCTTTACTAGATCGTCTTTCCATCGAGAGGGGGGTCGTCCTCTGCTGCGATTTCCGGTGCTTGGCCTCCACTTCAAAATCTTGGCAGGTCTAAATTGGAGACGAGTTGTAATGGACAGAAAACACTGAACTCAGAGACATCTAATACTTTAAATGAAAGTGAGAATAAATTTGAATACAGAGGATAAATAAATAATGCTGGACAATTTCACACAGCATCATCTAGCCCCAAACTAAGCATAGCTTGTACTATGGGAACCAGATAACTGATATACTACTTATATACTTTTTGTTTGTAAAAACATACATATTATACATAGAAACACCCAGACCCGAGATAAATATTTGCAGATCATAAACATTTATCCGGCGGCGGGGATCGAACCCGCAATCTTCTGCGTCTCAAGCGGGCTTTGACCCACAGAGGTCGTCGAAAAGGATAAATATAGACCTACGGGACTCAACACAAATACAAGCATCGAACTTAACTACATTATCATAAGCACCGCGCATATTAATCAGTCGCTTAAGCTTTAGAATCGATTCAATTATTATTTAAAATGTTTTTATACAATGCTTGAATGGATCGCCATATTTGTATCTTCTACTTTACTTATTCTATGGTGATATCAACTGATGTTAGGTTAGTATGGAAAGGGCCTTGTTATGGCGCACTTTAAAGTCTTTCGTAGATACGTTATGTTCATAGTATCGACAAAAACATCGCTCTGTTTGACGCAAACTGAAGTAAAAACTGTGCTAATAAGACCATTTAAATGTTTCAGTTTCCACGCGCTTGTAAAGTATCTTTATTTTTTAACATTATTGACTACGGTTTTCACTACCACTTGTTTGAAAGGACACGAAACGTCACTTTCCCAATTACCCGAAAACAGCCGAAAACTATGATCTGTTTTGAAGCAGTCGATCGATTGCAAACAAATTTAAAACCATTTTCTTCATTCTCAAGTCTAATCACATAACCGCCCATTGTACATTTCTATCTGATTTTTCTTATGTTTATTGTATTTTTATGAATGGTGTGCAATAAAGAATTTTCATTCATTCATTCATTTCACATAACGACTGAAGAGACTTAGTGAATTTTACTTTAAGAAAAACAGTTTTGCTAGTAATAATTATATCTGTCTTCTGCCCATTAAAACGGGGTTCACCGATGCCTGGATCGTAGTATAAATTTTACTTAATAGCTCCGTCACTGGAGGCTACTAACTCATATAAAAATTACTTACTTTCTAGTGTAAAGTGCTATAAAAAGCCAATTCCACACTAACCGATCCGGTCGGCTTCGAGCCGGGCGGGCCGATCTAGCCGATCGTGGGCCGCTACCGTGGGCGCAGGTACAATGCGACGTGCGCACGCGCCTTAAATCATCCCGTCTACCGCACTTATGAATTACAGAGTCTGATTGTACCACTTTTTTTGGCGAAAATAAAATAATAAGAGTATGAATAAGCAAGTGATTTTACAACCAGAGCAATGCGAAAAAGATTTTTAATGTCAATGAACAAACTTTGCACTTTCATAAAATTTTCCAAAAGGGCGTGAGTCATATAATTTGGATGTTTATTTGTATAGGTGCTCCTTCTTCAAAGAATCTTGAATACTTCTATTTGATTCTCTCTACTTTGCTAACTTGTGTCGTGTCTCAAGGAAATAAATCCGTATTAGTCAATTATCATTATCAGAATATAGTATGAGCGCCATTGCGCCCTGTCCTCAGCTCGACGCATCCAGCTTCTGCCAGCAGCCTTTCGCAGATCGTCACTCCACCTGGCCGGAGGGCGTCCTACACTACATTTGCCGAGTCGCGGTCTCCACTCAAGAACTCGTTTACCCCAGCGGTTATCTGTTATTCGGCAGATATGGCCATCCTACTGCCATTTTAGCTTGCTATTCTCTTAGTCAATTACTGTGTTTTATCCAAGATAGCAAAAGAAGGACTTAGTAAGAACTATAATAATGGAATTTTTAGGCTTTCTGAAGCCAACACGTGCTCAAACCAATAAACATCGTGAGGACCGGTCATCTCTTAACAGCAAGAGACAGAGAATAATCGCAATCACTTATCGATAATCCATTGAACTATGTTTTATAATCACTGTTGTTAATTAAGCAAGGCAGTTTCATTACTCATCTTGGAGCGAGGGATTTATCAGTACCCCTAGCACCGGATTGATTTTGAATTTGTTACATGTTATTTGTGTGGGGGAGTCTTCAAAACTAAAGAGACAAGTGGGGTAGAATTGTCTTTTTGACTTTTTTATAGAAAACTTCTATCTATCTATCTATCCAGCCAGTGTCACCCACTGTTGGGTATAGGCCTCTTTTCTTCCACGCCACTCCTGGCGGTTTTGTGCCAGTCGGATCTACGGCTCTCCTATCGCTCCTAATTTTTTTCTTTTTAAGAAAACTTATAAATAAAAAAAATCTCACAGCGCAATGCTGCCTGTGTAATTCCAAAAAATTTCAACCATTGCATTGGTTGCCCATTAGCTAAATTAGTCTAGAGCATTAAAACGGATCGGTGAATTCGTGGGTTCAAATCCCGCATAGGTACAAATTTTAGGATGCATTATAAAATCATAAAAAAATATCTTAAATATCTCATACAGAAGATTGAAGATTTTCTCGTCAATTTCAAGGGCATCCAGGTCAATCATCCACTAATTTAATTTGCCTTTTTCATACAAGTCATACAATGTTACATACACTTCCCGGATATAAGGATTGGTGATATTTCAACTGTAATTACTAATTAGTCTCTCAATTAGCTAAATACTCATTGATCCGCAAATTACTGACGAAATGTAGAGCTACAACGTTTTAGAGATGTCAACATAAATAGCAACCAGCCGTTTTAGCAAAGGGGAATCCAAGTTCCTCAATTCTTCTTCTTGTCGTATCACTCTAGTTCTTTTCAATCAGTGTAATGAATTAGATCAAGGTCTTGGATTACAGCCCCGCTTTTATCTGTCCGTAACTGGAAGGGCCTCCAACTTATAAGAATTTATTTTATTGCAAAACAAACAAACGGGATCACAGCTACATGAAGCACTCGTGGTCGTGCTTGCTTAGTCGTTCTTGATAGATCGTCGAAGTTAAGCAACGTTCGAAACGGTCAGTAAGTGGATGGGTGACCGCCATGTGGCAATTTCATCTGAGCGCTTCCGTGCTTCGGAGAGCACGTTAAATTGTCGGTCCCGGCTATTTAAGTCGTTAAGCCATGACGGAGGCCTTAAGGTGGCCTAAAAACTCCGTCACCAGAGTTGGCCACTGACTCATACGAACTTACTTACTTACTTACAGCTACATCCTCGAGGATATATTTTCTCTCAGATCTTTAGTATCAGATCCTTTGCAGATTCTAAGGGTGTAGTCAAGTACATTCATACACATTTGGCACATGCAGGATATCAGAAGATCGAAACACAATGTCATATTAAAAAAAATAAGCACATGCCCATATCTTGCAGAAGCATTCCATACATGGGAAGCAAGCCCATCGACGCCATTTACTTTAAGGTTTAGGGTCAAATTGACAATTCTACGCCTTCTCATGATAATCAAGACAATTACCGATCATGCCACGTGCATTTCTGGAATCCAGTGCATCCGATCACCTGCTTAATGAGGCCGCGTGCGTTCGGCAACGCTCGTGCATTTTCGGAAATCGACCTGATTGCAATAGGATGCCAAGTCTATCGGTAATAAGGTACCTTTTCAATCTCATGTTAATGTTTTATGATGATTGAATTAAAATCTCCTTTTTTGAAGTGAAAAATTCTGTAGGCGCGTTTAGCAGTTTTGAGATGAGAAAAAATTCTTGGATTCGTCTCGAATGCTAGTCACGTGACTGCGCACCGACACTGGGTTTGTCAAGTTTAGAACCGTTCAAGTTTTCACTTCTGCACAACAGACAGTTTTTTTTATATTGGTGTTCACAGAAAAGTGGAGTTTTTCTGTTGCGAAAGTGAGCCTCCTTTCAAAGACCAGTGACACGATCAAAGAACATTACTTACTAGTAACTAGTGTAGTATTTTACACAAAACATATTGGTAGTAACAGTGGCTGTGGGTACTTTCTCTTCTTCTTCTAATTTAAGGATTTACTCCTTGTAAGCACAACTGATGAATCCCTCTCCATGAAGTTCTTTCCAGGGCTATAATTTCTCATACACCAATAAAATATTACTTCATTGCAATAAAAAATGATAAACAAATTGTTACAAAACACTATTATGAATACGCGCTATCATTATCATTCGTAATACAGTTGCCACCTACTGTCTGAATGATTGAAATCAATTCTGGTACTGGTCATCGATTGTCCACCAAATCTTACAAAAAACTGCCAAACTGAAATAGACCATACATTTCAAATAATAGGACTCAGAATAGTGTTTTTAAAAGTGCTGTGTATCTTTTTGAAGCAACAATTGCTTTACTATCAGGTGTAAATGATGTAAAGGAAATTGAATCTTATGTGTGTGGAGTAAGAGTTGTTATAAAAAAGTTAGAAATATTGTAATTTGTCGAAGTATAGATGGTTTTCTATTAAAATTTCAACAAAAAGCTCGATGAATCGTAGTTTTGAGAGGTTCCCATCGATAAGTTTTCAGATTGAATTCCACATTTTAATATGATAGCGATGATATACGAAAGAAACTTTGACAAATAAACAGGATCTCATGACTCTGTCACTCAAGATCCGTCAAAAATGTTTAAGGTTGGCTAAAAAGAGTAGACGATCAGAAAGGGGGCAAGCAGCGAACAGGCCGTTAGGAGACGTACAAATACTTAGCACATGTCATTTTGTAAAAGTTAGCATACGTGACAGGCTGGAACCATTCTTCACCTAATGGACTACCGACTGTCTTCACGATGCTTACTTACCGTTTAGAGATCGTGTGAACATTATAAATTCGAAAAGACAAATCCATTAAATCAATCCGAAGGTCTCTTTCCAACAAGCCTTCCCTGTCTTTTATAAAGACCTCGCTTGTAATAGTTTAACGCGTCGCTTTAGCTACATCGCCAGCATTATTACCTCGATTCCCAAGTGTGATTTGGATTAAGTTTTTGTAAAGTGCGATGATCCGTTCGATAGAAATTAAATAAGTACAAATGAATAAAAAACACGTCTATAGCCGCCTTATTTCAAAGGTAAAAATCAATTGTCATGAACTTGATAAAACTTATGACTGTTTTTAACAAGTTCAAGTCAATATAAAGTTTTGATAGTACCGAGAGACATTAGTCTGGTTTGACTTCTTAAGAGACACATCGTTTGGTTCTTTGCCATACCGAACAACAGTCAATAACTGTGGACACATTTTTTTGGAATTAATATGTCTATCTGCGGCCTCTTTGGCTAAACGGTTTTGTATTGAAACATATCAAACTCAAAATGCTACCCGAGCCACAGAAGCGCTTAGAATTTGGTCACCCATCCAACCGAACTTAAGCATTATATTTTATTTCACAGGACGGCACGTAAGTATACTTCAACACAAAGTAATAAGCTTGTTGAACTTGAATAATCTGCGGCATTCATTGATTTATTCAGTAGTATTGCTTTGATCACAAATAGTGGTTGATATTGGAAGATTTTTCTCATCTAAAAAATCTGAGATTTATTTTTTAAAGGCATTCAAGGTTCTTGACAAATATTTTAGGCGATAGAGGCACGTCCAATACATACATAGCACACGTTCTACGTGACAAGTGCCAAAAAAATTTCCCATTTTACTCTTCTTTGAGACTAATAGCGTTAATAAACTGTAGAATGTCCAGGCACACGCCATCAATGACAAAGTAACGCGGATTCCTCCCGACTTATCCCTTTGAATATAAAAAAGGTTTTACAGGAAAACTTTTAATCAGGGTCCATCTAGGTGCTACTACTGGATCTCGATCGAAGAATGACTGCAAATATTTTGCTCAGGGTAGCGATTCTGACTTCAGCGGAATAGGGGGATAGGTTAGCTGTTCAGCCGACCGCAACCAATCACAGTGCAAGAAACGTCAGTTTTGGATCAATTCCTGCACTGTGATTTGATGCGGTCGGTTGAACAACTGACCGATTCCGACCCGAATGCATTAGGCAGGTCTGTTTAAAGTTCTCAAGAGTCCACTCATTCCGCCTTCTCCTCCTGAATCTTCTACATCTTTATTGTCATCATCATAATTAAATTTAAGAGCTCAGCTCTTGTCGGTACAATTATGCAACTTCCACCACTTATCTCTTTGCAATGCGGTCTCTTTGACTTCCTGCAATATGACAGAGACCTTCTCTTTTATCTGAGTCATGAAAATTATTCTAGGCCTTCCTTTTTTTCGTCTTCCTTCCACTTGTCCTTCTATAATGTTCTTAATAAAGCTGTCATGTTGTCTCTGATGTCCAATCTCCTCTTCGGTTTTGAACAGTGTTCATCAAAATCCTGTTCTCTTCCACTCTTCTCAGCACTTCTTCGTTGGTAACCTTCTCCGTCCAGCTTTCTCATTGTAGTATTGATTGTACACAACTAAAAATACAAAAATGATTAAGTACTTAGTAATTGTCATGTGGTTCCCATAACACAAGTTCTGCATACAACTTGTGTTGACAAGATGTGGGAAAGATGCCTTCCATTATTTATTTTAATCTTCAAAAGACAAAAATACTAATTTCTAAAAGAACATTTATTAATAAAAATACAATTATTCTAATCTTGATTCACTTTACATGAAACTTTTTTATGTTTACCACAAGCATGAATCCTAAGATTATTTTCAAGTGTTTTTAAATATTTTACTTAAAAGTGAGAATATAACGAGTGGAACATATAGTAGGGGTTGTCGGAGACATCGAGCTTAAAAATGAAAGCATAAATCTCGATCTTTGGCCCTAATTAATTCCTCGGCCTTCGTTAGGGGAACTCTTTCGCTACTTTCATTATCTTTGGCTAGTCACCTGTGCATTTCACTGAATAAACTTACAATGTTTACGATTTTCATATCTTTCTCATAGTTTTCTCAGTTTTTGAGTAAACTGATTTTGTTTTGTGATAAAAAGCTTTCTTTCAATGTTATGCATCCATGACTTTTATAAAAATTAAATAGATCCATGGCATATTATAATATCTGTCTGTCTGTTTGTTACCTTTTCACGCCCAAACTACTCAGCTATCTAGCTGAAAATTGGCATCCAGAGAGAGGCAAAAATTTAAAAAATCCGAGGGACCGCAGGTCACACCGCGGAAGCACAGCAGCTAGTATATAACTATATAACTTTATAACTGTATATTCATGCAAAGTTTTCTAGTCTTAAAATCTTTATAAGCACCTATTTATGTGTACACCGCTGTATTGCTGTATTCGACTATCCTGTCCATACAAATGGTTGCCAGGAAGAAATCGCTTTTAGCGATATGGCCGTCCATTGTACAATGTCTATTTTTATGTATTCTCTGTATTATGTTTTTGTGTACCATAAAGCATTTATCTATCTATCTATCTTATTTCAGATATCTAAGGGTTAGTCAAAGGCACATCCAAATACTAAGTCTACTTCTAACTCACGTTTATTTCTCAAATTCCCATTCCAACCATCAACTTCTTTAGATTACTTAAAAAAGAACGAAAAAGTATTAGGTACTGCTGGGTACTGCAGATCTATTTTAAACTCTATATAGCTACTAAATTAATTTTGCATGATATTTTAATTTGAATCCTGTTATTGATTTATTTATTTTTTTACAAATTTTCAATCAAATGTTATAATATTTTATTAAGGAAATAAAGAGGCTATAATAATAATAGCTACTAAATATAACGGACCCTCTACATATTCGTCGAAGATAGACGAATGCCGACGATGACGAACGTTTAGAGGGCCTCATCGCCTGTATTCCCCTGTCATCGTCTATCCAAATAATCTTTTGGCAAATAGTTCGGCGAATGTCTCGTAGACTACTACAGACTTTCTATCGGCCGATAGTTAAGACGGAATATCGGAGCTCGTAATGAGTATGGAAAAGTATAGCCCGTCTCAACTATCGGTCGATAGAAAGTCTGTAGTCTGCGAGGGGTCTAAGAGTTGGCGTTATCAGCAGTTCCTAGAAACAATCTTGTTAATTCAGCTGTACTTGCTTGATAGCCGACGATTACTATTCATTCTGCATTCACATTCGCGAGACAAAACTTATATAAATATATCACTGTAGACATATCTTCATACCGCGTAAAGGGCATTTTTTATCGTCAACATCATACATCCATCCCTTTCTTGACCCACCATCCTCGTAGAAAGAAACGAGACAACAAATCTCGCCAGAAACCCTTTTGATGTCGCCGCCGCGGTCATTGCATGGCATAAGTAATCTCTCAACTTTTTCTATATTGGAAACTAAAAAAAACCGTAATGATAGTATGTTGGTATTTTCGTTTGGTAGCAATTTTCGGTAATCCGAAACGTCTGTACATCCTACGATTATACTTACCAACTTAGTGTTTCGCATAAAAAAATCTAAGCCTACCTTATGTTGAGGGCGATAAGCATCACATTGCAGTGGCACTATGCTTGGAACATTAATTTTATATGTTCTCCTGATTACAAGGGTCTAATTGATTTTGGCAGAAGCACAGAGATCGAAACGTCTCGAAATTGGCTCCGATTTTAGGTTTGTTTATTTATTTCGGCATTTTATTGGACACGAATTTCAATAATGCCTAATTTAGCTACCTACAAAACGAATGTGAAGATAATAAGATTTTGAGGGTCCGATACTCAGATAACTGTTTATATATTTTGTGCTAATGTATTTTAGATTTCAGATAAAATTAAGCTGTAAAATGCTAAAATTTAGACCTTGTCTATGTATTAGTTTGAGAATAAAGATAAAACAGACAGAAACACACAGACACACTTTTAAAAGATCTCCTTTTCGTCGGAGGCTTTACTCGTAATATCCAAACTGTCTAAAAGGAAAATAATATTTCATATCAAATTATTCGATTCCGACGGTATTCGAACCCGCGACGATCCAACGATCCTCCTAAAGCCGGAGTGCCTTCAACCGCTCGGCCACGGAACCACTGACCTCAGATTCGAAATCTATGATAAGCTCATATTTATCGGGTTTGAATCCCGTCGGAAGAACTTTAATTTCTAAATGAAATACCTAAGTGTGGAAACACTTTAAATATTACAAAAATTCTATGAAAATAATATTGTCCTAAATAGAAAGAATAATACGAAAGTGATTGGTAAAAAGTTATTTTCAGTAAGCACCCGTGGGACCGCATTTGGCATTTCAAAAAATGCCGAAAAACAAAATGGAATGGGGCTAATCTAAATTAGTACGGATTGCAAAAGAAGCTACTGAGCAAGATATATTTAACTAGGTGTTGTACTTGACTTTGTGTACTTTGTGCTTAGATAAAACGCTTATAAATAAGCTTCCCTGATAAAAGAATTTTACTATCAGATCAGTATTATAGTTCCACAAATTTGAACAAACTTTTACTTGTTCACTATAGCTCCACAGATTTGAACAAACTTTTACTTGCTCACTGAACAACTAAGTAATTTTGATTGTATATTGTATATTTTGATTTAATTGGTTACATAATTTAACTTATTAAGTTTATATTAGTTAAAACTTTTGAATTAGGTTATTCACAAAAAATACGATTTATACTGTCTGCCCTACAAAAAGTTTCTGTTACCAAGTAATTAATAAGAATAGGTAACCAAAAGTTTCCTTTTATAAAAATACGCCCACATTACTGTTTGTGCCAACGGTACTCCAATCAAAACCAATATCATCAGCCATTCGTAATTAGTATTAGCAACAAAACCATTAAGATTACTTAGGATCAAATTTTGCGACACGAGTCGAGGTGATCACAAAAATTATCCGTTCTTTTAAAAGACTCTATATTTTTCGTTAGTGTCAATAGCGAGCTTGTATGAAGAATGTTTTTTTTTTTCTTTTTTTTTTTTAAATTAAATAGGTCAGCATTTGACCTCACTCTGCCTGATGTTAAGCAGTAGTGAGGTCTAAGATGGAGCATGCTTACCTAGAAGGAACCTATTTACTCTTATTACTTTAAGACCCCTCGCAGACTGCAGACTTTCTATCGGCCGA
This sequence comes from Epirrhoe alternata, assembly GCA_963565295.1. Lineage (NCBI taxonomy): Eukaryota > Metazoa > Arthropoda > Insecta > Lepidoptera > Geometridae > Epirrhoe > Epirrhoe alternata. Next base: position 9,540,793 of record OY751396.1, on the reverse strand, counting down.
TAGTTGAGACGGACTATACTTCTCCATACTCATTACGAGCCGAAGTATGTTCCGTCTCAACTATCGGCCGATAGAAAGTCTGCAGTCTGCGAGGAGGCTAAGATTGATCACCTAAAAAAGTGCTAGGTCCCTAACCGTGTTTGTTGCCCTGATTCTTTAATGTATTGGTCGCGCAAGAACAGGAGTAAAATTAGTTTTAAGACTATTCTAAGTGATCCCAGCGGTCCCACTGAATAAATGCTTTTTGACTTTGACTTTGAATGTAAAGTGAATGAGGAGATAATTGTATATCAAGGATCATATTCCGTGCTTCCGAGGGCATGTTAAATTGTCGGTCTTAGCTATTAAGTAGTTGTGTCATAATGAAGCCGTAAGGCGGCCTAAAATCTCCGTCACCAGAGTTGGCCAGTGACTCATACGAACTTCAGAGATCGTAGCAAATTTTTTTTGAAATGCCTACCTCAATGTGAGAATGGCGTGATGTATGTAAATAACATTTATGTTTAAAACAGGGTCACGACTGTATCCCCAAGGCGCGGTAAACATTCTATCAGATCTTTATATTCTAGATCCTTTGAAGATGTCTAAGGGGGTAGTCAGAGACATGTACAAATACATATTTGATACATGCCCACATCTTGCAGAAGTTAGTATTCCATACGTGGAGGTTGCAAGCCCATCGCCGCCTATAAGACTGGTTTCCTCAAGATCAGAGCTCATGTTAAAGCGCACATAAATTTTACGGAACGCAAAATCCATTGATGCACGGCCGGGATTCGATCCCACGACCATCGGATTGAATGTCGAGGTACAACCCCATTCGGCCAACACGGCTCTTTTCGGCCACATTTATGTTTATAAAAACAAAATCAGCATTATATTAAATTCTTTCAGATATTTTCGTGTAAAACAGTACAGTTCAAAATCAAGACTATCTACAATCTATCTAAAAAAGTTTATAAGTAGTATATTTTCTGTTATCTGGTTGCCATAGTTTTGCTTAGTTTGGGGCTAGATGATGCTGTGTGAAATGTCTAGCATTATCCATTTTAATCTCACTTGTTATGAATCACACTGTCAATCTTTTATACATTTCTATGATGTTATCTTATGGCTTAAATTTATGGGCTAGGTACAGTCACGAACAATAAGATGTATACAGTCCATACTTATAAAATTTATATCACACTAAAACTAATAGATGTAGGTTAAAAACAAAAAGCGGAAATTGATTTCACATTGAACGAGCGGAGAAATCCTGACATGTTGACCTGTACATGGGTTGAAACATTATGGAGTGTATACATCTTATTGAACGTGACTGTACTATTTACAAAATGTTTTCCAATATCGCCAACAATCTGTCAAATATCAAAGTCCTCAAGTCGATCAGGTGGAGCCGAGAGGTTCGAGTGGAGTGCCATCAGGACCCTCCGACAATCTGCTGGAAGTAGAAACAAACCTTTGTCACGATCACAATCGAAGAGTGCTATTACGTGTTGTTTGAGTTTATTGATAGAAATCGTTTTGTTATCAAGGCAAGTTGAGGACATTTCATATATGACATAGGAAAAGAAACACGATCTCGACTGTTCCCTGATGCTTGGTAGGCATTTTCTCAGAAACAGGGAAGGCAAATTTCTCAATAATGACTAAAGGGGAAAATAAGTAACAAATTGTAAGCCCATTGCTGACGTATTTTTAATACCTACCAACTGATTTTCTCACGATGTTTACCTCCACTGCTTAGAATCATTTAGCTTCCTTCGCTTATGGTGTTGTGGTTGAAATAACATATACTTATAAGTAACGTCGGTAACGTTAAAGTGTCGCGAGTTCAGTGGTTTTTTCTCATCTCAAAAATGCCCAACGCGCCTAAAGAACTTTTCACATTGGCTTGCTCTACGTCATGGGCTTAACAATAAGTCTGTACATCTTGCGTTATGGCTTTCAATGCACAGATAGCAATAGCAATTACTTCATAGCAATCAATCGCCATCACACAAAATAGCACCCACTTGTACCAATTGGAAAATTCTACAAATCAACTGTTTGAAAAGCTGGAGACCAGACTGTAACAACCCTTTGCGAGAGCCCTTCAGTGTCCCGCTTCGAGTGGTGCGATTGTTCTAGCTATTGATGTTGCTGTGTCAAAGGTTTTGGAGTTTGTATTGGAAAATGCTTGGTTTTTCCTCTATTGACTTCAAACATCACTCTTTGTTTAACCGACTTCAAAAAAAGGAGGAGGTTCTCAATTCGCCTGTATGTTTTTTTTTTTTTATTATTATTTTGTATCATGTTACGCGATTACTCCGCAAATTGTGGACCGATTTTCAAAATTATTTTTTTGTTTGAAAGGGTATGCTCCAGAGGTGGTCCCATATAAATTTTATTCCTGAGGGTTTGATAGTTTTCCCGTAAAACTCTAATAACCTTCCGTCCTAGCCATTGTAAATCGAATCGACAGATAACTTTAAGACTCTCTATGCATTATGTCAAACTGACGTTATACACACGCCGCGTGTCGAGTCGAACATTGAAGTCGGTTTTTCTTTTAGTTTTAAAACGTAATTATTCTTATTTTTATTTTTCAGGGCAAGAAAAGAGCGTCTTTCAGGCGCACTTGTTCAGCAGACTGATTCGAAGAACAGCCAAGGCTTACTGTTGAAGTGAAAACTTCTTTAGGCGCGTTTGGCAGTTTTGAGACGAGAAAAAATTCTTGGATTCGCCTCAAAAATGTCACGTGCGATTCACGTGACTGCTTACTGACACCATTATTTGTCAAGTTTAGAACCGTTCAAGTTTTCACTTCTGCCGGCACTCCTGTAGCGCCACTGTTTTTTAGCTAGAGCTTAGGATATGGCTTCTTCTACACTCTTCTACACTCTGTTATGTAATTCACAGTAAAAGCATTATGATTATCAATGATCTATTACACTCTGATCCACATATCAAATCCACTATTTTTTTTTATGATGAATGGGTCGACTCTTGACCTCGTAACTTACATAGGCAAGAATGAGGTCTACGATGGAGCGAGCCTACCCAGAGAAGGTGTCTATTAACTCTCTTCTTAAAAACAACAGGGTCGTAGCTTAGCGGAAATACAAGTTTGATGTCTAAGCTTAGTCTAACCAATGGGCACTCTACATATTCGCCGATGATAGACGAATGCCGACGTTCACGAACGTGTAGAATGCCCCATCGTCCGTATTTTTTTTTTTATATGATTAATGGATCGGCTCTTGACCTCGAAACTAACATAAGCAAGAATGAGGTCTACGATGGAGCGAGCCTACCCAGAAGGTGCCTATTAACTCTCTTCTTGAAAACAACAGGGTCATAGCTCAGCGGAAATACAGACGCGGGAAGCTGATTCCAAATTTTTGCAGTGCGCATAATAAAATAACTTTGAAAGCGCTTAGTTCTAATAAGTGGAATATCAACCATGTGAGGATGATAGTCAGCTGTGCGTCTGAAGTCCTGTATTCGCCTATCATCGTCTTTCCAAATAATAGTTCGGCAAATAGTTCGTCGAATGCGAAGAGTGGCCTTTACATGGAATGTTTTTGATCGATTTTAAATAGTTATTCGTCTAAATAAATGACGAATTTTCGAATCACGTTTCAAACTTGATTAAATTTTTACACGTTTAAATAAAATTCAAAAGTCTCACATTCAAACAAAGAGAACCTTACACCAAACAAATATTTAAAAAATATTTTATTAAATGAAAACTTCTGAATAATTCGCCAGTCTGATCAAAGGGGAAACAATTATGGAACATTTGAAAAAATGAAACAAAAAGTAAATGCCCAAACAAACGTAGGAATTCTTCTCCATTCGGGTTGAATTTTTTCTTAGGGTGGCTTCAGGCACGGTATAGTCATACAGTAAATAAGGTTGACTAGTCTACTATGGCATTCACTTTACTAACTAATTTTTTTTCTGGGAAATAAATATATTTACAGAAACTAAGCTATTACAATAATATACATAAAATTACAAAATACAATAGAATCATTAATATACTAACTCATTAATACAGTCGAAGATGCCTATAGTTATTCTGTGGCTTACGATAAAAAGTGTATGGAAATAAGAGTTCACATTTTAATCCCCTATGCTGTTGTAAGCAATGAATTCGACCGGCGCAGGATCGGAGTGGCGTGAAAATGAGGAGGCCTATTACTCAGCAGTGGGTAGATGTGGGCTGATTAGATAGATAGATAAATGCTGTTGTATTGCAAAAGTTGTAAATATATATGAACAAATATGACAAAGACCAGTGATGCCAAAATGACACCTAATGAACTAATTATTGTTAGGCAGAAAAATATTATAATTTTGATCAATTTCTATTCAAAAATAGTACAGACGACTTGTTATAATAGGATTAGGTATTGAAAGCATGAAACTAAAATTGATTATGTTGAGATACTGGTAGAGTAGCATTTACTGTGCACAAACCCTTTATGTTAAAGGAAAAGCAGTAACAATACATAGGTTTTTTTGAAGCCATTTAGGCAGAGAGCTAAATAGCAGTGATTTGTTAAGATTATAGGGGAGGCTTTAAAAATATTATTTGTTAGAAACGCATATCAAATATAGGATGAAAGTGGCAACATATTTTACTAGCTTCTGCGGTACCAACATTTTGAGTAGCCTATATGCTATTCCAGGTCATCTATGCATATACCAAGTTTCTTCCAAATCGGTTCATTGGTTTAGGCGTGATTGAAACAAACATACAAACAATCATCCAAACATCTAAACAAACTCACAAACTTTCAGTTTTATTATATGAGTGGGATTTTATTTGTTTCAGGCCACACAAGAAAAAGTTTCAAGATTAATAAAAGAACATCAAAAATAGTTTATTTGATTAACCAAGGGTTATAATTTCAACAACAAAAACATCAGAGTAGAGCGAATGCTGTTGAAATGAGAGCGTTGCGTAGTATGTGTGGGGTAACGTTGAAGGATAGAGTGAGAAATAGTGTGATAAGGGAACAGTGTGGAGTGAAAGAAGATGTAGTGTTGAGAATCGAAAAAGGTATGTTAAGATGGTTTGGGCATGTAGAGAGGATGGATGACAGTCGTTTGACAAAGCAAGTGTATGAGGCGAGTGTGTATGGGACAGCTGGAAGGGGAAGGCCTAGGCGGACCTTCTTGGATCAAATTGGCGACATTTTGGAGAAAGGCCAGGTCAAAAGTACCCTAAACCGATTTGTATGAAGAATGTAATGAGAGTGAATGAGGCGAAAGTTGTGTGTCAGGATCGTAGCGACTGGAGATCCGTGGTCTCTGCCTACCCCTTTGGGAAAGAGGCGTGACTTTATGTATGTATGTATGTATAATTTCAACCAGGGTTAGAACCTTCTTTTAAGAACAAAGTAGCCGATGTGCCAGATGGTTCCGCTCTTGCATATCCATATTATTAAATGAAGACGAAGAATAATAAGATCTTAATTATAACTAATTTCGCTATTTTTATATTTGGTGGAACTTTTTCGTCTTTAAGTCTTTTCACCAGTTCATTCGAGCTAGTCTAGTGAAAGGGTTTTAAAGTGAACTACTGAGGTAGAAAAAGATCACATTAGATAGAAATCAATAGTCTTTGTCAGTAGGGACCAATTGGATCACGAACTAACCAAAGCAACAATATCGTTCGCCTAGCTTTGTAGGTCATCCATCTTCTTCTTCAGGCCTTTTCCCATCTTTATTTGGGGTCGGCTCTCCTAATCGTTCTTCTCCGAAGATGTCTTTTCTGCGTTGTCAGCGGGTCCACTTCGTTAGTTTCCATGTATTTCTTTAATACAAACATCCATGTGAGCGAAGTCTGCCGCGCTTTGTAGGTCATCTTCAGCCTATAGCAGTCCACTGCTGGACATTGGCCTCCCCTAATGAGCGCCATTGTGCCCTGTCCTCAGCTCGACGCATCCAGCTTCTGCCAGCAGCCTTTCGCAGATCATCACTCCACCTGGCCGAAGGGCGTCCTACACTACGTTTGCCGAGTCGTGGTCTCCACTCAAGAACTCGTTTAACCCAGCGGTTATTGGTTCTTCGGCAGATATGGCCAGCCCACTGCCCCTTCAGCTTGCAAATTCTCTGAACTATGTCGACAACTTTGGTTCTATGTCGGATAGTCTCATTGCGGATTCTATCCTTCAGAGAAACTCCGAAACTCCTTTGTAGGTCATCCATCTTAAATCTACATAGTGAAGCTCCGGCTGACTCCTACACTATCCAACGCCAAGCTCTGTCGTGTGTTAATTGTTTGTTATTCATTATTTTCGCCTTCAATTGCCCTTTTGTCTCGGCCATTCTTTTCACGGTATTATTTTGAAGGCTTTCTTCCCTACGAACGATTCCGTTCATATTTCAGCTCTTTTCAATGGCGAACCGAATTGTTTTTCCTGCGTCATCATTAACTTGAATATTCGCTTTTTGTGTCTCGTGGAAATTCGGACGCTGGGATATTTATTCCTTTTGTTTTCGTTATAGTGATTGCAATAAAACCTTGCTTGGAATTAAGTAGACGTTTTAGGGTACCGTACCTAAAATATAAACCTTTATAAGATCGTTTCTGGCTGTTTGTCTGTCATAGCCAATTATCTGAAAATTTTGATCGAATTTATTTTCTTCCCCGTAATATTATTTCACCTTATTCACCCACTTAATTTTAAATTTCAGTTCGAATTATTTGTTCACGCATTACAAAACTTTCACCTGCCAGTACTTCGTATATTAATTAATTCATATTATCATCATCTACAGCCCGTTGGCACCCACTGCTAAGTTTTATGTCACCTTACGACGCCATATTTGGCAAATAAAATACGTAAAATTCACAACTTATCCAAAATTGACGGTTTTTCAACCACCTGTTCAAAATCAACTAACTATCAGTACCTAATAGCGTGTTAACTTACAATACGAGCGATGTAAAGACACAGCCATCAGTTTCGTGACTAACAATTTTGGTTATAACCAACTTATTCCATACATCTGTTCCTCATCCATTTCAAAATTTGAACTCTATGTGTGTGAAGATAAGGTGTGCTTTGTTTGAAGCATGGATAAATTGGTAATGTATAACTTTGTAAATTAATATGATAAGATCAAGCACGTATAAGTAACTCTGATTGCTGATAAAAACGTACATTTATAGGAGATTTTTGGAAACACCGCTCCTGTACCATAATTGGCTCTGCTTTTATCTTTTCAAAGAAGTTATGGTCGTTTCGTCTCGGTAGCGAGAAGTCGGTAAGTTATGGGTTCATGACCGTGGGGATAAATATTATGATATTATTATGGGAATGGAGTTGTGGGCGAGGGGATACTCTTTGGTTCCCAAAGAGCTCTTTACCAAGTAGAGTGACTGGCCACTCACTCTGGCGAAGTGTCACGTGGATGGAAGCGAGCAGCCTCCTGCGGGTCGTGACACATTACGATCCTGGACGGCAGCAGCGCACCATACGTCCGCGACAAATCGCTATTCATCATGTAGATCCAACTGAATAATCGTTGGATCAGTGATCAGTGCTTAGTAGTGCGTTAAAAGTTATCTAATGTATGCCTACGTTCTGTGATTGTAATATTGTATGAAGAATTATACTAAGATTGTAACCAAGGCAATGACTGGTTTTACTGTTGAGCCTCATCATCTGCAATGAATAAAGAAGAAGGCACTCTTTAGGCCCTCCCGCCCCTCCTGCGCCTACATCAGAAGTGGGATGAACAAACGCCTACAGATTTTACATTCGGCGAGGAAAATTCAGACGATGACAGAATTTGAAAATGAAAAGTGACATTGCTGTTTGAGCAGCAGAGTCGTAATTTTCTGGAATTTTAAGCCATGAAAACCCCAGGCTGGAGAGACAGCAATTGCAACCGTGTCGTCTAATGAGTCAACCTCAACGTGAAGAACCTGATAGAAAATAAGCTGATCTAGTGCCTAAACCTTTTTTTGGTAAAATAAGAACCTTCGTGCAGCAAAGAATAAAAGCGTTTTGACGTTGTCAAGTGAAGCGAAAACACAAGGAAAACCTCGTGAGAGTAATTATCCCAAAACACTGAAATCATGTGACAAATGTGAGCTTCGGGGTTCCTGTTTGGCTGCAGACAATAGCAGCGGAGTAAGCGATCAGCAGTTAAGCGGTGCGCAACTCTGGAGATAGTTGGAGACTGGCATGAGTCGCATTTACGAACTTGGTGAGTTCAATCGAAGTCGTAAGTAAAATAAAATGAAAACGTGAATGGGTATACTGCTTTAATTTTATTCTGGTTGGTTATTTTTATACTGTCGGAGTAAGTATGCTGGCGTTAGAGATGAGATGACACTATGTACCTACTACTCGCAAAGCCTCAGAGTGAGTAAGCTACTGACGGCTTGTTAGAAGAATGAGAACTTCAGTGGATGTTGAGGCGAGTGTGTTGTCAATATAAAAAAAAACCTTGATGAAAGTGGGTGCACGGTGCACGATGTACCTACTAGACCTGTGCATAATGATGCGCCAACTGCATCTCCATGTTATACTGGTGAGCTATTTGGTTTTAACTATGGTTCGGGTGCTGAATATTTGGCTGGTTGTTTTCATTGGTCGGTTGATTTAATCTCTCGTAGTTTACCAATGGTGACAGCAAGATTTTACTTCTAGTACTAGTTACTTCTAGTTCATATCACGGATGTAAAGAAAAGAGGGGATTGGGTATGGAGGCGTGGCCCGTGTCGCAACATCAAGCCTGCCAGCGTGGTCGGTCAAAATCGGGCACTAGTCGCGTTTTATGGGTTTATCAATTTACTTAAAATGAAAAGTGATTCAATCCCGTGTTTGAAATACATTGCTGTGTTTATCTTGAGACGAGTCACAATTCAAGTAACAAATGGCGCAATGGAAAGTATAGTCAACGATGCTCTCAACACTACGTTTGTTGCGTGGTACGGCCACTGGTAGGAACTATGTAGTATTCTGTGGCAACGAGATACGATGCATAAGCTGGTATTAGTTGTTTTTTACTTTTAAGTTGGTATAGTTATAATATGGTTCGCATTGATTGGTAATCTTAATTTGTTAGTGTGTATCGGTCAAGTAGCCATTAAGAGCACTGCGTTCAGTGCGTGTGTTGCGTGAGTGGGGAAAATCTGGATGTTTTACGTTTTGCCGGATTGCTGTTTGTGAATTAGGTAACCTAATGGTTGCACGTGAAGTTTTGTCTATCTTCTTGTCTCTACTGGTTTTTCGAAACAGTGTGGTGAGGAGATTGTAAGTGAGCTTACAAGAGGTCCCTTTCATGTACTAAGGTTTAGTTGTTGGTTTCATCATCATCATCATCAGCCTGAGGCAGGCCACTGCTGGACGTAGGCCTCCCCTAATGAGCGCTATTGGGTCCTGTCCTCAGCTCGACGCATCCAGCCCACTGCCACTTTCGGCTTGTTAGTTCTCTGAACTATGTCGACAACTTTGGTTCTTTGATTTGGTCTATGTTACCTAGTTGTGAAAAACTTAAATTTGTAGAATCGTCAGGAATGTTGATTTGAACTGATTAATGCTGATGACAGCAGAGTATTGTGATTTTTGTGTGACTTTAAGGAAGTTTTAAGGAGAAAGGATGTCTAAGAGTTAGGTACTTATGTACTAGGGACAAGCAATTGACTAATTTTGACAGAACAAAACTGTGTGATTCGAATGAATAAATGAATGGATGAACACCAAAAATTTAAAACAATATCAAGTTCTTAGTACAATGGGTGGCCTTATCGCTGAAGGCGATTTCTTCCAGTCAACCTTTAGGGATTTTGACAATGTTTTGAGTTTTATTGAAAACCTACAGATCATGATTAAAGAAAGGATCGCTTTGGAAGTTGGGAAACGCATTATTATGCTCAGTCGTTCTTGATCAAAGACATAGAAATAAGTTCGTGATTGATCTTCAAAATTAGGTAGTCTTTTTGGGGTAATCAGTTGATGGATGGGTGACCGCTAATGCATTGTCAATGGAAGGCTTGTTTCTCGGTCAAGCTTCCAAAGCTTCCAAAGTTTTGAATCTATGAACAATATGGATGTAGGTATAGGTACTCGCAACATCTTCAAAGGATCCGGAATAAAAAAGATCTGAGAGACTGTTTAGGTACCCCGACGCCAGGATAGTCGTGATCCTGTCTGTTCCTGTCAGTCTGTCATGATAACGATATGTACCTATGATCAGGTAGGCGAACAAGTTACTGTGCTATTTTGTTCTGTCTTCAGATACTTCACACGAGGACGTGTGAGCTGGTCATGATGGCCGAGCCGGAGCATCATCAATGAGAATGTTTGGAAACATCAGAACAGAACTGAGTACTAACGACGGCTGAGCCGGAGCATGATCAATGGGAATGTTTAGAAACGTCAGAAGTACTCAGTACTAACCAATGCTTCTACTAAACGTCATCCGGTGAGCCAGTTTCTTGTTTGATTTGATAGAGTTTTATCCTGTTCATACGTCATAGGAGTACTTGACGTTACGACGTGATTATTGCGGTCGTCTTACTCACATTTAAATGCGAAAGTTTGGATGTATGATTGTAGTCACGCTAATATGGATGAACAAAATTTGTATGAAACTTGGCATGGATCTAGATTGAAGCTTGGAATAGCCTACAGACTATTTCCAAAACGTAACATGCAAGTGAAGCTGCGTGCAAAAGTTAGTTTGATCATAAACGTGTTTGCCATAATAGTGAAATCAAGATAGTGAAATCTAAGATCAAAGGATTCGCTAGTCAAGTTCAGATGAATGGTTTTCAAGCTCAGAATGAATGGTTTTTCTAGTCGAGCTTGGACAGGATAGTGTTATCCAAAGTGGAAGGTTTTGTCAAGGTTTCTTTAGTCGAGCCGAGTCAGGATTGTGACATCCAAACGGGAAGTATTTATTAGTCCAGTCTAGATACAAGTTAATCCTGGACGAGAGTGTCATCCGTCCGGGCCATACCCAGAGGGGTTGGTGGAAGGGATGCACTGCTCGGCCCAGATGTCTGTCTATCCTGGACGGGAGTGCCGTCCGGGCCGGACCCGCAAGGGTTGGTTGAAGGGACGCACTGCCCGGCCCAGATGTCTGTCGATCCTGGACGGGAGTGTCGTCCGGGCCGGACCCGCAAGGGTTGGTTGAAGGGACGCACTGCCCGGCCCAGATGTCTGTCGATCCTGGACGGGAGTGTCGTCCGGGCCAGACCCGCAAGGGTTGGTTGAAGGGACGCACTGCCCGGCCCAGATGTCTGTCGATCCTGGACGGGAGTGTCGTCCGGGCCAGACCCGCAAGGGTTGGTTGAAGGGACGCACTGCCCGGCCCAGATGGTGTCTATCCTGGACGGGAGTGTCGTCCGGGCCAGACCCGCAAGGGTTGGTTGAAGGGACGCACTGCCCGGCCCAGATGTCTGTCTATCCTGGACGGGAGTGACCATCCCCATACCCAGATGGGTTGGATGATGGGATGCACTGCCCGGCCCAGAAGATTTTAGTCGATCCTGAACGGAAGTGTCGACTACGCTGCACCCGAAAAGGTTTGTTGAAGGAATGCACCACAGCCCGGTCCAGATGATAAAGTAGGTCTATTTGGTTTAAATGGGGGTTGGAGTGATGCTCCTGTCGGAGTCGTGTTATTATGGGTAACTTCTTATGCTGGTGTTGAAGAGATTATGTTAGAGCGAGTAACCAACTGGCAGGATGGACGAGCGGATGTCCTAGTGATTAAAGTTTCTTTGTTCCCAGAATCTACGTACGTCCGTGGACGGTCGTATGTCAGTTTGGCCGTGTGGGCGAGGGGATACTCTTTGGTTCCCAAAGAGCTCTTTACCAAGTAGAGTGACTGGCCACTCACTCTGGCGAAGTGTCACGTGGATGGAAGCGAGCAGCCTCCTGCGGGTCGTGACACATTACGACCCTGGACGGCAGCAGCGCACCATACGTCCGCGACAAATCGCTATTCATCATGTAGATCCAACTGAATAATCGTTGGATCAGTGATCAGTGCTTAGTAGTGCGTTAAAAGTTATCTAATGTATGCCTACGTTCTGTGATTGTAATATTGTATGAAGAATTATACTAAGATTGTAACCAAGGCAATGACTGGTTTTACTGTTGAGCCTCATCATCTGCAATGAATAAAGAAGAAGGCACTCTTTAGGCCCTCCCGCCCCTCCTGCGCCTACAGAGTAATTAGTGAGTCACGAGTTTGCGAGACAATTTGACGACTTTGTGACAGATTTGTCTTGAATGTTGAGTCATAGGTAAAGCAACCACTGTTGCCCTCACACAAACACGTACGCTCATACAAGGTAGACAATACACTAATGTGAGTTTTCTCTTTTCAAGCCCATCTGGGGTACCTTAACAAAAATACACCAAGCATGACTCTTTCTAAAAGATCCTTGATTTTATGTATGTATGTATGTATGTATTTTTGGGTAGGCAAGGCAGAGTGACGATCTGCGAAAGGCTGCTGGCAGAAGCTGGATGCGTCGAGCTGAGAACAGCGCTCTTTAGTGGAGGCCTCTGTCCAGCAGTGGATTGCCATAGGCTGATGATGATGTTCACAATTAATTCTTCTTCAATTTCTCACACACGTTCACTAGGATAAGTTTCAACTGGCCCTTCTCTCAATAGTCCATATACCTATGTTTTCCTAGACATTCCTTTATCAGCAATAGGTACAAACCAACATCCCACATCATGGTCCAAGTATATCCGCCTAGGCCTTCCCTTTCCAGCAATACCTGTTGACATATAAAAATAAAAATGAATTTCCCGATTATAACTCTGTCATCTCGAACATCTAAATCAACTTATTCAAATATCAATTTCTTCGAATCCAAAACCGCCACACGATATTTTAACACGTACGAACAATAAAACTCGTACGTCGTGTCTGTCCGTTTAAGCTCATAACTTCTATATTTATATCTCACTCAGCTTCTGGAGACCTGGATCAGGTTACAGGTTTATGTACTCTCTGTTATATTGGAGAATGTGAAATCAATATTGTATTGTTTATGATGTGTTGATTTCGGTTTGGATTGTTTTGTACTGGGATGATTTATAAAGTCTCTAGTTTCTTGATTATTTTTGTTTTCATAAAAACGGTTTTTTTTTTCAAATCTAAAACGGCATTTACACGATACCACTTTGGCATACCTACAATTGTTGCCCCTTGCCTCTCAAACTCGACGGAGCAAGAGATACATTCTGTGGCAACATTCAAAAATGGAATTGTGTATATGGCGTTTGAGTATACACTTTTTTATCCATAAATAGGTTGATCGGGGAAACAGTCAAACGGGGAAAAGTAACAAATTTTAGTATGAATTGGATCAATCTTACTCTTAAAGAACAGCTGAAACAGGTGAGAGCCCGCTTAGGACGCAGAAGGTTGCGGGTTCGATCCCCGCGGCAGGATAAATGTTTGTATGATCTGCAAATATTCATCTCGGGTCTGGGTGTTTCTATGTGTAATATGTATTTACAAACAAAAAGTATATAAGTAGTACATCAGTTATTATATTATTTATTTTTAACAATATCCGATGGATCAGCCAGTAAAGAAACTCTCTGTTTGAACACGATTCAAATCCATTAAAACTGTCTTGTCCAAGATTTAAACTATGACAGAAAGATAGTACTTTCTATAAATCCCAGACTTTCTACAAAAGCAAGACCAATAGAAGTGAAATTAAAATTCTAAGCAGTCCCAGCGGTCACCTTTCATCTTGTAGATACAAATCATTGCATGCGTGGTAAGATAATGCAAGATTATCGCGGGAAAAATTGTGTTTGGATACAATAAAGTACGTTGCAGTAGAGATAGCTAGTGTTATGTTGCAGATTTTCATAATTAAAATTTAAATAGAGAGCCGTGTTGGCCGAATGGGGTTGTACCTCGACTTTCCGAAGGTCGTGGGTTCGAATTCCGGCCGTGGATCAATGGAAATGGGGTACCTCGACTTTAAATCCAAAGGTCGTGGGTTCGAATCCCGGCCGTGCATCAATAGATTTTGCGTTTCGTAAAAATATGCGTGCTCTAAATGGTGAAGGAAAACATCGTGAGGAAACCAATTAGTATTCTTAAAGGCGGCGATGGGCTTGCAACCTGTCACGTATGGAATACTCACTTCTGCAAGATGTGGGCATGTACCTATCAAATATGTAGTTGAACATGCCTCTGACTACCCTCTTAGACATCTTCAATCAATGGATCTGGAGTAAGTACATAAATATCTCAGAGAATGTCTACCGTGCCTTGGATACAGTCGTGACCCTGTTTACGTTTTAAAATTTAAATAAATGAGAAATCGCTCGTAATGCTTGCTTAGTCGTTTTTGATTGAACCAAAGCAACGCTCTAAGCCTCCTAGCATCCCCAGTAGTCCCAGTATAACCAATACAGGCTTAGCCTAGTGCGGAATTGGTAGTAAATTACTAGTAAGTTACAGCATCAGGAGACAGAGCCTACACTTAACGCGACGTTGTAGTCAGCCTTATCAACAGAAAGTTTTTACCCCTAAGTCATGGCTGCGTGATGTCTGTTTATTTTAAAACATTTTAACAGACAAAGTTAGAGTTCAGTGTATTGCAATGAAGACACAACTCTAGAAGACAGGTGCATGCATTAAAATGCACGCGGCAATCGCAACTCGATACTTGCGGGTGCTTTACGATTTTAGATTTTTCTGTTAGTGTCAAAGCCGCCGCTGCGCGTGCGCATAGAACTAAGAAGATACAGACATTACTACTTGAATTATAATACAGAAAATGCTCAAATCCAAGAAAATCGATAATTTTGTAATGCCTTTTTACACACTTTTATTTATGTTCAAAAATGGGTATAAAAAATGTTATTTTTTGCATGTTATATCATCATCATCATTTCAGCCATCTAGCGTCCACTGCTGAACATAGTCCTCTCCCATCGATTTCTACAGCGATCGATCTTGTGCAGCCTATACTCTACATCCGCTAAGAGATCGTCTTTCTACCGCGATTTCCGGTGCGTGGCTTCCCCTCGAGAACTTTTCTGCCCCAACGGTCGTCAGTTGTTGTATATACTTTATTATAAAAGCACGTAGAGTTTCAGAAGAATATCAATTTGTCCGTTGGCTATTAAGTCGCTAAGCCATGACGGAGGCCTCAAGGTGGCCTAAGAACTTCGTCGCCAGAGTTGGCCTAAAACTCATTCGAACAGAATAATTTCACAGCATATATTCATTTTTCAACTTAAAAAAAGGAGAAGGTTGTGGTGTCGATGTACGAATAGTATACTTGTTTATTCCCTGATTACTCGAAAACGCCTGGATCGATTTCAAAAATACTTTTTTTTTTAAATTGACTTTTACTAGCAAAAATTTTCGAGTGTATCAACCACCTATATATTGAGCGATTTTAATTCTGTTCATGCCTATTCTATACCTTCCTTCTCTACCCACGACTTGCAATACGGTTGTCAGTGTATACACACTCATTGTTTTACATTATATTGTACAATGTACATTATTTATATTGTTGGTCGACACCGACGTTTACAAATTAAGACATGGGATAAACCTTGTACATGTTATTGGAATTCTCTTCGGCATTGGCGTTAGATTGTTTTGTATTGGAGAAACATTTTTACAAGTATGTATGAATAAAACTGTTCTAAGTAAAGTTCATATGAGTCTGGTGACGCCTCAGTAAGACCCCTCGCAGACTACAGACTTTCTATCAGCCGATAGTTGAGACGGGCTATACTTCTCCATACTCATTACGAGCCGAAGTATATTCCGTCTCAACTATCGGCCGATAGAAAATCTATAGTCTGCGAGGGGTTTTAAGACTTTTGTCATGGCTTAATAAAACTACCGCCTGGTTAAGAACTACCCTGGTCAGTTTGGAAGTCCTTGAATAGGCTCAGAACACAGGTTGGGTGCTGTAGGCGAAACTTAAGCAGATGGGGCATGATCAGCCCAAACGACACACGATGCCCGTGTGGTGCCCAGTTGCAGTCTATGTCACACGTTTTTGTGTGCTCATTATGCCCCAACACCTGCACTTTGGGAGATCTCATGGCTTGCTCGAGCAACGCTGTGGATGTAGCCTCCTACTGGTCCAAATGGCTCTGAATAGCGTAATACATCGACTCGATAAAAGAAGAAGAAAAACTTTTAAAAATAAAATTTAAAAGTATTTAAATCATCTAGTAATTAAATAAAGGCCTGAGTGTAAAATATCAGAATTATCTTTCGCAAACTCCACTTTAAAGCCTTTTAAGTCAAGATTCATCATCAAATGAGTCGTAAACACCAATTATTTTATCTGTGGCTGCGTCCAGTCCAGATAATTAGCCTATTAAATCTCCATTCAACTCCTAATAATAGAAATACCCTTTAAGAATGCTGTTGTGTGCTTTTGGACGGTGTCCAACTACGCTACTAACTGTTTTCGACAGAGACTCGATTTTATGACGATTATTTGACGTCACATGGCAAGAGATCACCTAAAAGAAAGCTAGAACCTAAATCGTGTTGTCCTGTTTCTTCACGGTATTGGTCACAAAGGGACAGGAGCAGAATCACCTTGTTTTAAGTCTAAGTGACCCCAGCGGTTCTACTAAATGTCTTGAGACTTTAAGATGAGAGTTCGAATTCCGCGGCATGGCAAAGTTTGCATGTTTTGCAATTTGTTCCAGATGTTGTGCATCATGGTACTCTATAGTAACTAGCCTACATCCTATTCCAGGCTACGATCTACATGTATTCCAAGTTTCATCCAAATCAGTGCATTGGTCATAGCGTCAGTGAAACATAAACACATGCTCACGAAATTCACACATAACCTTAGTAGGAAGTATCTATAGTATTTCCTTCCTATTTTTTTTAGTAAAAAGTAGGATCATCATCCGCAGCCTATAGCAGTCCACTGCTGGACATAGGCCTCCCCTAATGAGCGCCATTGCACCCTGTCTTCAGATCAGAAAGTAGGATAAGAGTCATAAAAACATTAGTAGGTACACTTATAAAGTGGTACTATTGGGTACTCGCATAATTCAAAAGCGCGTGCGCACTGAAGGGTTCATCCCTTTGAAGCTCAGAACTCATAGTACTCAACTTATTAAATTCTATCACTTCGCAGTGTCATATTCATTGTTTACGTTGATAAAGGTTTAGAAACGCGTCTTTGATCTCGCCACCCATGTCGGATTATAATTCAAATAATTTACGACAGAAACAAAACTTTCATCACTGAAGGTTATGCCTTTGGTTGCAAAATTATATGTGTAAAGGATTCAGAGTCATTTTGAAATGAATCAGACAATTACATTTACTGTGATTGTGTCAAATCAAATAGTTTATTTTTCCAAAAGTAGGATACAGGTTACTAGATACGATTCAGTGGACCCCGCACTAGGGCTAGCCTGGATTGCGGGCGTCCGACGAGTTAACAATACAGAAATTTGATTTATTGGAGAACATGAGATGGTTTGGGCATGTAGAGAGGATGGATGACAGTCGTTTGACAAAGCAAGTAAATGAGGCGAGTGTGTATGGGACAGCTGGAAGGAGAAGGCCTAGGCGAACCTTCTTGGATCTAATTGGCGACATTTTGGAGAAGGGCCAGGTCAAAAGTACCCTAAACCGACGAGCATGTATGAAGAATGTAATGAGAGTGAATGAGGCGAAAGTTGTGTGTCAGGATCGTAGCGAGTGGAGATCCGTGGTCTCTGCCTACCCCTTTGGGAAAGAGGCGTGACTTTATGTATGTATGAGAGAGTGTTGTTCCAATAAAATTGTAAATAATTTAATTTGTAGCAACTTAAAGCTACATTAGATTTTTGTTTTCACCGTCTTATTGCTTTGTGCCATTCCTCAAAAATACATACCTACATAGATTTTGTGCGCTCAAAAAAAATGGTCATATCTTTTATTTTTAGTAATATGATTTTTTGTTTTTCGTAGTCAAAAAGTGTTATTCAGTAGAACCGCCTAGATCACATAGAATTATGGCTTCAAGATTAGATTATTCTTTGTTTGTATCGTATTATGCAAGTGACTGTACATTCTGTACAGTGACGAAGAATAAATAAATAAAAAAATAAAAAATAATAGCAATAATGTAAGTACGATATTCATCTTTCTTAGCGCTATCTAAATCAAATCAGTTATTTCCAAAGAATATTGTGACAATATTGCTACCTCCCACGTACAGTCGCTCGCCAAAGTGTTGTGCCAATAAAAAGGATAATAAAAATAATTCAATACAGGCGGCTAAAATGACGCTTTAATTTTTTCCTCAGATTTTTGACTTGGATTATTTGTTTTATCATTACTTTTTTTAAAAGCCTTCATAGAGGGAGAAGCTTCTGGTTCTGCTGTTTGTGCTTTATGTTGTTTTTTTAATGTTTTTCACCAATATCTCCGTTAATTTTACTTTGGACCGAATTCCAGAATTCTTTATAAGTAAGGTAATGTGGGACAAACTCTATTATTGATAACAAAATCCACAGCTTAAACAAAATGTGATTGGAGCGTCATCTTAGCAGCGCATTGTCATCGATAAAATATAGCCTCCGAAGCCAAAGGCCGATCGTCCGTGAATGGGCCGCGGCCGATGGATTATGAATCGGCACCCGCTGACGGCTTCCCGCTAATTATGATTTATTGGTCAGGTAACGTGGCGGAGAACCTTACAACCTTAAATTGACTTGATTTCGACTCGTCAGAATTGTTCAATGATAATATGGTATATGTATACCCTAGATATGTTCCGTTTAATACCAAGATTTTGAATACCCACTTTTCTATACAAAAAATGCTGATGACGTCAGAAAATGCTGCTCGCTTCTGACGTCAGCAGCATTTTCTCTATTGAATTGACAGTTCACCGCGTTCGGCTCGGCTGGACTGTGCGATCACCCTTAGACTACGATCCACATAATTATCTAAGTTTCATCCGAATCGGTTAACGCTTGATTGAACTAAACTTTAAAAGATACTCAATAACGTTAAGATTTATAATATTGGATTATAATTTTTTGTTTGTGATGTTTAGTAAAATTGAATTTACATTTTCAACTCTCAATTCATGAACGAGAGAAAGTTTATTTTCAAAGCATTTTGTTTACAACAGTACTGTCAACAAATGGCTGCCAAATCACGTGGGTGGTTGTCGATTGCCCTCGACGTGTGTCGCGTGCAATCGTCAATTTGTATCACAATGTTGCGAATATTGCTCATTTTGTTGTGCAGCTGGATGGCCTCAACAGACATAAGTTCAGCCAGCGAGATAAGTACATGAACAATTTGGACAATCTAAGGTTTTCATCGTGTTAAATGGAAAGGACTATACTTTTTTACGAATAGTGATTGTGGAAGGCTAAGTTAGCTAGCTACATTTCTAGCATCGACGCCGACGCGCCGACGATAAAGCTCCATGTATAAAATCTTCAAGATTGAAAAACATCAAAATGTTCTTTCAGAAGATGATCTTTTGTCGCTGATCCTAATAGGCGTCTTAGCTGCGTAAAGTAATGTTTGGTGTTGGCTGAGTGGAGACTCATAAAACTCAAAAAGCATTCATTCAGTGCTAGCAATAAAATATTTTATACAACTAACAAAACTTTTGAAGTAAAACTCAATATTATTGGATGCCCGAAAGTAAACAAACAGCTAAAGACCAATTACGGCCTCAGAACACGTCCAGTGAGTAATATTGTCTTCGGATACGATCCATCACTGTTGTACTTCCGAAGAGATAAAAATGATTAGTCTCGCCTACCAGATCAAGATTACGTATTGGGTATAGATAGATTGGTATAAGCTGATTTGTGTAGCCACTGGCTTAGGAACTACAGGGTGCTTGGTAAAAACTTTACGAATTTCATGCTCAGGACAAAAATATCAATAAAATAAAATGAACTTTTTAAACTATCATAGACATCAACAATTATAACGGGGTTTACGAAATATCGGGAAACTTCTAAAATATTTTAATCGTGATAAAAAAGGCTGTCAAAAAAGGAGAAGTCTCTATACATACATGTCTATCGAGAGTCCGCGCGGTCCGAGAGTCCAGTCAAAATTCTGTTTCAAACAATATGAACTTTCGAAACTGGATCCCCAGAATACTGTAAAAACAATTCCTGAATAAGTGTCTAACACCATCTTATACAATTTGTTGTAAAATTTTAACAAAACCTTATAGCTACAACAGAAAAGGTAGCTTAATATGGTATAATTTAGCCACACCCTCTATACACGGCGGGAGATCGACCTCTCGATACTGTCCACTTGATAGATAATCTTCTGGATCGAACAGCGTTCGACGGATCTTCGCCACTCATTTATAAGAAGCCGCTTCAACACGTGATACCTCCTACTGAAGCTTAACCAGTGCCATCGACCTCCGTGATGACAAAAGTTGTATGGAATTTATTGATGTGAAAACTCACGTCACAAGATTCATAGGAGTAAGTCTTACGAACTTACGCCCAAAGAGACTATCTATGTATCTATTCAGCCCGGTTGCACCCACTGCTGAGTAAAGACCTCTCTATAACGCCACTCTTTTTGGTCCTGTGCAGTCCTTTCAAACGCTTTTTTTCCAAAGAGACTAGGTGCAAATAAAAAGTGCGGGCTTATTGTGTATTTGCCAAATATCTGGACACACTTCTTCCCTTAGACATCTCCCTTATAATATACAAAAGAACTAAAAAAAAGTCTACCACGAGTTGATACAGTCGTGGTCATGTTTTGTTTACATAACAGAAAAATCTAGGACAGATCAAAACCGCAAACAAAAATAATCTCAATCAATGGCAAGGCTCTGCGATCGCTGAATATTTATTCTTCTTGTAGTGTCACAAATTCTTTCGCAATTTTCATTTGAAATGCTCCTCAAAAAGGCTAATTTCCTGCACTTAATGATACTTAAACTATATGAATCAAAGTTCCAATAATCATAAGATAGAAATCACTTAGAAACCTCTAGATTTACAAACAGAAATCGCGTTCATTTACATTATCTTGAAATAGTCGTCGACTTGACAAAACCATTAATTTCTCCATTCATAATATTGACTCACCGTCTCTAGCTGATATTAATTTTACTCTGACACTGAATAACGAAAACAAAGTCTGCTTTAAACGTTCATACATAATCAAGTGATGTATTGTTTGACTGTTTTTATTCATAATACATTCTATAAAATATAGTTTGTTTACAGATTCCCAATTTACTACATCATACGGATCAAAATTCAAGGCTCTTCTGACCGGCAGTGACCTTCTTCATTGCCATATAGCATATTCTACGTTGGTTGGCAATGTTGATCCACTGGGACAAAGCTCCAGCTTCAAGCCCTGAAAGAATGAAAAGGAGATATAGATTACATTCTGTTTTAGAATATACCACCACCAGGAATAAGAGGGGGTAGTGTTTCTACTGAAATTTTCACTTCTCGCTCTTTATATTTCGTTAAACCCGGCTTTCAAACAGTCTTCAAATTAACGGTCTTACGCAATTGCAAGTCTTAAAACGGTCTAGAGTTTCAACAGTAAAGTTGGTCATACAAACTTGATGGAGGCAAACCGACAGGACAAAACTATACAAATTGTTATAACCAATTTGCGCATTGCATCCATTGATTTACTGCATTCAATCTTATTTATTCGCTGCCCTGTATTATTTATGTCTTGCGCCTGGATTTCAGGAATCGATGTATTTTGAAAATTAAATTTATTCGATGTTGCTGTAAGTTATTTATGGCAGATTTAGATACTAGCTGCGTTCTGCGGTTTTGCCTGCAGTCTCGGTATATACATATTTCTTTAGGCCCAATTCCATCCTAGTACATTCAGTTGTTTTGCTTGAAAGAGAAACAAATTCATGCATCCTTTCGCATTTTGTAATCAGAAGAATTTAGATTTAAATCAAAATCGAACACCAAATCTTAGCAGGATTACTTGCCGCTGTTTTTATTGATGCATAGAACTCAAACCCATTGATCAAACCTATTAAGGTTTTCAGGCACAATATTATGATAAATATGTAGTTACTCAAGTAAAAAAAATATAAAAAAAATGAGCTGGGCACTAGGTACCAATCAGCCAACACAGCTAATCCCTTAAAGCTATAAAGATAAAAAATACTAAGTATTAAATGGATGCTCAGCTCATAGCTCAAAATATATTCGTCAATTCTCAAAAGAATTGATTAATCGTCCGGCCAGACGGTAGCAGTTTTATTATAAAGTTTTTTAACGTCCGGTCCGTGGGTCCATTAATCAGATTTCGTTCGATCGCAACGAATTATCGATATTCCCGGTGTCAGGATCAATACTTTTATTTTGCTACCAGATAGGATGAATGACGATGGTGGAATGTTGTTGACAGCTTATAACCCTTTTATCGTTTCTTTTCTTGTTTCAAACCAGTGTTCTGGCTTAGAGGTAGACTTTAAAATGTTTACTGGGTCCCTCAATATACCATCATTACGGAAGCTGAAACACACAGGAGCGGCAAGAAACTGCTTTGGACAGAAAAAAGTGGCGAGTTCTCGTATCGGAGGCCAAGATTCGCTTTGGGTCACTGCGCGCGAGTAATTAAATAAGTATTATCGTAGTAGAGATAAGTTTTATCCTAAATACAAATGTTCTAACCTAGTGATAGGTATTAGTTACGGTAAGCAAGCAGGTCTGCAACCCCATTGAAGCTGAGACTTCTAAGTTTTCAGTCAGCCTAGCATTTAGTCACAGACCAAGGTTGTTGACCATCTGCTAATCTTAATTCGATCCAACCATAAGTATTGGCAGAAACAAATGAGTTTGCATATTTCACGTCAAAGCCGAATAAAGTTAAACATCGGTCAATTTGTATCGAATAGATACTTCTACGCAATTTTGAACGCCTATTTCTCAATATCCTAAAAAATTTAAAACTTTTCATGCAATTTTGAACTCTATTTGCTATAGATGATGTCTCAATAACGTATCGTCCATCTCAATCGATTTTGAACGAGTTTTGAGCGACAAAAAATACTGATACCCACCGTTCAATCAAAATAATGACTTATTTAACATTGACAATAAAATATTGCTGCGTCTATTGTGTCCTGGTCTTAGTAGGTGGAGGTTTTAGATGGATTGGGGAAGTTGGGCTAAGGCAAACCGATATTATGTTAAAGGAAAATAAAAACGTAAGTCTTGGGCAATGAAGGATGTCAGCAGTGAGGGTTTTTAACCAATAATAATCAAAATAAGTTGTGTGTCAGGATCGTAGCGACTGGAGATCCGTGGTCTCTGCCTACCCCTTTGGGAAAGAGGCGTGACTTTATGTATGTTTGTATGTAATAATCAAAATAATAAATATGACATGGAAAAAAAAAACAAAATAGGAGAAAAATTTAAAACAAAAAAATAATAAGCAAAAAATAATTACTGTTGTGTACCAATTGTACTTAATTGGCTCTCTTCATATTCGGCGAAGATAGACGAATGCCGACGGTCACGAACGTATAGAGGGTCTATTCGCCTGTCATCGGCTGTTATCTTCTTTCCAATTTATATTTTGGCGAATGTGTAGAGTAGTTAGTGTGTAGAGTACTAGTTTTAGGATTGGCTTCATACAAAATATCATACATTTAAATAGTGGAGTAGTTTCAGTCTTTCCAGCAAAACAAGAAAGAGGACTTTCCCTAACAGTGGCACTTTGAAGGCTAATAATAATAATTCAAGAAATAAGCATGGTTTTTTAAAGACCAACTTAACCTATTCTCCCCTCAAAATATCCATTCAATTCCCAATCCAACTCAAAGCTGACAATACTGATTGGCTCCCATAAAGCATCGTATACAGATATGTCATTGACGAAACAATAGCGAGTTCGATTCCCGGCCAGATGACAGGATTAGTCGCGGCTTGAATGCGATTTGATGGACGTGATTGATAGACGCCGAAATTGACCTCGATGGCGTATTGGTTAAGTTAGCCTATAAGCAAATTCCGATATGCCCAAATACTCCCGTATGACCTAAGTAATACCAGTGAAAAAGGCCTAATAATATGATATACCTATTCCCAAGTACCCCACTGCTCAAATATCGAAATATCGGAGTTTTTAGGTCTTCATAATATTATGCAGCAGGGGTCACGACTGTATCCCCAAGGCGCGGTAGACATTCTCTCAGATCTTTATATTCCAGATCCTTTGAAGATGTCTAAGGGGGTAGTCACAGGCATGTACAAATACATATTTGATACATGCCCACATCTTGCAGAAGTTAGTATTCCATACGTGACAGGTTGCAAGCCCATCGCTGCCTATAAGAATACTAACTGGTTTCCTCACGATGTTTTCCTTCACCGTTCAGAGCACGTGTTAAAGCGTATATAAATTTTACGAAATGCAAAATCCATTGATGCACGGCCGGGATTCAATCTCACGACCTCCGGATTGAAAGTCGAGGTACAACCCCATTCGGCCAATACGGCTCCTTATTATGCATAGGTTATTTATATTTTCTATAGCAGAAGATAAGGTGATTTAAATGAGGTGGTCTCGGCCATCCAACAGCGATCTAAGCGACTAATTTTGTAAATTTTGAAAGTAGTATGTGACTATCGTCTTCAGGGATACAGCTGTGACCCTGCTTACATTCTTAGTAAACAATTTTCCTTTTGGAGCAACAAAAACCCATTCGATTAAGCAAAAACAGAAAACAATACCCTTTTTCTCGCCCCACAGTAGGTTCATCGCAAAACAATCGGCAAATGATCCACCCGGCTAATAGGTGCGCACAAATGACGATTGATAAAGATTATGAAACAGATGAAGCAGATTAATAATAAATTATTATTAATCTGCATTAATCTGAACGAGAATATAATAGAAGGGAAACAAAAATTAAACAGTAAACTTTTGACGTGACAACGTCTTATAATTCGATAGAGCCGGCTGCACGCACGAAAAAATGCGGCGTTACCTCGCTCTGAGGCGTTCCATGTAGTAAGGCTTGAAGTGCAAGCACAAACGTTGTCACGTTCAACTATCGTCAGTAAACCGACTTTACAGACAACCAATTTTTTTAGGCTCGTTTTTCAGTTTGGGATGAGAAAAAAACCTTAGATTCGCCTCGAAAAGGACGTCGAGGCGCGCTTCTCATTTGTCAAGTTTAGAACTGTTCAATAAATAAATAAGTTTTCACTTCTGCCGGCACTGCTGGAGCGCCGCTGTTTTTTTCTCTTAGCCCATTTCGGCAACCATGTCTCTCCTTTGAGATCTCCCACCACTCATTCTTGAAGGCGTCAAGATTGTCTCGCCAAAACACTTTCTAAAAGTGGGTATAAAAAGTACTCAATTTCTATGTTTCCTCATTTTTTGCTGCAATATCTTGCAATATCTAGTTTCTTGCAACCCTTTCCAATGATTAAAAAAATTGCAGAAGCTTGCATTCTATAGGTGATATATTGCAAGCCAATGGCCGCCACATTTTAAAATGATACAATGTAACTAAAATTCATATAAGTTTTTTGTCTCAACAAAACATCTGTGCAGTTAATTATAGTTTAATTACTGGATAATGGTATTTATTGCAAAAACTTGAGAATTGTCAACTGAAAATGTCAAATACTTTAGATACTTTAATGACAGTAGGTATCATGGTGAACAGGAAAAGATTCTGATCATTTTGTGATAATTGACATCGTAAGGCACCAGAATTTTAACAGAAAAAAAAATTCAGAGTTTTTTTTCCTAAATTGCTTGAAAATATCCAAAATATAGACTCCACTCTGAAGCGTCAAGCTCCAGCTATTTAGAAGTGTTCCATCTTCTTTTATTCTTTGACGCTTTTCCTGATGATGTGCTCCAGGCTGCCATCATTAATGTAAGTGACTCTCAGTTCGATGTGCAGACGTTTTTTGTCTGTCTACTTGATTGATAAAGAAATGCTAGGGATACGACACTGTTCAACCATTTTGCACTTCTCCAACGCAATCTCAACCTTATTCCTCTAAAATTAAGACTTAGTATGCGTGAGGAGAAGAGTTGGACAGGAACCAATCCTCCCTTACAATCTTTTCAATGACAAACTTTGACGAGTCTTCATCAATGAACTATTCAGAGAAATAAACACTCTATTGTCTTTGTAATAGGGAGGATTTTGTGGTACAGGATGAACGTAGTAAGTTGGTTGATGAATAAAATCGTTCTATAGGTTTGTACCGAATTGGTTTGCAAGTGTTTCATCGCCTTAATGGTAAGAATAGATGCATACAATGGATCGGCTTCGGAGGGACACTTTAGAAATTCATATTTTTAAAATTTTTGGAGTGATAGTCGGTATGGTGTCTGTCGTCGTTTATAAGATACTAGCACGGGTGTAATGCTGATGCTAAATATTAGGGTTTAGCCAGCGTTTGCAATGTAAGCGCAAAAAATGTATTAGTAATTTACGACATCACATTAGATACCTCTAAAATTATCAGTGTTCCTCTACTATATTATGCATGTATTATATGCATATATTATATGCATGTATTATACATATAAACCTTCCTCTTGAATTACTCTATCTATTAAAAAAACCGCATCAAAATCCGTTGCGTAGTTTTAAAGATTTAAGCATACATAGAGACAGAGAAAGCGACTTTGTTTTATACTATGTAGTGATCATTCTTAACATTCTTGTCTCTTGCTTTATCAGACTCATCGAAGCTAGAGCGATTCTGTTGCAAAAAGAATGAAATGCCTGAATGTTATTGTGTAAACTGCGTCTTAAACTTAGTATGATACAATATATTGGTTATTTTTCCGTGTAAATAAATAAATAAATCTTGACATTTCACACAGCATCATCTCAGAATCAGAATCAGAATCAGAATAATTTTATTGCATAACTGTTGTACATGTTAAGGTCTTATTTTAAATAGGTACAGGTTTCTACAGTCTATCCATTTCGGATGTGCAACATCAATGGTTAGTAACCTTCGAAAGGTAGTTATACCTTTCGAACCAAAATTAAAAGAAACAATAGGTAGTACTCAAATGCGAACTAATTTAGAATTATTTAGACTAAATACAATTACTTACTTAAATTAAAAATATATAGGTATGTTGTATACTTGTATACATACATTACCTGTTGTAATACTCGTCTAGACTATAAAATACACTATTAATTAGCCAATTTCTAAGTTGATTTTTAAATTTATTTCCTTCAAGGATTTTCAGCTCAACTGGTAACTTGTTATAAATGCGTGCAGCAGAAATAAAAGTACCATTTGCGTACATGGAATTATTTATCTGGGGAATGCAAACATCATATTTATATTTGGAACGCTGAGACTCGACTCTAGATGATTTTTTACCGAAAAAACACTTAACATTACTTTTCACAAAAAGACAAATTTCAAATATGTAGATAGAAGAAAGAGTTAACAAACTTTCATCTTTAAAAATATTACGGAGCGTATCAGTTCTTTTTTTGTTATAAATTGCACGCAGGCACCTTTTTTGCATGACAAAGGTTGATTGTATATCCACTGAATTTCCCCAAAAAATTATACCATAACTTAATTGAGGATAAACAAAACCGTAGTAGGTTTGTTTTGCAATTTCTCTAGATGAAGTTGAGCTAAGTACATATAAGGCGTAACAATATTTTGATAGTTTACTGTTAATATTATTAATATGAGCTTTCCAATTCAGGTAACAGTCTATTTTTAGACCTAAAAAGTTTGTTACATTTACTTCATTTACTTTACTTCCGCTATTTAAAATATTTAATTTTATTTCTGGTGTTTTATAGTTTCTAAATCTAATCAAGTTTGTTTTATTAATATTTACTTTCAAGTTTATTGTCTCTAACCAGTTTACGATAGAATTCAAGGCACTATTTATTTCAGCTTCATATTCAGTTACGGATAAGTTACCTTGTGGTATATAAATAGTTGCGTCGTCAGCAAACATCACGCACAGATGATCAGTTACTTTTGGTATCTAGCCCTAAACTAAGCAAAGCTATGGGAACCAGATAACTGATATAAGTACTACTTATATACTTTTTGTTTACAGAAACTATATGACATTTTATGTACAATATGTACATACAATTTTTGTTTGTAAATACATACATATTATACATAGAAACACCAAGACCCGAGATAAATATTTGCAGATCATACAAACATTCATCCCGCGGCGAGGATTGAACCCGCAACCTTCTGCGTCTCAAGCGGGCTTTTACCCACTGCGCCACAGGTCGTCGAAATGCTCTCTCTCAAACGAACTTTCTTACTTTTTTACCACACCGACACTTACCGAGATAACAATAAAACTCCACGTTATCACGGTATCGAAGATTTATCCTCAAATAAACATCAATACGAGCCAATCCCAGTATAATCCTCTTAAAACGAAATCCCAAACACAAAAGATCAAACACAATAACTTTTTTTATAAATCATTTTGAAAACGGTTGAC
The DNA here is from genome assembly GCA_963565295.1 of Epirrhoe alternata. NCBI lineage: Eukaryota > Metazoa > Arthropoda > Insecta > Lepidoptera > Geometridae > Epirrhoe > Epirrhoe alternata. The sequence continues at coordinate 9,512,305 of OY751396.1, read as the reverse complement.
ACTGCTATTGATACGTACGTGGGAGTATACCGTAGGTCAATATCGATTGATACAAGTGGATCGTTGAATCTTTTTAGTTCTTTGTCAAGAACAGTTTTGTTGAAATTGGCAGGTGTGGACAAAGATTTTAGCGGAACATAATCTCAAAACAGAGTCTGTCTTTAAAAAAATTGAGTAGATGGTCCACAATACAAAATCAAGACTGTCCAATCAGATATTATTAAGTTTCTGATAGAGTGCCTCTATGATAATAAGATAAAGATAGTTTATTTGCTTGAACACAATGTGGGTTAGGTAAAGATGTTGAAATATTTTGGTTTCAATTATGTTCTACTAGGATTAGCATGCAAATGGTACAGTCGGTAGATCCAAATTAAATAAATTTTCAGATGAATTTGTAATATTAGACATTAATTAGGTACTAGTAATTGTAAGACCCCTCGCAGACTGCAGACTTTCTATCGGCCGATAGTTGAGACGGAACATACTTCGGCTTACTTCTCCATACTCATTACGAGCCGAAGTATGTTCCGTCTCAACTATCGGCCGATAGAAAGTCTGCAGTCTGCGAGGGGTTTAATATTAGAATTTAAATTAGATAATGTCAAAATTTATCTGTCATAAAGTCGTTAATATTAATTCGAAACTAGGAAACCAGGTAGGCACTTAGCAGCAATGGGGTTGCAACCAGTCACGTATGGAATGCTAAATTCTGCAATATGGGCACGTGCCCAATGTGGATTTGGATGTTCTTCTGACTCCAGACATCTTCAAAGAATCCTAATTCCTAATATTCCTAATAATATAATAAATCTGAAAGTTTGTGAGTATGTTTGGATGTTTGTATGGTTGTGTAACAATCACGCCTAAACCAGTGAACCGATTTGGATGAAACTTGGAATAGGCGTAGATAATGACCTGGAATAGCGTAGAGGCTATTTAAAATGTTGGTACCACGCGGGCGAAGCCGCGCGCAGAATCTAGTCTTTCATAAAGATCTGAGAGTGTCTACCGTGGTCTGGTACCGTGCTCCTGTTCAGATTTTTCTTCGAGAGCAAGTAATAAATAATACGCAGACACTACCCGGAATTAAAACTAATTCAATGCTGTTTGTATTACTGATCTATATGAGTCTTTGATGGATTCACGTGAATATCTTTTCATATTATTATATTTTACTTCGTGTGTGGTTCGATTCCGAGAGATAGTTTAGTACAATTTTGTATCTGTTGCTTATAGTTCTAGGTAAGAAGGTATTACATCTACGAGAGCCTTTACATCTACGAGTATACTAGATGACTAAACTGGATGCTGTAGTGCTGGGATATTGTTCGAGATGGAATAGATGGAATAAACCATTCTAGCGCTGTCTCCCTTGGGAGCAGCAATAAAGCTGAGACTGGACCTATTTGGCACCACAGCATAGGTACATTGTTTGTTATAATTATTTTTTTTATCTCTTCTTTTTTTATTGTTTTTTATATAGTTATTAATTTTTTTGTTCCCCGTCTCGTTCTTTGTTATCTTTGCCTGTATGTGTGTTGTCTTTATTGCCTGTAACCGTGTTGTGTGTGTCAAATAAATATATTCTTATTCTTATTCTCTCGTCTTAATCGGCCTTTTCCACAAGTAAATGCGTCAATACGTCTACACGTATTGACGTATTTTCTTCAGCTTAGTCAGCTCTACAGCTGACTAAGCTGCGGGTTTCCTCCATTAGAACATGTGTAAGAATGTATTAAGATACGTCATTACGACCTCTGTAGCGCAGTGGGCGAAGGCCCGCCTGCGACGCAAGAGGTTGCGGGTTCGATCCCCGCGGCGGGACCAATGTTTGTATGATCTACAAATATTTGCCTCGGGTCTGGGTGTTTCTATGTATAATATGTATGTATTTACAAACAAAAAGTATATAAGTAGTATATCAGTCATTATAGTACCCATAACACAAGCTCTGCTTACTTTGGGGCTAGATGATGCTGTGTGAAATGTCCAGCATTATTTTATTTATTTATTATTTATTATTAGAAAGACGTGGTGTACTTGTAGTTTAGTCGCTTCAAGAGTAGAGTCACTTATCTCTTAGATAATTCAACGTGATCCAAATGCTATCACGATCGTATCCCCAAAGTGACGTAGACGTTCACTCAGATCTTTTTATGATTTTATTTATATATCTTTTAATTAGAACTCTTTTCCAATTTATCTTCTCATTTGGCGGATATCAACCATAAACATGTTAATAAAGAATTCAAGAAAGGTTTTATTTGAGTCGGTAAAATCAATATTGTTTTGTAATCGTGGTAATAACACAGACGGTAGCCATAAAAGTTCAATCTTGTGATGAGGTGGTATTCTGAAGCAACAATTTCGTTTCGAGATGACTGAAAAGGCTAGCAATATGCGATGGAGTAACGCTATGATGAACTATAAATAAATAATGCTGGACTTTTCGCACAGCGTCATCTAGCCCCAAAGTAAAGCAGCGCTTGTGTTATGAGTACTAAGATGACTGATTTACTACTTATATGCTTTTTGTTTGTACATACATATTATAGAAACACCCAGACACGAGACAAATATTTGTAGATCATACAAACATTGGTCCCGCCGCGGGAATCGAACCCGCAACCTTTTGCGTCGCAGGCGGACCTTCGCCCACTGCGCTACAGAGAGTGTATGTATCTGATGTTTCCGCAAAAAATGACCTCTGAGGCTAATGGTTTTCTAAGAGACATGATAATTTGGTCATGCAACATCTTATAATGATCTTGAGTATCCTATGAAAGTGTCTATTGTCGATAGAGATGGGCGTATTGTGATCAACAGATTCGTTTCTATGGATGGCATAGGTTCACATAAATTGGCGACCATTTTTCAAACCGATGCTAGTTATGTAATTATGTATGCCAAAATAATAATTATAAGCCCCTGATATTCTGGAAATTATCAAATCCAAAAAAAAACAAATCAAATTATGGAACTGTCATACATCAAAAGCTCTTTTTGCTTTAAACGCTCGATTTATCATATCAAAATCGTTTTTTATACCAGAATAGTGACGCTGCGCCGGCGCCGCACGCACTCTTCAATTTGTGCGGTGTACCGACTAAGGGCTTGTACACAAAACTGCGATGCGACGCGATGCGAATTCGCAACGCAGAAAATTACTAGAGGGATTAGTAGAGGGAGCTCGCAGATTTTTGCGATGCGACGTCGCATCGCAGTTTTGTGTACAAGCCCTAACGCCATCTGTCTACAGCTCCCTGCTTTACTTGCTACTGTTTGATTGGTTTGCTATCTTCTTCTTGAGATATAATGTTTTTCATACAAGCTAGTGGATGGTACTTTACAAACTCTACTCTACTCTAAATATTACAAAGATCTAATACTTAAATCATCGTTTGTCTTTTTGCAGGTATTCCATACACACACATCTCACACAGTCTTTCTCAATTTTCATTCATTCTAATTAATTATCTTCTGCTGATTCATCAATTCATTCCCTCGTCAGTTTACTACCTATGTACACAGTTTTTCATATTTACGTCAGAACATGACAGTGTTCAATGAAAAAAAAAATCATCATAATAATGTTTAAACCGTAAAGAAAAACCAATAAACAGTAACACTTCGCTATTAAATCGATTCTCGAAACGAATCGAATGACTCTATAACGATGTAATTACGATCGAATCGGCAATCGACGGCGGCACCTTTGATGTGAGACCGATGACCAATCAGATGGATGGACAGGTTTTCTTTTAACTCACTTCAATTTCGCTGCTATTTTACTTACATTTGATATAATTAAGGGCTATTCCCGATAAATTTTATCACATTAACGAAGAATACATAAGCACTTTAATAAACGAAATTCCTATATTTTATTAACTGGCGTCTAAAATAAATTCGAAATTCCCCATTTTCGGATGTTTGTTAAGTCACAGCAATCAGTTCTGATGAAATCATGACTGAAACCATACTAAGTAATAACATAAGATCTGTCTAGCATCCTCCTTTTCTTGAAGTTAATATAAACAAATTATAAAAGGAAATTAAACTCGAACGTAAATGTCGCAAGTAAATTTTTTGCGAAGCAACAACAAATATTAAAAGAAAAACGTAAAATAATTGAAAAAACAATTCGGATTTGAATCTATTGAACAATCAAAATGTCTACTTTTGATTGATTTCATAAATTGCATTACTATTAGTTTATAAGATTGCATTTTTGCAATTGATGCACATCTTCGCTTCATCACAAATCTCAACTTCCTACAAACGAATTAAAACCTTCGCCCCTTACAAGAGAATACATTTTCGCGATGTTTTAAAAAATCTTACAAGATCCGTGGATTTGAATACAAACCTAGGTCTAGAAAAGGACGAATATAGAGATAGAAATGAGAGTGAAAAGGATAGAGATGACGCCATCGGAATGAGTAAGACCAGTAGCGCAATTACAGTGATTTCGGCGTTGGGGCAATCTTCTTGCCGCATCGCATATAATTAGATAGTCTTAGTAATCGAAAGCGGTGTGGTCTGAATGTCATTATTTTCATTATTGTACGCAATTCGCTAATCGTGATTGTGATTGCATTGGATGATGTTTTGATTGGTTATTTTTTATGTTATTTGACTTGAAATTTGAAAGCATTTGTAAAATTACAAGATTTTTTTTAAACACACTATAGAAAGTACTTTGAAACTAAAAGAAGTTTTGAAAATCTGTTTGAGTTGGCTAGCGTCATATACGATTTTTTTTATACAAAAAGAACAAAAGTGTTTGAACTTTTTTGGATCGTCGTGAGTTCGAATCCCATCCATGAAATTGATGTTTCGTTTTATAACTTTAATAATTACGTTTTAAAACTAAAAGAAAAACCGACTTCAATGTTCGACTCTACACGCGGCGTGCGTGTCTATAACGTCAGTTTGACATAATGCATAGACTTATCTGTCGATTCCATTTACAATGGCTAGGAGGGAAGGTTTTTAGAGTTTTTCGGGAAAACTATCAAACCCTCAGGAATAAAATATATATGGGACCACCTCTGGAGTATACCCTTTCAAACAAAAAAATAATTTTGAAAATCGGTCCACAATTGGCGGAGTAATCGCGTAACAAGATACAAAAAAATAAAAATAAAAAAAACATACAGGCGAATTGAGAACCTCCTCCTTTTTTTGAAGTCGGTTAAAAATACACAATCATCACTATCATTATCTTAGAACATCATTTTAATGTTCTTTTTTTAAGATTTTCGTGACAGCCTCTAAAATGCAATCTCTCAAAACATTAGTCAATGTATTTCCACGTTTCCGTGTAAGCATCGAGAACGTCACGAAAATGGAATCTTTTAATCTAAAACAATGCCCACGACCACACTTAAGATCCCTGATAATGCATTATGGTTTATTTTATTTAAATTTATGTCTTATTTCTTCTGGGTTTGTATTAATCAGCTAATATGAATTCTGTTCTTGTTCTGGGGTTTCGTTATTGAAATTATTGTAAAGGGTTTATTTTGTTAAACAAATATCAATAATTGAAAATCATAATATCAAAATAACATACCACCAATAATATAATAAAGCTAAAAGTTTGTGGCGGCGATGGGCTTGCAACCTGTAACGTATGGAATACTAACTTCTGCAAGATGTGGGCATGTATCAAATATAGTATTTGGACATGCCTCTGATTACCCCCTTAGACATCTTCAAAGGATCCATACTAATATTATAAATGTGAAAGTAGCTCTGTCTGTCTGTCTGTCTGTCTGTCTGTTTGTTACCTTTTCACGCCCAAACCGCTGAACCGATTAAGCTGAAATTTGGCATGGATAAAGAGTATACCCCAGGGATGGACATACTTTTTTTTGTCAATTACCATAAGGGGGCGGGAAAATAAGGGTTTGAAGTTTGTATGGGGAAAAAAGTTAAGCAACCCTGGGCGCGGTCATAAAAAGGATGGGTGACCGCCGCCAGCCACTTTTTGCACTCTAGATTTTTTTACTTTTTTTGTATTTTGCATAATAAATTATTTTAAAATTAATGATAAACATGTAACATGTGTATTCCCACCCATCAATATATCCGAACTCCGAAGTTATGATTTTTTGATATTAAAATATTTTTTCCTTGGCCATAGTTAGAACGCCATCTATCGGTCTAGAGGTCAAAACTACTTTACACTTTTTCTCCTAGGTGGCGTTTCTAGCGGAGATCGAAATACGAAGGAGTATAATTTTCTTCAATTTTGAGTTTTGAAAAGTTAATGGAGATTTTTGCTTAGAGTTTTTGATATTTTTATATTGCTGACGAAGTCGCAGGTAGGTAATATTAGTTAATCGTTTTATTTCGAAATTCAACACCATACAGTACTTGCTAAGTATTAAAAAAAATATATGTTTCGAGTCAATTTCTTCAAAAAAATTGCCGCTCGCTTCAGGGATTCTATACCAATTACCGTATTCGTTTTGTTCTTAGCATTGCAACATCTGGGTAAGATTTTCCCTACCTCTATCTTGGGATTCTTGAGAGAAACATAAATATAAAAAAAATATTATTATTTTATCAAGCGACGGAGTTTTATATTTTGTATATACCTACTCTCGATTCACTCAAAACTCCTCTACTTTGTTCCTAATAATGCGCAGACGAAGTTGCGCGGGTCAGCTAGTCTGGAATATAAGATCTGGGTGAATATCTACCGCGCCTTGGGAATACAGTCGTGACACTGTTTTTTTTTCTAAAAGTTTGTGAGTTTGTTTAGATGTATGTATGTTTGTGTTTCAATCACGCCTAAACCAGTGAACCGATTTGGATGAAACTTGCAATAGGCGTAGATAGTGACCTGGAATAGCATATAGGTTATTCAAAATGATGATACCACGCGGGCGAAGCCTAGATCTAGTTTTAACAGTTTTAGAATCTTGTTTTTTTTTGTATGTAATGTATTTCATTTATCTTACCTCTCCGCTCATCACAAAAGTTTCACAAATCAACCTGTTTATTTCTTTTAATTTTATACAAAAACAAAACGCTACAAGTTCCAAGTAGTGCTTAGAAAGCCGCAACACAAAGATAGTGTTTACTCATTTGTCAAACTGCGTGGATATTTATTTATTACGGACCCTCCACGCGTAAGGAATACCTGAGCATTTTTTTACCAACCAGACACAATTAAAATAATCTTATAACCCTTATTACCAAGCCATAAAGTTTAAAATTGAATGGAGATTTTTTTCTGAAACGCATAAAGATGACAATTTAAGTTTTGAAGACAACTTTAAGTTTGCATTGGTGAATTTTAAAATGCTTCGTGTTTCTTGGTAAATAAGGTTCATTATCGGATGGAAGAGTGAAAATAAGCAATGTTTCCGATAAATAGTTATAAATTTAAAATCTATACGGGTCGTTCGGACCCAAGCCACCGGTTCGAGTGTTAATAGATTATACGACCTTACGGGCTGTTTTATTGCTTAATTTCTATAATAAGTCATTAATTTATTCGTCGGAGTATGAACACGATTGTGTGTAAGCAGATTTATTTTCTTCTTGTATTTATTTCTTCTTTATAAGTATAATACAGGGTGATTTACTTTAGGGTGATTTAGTTATAAAACTGAATTATAAATGTAATTTATTTTTCCTGATTAGGTTTACGGCAAAAATAAATAAATAAATAATGCTGGACTTTTCACACAGCATCATCTAGCCCCAAAGTAAGCAGAGCTTGTGTTATGGGTACTAAGATGATTGATATTCTACTTATATACTTTATCAATTACTTATATTTTTTTTATCAATGTATCTTTGACTGCGCTAGCTTGACTAGTAATGACTAGCTGCCCGCGGCTTTGCTCACACCTCACGTTGGTACCTGTGAGATCATACCAGTACGAACTTCTTTATTATGTCTCTCAAGATTGTATGTTTAAAATATTTGATGAATGCAGTTATTTGTCGTTTCTATAGATTTATCGTTCTATTAATGTTTGTATTCTATGTTAATAGGTTTAAAAATGTTATTTGATTAGTTAAATGAGGATGATAATCGTTATTATTCATAATTTTTTCTTACCATAAAATGTTTTAATAATCATAAAAGAGAGGCAATCTATTCCTACAACGGGACGCTGTAGAGCCTAGGACACTATTTGAGATGGAATAAGCTTGAACACCTATACCTTTACTGGAAAGACAACCTCTACGTATGGAGATGACCCTAAGAAACAAATAATTCTTATTAGGTAAAGAATTAACAACTTATGATTCAAACTCTTTATCAATCCATAAGTCAAGATAGATGAGCTCCGTGCGAGAGTTATGAGACGCGCGCGACTTCGCTTGCAATTTCTACGAAACACCCACGCGACGCTTGCTAGGAGTTACATATTAATATTGTAACAGATTATAGAGTTCTGGATGAGACAATACAATTTATATGAATTAATGCTTTTATTGTCTCATTAGAACTGTCAACAGGATCACGAAGCAAAATTGGTTGCCAAGTTGGTTCATGTAAAATTGGTTGCCAAGAATACTTACATTTCACTGTAAAAAGTTATGAGATCTCTTCTAGAGCCAAGCTAGCTCAGCTTCAGTTTTTGCTGCAGGGCCCTCGGCGCCTGTTCCAATCCGAAAATATATCCACAGCTGTGTAAACTCTACTGTTAAGCTCCGACAGTACAACGGCAATTAGCAAGCTGAAGTAGCAGTGAGCTAGCCATATCTGCCGAAGAACCGACAACCGCTGGGGAAAACGAGTTCTTGAGTGGAGACTGTGACTCAGCAAACGTAGTTTCGGACGCCCTCCGGCCAGGTGGAGTGACGATCTGCGAAAGGCTGCTGGCAGAGGCTGGATTCACCGAGCTGAGGACAAAGTCAAAGTCAAAAAGCATTTATTCAGTAGGACCGCTGGGATCACTTTGAAACGTCTTAAAACTAGGTGATTTTACTCCTGTTCCGTCAGGGTGCAACGGCCTCCCCTATGTCCAGCAGTGGACTGCTATAGGCTGATGATGATGATGAATACAACGGCTCCGAGGGCTAAGCCCTACAGTACTCTTGCCTTTTGCCTCGTCTCAAATTCCCCTTGTAGAAGTTGAAGCCCTTTCCATTCAGTCCACATCCAGGTTCTAACTCTGTGGTCCATGCCCCGTGTCCATTCATTGTATGTATTGTCCAGCGTTTGGTGCATTGTACACATCCAGAATTGATTAGGACTTGATAAGTTGCAGTTGATTAGAATAACATGGGGTTATTTATTTTTGATGTTATTTTAGCAATGGCAAGCCCATAGCTCGTAGAACTGACGGCCGTTGGGGCAGAAATGTTCTAGAGTGGAGGCCACGGACTGGAAATCGCAGTAGAGGACGGCCTCCCACTAGATGGAAAGACGATCTGGTAAAGGTTGCTGGGAGCCGTTGACTGCAGGCTACACAAGATCGATCGCTATAGAAATCGATGGGGGAGGCCTATGTTCAGCAGTGGACGCTAGATGGCTGAGATGATGATGAAGTCCATCGCTTAAATAAAAGGTGGCTATGGGCTTGCAACCTGTCACGTTTATAATGTCTGCTTACTTTGGAGCCCGATGATGTTGTATGAAATGAACAATGGTTCCAGCATTCCTCCTCAATTGTTGCCAATAGTTGAGGGTCGTGACTCCGTGCAAGAATTATTTTATCTATGGTTTTCCTCCATCTGCCACGGTCTTTGGCTTGATGGAGAGCGGAACTAACGGCCATATTCAGATGTTCTGAAATCTGATCAGACCACCGCCTTGGGCTCCCTCTAGGTCTTTTTCCCTCTATTTTGCCAGTTATTAAAAGTTTTTTCAAGTAGTCACCGCTTCTACGTGCGATGTTAGTGATGGCATATCATATCACATGATCATCATCTGCAACCTTCAGCTGCTGGGCATAGTCATCTCTTCGCTTATCATTCCCTACTCCTGCGTCAGTCTGACACATGACTCGATATTTTGTTATGCCATCAACCCATCTAGCTGCCGGTTGTAAAGCCTACCTATTGAAGTAAAAATTATTATGGTCACTAATGTTTTTGTTTTTACAGTAATTATGTACACATACTCTTCGTGTGAAGACGAGACTCGCCCTTGCCCGTTTAGATATCGGCTTTGTTTGAAACTATAGAAAGCTACATAGAACACGCGCCCCATAAAACCCTTCCATGAAAACCATATTGATAACGCTTTCAATCTACCTTCTCAGAAGTCAACAAACTGTTTATAAATCAGTACAAACTTTACAATAAACTGTGTTTGTTTCATACAAACTGTCTATATCTGTGGTAGTACAAACTTGAAGGTATTCTGTGATTTGGTCATATAAACTATGTGAGGTTCTATGGTCTGATGGTAAAGGGTGATACCACATCTCGATGTCGTCGTCACGTACATCTTGCACGACTGTGGCGTGCTTTTGTGATCTTGGGTTTTGTATGGGAATAATGAGCCTATGTTAAGTTCAGTGGTATACAGTGCCTTGAACTCTACTTGCGTATCTATTGGAGCGCTTTATTTTGTTAAGAACTAAAGAAATGAAATGGTTATCGATATTAATGAAATATAATAATTTACCGTTATCAGCTATGAAATCCTATAGGATTCCATTTATAGGTTTTGATGAGGGCATGGTAAACTGCACCCTTCAACATAGTCGTAGGAACTTGAACGACTCAATGTGATACAATGCCTTGGAGATACAGTCAATATCAGAATTTTTTTCTCAGTTTGTTCGGTTTTTAACCAAGCACCTTTATTACTGGGAGGTCAATTTCCCACCCAATCACATCGTTTATCACTCTTAAAATAGCTTCGCCCTTATCTCCCCACAGATTGACCAATAATCGTTGTTTTTGTTTGTCCAAAACATTAGTTACTTGTTTCATCGGAATGTTTCAAAGATTCGATCTTTCCGATCGACTGGGTATTGCTACCGACTCGATTCAAAACAAACTTTTCTGTATAAAAACTAAACTTTTCAAGCGAAAAGATACTTTATCCCATTGTACCAGAGTCTTGCTAAATTATGATAGGGTAATAAATATGTTTGTAAATATTTTTCGAATATTTTTTCTGGTTGAACGCGTATGGCGCATTCAGCCATGATCAAACGTCAATCGATTCTAATTTCAAATTCAAACGTTTCAATTTAACACTGGTCATTTTGTTTTGTTAGACGAACTGCTGTTTATCGGCAATCTAAAAGAAACAAGTGACACAGAGACACCTACACTGAGTGAGTGTACCTCTGAACTTCGACAGTTCTTTAGTTCGACACGTCGCTAACTTCGAAAAAGCTTTGGAAACTTTTATAACCCTCAATTCTTTCCAAAATCTAAAAAAATGGTTGTCTGTAAAGTCGGTTTACTGACGATAGTTGAACGTGATAACGTTTGTGCTTTTTTTTTTAACCTTGACCTTGACCTTGACTTTGACTTTTGATCGGTTTACTGACGATAGTTGAACGTGACAACGTTTGTGCTTCTTTGTCGCTCGTTCCGCGCTCTCGCTTGCACTTCAAGCCTTACATGGAACGCCTCAGAGCGAGGTAACGACGCATGACGTCATGTTTTTTCGTGCGTGCAGCCGGCTACATCGAATTATAAGACGTTAACACGTCAAAAGATACCTAAGAAATAGATTTCACAGCCAATTGAGCTATAAAAAGCCTTGCTTATGACTAAGATGAGACCCCCATTCAAATTGTTTATATGACTAAGAAGAGACTCCAGCCACATATACCAGCAAAATTGGAAACACATCGAGGTAACATTCAATATATTTTTTTTCAATAACATCACAGCGGGTCATTCGTAAGATCCGTTTGACAACTAAAAATAGGGACACCCAATGCTTAACCGAAGAAGACATACATTAAACAGGCAATAATTATAATTCACGGGAGACATTACCTTTAGAGAAGGTTTTAAGTGATGAGCGAATGCGATTTTCAAGTCCTTGACGACGTCCAACGAAATTGACTTTTCCAAGAATCGATTTTCAAGCTAGAGACGTCGGAAGAAATTTCTTGACAATCTCTAAGACCATAATTTACTCTCGCTAAGACGAAATACCTAATCTAACTAAGACAAGAAGCTCACACAATACAGTCCTTTCGAAAAACAAAAAAATCCTTCGAGTTTATGCACTGTCTTCGTTGTGTCTTGATTGATAACACTGTTTTAGTCAGGTATAACAATGTACTGCATTAAAATTAATAGCTCTAACAGTATCAAACGCATTTCTTGGGCGTCTCAGCCAAACTCGTCTGTTTGGCCATGGAGGCTGCTAATAAAAAGAACGACAAAACAGACCACTTATTTTTGTAAAACACTAAAATATTGAGGTCATATTTAAGTACGCTTCTTGAACGTCGCCGATTTACGTGTTTATAGATCAACTGTTTCAAGTCACTGCCAATCGGAAGCGTGCCCAAGACATTGTTTTATCCCGCTCATCGGCAATGCTAATCTGTTGAGCTAAAGAAGTTTTTATTCGCTCAACTTCCATGACTTGGGCCAATCTTGTAAGGTCATTTAGACTACAAACTGACGATAATGTCTTGAATGCAATATTGATGTTGGATTCGGTAATTTGTATTTTGCAATTTATTTTTAAAAGCGTTTTAAAGTAAAGTTATTTCGCGCTTTTGAAATGGTCAGTCGGTTTTACTGTTTATTATTATAAATCATGTCCTTACAATTTGTATTTTAATTTCGAGTTGTATATATTGTAGGAGCTTATAGCTGTTTGCAGAGTTTTATTTTGATAAAATACAAATCTGTAGAAATGAAAGTAAGAAAAAACATTTATTTGGAAAAAAGAGGGGAAAAGAGAGCTTTCAGCGATAAGGTCACCTATTTTAATTTGTTTTTTGTAAGGGCTTTTAAGTCTTAAAATACCAGAAGTGGAATCACCTAGCTCTTAACTTACGAATACAAAGTATCTTTGTGGTTATTGAATAAAATCTCTAGCGTCTTACCATAGAACGTGACATAAAGTTATTCCGGAGTGTAAACTGTCAAAATGTATGGTTATTCTTGATTTATTCGGTGGAATAAATAAATAAAAAATAAATAATGCTGGACTTTTCACACAGCATCATCTAGCCCCAAAGTAAGCAGAGCTTGTGTTATGGGTACTAAGATGACTGATATACTACTTATATACTTTTTTGTTTGTAAATACATACATATTATGCATAGAAACACCCAGACCCGAGACAAATATTTTATAACTTTTATTTTAAATAACTTTATGTCACGTTCTATGGTAAGACGCTTAATGTATTAAAAAGTTTTGGAATAAATTTTACTATCAATAACCAACTTTGATTGTAGCCAATCACAAATTCCATTTTATCCTTGACTCTATCATAGCAACATAAAATGTCTGTTTATTTCTTCCAATCAAACTTTTTCACGAGCACAGTAATACTTTACGAATTTATAACAAAAACGATAGAAAAACGGAATTATTACCCCCTCTGTGGAGAATGACATTTGGTGGGGGAGGGTAACATTTAAAAAAGTTGGATTGAGCCGAACCGAAAGTTTTGATTGTATCCCGAAGATGGGAATAACAAGAATAAATATGAGATGAGATGACTGGATGCTGGGAATAGTCATTTGTTAATCTGTCTTGGCGTAGTTCACGCTAGCGACGCAGGTTGTGGGTTTGATTCCGGAAGTGGGTCAAATTGCAAGATTTGACCCGGACAAACATACATACATGCAAACATACAAACATTGCAAATTAAAAGCTTTTAAAATGTATACGATTTTGACGACTCGCGTGGGCCTGGGAGGTTATTCGCGTTCCTTTTTTCGTTCGTTTGATGAATACCACCACCACGATATTTTCTTTATTTTGTTCATTCTTCATAATCCAAAAAGTTAGCATTCACCAATCAGACAAAATATTTATCAAACTAAAAAGGAAAGCTTTAAAAATCTTTTGAATTGATAATCTTAAAATAATGGCCGTGAATTCTAAGGGAGCGTCAGTGTCATCCTTTCATCCATTTCATCTAATTAATTTGATTCTTTAAATTCATACAATAAATCATGTCATACATCTCATACAACAATATGGGACAAGATGGTAGACAAGTGACTCAAAAACTAAATGTTATTTGAAGTTGCTGATAGTCGTATTTTGATTTGGTTTTGGTCTTAAACATTCTTACGAGCGGATTAAAAAAATATATGGTTTTTTGAAAAAAATCGTTTCATGCCAGATAATTAATAAAATTTATTGGTAATAAAATCATAACAGGTCAGGGATAAATCAATATATAAATTATTTAAATTAAATTAACTATGTCAATTCAATTTAAAATCGATTAAAATGAATTACAATCAATCAAAAAACTCCTCCACGCTACCTGCATATGCAATTTTTAAAATTGATATTATTATTACTGCATTCCTCCATGCTATTTTCATGTCGGTATTTTCAACGTTTGCCAAAACAGTAAAACATATTATGTCAAGTGTACAAGGAGGCATTTTGAAGCGTACTAAACTCTTTATATCACACTGGATCGATAGAAGTGTTAGTGGTTGCGACAAGTAAAAGAAAGTTTGTATCAACAGCCATTTGTCTAAGGTTCTGACTGTTGGGACAACACAAACGCCTTCAATAACTGTGGGCGTATCTTCAAACAATAATCGGACCTACCATTGTCCCTCGATCGCTCTGAAAAACGATGCGACTCGAATTTGTCTAAGATTTCTCAGTTTTTGTTTAAGATTTGCAATATTTACAAATTCGTTTAGTATTTTCGGGATACACTTTTCATATATTTCTTTTTGACGTGACAACGTCTTATAATTCGATAGAGCCGGCTGCACGCACGAAAAAATGCGGCGTTACCTGAGGCGTTCCATGTAAGGCTTGAAGTGCAAGCGAGAGCGCGGAACGAGCGATAAAGAAGCACAAACGTTGTCACGTTCAACTATCGTCAGTAAACCGACTTTACAGACAACCAATTTTTTGTTTTCTAATTATTTGTTAATTTTAAACTTATACTACTTCTAGGTTTATACCTACACGCGTTGTTTTCGCAGTTTCTGCAGTTCCCTACCGTCATTGCAATAATGCGAGCGTGGTTAGCGAACTTTGCTGTACAGTTTTAGTGATGTGTTGCACAAATTGTTAGCTAAACACCTACCTACCTAAGCCTACCTATTAGTTAAGACGAATGTGAGTGCCTACTCAAACCTATTAAGGTTTTCAAGCACAATATTATGATAAATATGTAGTTACTCAAGTAAATAAATAAAATAAAAAAATAAAATAAGGTGCTCCTACTCGTAGTTTTTCAGCACAAGGAACTCTAATCTGGGAGTAATAATGATGTGAAGTAAAAATTAAAATTTTTTCACTGACAATCATCCTTCTGTTTTGTACCAAACAATAGTTTTGAAAGTATTATTCGTAAGAATTGAACCGACACTGTTGAGATTAGTCTGGCGCATGTGTGCATTGTAATTTAATTTATGATTTCTTTATGAGTCCTGTGGTGTGACGCGGCCGACAGTTGTGGAGACCACTTTTGTGTAATGACTGCGTTCCGTTACTTTTCTTTTCCAGGTGCTTATTCCAGATTATAATCTATATCTGCGCTAAATATCACCCGAATCTATTTAGCAGTTTTTCGTGAAAGAGTTACAAACATCCATACATCCTAACAAACTTTTGCAATTATAAACTTTTTAGGATCTGAAGGTCTATATCGTATGTAAATTTCTTCCGTGCAGACACTAAAACGCAGTAACACGGTTTTTGGCGTTTTTGAGCTGAATATGCAGTCTTGACCGGTATGCCATGAGGAACAGCTTGGAGTATCGTAGGTTCTGATCTGATGATTAATTAGGATCATAAAATCAATTTTTCGAAAGCAGTAACTCAACATAACAGGTCAAAATGTAACGATTTGCCGACTAAAATGCAGTAATAGCATAAAATAGAGTTTGTTCGGATCTGAAATACATAAAATCTGAGAGAATGTCTACCGCGCCTTGTGGATACAGTCATGACCATGCTTACAATTTGTATACAGTGTCTGATTAAGCTGAGACACAAAAATAACAGTGAGCTGATCTGATGGTGGAATGAGAAGCCGTTCAACTAACTTCTACGCAAGCTTAGTAAGCTATGAGGGCTTCTAAAACCTCAATAATGAAGTGTTCTCCATCCTCGTACCATGTCACAGTATGTGAGAGTACGTCGCTCCGCGGTCGTGTCGTCGCCTACGCAGCCTGCAGGATTGTCGTTCATAGCTTAGATTAATCGTTTCATCAGAAATAATATAAACATAGCTTTATTTAATAAAACAAACGTGTATTCATTACACTTTCAATAGAAAATTGGTGGTTATTTTAAGTTAACTTTCTCCAAATTGAAGATCAGGTTCGACCGTTGGTTCATCTTTTGTTATGAAAATTATGAATGAAATCATAAAAAAAAACTTATTTAGGAACTTATGACATGAGTAAGAAAGGAGTGAGTGTTGAGATGACGGCTGATAGAGGAGAATGGAAGAAGAACACATGTTATGCCGACCCCGCGTAAAGTGGGAAAAGGGCAGGGAGATGATAAGTAAGCGCTCGTGGCGTGCTTGCTTAGTCGTTCTTGATGGATCGTCGAAGTTAAGGAACGTTCGAAACGGTCTGTAAGTGTATGGGTGACCGCCAGTGGCATTTTCATCTGAGCGCTTCCGTGTTTCGGAGGGCACGTTAAATTGTCGGTCCCGGCTATTTCAGTCGTTAAGCCATGACGGAGGCGGCCTAAAAACTCCGTCACCAGAGTTGGCCACTGACTCATACGAACTTACTTTAGGGAGATGATGATTTAGTAACTTATGGTGAACGGTACACGCAGTCTCTTAGTAGTTCACAATTCTAGGTTATAAAGCTTATTCTAAAAACTAAACAGATAGAAACTAGATGAAAAGACGATCTGGTAAAGGTTGCTGGGAGCCGTTGGGTGCAGGCTGCACAAGATCGATTGCTCTGGAAATCGATGGAGGAGGCCTATGTTCAGCAGTGGACGCTCTTAGGCTGAAATGATGATGATGAATAGAAGCAGTCAAGCCATCTAATGATAAGCGATGTAGCTACTTATATAATTCACTTTTTTACTTCTCTAATTTCTCGTAAAGGACCAATTAACATCCATCCAAACTTGAGACTTTATTTATATTTTTTTATGTATAATATGTATGTATTTACAAACAACAAGTACACAGGGTGTAAAAAGACAACTACCGAAAACTGAGGGATTGCAAACAGACCTAGATTCTAAACATATTTAGCAAAAAAATAGCGATTTTTTTTTTACTTTGCTTAGTCATTTTATTTTATTCTCGGTTATTTACTACTATTACAACATAATAACATCAAACCTACCTAATAATTTCATTTGTTAAAGAAAGAAACAGTTAAAACTCAAAATCCAGCAATCTACGTAAAACAACGCGCCCAGAACATACGCAAACAGCACTCTTCAAACGCTGTTTTCTCCGGATATAATGATTTTTTCGGAAAATCCTTTTGGATTTGGTTGTGTGTTGGGATGCTGTACCTACCCCTTTGGGCTTCGGTAGACGTCTTTTTACACCCTGTTTATGTAGTATATCAGTTATCTGGTTCCCATAGTACAAGCTTTGCTTAGTTTGGGGCTAGATGATGCTGTGTGGAATTGTCCAGGATTATTATTTATTTATTTATTATTAGTTAGATTGAATTTGCAGCCCTATTCAAAGTATATCCTTGCAATATTTTTACCAGCAACTACAAGCTTTGATTCAGAACTCCATTGTGATGCATTTAACAATATGGACCACTAATGCGCGCTTGTGTGGTTTCGTTTTTCTGTGATGTATGGTCAGCATGCAAATTGGTCGTGATTTTATGTTAGAGCTACCTTCAATCTTTATACTCGTATATCTTTTATACCTATCTATTTAACCCCCGACGCAAAAAGAGGGTTGTTATAAGTTTAACGTGTCTGTGTATTTGTGTATCTGTCTGTGGTATCGTAGCTCTCAAACGGATAAACCGATTTTCGTTTAGTTTTTTTGTGTCATAGATAATTTTATCCCGAGTGTTCTTAGCCATGTTTCATGAAAATCTGTTCAGCCGTTTGAAGATTATCAGCTCTTTTCTAGTTGATGAGGGGATCTGACTAACTTGTTCATGTCCGATCGATTCGAAATTTGGTACCATGTAACTTCAATGATATTGAAAGTATATGGCAAGGTAACCATGACCTGATCAGCCATTTGTAGATCATCAGCTCTTTCATAGTTAAATAAAAAATCTAGGGGTCTACGGGCTTGTTAGATTATAATGCCTACACTCAACAGAGTGCTATCATTGCTTTTCACCTGGACGGATGGAAGATGGAAGATGGAATAGGATTGCCCAGCAAGTACACCATCCTCTCATCATAATCGTCTGTGATTTTTATGATCAATTAAGAAGCTTTGCCTATGTAATGAAAATTCCAAGTCTCAAATTGTTTACAGGCTTGTATCGGTGAAATTCATTTATGTACATACGCAAACTAAATTTTAGACTCAGCAATATAACTAAAAACTTTCAAGAACCCATTTTAAATTCAAATGCCCACACCATATCCTCTACGCCCCACTTTCCAACAATACTTAAGATCTGTGGTTTGATCTCTCAATAGCAACAAAGAAGGTAAGACCTTATTCGCGTTAAATCATAAATCAATGCAGGACGTGAGCCACCTTTGTGGCTGTCGTCGCATCTAATCCTTTAAGAGTTTTCATATGATTCTAGTACAGCTGATTCACAGACAAATCACACAACCTGCTGCTATGGCTAAGAACGGAATATCAGATATCACAACTGTATCTTCAAGAAAAACCCGTGTTGGTTGAATGGGGTTGTACCTCGACTTTCAATCCAAAGGTCATGGGTTCGGACCCCGGTTGTGCATCAGTGGATTTTGCGTTTCGTAAAATTTATATGACGACCTCTGAACGATGCAGGAAAACATTGTGAGGAGTATTCTTATAGGCGGCGATGGGCTTCCAACCTATCAGGAATACTAACTTCTGCAAGATGTGGGCATGTATCAAATATGTATTTGTAGATGCCTCTGAGGGGGTAGCCCGTTAGACATCTTCAAAGGATCTGGAATATAAAAGATCTGAGAGAATTTCTACCGCGCCTTGGGGATACAGTCGTGACCCTGTTTACGTTTTTACATTTCTACTTTTTGCAGAAGTTGGCTTTCAATACTTGATAGTTGCAAAACTGAATAAACAAAATCTTAATTCAAAGCACTCATTGCTTCATACAATCATGATTTATCTGAAGCTACACCACTTACTATTCCCATACAAAGTCATCTGTTTGTACTCCAGTCACAATTCGTCAACACTTTTCTCTATTCAATGATATCATTCATAATCCTTTCATTTAATACCATCCGTCAACCAAGCATGTGACATCCCTTTAAATTAGGATTTATTTGTGTGTAATTAATTGTGGATAAGCACTTGATGTTGAATAGATCAAAAATGTTTAGTTGTGAATAGGATAGAAATGATTAAGCTTGATCAAAGATTTGAAAAGATGAAAGTATGAAAAGATAAGTCCATATGTGATACTGAATGGATGAATGTCATCTACTGGATTCACCAAGAAAATAATAAAAAAAACAGGGTCACGACTGTATCCCCGAGGCGCGGTAGACATTCTCTCAGATCTTTTATATTCCAGATCCTTTGAACATGTCTAAGGGGGTAGTCAGAGGCATGTACAAATACATATTTGATACGTGCCCACATCTTGCAGAAGTTAGTATTCCATACGTGACAGGTTGCAAGCCCATCGCCGCCTATAAGAATAACTAACTGGTTTCCTCACGATGTTTTCCTTCACCGTTCAGAGCTCGTGTTAGAGCGCATATAAATTTTACGAAACGCAAAATCCATTGATGCACGGCCGGGATTCGATCCCACGACCTTCGGATTAAAAGTCTAGGTACTACCCCATTTGGCCAACACGGCTCAGAAAATAATAAGTTAGTTAAAATGGATTACCTAAATGAAAGCTGGGTTAAGAACAGTGTTGTTGCTCTGGTTTTTCTCGGTATAAGTCAGGAAGTCAAAGTCAAAGTCAAAGTCAAAACGCATTTATTCAGTAGGACCGCTGGGATCACTTAGAATAGTCTTAGATCTAATTTTACTCCTGTTCTTTCGCGACCAATACCGTGAAGAATCAGGGCAACAAACACGGTTTGGGGCCTATCATTCTTTTAGGTGAATCTTAGAACTAAAAGTCAAGCTCCAGTGGGGAGCCAGTCAAAGAGAATTGAGGCTCGTCAAAGTAAGAAGCGATATAGGATCACCTATTAAAATACTACCTGTTACCTCATGATGTTTTCCTTCTTCATTCAGTGTTAGTGTAAATGCAATTATTTTTAGAAACAAAATATTTATGCACCACGGCCAGGGCTTGAACCGGCGACTAGTCACAGACAATTTTTTTTTAATAAAGCTGGACTTTTTCACATAGCATCTTCTAGCCCCAAAGTAAGCAGAGCTTGTGTTATGGGTACTACATGACTGGTATTACTACTTAAATACTTTTTGTTTGTAAATACATACATACATAGAAAACACCCAGACCCGAGACAAATACTCGTAGATCATACAAACATTTGTCCCGCGGTGGGGATCGAACCCGCAACCTTCTGCATCGCAACCTTCACCCACTACGCCACAGAGGTCTTCACTTTCCACTTAACCTGTTGAAAGTGGCTCATCTTTATTTAGCACTTGTCCCAAACTTGACCACAATCGGTATTGAACTACATCAAGTGGAATTAGTACAAGTTTATTACCAAAATGTGGGCAAGATGTGGGCATGTATCAAATATGTAAGAAAGAAAGAAAGAAAGAAAGAAAGAAAAAATATTTATTTGCAACAGCAATAAGTACCAAAAAAACACACAAAAACTAAAGACGACATAGAAACAAAAACAAAATAAAATAAAAAGAAAAATATGTGAAGAGTGTCTCGCAATCGTCTAAGTGTGTTGTGCTGCCGCAAATGGGTTTCCGACTCAGCATTATGTTGTGTTGGACATGTATTTGTACATGCTTCTGACTACCCCCTTAGACATCTTATCTGACATAGGATCTGGAATATAAAGATCTGAGAGAATGTCTACCGCGCCTTGGGGATACAGTCGTGACCCGGTTTACGTTTTACCTCATGATTTTTTCCTTCCGTTCAGTGTCTGTTAATGCAATTATTTTTCGAAACAAAATATCTATGCGGCACGGCTAGGGCTTGAACCAGTGACTAGTCAAGGTCAATTCCACTTAGCCTGTTGAACGTGGCTCGTCTTTAGCTCTTGCTTCAATCGGTATTGGACTGCATCAAGTGGAAGAATAAAATAGAATAATATTTATTGAACAAGAAGTGTATTACCAAAACAGATCATGATCACGTGATCACAGTGTGGCCGGGATGTTAATAATCCCATAATCATTTGTAACAATTCACAATAACAAGTGAACAGAAGCTCGTGACTCGATAGTGACTCACTAATTACGATCGACGCCGCGTCTCACACGCATTAAGAACAATCTAATCATGTTAATTTAATCCTATGACACCGTAGGGATGAGCTGAATGTGTAAGCGATAGTTCTTGGTCGAGTTTGTCGATAGTTTTATAATCGATATCGATGAAATGTGACTTGAATAGAAAATGACAATTATCACTGAGAATATTGTGAATTGAGGATGTCAATTCATAATAGGAAATCAGCTCTAGTTGCTCAAGATCTTTTGATCATGTCTATGAAGATAGTCAGAGGCACACAATTTTGCACGTGCCCAACGTGTCAAGATAACCTTGACAAAACTACAAACGGAATAAAAGAACCTACTTGACAAACTACACAATGTGTGTATGGTGTATCGCGATTCTCGTTTGTTTTTACAAACGAGAATCGCGATACACCATACACTCAGAGAATGTCAATTCAGAAAGTTCAGTTCTAGTTGCTCAAGATCTTTTGAAGATGTCTATGAAGATAGTCAGGAGCACACACTTTTGCACGTGCCCAACGTGTCAAGATAACCTTGACAAAACTACAAACGGAATAAAAGAACCTACTTGACAAACTACACAGTGTGTGTATGGTGTATCGCGATTCTCGTTTGTTTTTACAAAAGAAAATAAAAGACGCGAAATAATTTTCCATTATCTCAGTAAGCAAAAGCGCAAAAAATTTCTGTCAGGTAACATCGATACCTACCGAAGTGTGCACATCACTACAAACTGCCCACGCTAGAGGAAGTCAATCATCAGTGTTTTAAAACGTATTGGATCTGGAATTAGGATGTTAAAATTTTATTGCTAGTTTTAATAGTCATTTAGGTCTACGAGATGAGTCAGTGTCAACTAGCCAGTAGAACTAGCTGGACCAATTTAAATAAGTAATGTTTTGTTTTGTCTGACTTTAAGCTACTGACCTTGTTGTTTATCAGACTAATAAGCTTCCCATAGCTTACATGTCATGTCTGTTTAATAGATTGCTACATCTATGACAAGGAATAAATGGTCATTCAGCGTATTGACGATGTTCCATGGCATTAAGCTAAGATTGTTTAGGTGGCTAGCAAGGCTCCATTTCAATTTCCGAGGCGTTCCGACGTGTAGGCAAAGGATACCTTCTGCTTACCAAGTTTTTTTTTAAATTAAATAGGTCAGCATTTGACCTCACTCTGCCTGATGTTAAGCAGTAGTGAGGTCAAAATGGTGATGATGGTGAGTGGTGAAATTTTGGAAAAAGCTCAATCTAATCAGCCCACATCCACCTAATGCTGGCCTCCTCATTTTCACGCCACTTTTATCGATCCTGCGAAGTCGGATCCATTGCCTTCCCGCCACCGCCACAATATCAGCTGGCCATCTAGCTGGTGGTCTGCCTGGCAAAAGCTCTACTCTCGAATAAACTACAAATTGTCAAAACTCCAAATGTCATTTTACTATTTTCTCACGTAGAAATACAGGGTTATGGTGAGCAGGCTGACGTTGTATAAATCTTCTAGTCAAGTTGAAGGTTAATAAAGTCCACCATAAGTTACTTCCAAAGTCATAGTAGCCAAGGACCGCTGGGATCACAAATCATAATAGTCTAGGTGATTCTACTCCTGTTTCTTCCCGACCAATACCGTGAAGAACCAGAGCAATAAACACGGTTTGGGGCCAAGCGCACTTTTAGTTGATCCATCAAGCTCCAGTGAGGAGCCAGTCGAACAAAAATGAGGCTCGTCAAAGATAAGGCTCTTCCAATGGCCACTACGCTTCAATACTAGATTCAAATCCTTTAATTGCCATCAAATCTGTCCAGCCAAGGGACAAAAAACAGGAAAGGGTTACAGCCCAATTTCCTCCTCCTTGTGGGTCCTTTGTAACCCTAATGGTCTCATATTATCATACAATGATACCCAAATTGATCTTTCGTCGTGTTATCTTGAATGTATTGGGCATTTGCATACAGCTTAACTTGTTAATTTGGTGGGATGGTGTCGCATAGTTTGTTGAGGCTTATCAGATTATGTTGTGTTGGACCATGGGGTAGAACCACCAATCCGGAGGTCGTGGGTCAAGCTCAGATTCATAAAAATTTCGTTTTTGTGTGCACACTTACATCTAAACGCTGATGGAACAACCTTGTGATTGATGAACAATCTTATAACTTGATCATCAAAACTTCAAACATCCTGAGGTCATTGACCTAAAATTAGCTTATAATAGTTCAAAGTAAAATCGATTCCGTGACACGATCATATCGGGATAATAGCAGTTATTTGTAACTGGTTAAGAAAGATATAATGCTACGATGAACAGTCATCACACGAACATCAAAGATTGTCAATCACTGTTTCTATGAATAATTAGTATAGGACCTCCTCAATATTATAAGTACTCCTTCAAGCTAAATTATTTAAGTAGGTACAATGATCTTGGTAGGTAGATAATAATTATTTTAAATCGCTCTACTCTCTGTTTACTCATAGGTAATTAAATAAATAAATAAATAAATAATGCTGGACATTTCACACAGCATCATCTAGCCCCAAACTAAGCAAAGCTTGTACTATGGGAACCAGATAACTGATATACTACTTATATACTTTTGTTTTGTAAATACATACATATTATACATAGAAACACCCAGACCCGAGATAAATATTTGCAGATCATACAAACATTTATCCCGCCGCGGGGATCGAACCCGCAACCTTATGCGTCCCATCGGGCTTTCACCCACTTTGTATAGAAGTTTTTATGAAAAATATTTGATACAAAACATAGACAAAATTCGTTCGTCGTTTACAGAATCTGCAAGATTAGATAAAATATAGCTGTTGTTGCACAACTACTTGCCTATAGAGATTCTCAACAATTCAACCAAAACAAAAAGATCACTAATCTTCACCCCAGGCCATCATCGAACCAGCAATCATTGCTTATAAAAGTAATTCTCACTCATCAATCGTATACAATCGCAATCTATCAAAGAAACGCACCTATTAAAATCGAATTATTACCCACCAATTTATTCAGAGCTTTCTCTTGTACAAAGATGTCTTAAACTCAACTTGATATTGGAGATCTATTTACATTGGTAATATGAAGTTTGAAGCTCTTGCCGCTAGAGTACGGTACGGTTATATGCGCAGGAGTGATCTTCAGATTGAGACTACTAGCGACACCTGTTGACGAGTAGTAGTAAGCTTTACAAAATCTTGACCTCCTATAATTTTAAATAACATGAATTTTGCCTCTCAATGCAAGATACATTCTTCATCATGTGAGTCCTATCCCATTTTAGTTTGCCAACTTGTTGCCCAACGTCAGCGATTTTTGTTTTGGAGCGCAGTTCACTGTTTCTAATGCGATCAGTTAATTTCACGCCTAGGATGCTGCGCTCCATAGCTCGCTGGCAAACCCCGAGTGTGGACTTCTGCAGATTAACAATACAAACATACATAAATATATTTTTTTACATCAGTTTTAATAAATAAGTACCTAACTGTGATACGTGTGACATATATGTGAGGTACTTACAATATTGTAGGTATTCGTGCAAAATTCACAATAATAAAAATTACTTCGTGATTATTGCTGTCATTTCATATAAACATGTCGTCAACCACGTCAATGACCACCAATGACCTTACCACGACTTATACAGGGTCTAAAACTTGGAACTTCTATATGAGACAATAAAAGCGCGGTTTAACAGTAAGTTTTTTTGTAGGTAAAAAAAATTTCAAGAATTTGGATATTCTTCTCACGTTGGTGGGCGTAGCTCAGCAATAGGCAACAGCAGGCTGCAATGATGATGATGATTCTTTGTTATCCTTCTGATATAAAATTGAATAAGAGTACACGAGTCTATATCTTTTTGTGCAACAAACAAAACCCTGGTTGTATGGACTCGGATACTTCAGAACCAAGGTTCTGTTTTATAAGCTGTATTATGAGCTATAAAATACATCCGAATCCATACACACACACACTTACACTACAACTTATAGCTTCAACTTTATAATCCCGGAAAATTTTAAGTATGTATCTATTTTGAAAATCTATCTCTATCTAATCTATATGACCTGTAACTAGGGAGTTACCAATAAATTATTTGTACCTATTTGAAAATAAGATCTTTTTGAATAAACTTAAATTATATCTCTGTTTTCAACTTAATGGTCACCCTCTAAAAATATTTTCAAAAACGTGCACAAATGAGTCATTCGCAATAAACATTTAAAATAGAGATTGAGTGCTCCCACGGTGGGTAATAAAGATTAAACAAGTACACAAGCACATCGAAACACGACAAGATCAAAATCTCAGCAAACTTGACGGGGCCTACCGCAACGTACCGACGATATTCAGTTATTGTATTGCGAAACGTATTTTTACTGAGGATTTTTTAATTAAATAATTACGTTTTAAAACTAAAAGAAAAACCGACTTCAATGTTCGACTCTACACACGGCGTGCCTCAGGGAATCAATAAACCATCCATAAAAATCGAAATAGGAAAAGAAATCAAATCGGCAAATAATGCTTAGGCTCCACCGGCGTCTAAGGGCATTAATTACCACAACTGCATACATTTTATGTCAAGTTTCGCGACACGTGAGTTCCATTAGTAAATCGTCAATTTGACATAATGCATAAAGAGTCTTAGACTTATCTGTCGATTCGATTTACAATGGCTAGGCGGGAAGGTTCTTAGAGTTTTACGGGAAAACTAGCAAACCCTCAGGAATAAAATTTATATGGTACCACCTCTGGAGTACCCTTTCAAACAAAAAAATAATTTTGAAAATCGGTCCACAATCGGCGGAGTAATCGCGTAACAAGATACAAAAAAAAAAAAAAAAAAAAAAAACATACAGGCGGATTGAGAACCTCCTCCTTTTTTTGAAGTCGGTTAAAAAATTTTACTCATCAACCATCCCTAAAGTGTATGGTTGACGATGTCTGTGGCGCAGTGGGTGAAAGCCCGCTTGGGAAACAGAAGGTTCAGGGATCGATCCCCGCCGCGGGATAAATGTTTGTATGATCAGCAAATATTTATCTCGGGTCTGGGTGTTTCTATGTATAGTACCTATGTTGTTCGATTTCTGTTGTCTTCACGTGTGACTCATAATTTAGTTTGGAATTCTAACTATCAGATTTATTGACAAAACCAGTTTAATATGGAGTAAATTATGTAACAAAATACACAAAATTCGTTGAGCTATCATCATAGAAAATATTTGCATAGACCTCCTATTATTTTTAGCTCTGATTGACAACAGAAACTTTTCATTGATAAAGCAGAAACCAGAAGACTTGCCTGACAAAATATGATTATAGACAACCTTTGAGTAAAACACAGTAAAGTAATATCATAGATGCAAATTTTTATCAATTTCCATCTTTTAGAAGTTGATGGTAGGTCACTTGCGTCCGCGCATAAACTTGTTCTTTATCAGATCGATAGAGTAGGCGGGGCCGATCTTTCTTCTGAATCTATACCTGTTCCTCTCACTCTTTCATCACGCGCGTCAATATCCGCAAGACAAAGAGAGATAGCAATCGTTCCGCTTCATTGATTGTTGATCTATCTTTACGTAGAACATGAAACATTTTGTTATGTATGATGATGTAGCATTAAAAATGTTTTAGACTTAGTCATGTCGGCAAACCCGGTATTTCTCTAGCTCTCTTATTTTGCTTCTGAACGGTCAGTAGGTTCATAATTATCAACTGAGAGCTTCCGTGCTTCGGAAGCCCTAAGGCGGCCAAAAAACTCGGTCACCAGAGTTGGCCCCTGACTCATAAGAACTTGCCAACTTTTTTCTTTTTAATTTTTCATGTCTTTTTACTCAATCAACACGGGTCATGCTTCATGTAGATATTTCTATAGATTTACATACATACATACATAAAGTCACACCTCTTTCCCAAAGGGGTAGGCAGAGACCACGGATCTCCAGTCGCTACGATCCTGACACACAACTTTCGCCTCATTCACTCTCATTACATTCTTCATACATGCTCGTCGGTTTAGGGTACTTTTGACCTGGCCCTTCTCCAATAGATTTACTTGATCTAAACCGTGAGTCAATATTTCAAAGACTCAGGCCCACCCCACTCTGAGGCAGGCGAAGACCTTTCAATCATTTGTTTTTACGCTATAATTACTTAGATATGCACTCGAACCGTGATGAGCCTTCGGGCGTCACTCTCCCCATTTTTTATTCACCGAAAAACACCATTTTTAATTGCCGTAGGAGTTTTTTAATCGATTTTTGGCGCAGATGGCGATCTTGTCTCGATACGGTTTTGAAAATTCTTTCGAGATTTTAACATTTTTTGTAATTTTTTTGTTCCATAACCAAATTACTGAGTATTGAAAAATATTAACTTGATTAAAAATGATAGGGTTCAATATATTCAAAGTCGTATAAAGTTTTTCTAACCCATCCTTGGTGAGCTTAATGTTCGGCTGAGGCACAAGAGGTGCAAGTTCAATGATTGTTCTCGGAACTTAACAGATAATTTCAAAATAATGCTTTTGGTTTTTTCCCTAACCTTTGTTGTCCCACTGCTGGAGAAAGGTCCCCCTTATTTTCCAAGGCTTATGGTTACTTTTCGTTTTAAAAAGAATTATTAACAGCTCACCTGAAAACAAAACTATTCCCATGCAATATTTTTTAACAAAATTTCAAATGGACTAATTTGAAATTCGAATATCCCAAAAATTACGACATACCGTAAAATTTCAAGTAAATTTTTAACAAAAATCCCCGCAAACTGAAGAAATGATCCGTAACCTGATAAAAAGTTTTAGAAAAATTCAAAATTTACGCCGCCGATTACGTTCCGGCACGGCTCGGCGGTTCAAACGTAATTTTTATCGTCCTGCACACATCTGAAACTTGAGGATTAATGGTCCGCCTCGTCTAGTCATACGGTTCCGCCGAACGCCGTAAAAACGCTATGCGCAATTCAGTTTTGGTGGATCTGGGAAGGATGGAGCTGGCAGTGTGGCAAGAGCTTCCAAGATACGAGAGATCAACATTCTGAATCAACAAATTCAATTGGAATTGGATGAGGAAACTTATCTTTTCATTAGGAATCAAGGACCATCTCGAGAGAAACACACAAACATTCAAGACGTAACTCTTCTTGGTCTTCGTCGTTGTCTTCATTGCTGAAGGTCGTGTCTTATATGGATTGTCGACCACTCGATGCATCATGCCTTTCCATTTCTCTCTGTCTTCGGCGGCCTTTATAGCTTCAGGTATTGGTAGAAGAGAGTTTTGACTGCGTCTGTCCAACCCTTCTTGGTAGTTGGGTAAAAATACGACAAATTGTTTTGAGAAAAAGGTAGTGCCTCGAGTTGCTTCTTTTGGCTTGTCTTGGCAGGGATACCTATATCCGTGCCCTCAGTTATAAAACCTTCTATTTTGAAGTCGTTAAAAAATTACACTATGTGTTTGTGTGCACACCAATATGAGGTGTGCTACTATCAAATGGTAGAGCCTAATGTTACTTTGACGAGCCACACTTCTTTTTGACTGGCTCCCAGATCTTGACTATTTAGTTCGAAGATTCCAGAAACCGTGTTTGTTGCCCTGGTTCTTCATGGTATTGGTCGCGAAGGCACAGGATTAGAATCACCCAGAGTCGTGATCCCAGCAGTCCTACTGATTATGATTTTCGACTTGGGCTTTGACAAAATACCGCATCCCTAATATTCTTGCATCCCCATCATTCCAACCTTTAATTGCTCTCATCTTGATACGGCGGGTATATCGAGCGGCAAAATGGGTTTTTCGCCGCGGTAAACGACAGCAACTTTGTACAGAGCATTATCGGATTTGCTGGCAGTTTTTAGTTGACTTCAGTAATGGAAGTCAACAATACTATGTAGATTTCGAGTAAAGAGATGTAGAAGTGTCACTATATTTCGTAGTTGGTTATTGACATTGTAACAAGCTAGAAATTAAACCACGTTATACCTAGCACTTAAGTTAGTTTTAATAATTTATCATAACTTTCACGCCAATTCCTGCCTCGCACATCAGACTTATGGAATCACAATAGGGATACGACATAGGCGCTTTCAAGAAAAGAGCCTATTCCTACCTCAAAGGCCGGCAACGCATCTGCAGTGCCTCTTGATGCTGCAGTTGTCTATGGGCGGTAGCAATCACACCATCAGGAGTGCTCGTTTGCCCCCTCTTCCATAAAAAAAAAATCAGCTTTAGTCTCTTGTCGGTGCCATTATTTACTCTATGCAATTTGATCTATTTCCAATGCAGTCTATATTAATTCCATTAGTGTACTTTTTCACTGTAGTAAGCACAGTTTCAAATTCTCTGAGCCTCACCCTACTCTGTGATTAAATGCCTAAAGCTATCCATCCGGAGCACAGACGACCGAATCGAAAAAGTGAAAAAATCTCAGTTATTAAATAATCATTAGTAGTGACAAGATCTTGTACAATCATTATATTTTCATCTCTATTTGAATAGACATAAAGTCGAAAGTAAATTTTATGAATGTAAGGGTAGTGTTTTGGAGCATAGATCGTATTAATGAAATAATTGGTGGTCTCTTGTATTGAACTGATTTTAATTGTATGGATAGAAATCAACGTGATAGTGAATAATTAATCCCATTTCAAAGCGTTCACAAACAACAAGTAAAAATAACCCCGACACAGAAGCTGAACACATTTGTGGTGAGTCCTCTCGATTGCAATCACCAAAAATACGATTGATTTTGAGAAAGACGATGTTCTCAAATGCACTACGAGAGCGTTGACACGATCAGAGTTTACTCGTACGAGTAAGCTTCATACTTCGCGCCATCCGAGTGCACTCGGATTGGGGTTGCCACAATCCAAGTTGCGACCTAGTAGGCATCAGAGTACACTCTGTCAGAGTACCTACACTCTGATCGTGTCAACGCGGCTTCAAACTCAAAACTCACAAAAATCTTGCGAAAACCCCTCGCAGACTAATAGACTTTCTATCGGCCGATAGTTGAGACTCTCCTCTCTCCTTCTCCTTACTCATTACGAGTTGAAGTATATTCCGTCTCAACTATTGGCCGATAGAAAGTCTGTAGTCTGAGAGGAGTCTAAGAAAGATGCTCTTGTTCAACTTTTCTGACAAGTAAACTCAATCACATATCCATCTCAAAAAATAAACAATATTAACTTCTGAAAATACACACAATCCTTCTCGGACAATTTGATGTCTTGTAGAAATAAACTATTTAACCTCACCTACAGGTTTCCACTTCATCAAGTCTCACTCCAGAGTAAGTTTCAACTCAAACCAATACACTCAGCTTTAGACACATTAGAGGAGGACAAATCAAAGAGCACTCAACAAACTTGAGTTTCTGATCTAGCTATTCCCTAGACGTATGAGGTGAATTGATTTACACTATGCCAGTGCAAGTGCCAGTCTACTGGCTGGAAACTATCGCTCTACTTGATTTTAGCAAGGCTTAAAATTAAAAACATTTACTTACATCGAACTATTTACTTCATGTTGTCGAGAGTTGCAAACATGACGTAATATTAAAGTAGAACTGTCAAACATTTCTGTGTAAAGTTACCTAGTTATATTTTTTGAATGAATTCATTATTTAATCATATTTTATTGAATTCATTAAGCGAAAGAACTGCAAATAGTAGTGAGTAAGTATGATGTTGGTTCA
The DNA here is from genome assembly GCA_963565295.1 of Epirrhoe alternata. Lineage (NCBI taxonomy): Eukaryota > Metazoa > Arthropoda > Insecta > Lepidoptera > Geometridae > Epirrhoe > Epirrhoe alternata. The sequence continues at coordinate 9,480,955 of OY751396.1, read as the reverse complement.
GATACCAATAAAGTTCCTCTTACGAAGAATGTTCATCTGTGTATGAGGGAAGGACTCACGTTACGGTCACTCACACAATCACAGTTTTGAAAGTGAAATACTCAACTCCAGTCAGATCCAAGCTAGTGAAAGAGTCAGTAGCTCGACTCACACAAACATCTACCACACCTGTTGGTGGGAGCAGACACTGTCGGCACGTGCTACTTGCGCTAACATTCTGTAGAGTTGTCGCGAATATTATTAGATAGTTATCTAAGCACATAGTTTAAACTATTCAAATATCGTTAATTAAACTTTATACTTAAAGAATAGAAATAAGCTATAGAATATTAAGTATTGAAACTTTCAAAATCATCACTTTGTTTGATCGGCTCCGTACTGATCGCATAAAAGAAAGCTTAGCTCAAAACCGTGTTTGTTGCCCTGGTTTTTGGATTCTTGATGGTACCCAAGACAATATTAAAGCAAGAAGTTTATACTCCACGTGGCAATTCACAATACCCCATGTTATTACAAGAAATTATCACTTATAATACCACAAGAGCTTCAAAATTATCGGGTATTTCCCGATAGGTTCGTTGCAAACAAATGAAGGAGTCAAGTTTTTCAGGTTAAAAAATCACCCATGATTTTTCCTGAAAAACTTGACGATTTTATTTGTTTGCAGGGAACCTTGAGGGAAATGCCAGATAATTTTGAAGCTCGTGTGGTATTCGGGGGATTATTTTTCCGTCCCAAATGTCGGCCAATAGAATTGCACCATGAGACGAAATGTACAGTTAATTTCATTTTCATGCAAAATCTCCAATTTTCACAATTGAATTCAACCTGTCAGTTTGACGTGTGGTTAATTTGACTGGATCATGTTTTGTTTTTTATGGGTCCCTAATGATTCACATAACGTCTCTTATCCTATTTTTAATTCCCATACTGTATTTGGTACTAATATTAAATTGTCCTAATGATTACTCGACATAACAATACTACACCTAATTAACAATAGTCATAGTATTAGGTGAACATAACATTAAATAGTCATAAAATCACATCTCCTAACATACGGTAATCCTAAAGTTATAAGCCCTAACAATATTTACTCCTAAAGTTATAAGCCCTAACAATATTACTCCTAATAATCAAACATAATAACAATTGAAATCATAATAGCATTAAATCCTAAAAAAATACCATATATACCCAAATAGATTCCTAACTATGGCAACTTTGTAAGGTTTAATAAATAAACTAACATAACTTCGGGTTCGCTATGTTTTCCAATAAACCCACTTTTACTAATTGCGTTTGCTATAACTTCAGCAGCTATAACCGAAAAAACGATTGTATAAATAAAATACTAGACTTTTTTCTACAAAACAAGTTTAATATAATAAGGTTTAAGAGAAACAAGTCGGTTCTGGCACTCGCCGGCCGCTACCGCGGCACGCTTCGCTCGGCTCGTGCATGGTTTGGTCCCTATTGAAACCATGCTCGTCGCTACGCTCCTCGCAACCTATTCTACAGGTCTGTTAGCCTGTTATGGCAACACGATAAATTTACAGAAAGTTCCTATTTAGAGCAATTATAATTTTATGTAATATTTCAGTTATATTTATAATAATTATATAAACTGCACAATATAGCAATATTAAACTATATTAAATGATACAATTATAACAAAATAACTCAACTTTATATACTATATAATATAACTTTATATAACTATAAATAGTATTTATTAGGATAAATAAACATTAGGACGATCAAAAATAGGACAAAATAGTTTATGCAACTTAACAATAGTAATAATAACTATTATGATAACATATATTAGGAGTTGAGACGAATATGTAAATATAATGGTATGTCTTTAATATATTAGGACAAAATATATGTATGTCAGTTTAAGTCTATGGAAATTTAACAGTATGACTACAGTATTTTAGGACTAGTATGTTATGTGTATTTATATTAGGACAATTAACATTATGTAAATCGACAGGATCCCGTTTTTTATATATAGCAACGACCAGAGAAAATTTTCAAAAAATTATCAGTATAATACCATGTAGGTTGTACCACGTGACGTCGAATGGTGCAATTCTATTGGTCGATATTTGGGTCGGAAAAATAATCTTAATTATCCCTAGATACAATATTGTATTGAAAACACCAACTATAATTCAGCTACAAGGTTTATTTTCTTGAACAAATACTTTATAATCAAAACCCAAAGTCCATTCAGTTATCCCGCCATTCCAAGAGTCCTATTTTTCCGTACTTTTTTTTCTTTCTTCTTTTCTCATGGCGTCGACCATCCTTATGCCCGCCGCAACATTTTTCATATGTCAATGTCAGCCTTGTGAAGGTTGCCAACACGGTCATTCTGCTTGCTGCTTGCCTCAAGCAGCCCACGGGTCCAGATAAAATGCTGAAACAATGATCAAGCATGAGTTTCATAAAACAGTAACTATACCTACTTAAATATTTTGTTCTGTTAGGTATGTGGGTGTAGTGTAGGTATGCAGTCAATTCTCCAGTTACTTAAGAAATCATCATGTCCATGCAATTCTTTTCCTATGATACCTATTCAAGTATGGGCTCATGACCACCTGCACTTAAAGGATCAATGTCACACTTAAGAGACCAGGTTCGCCATTTGATTATCCGGAGCTTGCACTCAAAGGGCGTTTCACCACACTTGAGCGTACCAAGTCTCTTTTTTTATGATTCCCCATTACTTGACATAGATATACATTCCTTTAACATTGAGACATCTGTATTATTCAGAATTTTATCTTGACTCGCACACCTGCTTCCCAAAAAATTATTTAAGTAACCATAGGTATAAAGTAGTCAGTAAAGCGTTTTAATACCTACACTACATTGTATAGTGTAGCTACATTTACCTAATTTCCCTTGCCAACGCGGCGCTATATATCTGGATTAAGGTAAATTATTTTAATACGCTAATATTATAATACGCTTCACTTACTTGTAAGGTATCAAATTAATCCCAATTGTCAATGCGAATCCAAGGTTTCATGTTTTCAGCGGCTGTTATGCCACTATATTTTTTATCATTCCTTTCGCTGCCTATGACGTCCGCCACCTCATATCTATCATTTTGAAGTATTTTTCTCACTTGGAAGGGACCTTTGAAGACGGGTAGAAGCTTCTTACTTTTTCCGTCATTATTCTGGCTTTGGATTTTCACGAGAACCAGATCTCCTTCAGAGTAAGACCGTGCTTTCATACGATTTTTATCAAATTGATGCTTTTGTGACTGTGCGTTATTTTTTATATTCTCGTCAACCTTCTCTCGCAACTCTGTCATATCTAAAATGGGTCCATTATCAAGCTCCGGGGCTAAACTATCATTATCCATGCGTAGCCTATACCCGAAAAAGACTTCGCTAGGAACTGCTTTCGTTGTTTTGTGTATGGTACTATTTAGACCTTGTTGTAAGACTTTTATGTATTGGTCCCAACTATCATCTGACGTGTTCGCTCCTATAGCTTTCAACGCCTCTAAAATTGTTTTGTTAAATCGTTCAACTTGCCCGTTTGCACGTGGCATGCCAGTTGCGGTTATGTGCAGACGTATATTTTTATTTGTGCAATACTCTGTGAATTGGTTTGACGTAAAACAAGTCCCTGCATCTGCTATAATTCTCCTAGGATTTCCGAAATGTTTCGAAATACTCTCCAACTCTTTAATAACTCCAGATGTTTTAGTCGATTTTACCGGTGCAATAAATACAAATTTTGTGAAAGCATCTACCGTCACTAGCAGATATTTATATTTACTTTTAGTAGTTACAAATGGACCTAAGTGATCTAGATGCAGTGTATGAAACGGTTGAGCATACTTTGGTATTGGCCATAATTTACCCTCTTTAGGACCGCTTTTGTTTTTAAAATAAATACAGTTCAGGCAATTTTTAATATACTTTTTTACAATATGTCTCATGCTAGAAAACCAGTATTGATGAGCTATCCTTTCCACCGTTTTGTCTACAGAAAAATGCCCCAGATCATCGTGGTTGCATTTGATTATCTGAAAGATACATTTTTTTGGTACCACCCATCGGCGACCCTGGGAAGTTCTTCTGTAGACTTTTCCTCCTAGCAAGTCATATTTTGCAAATAAATCCTTATTTTCATCGGCCTCTCCTGATTTTAAAACAGTAGCAATATGTTGTATGTCAGTATCTTGTAATTGCACGGATAATAACCAATCCGCCTCAGTTATCGACATTATAACCTCGGTTTCAGATTTTTCACCGGTTACAACAGGGTTTCGGCTTAAAGCGTCGACGTGTTGCATGCGTGTGCCTTCACGGTGAATAATTTCGTACGAGAATTCTTGTGTAGATAAAACCCATCGTGCAATTCGGGGAATAATTTCTTTCTTGGTTAATGCATACCTAACGGCGTTACAATCGGTAATAATTTTGAAGGGTGAACCTAAAAGGTATAGCCGAAACTTTTGTAGCGAGCAGATGATTGCTAGTAACTCTAATTCGAACGAATGATATTTTTTTTCATCCTGCGTCGTTTGCCTGCTATAGTAATGTACAGGCTTCTCACCGTCTTCCATAACTTGCATCAATATACCAGCAACACCATCTCTACTGGCATCGGTGTACAACACGTTATCTCTACTTGGATCAAATATAGATAGAACGCTATCTGATGTAAGTTTATCTTTCAATGCCTGAAAAGTCTCTTTATGTATCATTTCCCAAACCCAAGGAGTATCTTTCTTCAACAGTTTCGTTAGCGGAGCAGAAATCATTGCGCAATTCTTGATGAATTTTCGAAAATAGCTAATAAGCCCGAGAAACTGTCGAAGCTGATGCACTGTTTTGGGTTCTGGGAAGTCTCGAACAGCTGTTATTTTTGATTCATTTGGCATTATGCAGTTTGGTTTAATTTTATAACCTAAAAATTCCAATTCAGTTTTAAGGAAGTGACATTTCTTTAAATTCAGTGTCAGGCCATTTTTCCTAAAGATCTGTAATACTTCCTCTAACAATTTCAGATTTTCTTCAACGGTTTCCGTCACTAGATAAATATCATCTAGGTAGAGTAATATGTTATCAAATCTCAGATTACCTAGCACTGCATTCATCATCTGTTGAAAACAGGAGGGCGCATTAACCAAACCGAATGGGAGTCTTAAAAACTCATAGTGCCCGTCTTCCGTAATAAATCCTGTCTTTTCTACAGATGCGGACTGCATTGCTATTTGATAATATCCGCTTTTCAGATCTAGGCTAGTGAAACATTTTCGACCATGAAGTCTATCTACGAGATCTTCAATACGAGGCATTGGATATTTATCTTTAACTGTTATTTTATTTAATGCTCGGTAGTCAATACACAGCCTCTTTTCGCCATTTTTTTTATTTACAAGCAAGGCTGGACTTGCATACGGTGAATGGCTTTCTTGTATAATATTGTTTGCCATAAGTTCATTCACCATCTCTCGGATGATTTTCCTATCTGATGTTGAAGACCTGAAGGGTCGGCATTGAATCGGTTGAGGACTGGTCACATTTATTATCATTTCATGATTGGAAACTTTCCCTAACTCATTAATGTTCAAGGCAACACAGTCGCGGTATTTTGTGAAAATTTCCAATAATTCGTTTTGATGTGAATCGGTATCTAGAATTATTTCACCTATACTGTTGCAAAATTCAGAGAACTCCTTTGCATAATCGAATTTGAGTATATTTCCTACCCGTGAATAAATCAGGTCCGACCGTTCCGTGACATTCCTACCAATTAATACTTCACAATCAACTAAATCATCGACAACATAAAAATCAATGTTTTTTAGAATCACTGAATCTAATTTCAGATCAACAGTTATCTTGTGGTTCACAACTTTAGAAGTTTGTTTTGAAAACCCCTGCAATAAAACCGGTGAGGGCAGTTTAACATTTTCCAATAAATGTTTGTTAACAAGTGATTCTGCAATAAGAGAACAACTACTACCTGTGTCAATAAACGCTTCCTGAGAGAAATTGTTCATACATACGTTTTTAACAAATTTTTTTCGTGGGTCGGTAGTATTTGTTATAAATTTTGTTTCTTGCTTCTCCGGTTTTATTGCATTCTTTTTGTGATAGCATACAGATTCTGAATGACCTCGTTTACCACAAAAATCACATTTGTTTAACTCGCACTGACTTCGTTTATGGTTACCACCACAAGTAAAACACTTGATTTGTTTTTTATTTTGAGTTTGTCCGGAACTCAAAGTATTTGTTGGAAGAGTGGACTTATTCGTTTCATGCACTGTTTGTGTTGCTGATAAAGGTGGTTGACTTACCGATTTTGTTTGATCGTCCCGAGTATTCAAAATAGTCGACTTCATACTTTTGGATTTATATGTGCGACCATGTAAAAAACTTGCTAAATTGTCACACGTCACAAAATTGCTAGCCTCGATTGATGCGCCTAAACTAGTATCACCAATATTTCCAACAATTATCGATATTATGTCTTGCTCCGAAAATCCTACAGACAATCTATCGATTTTGCACTTTTGATCGAAGTAGAATTCATAAAGAGACTGACTTTCTACAGGTTTTTTATCAAGTATCTCCTTTAAAAGTTCGTACATATTTCGACGAATTTGGAAACTGGTAGCTAATTTGCTCTTCCAGTGTTTCCATCTCCATGATGGCCATTGTTTTTCACTGCGTAACAACGAATCATACCAAACTTTTGCAGAACCTTTTAGTTTGTTAAGAGCTTGATAACGAATCATTTCGTCTGACCATGCAAAGGTTTGAGCGTATGAGTGTATGATACTAAGCCACGCATTTATGTCATCTTTCAAAGGGTCGAACTCCGGAATAATATTATTCAGGGTAAAAGTACTGTTTGTACTTACAGTTCGGTCATCAGCTTTATGTGATACCTGTTTTCTTCGTTTCGGTGGAGGTGACGGAGTCCTGGACGAGCTTGCGCTACTGGAACTCGAACTAGACCGCGTCCTTTTTCGTTTCGGACGTTTACTACGCTTACTCCGTTTACCCATTTGTGCGAGGGTCACACGTTTCACTTCTGATATTGAAAACACCAACTATAATTCAGCTACAAGGTTTATTTTCTTGAACAAATACTTTATAATCAAAACCCAAAGTCCATTCAGTTATCCCGCCATTCCAAGAGTCCTATTTTTCCGTACTTTTTTTTCTTTCTTCTTTTCTCATGGCGTCGACCATCCTTATGCCCGCCGCAACATTTTTCATATGTCAATGTCAGCCTTGTGAAGGTTGCCAACAATTGAAACGTGTGTGGTAAACAAATTATAATATTCAGTAAAAGTCCATAGTTACTTGTTTAAAAGCAATTTGAAAGTGAATAAACTCGCCTGATGTTTAAATGTCAGAGCAATGATTGCCCTTCCACGTACGATATCGCACGTTTAGTTTGCACTCTGCTACTACTTTCTTCTTGCTGTCCATTATCTCAAAATACTCTCTTCGTGTAAATGACGCTTTATTTTTTTACTGGCTCTTATCGCGTTTGTCAACGATACGCATATCAAAGCGTCGATGCGGTAGATAGCATCAGATTTTTTCATAAAAATACAAAACAAAGCATCCTTTTCTTACCGCAGAAAGTTTCCCGTGGCCCAGCGAGCATTTTTCCATGATACCTTACAAACGGACCACAGTGTTTAAAAAAAAGTTGCCGCTCTCCGCCCGACAAAGGATTTTTTATTTTATATTTTCAAATATTAAGCGACGTCGTTAGTGGTTAGCGTTTGTTAAATATCTGAAATATTTTCGTACGCTTTCGGAGTTTTTTTACGAGTTGTCTTGTTTAAGGGTTTAAATAAAGTTATTTGGGTTTTTTCGTATTGTTTCGAACATTGCCGCAGAGGGTGTTATGGAAGTTCTTGAAAGGAAAGTTTTTTTTTCTCGAGTCTTTGATGCAGCAAGGCTGGTATTTAGCGCTGAGGCTCTCATTGAGTTGTGACCTTTTAAACTGTGGTTGAATCTGTGCTTGATGACCATTTTCACCTTTTTATTATTGAAATAGTACAACGTAATATTTGTGAGGGTTGCAAAAATTCACACAATTCACCGAAAGGTCCACCTCAAGGTTGACCAAATTTTGGTGATAACTCTTTTGGTTCTTTCAATTATGATGAGAGAATGGAGATGGGCAAGTCTATTCCATCACAAACAATATCCCAGGCACTACAGCGTCCTTTTGAGTGGAATTATGTACCCCCGGACGCTGTATAAGTTATCTTGTCACATACCTATAGTGTTAAAGCCTGTAACTTTTTTCCTCAAGTGATAATGAACTGCCAAAATCATAACATAAGAAAATTGAAATAGGCGTCTCTGGTGCGGCGGTTGCGTGGCGGCTCCAATGGCTTTCTAGCCATTGTTGCTAAAGATCTGTGCTCGACCTACATTTATTTATTTATACATGAGACACTGGCTGGCAATACTCAAGCCAGTCGCTTGTTTAGTGTCTCAGTAGTTTTTTTTTGTGATTGTGATTGTTATATCCGCATCTGGTGCCGCAGAATACCAGCGTTTGTGCAGGGTACGCATACTGCCCTGCACATGCATAATTCTGAGTGGTGTCCTTTTTTGATCATTTTTAAGTAATTTATATTATGTACGTACCTAACTTGTACCACAATTGGCAAAATAAATATTTACATTATTTTACTTTATTTTTAGGTTAAGCAAGAACTAATAGTTTATAAGAGTTACTTACAAATTATGGTCTGAAATAAACAAATATTTATTTATTGATACAATTTACACAAGTATCTTGAGATAAACAAACCCAACATAAAGCTAAACAGCTACTTGTATTATCTCTAGCAAAAAACAAAGATCTGGCCGACTCAAATAGAGCTATCGCTGCAATACCTAATAGGATAATTATTCAAGAAGTTGTTAGGACGCGTTCATGATGGAGAGAATTAAAGATGACGGGTATTGCCTTGACATTTATGACATTTTGACGACCTCTGTAGCGCAGTGGGCGAAGGTCCGCTTGCGACGCCGAAGGTTGCGGGTTCGATCCCCACCGCGGGACAAATCTTTGTATGATCTACAAGTATTTGTCTCGGGTCTGGGTGTTTCTATGTATAATATGTATGTATTTACAAACAAAAAGTATATATGTAGTATATCAGTTATCTGGTTCCCATAGTACAAGCTACGCTTAGTTTGGGGCTAGATGATGCTGTGTGAAATTGTCCAGCATTATTTATTTATTTATATTTATGCGTTTAAAATTTGAACTGTATATACATGTTTTAAAATTATAATAATTTGGAATTGTGTATGTTCCCATAAAATATTTTGCATGCTGCTAAGCTGATCATGGCTGTACAATTACCTATACTTACACTATCTTTGCTCAACCCATGTATCGCAGAATAAATAAATCTGAATCTGAATCTTGGCTATTCCTAAGGTCGTGGTCTCGAGTCCAAGCTGGATTTCTTCAGAAAAAATATGTGCTCATTAACAAAAGCATTAAACGGTAAAGGAAAATATTTAGGGGTGCGGAAGTGCTCCCGCCAAGGTAAGACGAAGAAGAGAAAGAAATGATGCACTACTTCTACCTTTCGAGGGCTAAGACGCGCAGCATAAACCGGAGCTCGGCTTGGCTCTACTAGTAGAGATCTTTACTTTTTTACAGTAGAGTACCAATTTACATGCAATTTTTTAGGTGGGATTCATTATACGCAGGCTTTGCTACACGATACCTACTCCCAGCATTACGGTGTCACAAGTTCTGTAAACTGTGCTGATTTAAGAACTCCTCAAAGAGGCTTTCGTGCGGTTGATAAACATTATTCGCTTCCCTATGAAGGGCCCCTTACTCCCAGCGTAACATCGGCCGCCGAAGGATATTTACATGGCTCCTGCACAATGGGTGCCTAATTTGAATACCATGCTTATGGGACAATCCGATGGATAAAAATATGAACAACAAATGTGCATACGTCAAAATTGTATGGTTGTCGAAGCTGAAGAGGCTTGCAATACTTGATAGTTTTACGTCTGTATTTCCGCTGAGCTATGACCCTGTTGTTTTCAAGAGGAGAGTTAATAGGCACCTTCTGGGTAGGTACGCTCCATCGTAGACTTCATTCTTGCCTATGTTAGAAGTTTGCGGATTGCGAATGAAGTAAATCGCTCGTGGTCGTGCTTGCTTAGTCGTTCTTGATAGATCGTCGAAGTTAAGCAATGTTTGAAACGGTCTGTAAGCGGATGGGGGACCGCCAGTGGCATTTTCATCTGAGCGCTTCCGTACTTCGGAGGGCACGTTCAACTGTAGGTCCTGGCTATTTAAGTCGTTAAGCCATGACGGAGGCCTTAAGGCGGTCTAAAATCTCAGTGACCAGAGTTGGCCACTGACTCATACGAACTTACTTAATGAAGTAGAACAAGTCTGTTTTTTTTTCACAGCTTAAAGAGCCTGTAAACCTGAGAATATGATTTTAATTTCAACTCGATACCTCCACGCGTTCTCAAGTTTAAGGGTCTTGACAGACAGACAACAAAGTGATCCTATAAGACCCCTCGCATACTACAGACTTTCTATCGGCCGATAGTTGAGACGGGCTATACTTCTTCATACTCATTACGAGCCGAAGTATATTCCGTCTCAACTATCGGCCGCCAATCTTCAAGGGCCAATTTTTCGGTTTTGAATATTTGGTCCATTCGGATCGTGTTTTTACGTTTGAAAAATTAGCCCTTGAACTCAAAAATTGTGGTGGGAAGCATCCGAACATTCATCAAACAAACGAAAAAAGGAACGCAAATATGGCCCAAGGAGTAAAAATAAATGATAAATAATAAATAAGATAATTGTGGGTAAAGGCAAGTAGTCTTGAAGAAATAACTATTGAATTAAAGTAGAAACGAGTAACAACCAAGCGACCAGCCCTATATCTGATGCACAAACAATGTAGAGACAAATATGAAAATGAGGTATCTACCCTACCGCACAGGTATCGGCATGCGCGCAACTCATTTGCCTACCGCTTCGCGTACAGTCGCAAGCAGAAGTAATAAATCTGATGAGTTATTAAACTAAAGTTTATACCCACATACTCATAACATAGTAGGATGTGGATATAGCTTGAGCTGAGTGCGCAGAGTTGCTTGTTCTTTTGATGCACTTATCGTCAAAGCGAAGCAGCATTCTGCCGGTCAAAAAATGGGTGGAGATGGAGATATGGAGATGACAATATTAGCAATTATAACTGTGCGCCTCCATGCTTCAGATGTCATGTTCAATATTCTCTCTGTGCTCTAAGCTTAGCTCGCAGACTGCAGACGTTCTATCGGCCGATAGTTGAGACGGAATATACTTCGGCTCGTAATAAGTATGGAGAAGTATAGCCCGTCTCAACTATCGGCCGATAGAAAGTCTGCAGTCTGCGAGGGGGCTAAGACATGATGGAGGCCTTTGGGCGGTCAACGAGTTCGAACTCACGAACTTTCTTTAAAGTTCCTTGCAAAGTTATCATCGAAATTCTGAACAATTTTCTCCACGCTTGTAGTACGCTAAACGATTCAATACAAACAATTATGTACGAACTTTTTGCTCGGCTGCTACCGAACGCAAATATCGGTTTCAAAGTCCCTGGACATATTTCTTTGCTACCTCAAGCGAAATCCGCCACCTACATCCCGGACACTATCTTTTATTGATTTTTAATAGCTTCCATACAGAGGAGAATTATTGTGTTTGTGAAATAAAACGATATTCGTAATGTCGACTGTTTTATTAGTCTTTTGTTCGATTTTGCTTTATAGTTTGTTTGGATGTTAAAGAATGGTAGGTTAAGTGACTAAGCATTACAAAAAACGTAGGCCATTAAGACCCCTCGCAGACTACAGACTTTCTATCGGCCGATAGTTGAGACGGGCTATACTTCTCAATACTAATTACGAGCCGTAGTATATATTCCGTCTCAACTCTCGGCCGATAGAAAGTCTGTAGTCTGCGAGGAGGCTAAATCTCTTCTACATAAACAGCGTCACGAGGCACCCCATGCATACACTCAACGGGACGCTGTAGTGCATGTGACATTGTTTAAGATGGAATAGGCTTGCCTAGCACCTAAACCATCCTCTCAGCCTAATTAGCTCCAAAAGAAAGAAAGGTCAAAACGAAAGCTGCGGGTTTCCTCTCGATGTTTGCCTTCACCATTTAGAGCTCGTGCTGATAAGCTTAATAGATTTTACAAAACCTAACATCTTAGTGGAGCCCTGAGTCAGTGAGACGGCGTGGCAGACCACGCAAGCGATGACGCGACGAGCTGGACATCTTCAGCGACTAACAGTGGCAGGCAATTGAGTTGAACCGGAAAGTTTGGAAACTTGAGAGAAGGCCATTGCCCAGCATTGGGACAGTTGGTATAGGGGGATATAGGCTAAAAACAACAGCAATAAAATCTATTCATGGCCGGGATTCACAAAATTTTTGATTAGAATATTAAGAAAACACGACTAAATTGAACACCTGCTGTAATCCTCTCAAAGTTCCACAAGTACCATTATCATATTAAAAGTTATTATTAAGTAAAACAATCTTACATATTGGCTCTAAGTTATTCAAAGCCGCGGTTGGATCTTTCACGTGTTTTATTTGCCCATCGAGTTGCGATACTCTCGTTATGGTCCAAGTTGAAGAATGTAAACGCTAGAAAATTATTTGTAAAACGCCGCGAGATGGCCAGATGACATTAACCAAGGTGAGCTGTAGATGGCTGGGATTGGCACGGGATCGTGTTGGATGGCACAAGCAAGGGGAGGCCCAGCAGTGGACTTTTAAAAATTCATCATTTTTATTTCATCAGTTTTTCAACGCTCTAAATGTTACGAAGTCTATGCGAAACAAAAGAAAGCGATAGTGCAAAGCGAGGGGAGCGGGGTTAGGGCGGCGGGGGCCGAAATGTGTTAGATAGGACAATATTTTAGAGATTACGAAATCTTGAAGGTTTGCTTTTTGTAAATGTCCTGTTTTTGTAAAAAGTCTTCGAACAAAAGTTGTTGTTTATGATGATATTAATACAGTCCTGAGAGGTTACCGGTGTTTTACAAATAACCCTGTATAAATATGTCGATCTTAAAACAACTCCATAACTTTCTTAGTACTTAAGATTAAAATAAAATACCGACTGATATAAATACTTATAAAATCAGCTGCATCATATAACTTGTACCAAGTAAAGGGGATGTCAGAATATACGTCAAACGTCATCGGTCTGGAAGACGGCTCTTCGGTTTGATACAGCCGTGTCTTATAAATATTATATGCTTGTGTATGCGCCTTAAATCTAACCCTCCATTACTCTATTTCCAACTTTGTGAAGAAAGGCTTACGGTTCAATTTCAAAGGTCACGTTTTTTCATTTAAGCGTAAGATATTTACGGATTGACAGGTTGAGAAGCAACCAATTATAAGTTGAGTTTGATATTACACTTTAGTATTTTGATTTTTCGATTTGTATCGGTTTGATGTCGGGGTTATAATTAAAATGGCGATTCCATTTCTGCTTGTCTGTTGAATGTTATTTAGTTTTTTTCATGTCGATCAAAGGATTAGCATCGAAAGTGATATTACATTGTGAGAAGAAAATTAATACTTATCTAACATTTTTTCTTATTCTGAGCCAGTCGTAGGAATTAAAAGATTCATTGCTTTAAAGCTTTTCTACGTATAACGGCCACTCCACATATTAGCCGAACTATTATTTGGATAGAAGATGACAGGCGAACACGATGAGGCTCTCTACACGTTCGTGTCAGGCGGCATTCGGCTATCATCGGCGAATATGTAGGGGACCCATTAGATAGATAAATCACTTCATCACATTGCATGGAGAGTCATCATCATTTACCTGCCCTTATCCCGCTTAAACGGGGTCGGCACAACATGTTCTCTTCTTCCACTCTCCCCTATCACTCGTCATCTTCGTATTCACTCCCTTCTTACCCATATCTTCTTTCACACAATTCATCCATCCTTTCTTTGGTCTACCTCTACTCACATATCCATCCACATTCATTTCCATCACCCTTTTAGTTACATGAGTTTCATCCCTCCGCATTACATGCCCATACCACGCTAACATTGTATGGAGAGTCAAGGTGTCCAATTGAAATTTGGCACAGTAAATTTTTTTTAATTTTTATAGTGTTAATCCACATTTGGTATATCAATAAGAAATGAAAAGTTTTATCTAACCAGTGCTTACCCGATAAGTATGAGCTTATCAAGAATTTTGAATATGACGTCAGGGGTTCCGTGGCCGAGCGGTTGAAGCCACTCCGGATTCAGGAGGCTCGTCGCGGGTTCGAATCCCGAATCGAAAATTTTGATAAGACGTTTCATTTGGCACACATATTCGGTCTCAGTTTTATAGATGTTTACTAATTATTGATTTAACAGAAAACAAAGCTCGGTGAAGGAAAACATTGTGAGGAAACCAGTTAGTATTCTTATAGGCGGCGATGGGCTTGCAACCTGTCACGTATACTAACTTCTGAAAGATGTTGGCATGTATCAAATATGTGTTTGTACATGCCTCTGACTACCCCCTTAGACATCTTCAAAGCATCTGGAATATTAAGATCTGAGAGAATATCTACCACGCCTTGGGGATACAGTCGTGACCCTGTGTTTTTTTACAGAAAAATTCTGATTCTACAGTGTGCACTGAGAAATATACTTGAAGCTAATCTGCCGTCTCAAAAAAATCGATTCATAAAAAAAGTAGTGTTTGATGTTGTCAAGTGCGGTTTGTATCGCAGATTATCGCCGATCTTGATTCCCATACCTCCGTCATTCACACTTCAGCGGCCATGATACAGCTACCTGCATCACTAGTTTCTGACGTGATCGAATTCTTGGCGAATCTCCGTGTCAAATAAGGCTTTTTTAATACGATTTTTTGTTTTCAAACTTGTAAGTTATGCGGCTGTTACACAAAGAATTTCTCGTATGCGAGCGGCGCGCGGCGATTTCTTCTAGGCATAAGATATCATGGTCGCCTAGTGTAAACAAATGCTTCGAGCCTCGTCTCTCGAATACGATTCTCGAGTAGTCTTTTTTACGAGTTTCTGTCAAAATGTAAACAACCGCAGGCGAGACTCGAATGGCGAGTTTTGCCGAGGGATAATCGCATACGATTTTTCACCGCTCGCGTGCGAGAAACACTTCTTGAGTAAAAATAGTTAAATTCAAATACACGTAATTATTTACCTATTTGTATATGTGTAAACAGTAATCTTTTCATTTTACATAAATAAATTACTAGGATAAGTTGAGCCATTTTTTAAATCGTAGAAATTGATCTATTCTTAGATCGTGAACTAATTAAATAACAATTTATCAATTAAAATGCACTAAAATAAACACTTGAGCCATCTAAGGATCGACTAACTAATGGTATAATTTTAAATTGTACCTTTCTCTTACATTTAAGTAATAACTCAGTCATGATTAATTAGGTCTAAGACTTGAACAAAAACTCAAATGCAACGTTGATTACCCAAATTTATCAATATAAAACCAACAATTAGCATAAGTTTATTTGATTGATGATATAATAATCTGTAATTATACATGTATCGGTCTGTCTGTCATGTACCCGTATCATGTCAATGTTTGAAGTTTAACATTTAATTTGTATAGTTTTTAAAGTAAGAATTTATTTTTGACAGTTATCGTCAATATTTTTGATATTTTTTACAAGTATTTTTAAATTATGCTGTTTACTTTTAAACCATACATTTTCTTAATAGCAGTTTGTTTATTTCAATTCGATACAACATTTTTTTTTTAAGCTTGCCATTAAAAAAAATTAAGTGTTCATAATTAAATTACCTTGACCCTAAAATTAGCGTGAAAGTTAATTAATACGAAAACAATAAAGAATAACAAATCAAAAAACAAGTGAATAATATCAGGTCAGGGCTGTCAAACGCGCGGGAGGCGGGGCCCGCTGATTGACAGCCCTGACAGCGGTTGAACAGGTCGAGTCGCGAAAGCTTTTTTCTATTTTTAAATTCAGGGTGATGAGTTGTTGCTATTTTAGGGGTTCCGTATACATTTCAGCTGACAATTATCGGGTAAATGACAAATTGATTGTAAAAGATGATAGGTTGTATTGCTTTTCACGTTGGTTTCATTTATTGTATGTATTTTTAGAGTAAAAATCATAATTTTATGTAAATTTCAAGAATAATTCAGGTCTTTTTGAGAAATTTCTTCTTGTTGATAAGATAAGATTGATCTTGATAACTAAAATTGAATATTTGTAGTTTTTATTTACGCAATTTACTTTTTGATCTCTTTTACCTGAAATTAATTTCAGGCTAGTGACATAATTCTTAGAGTCTAAAAAGTCCAGCATTATTTATTTATAGTACAGAGGTGTAAAAGCAATTCCCATCAAATAAGTGGATTTTCAAAGAATCCCAGAGATCTCTAAACATCTCACAAGTATCAAAAGTTTCGATTTCGGATTTAGATCACAGCTGGGCGTCGGATTCGGTTTATAATTTCTGAAAACCATAGATACACTCAAAAAAGGGATTAGATGTAAACGATCGTGAACAATGACAGTTATAAAAAAGTTTTTATTCAATACCCTTTTGGAAAAAATTTGATTCTCAATACACCACTTGGTCGAAACGATTCATCGAATTTCAAAGAGTGTCACGGGTTTAAATCTACGGTATCTCTATATCACCACTTGAGCGAAACCGTGAGTGAGCCACTAGTTAAGGAAATTTTTGTTTAAAAGATTTTAAGCCATACATTGAAGATAAACACAATGTTTTAGCCCCTTTTTAATTACTTGGATTATTTTCACGACCGCTCGTGGTCGTGCTTGCTTAGTCGTTCTTGATAGATCGTCGAAGTTAATCAACGTTCGAAACGGTCTGTAAGTGGATGGTTGACCGCCAGTGGCATTTTCATCTGAGCGCTTCCGTGCTTCGGAGGGCACGCTAAATTGTCGGTCCCGGCTATTTAAGTCGTTAAGCCATGACGGAGGCCTTAAGGCGGCCTAAAAACTCCGTCACCAGAGTTGGCCACTGACTCATACGAACTTACTTACTTACGACCACCCACAGATCTATTCTAACCTAAAAAGTATTCAAATCATTGTTTAAAACGCATTTTAAAACAACATTGATCACCAAATGGCTTGCACAGCACAATTGGACTTTTAAGAGACAAAGTATGAAGTCTTAGATCATAAAGACGGGATGAGCCTTCACCTTGTATTTCTCCTCTGCCAAAATATAGACGATTCCGAATCATGTACGTCTTGTAGTATTACGTACGTCATATACGAAATTTGCAAGAGTGTGCGTAAAAATTAGGGTGTATTGTAATTTTTGTGCATAATTGTGTGTAAAATGCGTTCGTGTTCTTCCCCCGCAAGAACCGGCAGAAAATGTTGAAGGAAGAATTCTGTCAATAACACGTCCATTCTTTTTTGTCTGAGTATGAAGTTGATTGTAGCTGATCTTAAAGGCTATTTTCCAAAGTCATATTGCCCAAACGACTTCTGATATTAAAATTTTCAATATTACCTAATGGATGTCTCAGTTCGAGTATTGAGTGCACCCTATTCCCTCTAATGTCCTCTGTGTTCCTCTTTGTCTTATTGTCCTGTTTGATGTTCCCTCTTTGTCGTAGTGTCATAATTATGTAATTTTTAGGGAGATATCGCAATATCACTTCTCGTTGATGGGTTTTGAAGGGCTTTTTATTTGTGTTCTTGAGATAAAATGTGCAATTTTTGAAACCAGAATATAATTTTAACGGATGTAAAAGTAAGCACATTTAAGCTTACATTATTATAATTAATATATTAATGAGGATAGGTAGGTATTCAAATAAAACATAGGTTAAGTAAATCATGCTGTCATACGTATACCTACAAGGTTCACTAAAATTCCACGATTAAAATTATACTTATCCTCTAATTTAGCACATAAATAGTGCAACACATGTCATAAACAAAAGAAATCCTGTGTCACATAAAATCGAATGATTTGTGAAAATTTATTATTGTTTAACTTTTATATTTCTAATAATTTTTTATAGTGCTAATGCAAACTTGGTATTTCATTAAGACATGAAAAGCCTTATCAAAATTTTGGATTCCGACGGGACTCGAAGCCGTATCGATCAGACGATCTTCCTAAAGCCGGAGTGCCTTACCGCTCGGCCACAGAACCCTAGTTGTCGGCATCCAAATTTTTGAATGCTCATATTTATCGGTTAAGCTCCGATTAGCTTGTGTAACTTTTGTTTTTAAGTTTTTCATTATCATAAGCTCAGTTGATGTTTATATTTATATTTTCCCACAAACTACCTTAGTAACAGATACCTTGAAGAAAAATTTATGATATCAAATGAAAACTACAATAAAGCCATGCACGTATCAAACGTCACAAATAAAAGTTGCTATCTCGAACCCAATATGACTGTCATAAACAAATTATTCGTAAAACTGGTATTTTGTACGTCAACCCCTCAAGCCCTATAAAAATATACCGGAGCATCGTTGGCCGAAAATACCCGACCGTAATAAAGAAATGCGATAAACCGTGCAAAAAAACTGCGGACATGAATTCATTGGTATGACATTTGGGGTTTTGCCGAATGGTCACGGATACTAAGGCGATCCTCGACATATTTCCTGCTTATAGTTTTATCCCCCATCTTTTATTGGTCGTGGGGAATCTTGTCAATCCTATTAGACGGGTCGTTGTGGCCCCGACCGCTTTTTAGGGTTATGACAGATATTGAAAGTTCCAATTGTTTAATTTGTGGCTGTTTGATGGCTTTCGGAGTTTGATTAAAAATTCCTTGCGGTAACCCTCAGTTCGATGAATGTAAAAAACTTTTATGGTTTATAAGTTTTTATAGTTTTTCCAATAAGAAATTGTCTCTTAGGGCTTAAAGCTAAATGATTTTCCACTTTATCCCTTAACCCCTTTTTATACTCTGTCGGTGTTACTATTAAACGTGACATAAAGTTTTTCCTTAGTTCAACTTAAGAATTTATAAGCAAAATGGCTACCAATAAACCAATTAGAAAGTTATACCTTGCATAACTTTGACATTTCTTTCATACAAACCCAATTCCGAAGTTACACCAGCTTGCACCCTTGTTTAAATCTAGTGTAACCACAGAATACATGTTAGTAGGTACTGTAAAAATATTTTCATAGTTACCACCAAGGAGTACGTATATATTTTACTCACACCAAGGAGTTTTTGTCTAAGTACGGATGCCCGCCAAAATAAAATAAAAAATCAAAAAGAAGTGTCAAATTTGACAAATATACTCAGCTGTCATAGACAAATTGATACT
Source organism: Epirrhoe alternata (assembly GCA_963565295.1). Classification (NCBI taxonomy): domain Eukaryota; kingdom Metazoa; phylum Arthropoda; class Insecta; order Lepidoptera; family Geometridae; genus Epirrhoe; species Epirrhoe alternata. Next base: position 9,461,532 of record OY751396.1, on the reverse strand, counting down.
TATTTTGAGGTTTCTCGTTGGATGCGATGTTGCCGATTTGTGCATCTTCACGTATCAGAAGGATAGTTACATCAGAGTTCCACCTTGTTTTATTGGTAAGAAATTATTTCTGACATATTCTGAATTTACGCAAGGTAAAGCTATGCGATGCGTAAATCTGATAGAACTTCGGAATAAATAGTTTTTATTGGTGAGACTGTGTATTTTTACACACCTAATTCTTACTTGACTTTTTAAAACGTCATTGAACTCTGACTTTGTTACAACGATCAGGTATCTAAGCTAAAAGTAACGTGACTCCAGACCCAAAATCAAATTACCTACACAAAGCCAAATTTATCTATCCAACGGTCACTGATGATGAATAACCAAATTACAAATACGTTCTGCGAAGATTTACGCGACCATTAGGCTGTGTGCACACAGAAGACCGTTTAAATCGCGTGCTATCTTCAATCTTGTACCACAGGCAGTGCGGCAGTAACAAACAACTAGTGCCTGTGCACATTAGGTAAGCGAAAGCTACACTTGTGACATCTAAATTTCGGGTAGCCGCACGGATGGCGGGCTGGACGGGCAAGCGTGGAGGAGGCATGTTGGCAGCGTTTTTTTCATCCTGAATTTGTTCCACAAATGTTGGGTCTGCAATCTGCTCATTGGCTATGTTTGCTTATTCATCTACACTAATATTATGAAGAGGAAAGATTTGTTTGTTTGAACTGAATAGGCTCCGAAACTACTGGACCGATTTGAAAAATTCTTTCACCATTAGAATCCTACATTATCCCTAATAAACATAGACTATATTTTATCCCGGGAAAGTGAAGTTTTCCCGAGGGACTACGGGTAACACCGCGACGGACAGCTAGTTTTATTATGAGGTAAGTATAATCCTTTTATTGATGATCAAAATTTAAGTTTGTGAGAATGTTTGGATGCTTGGTATTCTTTATTTTCGCAGAAGCTACCTTCACGCAATTTACTGCATGGATTTGTATGAAATTGGGCATAGAGGGATACTTTTATTTTGGAAAAGTAAAGAATTCAATCAAGATAACAGAGCTCAGCTATTAGGACACAAGCTCTGAGTTCCAGATGTGTGAAATATCGATCGTTCGGAAAAAGAACTGTTAGAAATGTATTCACATGTCAGTGTCTGATTGGTTTGTCAAGCGCAGACACAGATAGACTCATTAGGCGAGTAAGCGGTAATAAAAGAGACAGAGATATCACGGTGGTGGGCGTTTCATTCGATCTTTAGTTTAGTACGAACATCGTTCATGTCCTACAAAACACAAAGCTAGTACGTAGTTCAGGACCGACCGACCGACCGAGCGACTCATTATAGAACCGAAGATCTACTGTACTAGATGTACTAATAGTACTAGAAGTCCGATCTAGTTCTTCACAACGATTGTACTAGTACGGAGCGCTCTCTGTACTGACCGAGCAAGCACAAGCCTAGTGTGAAACCCCTCAAATGCGTTATGCCTTCTCCAAACATTATAACTCGATGCCACCGCGTCCGAGAGCGTACCCAGGCTGCGAGACGACAAAACGTATCGGTGGCCAGCGCAGCCAGATAACTTACACCATACAATCACTGGCGTATCATGTTTGGATTGGTGAGCCTTTTGATTTGGTGGTGAATATTTTACATTGTCAAGGAATAATCATGGATTGAAAATGACCTCAGAAAGAATAGCCTCAAAGATATCAGAGAAAATTGTATCAATTTTTTTGAATAAACCAAAACCCAAAAGTATTTATAAAACTGAGTGTAACATAATAATGTTACACTCAGTTTTATAAATACTTTTGGGTAAAAAGTTTTTTGAACTGAAAAGGTTGCATACATGAAAGCCTGCTTGGGACGCAGAAGGTTGCGGGTTCGATCCCCGCCGCGGGATAAATGTTTGTATGATCAGCAAATATTTATCTCGGGTTAGGTGTTTCTATGTATAATATGTATGTATTTACAAACAAAAAGTAAATAAGTAGTATATCAGTTATCTGGTTCCCATAGTACAAGCTTTGCTTAGTTTGAGGCTAGATGGTGCTGTGTGAAATGTCCAGCATTTAATTATTTTTTTAAATGTATTTGTTTTGTTGTTAAACAAAGTCTTATTAAAATAGTCATGGCTTAGAGCAAGAACTTATGAGTGAGACGAATTCATCTGTGCAGACATTTTAGACATTTCAATCGAGCAATCCTATATCGCGCGATCACAAATTCCAATTAAGTATCGATCATAAACTATCATAAAGCATCCCACTCACGGTGCGACAAAGCGGCCAAATGACGCGCGACATGCCACACTTGTTATTCAATAACCGACTTACCCCTACACGTATCAATTTATCACAGATTCAATGAAGGCACTACTATATTTCATTGCTCTACAGCCTGACATTGAATATTATGATGATATCTTTGAATAGATTATGAATTACACGAACCTCCACAATTTCAATCCTTATTCCTTTAGTTTAAAGTTTCAAATTGTATGGTCACCTGAGTGGAGGTACGACCCTTGATTGGTTGATAGACGCTTGCATATTGACGTCATCTAAAAGGGAGTCGGCAGCCGAATGCAAAATGGTTGAACCATGGATTTGGCATATGTTAGAGGGTGGAAACTATTGCTAGTTGCTTACACACGGGCGGTTTAGATCAAAAAACTGTGGTAAAGTTTAAATCGGTGATATCGAAAAGACAGCTTTGAAAGACATGAGTGGTTAGAACAAACAAATTGACAATGCTGTAATCACAAACGCAAGAGGCAAGAACGGTATTCCAGAATAGTATGGTGTAAATGGAGTTTTATATGACAAGTTTTAGACTTGAAATTAAATGTCTTATCAAAATTTTGGATTCCGACGGGATTCGAACCCGCATCGATCAGACGATCCTCCCGATCCGAGCTGTGGCCGAGCGGTAAGGCACTCCGGCTTTAGGAGGATCGTCTGATCGATGCGGGTTCGAATCCCGTCGGAATCCAAAATTTTGATAAGACATTTTAATTTCTTAATGAAATACCTAGTGTGGATTAGCACTATAAAATTACAAAAAAAAATAATGTTTTAGTTGTTTGCTATGTATGTTTGTTGGACCCTAACATTTTTTTTTAGGGTCCAACAAACATGCATACTACTGAATGGATTTCGGCGAATGTTGATTATTAAAGCCCTTGGCACTAAGGTTTTAGCCGAAAAAGTGAAGTATTTCCTTAGGCTGGTTTTCTTGTCACGCTGACTGTCAGCGATGATAGAAAGCATAATCTTTATTACAACGTAGTAAGGATACTGATTGTACAGCAGCGCCAAAAGAAATCAGCGATGCCAATTCTGCTGAGACATTATTATCCTTAATTCATTGTATTAAAGACTATGCTTCTATCAGCGCCGACGGTACGCGTGATAGGAAAACCAGCCTTAGAATTCATGAATGGCTTTCTGGGCATCCATTCAATATAATCGCTGTAGTCGATTTCCCGTCTTTCCGTCTGTGTTCCGTACGTGTCCTACCCATCTCCACTTGTGATTTAGCACTAACTCACACCAGATTATTTACCAGGGGAATCACCAAGTTACACGACGACCTCTGTGGCGCAGTGGGTGAAAGTCCGCTTGAGACGCAGAAGGTTGCGGGTTCGATCCCCGCTGTGGGATAAATGTTTGTATGATCTGCAAATATTTATCTAGGGTCTAGGTGTTTCTATGTATAATATGTATGTATTTACAAACAAAAAGTATATTAGTAGTATATCAGTTATCTGGTTCCCATAGTACAGTACAAGCTTTGTTTAGTTTGGGGCTAGATGATGCTGTGTGAAATGTCCAGCTTAATATTATTATAAAAAAATGTTTAAATACAACCGCCCGTATGTACAGCCCTGAACGCGTCTTGGACAATCCACACGTCCGTATTTCAAATCGGAACCGCCGAACTAATTGTAGGGGTCGGGATGCTATTTGTATCTGAGTGTCCGATACACTAGGTGATCCGATGGGGTTTGTTGTGTCTAAAACGCTGTTACACGATACCATTATATCATACTATTCTTGCCTCTTGCTTTCTCAAACTCAACGGAGCAAGAGCTAATATTCTGTGGCGAGAGGCAAGAATTGTATGCCAGAATGGTATTGTGTGAACGGCATTTGTTATTACTTGTGTTCATGGAGTAATAATGTTGTTTGTAGTGACAAACAATCGATGGTATCGTACTACAAATTTATAAATGTTAGCGTTTTGATCGATAGTTGGAGCTCAGGTTTGCTTCATGCTGAAAACAGCTGTACAGATTAGATGATTAGAGGATATCAGTTATAGTTTTTGAAACTCATGGTTAGATCATAATAATAGTGTCTATAAATCAAAAATAAAAAATCATTTATTCAGTAGGACCGCAAGGATCACTTAGAATAGTCTTAAAACTAATTTTACTCCTGTTCTTTCGCGACCAATACCGTGAAGAATCAGGGCAACAAACACGGTCTGGGGCCTATAAGTTTTTTAGGTGATCCATGGATCCATTGAGTTGGAGCAAGTCCCAAGCTTTTTTGTCATCCAAATAATCAGATATCTTGTATTAGGCTTTTTTACAGAGATGACGTTTTATTGTATTTTTAAATATTTTAGTGATTGATAAATTTTGCAATTCGCTTGGGACTTTGTTATAGAAGCTTATACTTTGCCCTTTAAATGATTTCATAATTTTATCTAATCTAGTAGTGGGAACAGCGAGTTTATCCTTATTTCTAGTGTTAACATCATGATAATCGCTTTTTTTCTTAAATGATTCAATATTTTTAATTTTTATAGATTTACTGAGCACATTTCCCGAAATCTCAGTCTTACCTATCTCCTGATTATACGCCATACGCGACAGAATTGATGGCGTATTGATTGTGTTCAGGATGTTTGGATAATTAATCACTGGTTCAATGGAGTAGTTAGTCATTAGTGGTGCGCGTAATGCTATCTTGGGGATATTGATAATTTGATAATCAGAAAGCTTATAGCTTAGTTGTCCGTCGCGGTGTTACCCGCTGTCCCTCATCAGGTTCATCAGGGATAATGTAGGATTCTAACGTTGAAAGAATGTTTATCAAATCAAAAAGTAATTTCGAAGCCTATTCAACCAAACAAACATACAAAAAAATCTTTCCTCTTTATAATATTAGTGTAGATCTATAGTATAAGAAAATTTGTAAGTTTGAACTTTGTCAACTTATCCGATTTTAGGGTGTGATAAAAAGACTTTATAATGTTGAGCACGTGTTTTATTCAGTCCAGTGGTTAGCTAAGAACGATACAAAAACGCGGCAACTGGGTGACAGTGACACTATTGACATTACAGACATTTTACATAGGTTTACTTACTTTAACAGGGTGACTACAAACGAGCGTTGTTTTTTGAGTTTAAAGTCGCGATAAATGATTCGCGAAGTTGACGCTGCGTTCGGAACTGCACGGTAACGGCTTTTGAAATTCTTTGTCTTAAAATACTCAGATTCTTTCTATCATGGCATCATCATTCATCAGCAGTGCGGCACATTTCTTCTATAGCTTTCCCATGTTTATGTCGAGTTAAAATCAAAGTCAAACGCATTTTATTCTGTAAGACCCAGAAATTAAACCTTAGTGATTCAACTTCTGCTCCTTCATGAATGTAAATTCTTTCACAAAAAGAGACATAACTTAGACACCTATCATCTACAGAAGCAATCCATCAGCCCGATACGCGGCTAAACCAAATCTGATTAGATTTTGATGATCCTAATCACGGGCATTGTAAGCAAACAATACGTCCTCACCTGCGCCAATCCGATAATAACACAAGATTATTATTAGACATGAATTATTGTCGCAATTAGAAGGGACGCGCAGAATCGCTGATAGTACATGTTTTAAAGCCTCACTCAAACAAAGCTAGTAGCTTTTCTGTACTACTTAGCTAGCAGCTAAGTAGCTAGTAAGTTTGAGTAGTAAAGGTGCATTTTCACGATGCGATTTCAACCCATACGATAACGTATCGCACGGCAATTTTTCACGTGTAAACGCTTATCGTATGCGATTTGTCATATTTAGCGCGACGCTAGTCTCTTGACTCGTCTTAGCAAATCGTAAGGACTATCGCATCGTGTAAATGCACCATAAGTAGTTCAAATTGTTTGGTAATTGAATCCGTTGATAACAGATTAAAATGTCCAATTAGATTTTCTACAAATTTTTATTTTAAACTTTCAGCCACAATTTAAACTTTAACGTCAACGAAATAAAGTTTATTTCGCATTGTAAGTTAATCTGCAGTGGCCTGACTGTGGCGACAGCGGGGAAACCGGGCAGACCATACGACGGAAAACGGACAGGCCGCGAATAAATCAATCATGATAGGACGTGCCATGTGGAGTGAGCCTATTTCGTTTGCAGAGCGCCTTATCAATGAAGGTTCTAGATATGAAACAGTTTATTTTGAGAAATGAATTTGAATTTTCAATCGCTGAATACAGCGTCTCCTACAGCGTTTATCGCATACAAATTCAAAATTATTTAAGATACTTAATATTACAGTAATAATTGGATAGAGATACCTACTTCTTTTGATACCAAAGCTGAGAGATACTTTGGTATATTTTTGGCGTAGTGTTTATTCACGCGAGGGTTACATACCAGGCCTACAAGCCAGATGGTCTGATGATATTGTGGTGGTGCCTAGAAGACAGTGGATTTGACCTTTTTTTTATTGGACTGGCGCAAAATCGGAAAAGTGACGTCAAAATGAGAAGACCGATACTCAACAGTACCCACTGCTGAGTATCGGATGTGGAGTGTGGACTGATTAGATTAGATACCCTTTTGAACGGGTCTTCTCTTAATACTTACTTACTTACTATCCTGGCGCATCGACCCCAAAGTGGGTCCTGGCCTCCAACACAATAGAACGCCATCGGTCTCTGTCTTGCGCCGCTTCCACCCAGTCCGGTGCAAGGATTTGAAGTGACCGAAGGTCTTTCTCCACTTCATCCTTCCACCTATATCTGGGACGGCCGACTGGTCGACGGCCGACTGGCACCCCATGAAAAGCCCGCCCAGCTGCACGATCCTCTCTCATACGCAACACATGACTGAGCCAGCGTATTCTGTGTGATTTAATTTCGCCAATGATATTAGGCTCGGCCACAAGCTCAGCAATCTCTCGGTTCTTCCTCACTCGCCAGGTACCATCTTCGCGTTGGACTAGACCCAAATAATCATAAATAACTCTATCTTAATAATAAATTTATTCAGTAGCACCCAAAACAGCTTAAGTTTGACTTGTGTATCTGTAGGTATGACTGCTTAGCATTGTAGCTTCAAAACAGATGCACCAATTTCGATCAGAAATGACCAGCACCAATATTTAACTGATATAACGGAACAGTTGAACTGTTCAGTTAAAACGTATCGTGTGTAGGCAAAGCTGCGAACTGACAGTTGATCTAAATCTTAAAAATATCATTCAGTTAAAACTAGAATGCCACAAACTATTCACCGGTGGCTAAAAGAACTAAAGAATTTTACTCTATTTTTCTGCCAACACCAAATGCGACAACAGCGCCCCCTCACAGGTTCAGATAAGTTTACGGCACTCTAATGGTGTGTAGCCCGCTTGAGGGACAGAAGATGCTTTTTAAATATAAGCACTCGACTACTTTCTAAACGATTGACTCTTGTTTCGTCTCTTTCACTACACAAAGTACACAGGAATTGTCTTCTGTGACGTCCCGTGACGTCACTCCGCTTTTGTCTTGCATGTAATGTCTAATTACAAGACACACTGATATTGTGCCGCTAATATTGAAATAGTGATTTATGTGCCTATAAATCTGCCTGTCTGTCTGTCCACCCGCTCTCGTGATAATCTCGTGACGGATATTCCTATGATTAAGGTGTTAATCAGTAATTTTAGATTCAAAACAACCAAATACAGAATATATCTACACAAATATTATAAAGAGGAAAGATTTGTTTGTTTGTTTGAATTGAATAGGCTCCGAAGCTACTGGACCGATTTGAAAAGTTCTTTCACGATTAGAATCCTGCATTATCCCTGATGAACATTGGCTATATTTTATCTCGGGAAAGTGAAGTTTTCCCGAGGGAACGCGGGTAACACCAGACAGCTAGTTTACAACTTATATATCCAGCCTTACCTATGACATCAGTGAATGTTACAGACGACTTCAAGAGGGCGAAATATGGGATCAATTTTAACTCTGATGGAAAAGGAAGAAAAAGGAGGGACAAGATTAAGATTGAGACTGTGATTCCATCTTGGTTCCTGACTTTAAAAATGTTGTCATTCAAGTCATTCATTGACACAAAAAACAGTGGCATTCCTGGAGTGCCGACAGAAGTGAAAACATGAACGAGGTTTCGGTAACGGTTCTAAAATTAAAAAAAAAAAATATATATGAGGTGCAAAAATTTTATGTCTTACTCTAGGATTTGAACCCGGAGCTGTTTCATTCAGATGCGATGTCTGTCCCACATCGACTGTTATGGCGGGTACAGATTTGCGAAATGTAGCATGCAATGTAACACGCAATGAAAGAATTTGCCGTCCACATTGTCGCAATGTATCATGCAATGTAACAGAATTCCCATAGTGTGGACGGCTTGCGCGCACGAACCGTGCTCACTGTGCGCACCAACAGAGCATTTCAACTCGTGCGCGCCTCGTTCCGCCATTTGTCGGTTTTTTCGCCGAACACAAAGGGGCGCGCAGTGTGCACGGAGCGCCAGTGTGGACGGGTTGTGTGTGTCTGTACTGCGGAACGCGCGCGAACCATGGAAGAAAACACAGCTTCGCGTGTTCTCGATAGACTGAGCTATGTTCGCCGCGCGCATGCCGGAAACAGATGTGAGTACGTACATGCTCGGTTCGTGTGCGCTTTGCGTCCACACTTATGAAATGCTCTTTTCACGTTACATTGCATGCTACATTTCGCAAATCTGTACCCGCCTTTAGGACGTAAGAAAGAAAAGGTCGTAACGGTGACTGAGTTTGATATTTTTCTCCCATCTAAAAATGCCTAAAGAAGTTTTTACTTCAAAATCTCATTAGTTTGGATCCTATCTGTATTCTGTGCTATAAGAGATTCCCACATAATGACTCCACTTTTTGATGCCAGGCTAAAAATTGTTGATTCTTGTCGTATCACTTAGCACTGGTCTTATTCTTAAATTTTTGTATAGCTATTGCTCTTAGCATAGACTATTGAGTCCGGGATTAAGGTCCCCCCTCCCCACCCTTACCTAGGCACCCCCCCTGTGACATGCTACGTACGGATCGTAGCCTTTGCATATTTTAAAGTGCTGGGTGTGTTTGTGTGGAGATGGACTTTGTCGTTTTTACATTGGCCTGAAAAACTGGGTATATATTTTTAGAGTTAGGATTTAGATGTTCAAAACTGACTTCCTTAATAATATGTCCTTTGATTGAGAAACCAGAAAGACTCATTTTCAAAGATTGTTTTTGGGGAGGAATTATAAGTAAGTATGAAAAACTTCAAAGTATGAAACACTGAAAATAACTACACTATTTTTCCAAATATGTTCATGGATATGAGAAAAATGAGAGTGAATGAGGCGAAAGTTGTGTGTCAGGATCGTAGCGACTGGAGATCCGTGGTCTCTGCCTACCCCTTTGGGAAAGAGGCGTGACTTTATGTATGTATGTTCATGGATTTTTATGTAACAAATTGCATAACAAATAAAAAATTTACATCTATTCTGATTTTGATTCCAAACGCATTCCTGTGTCATCGTAAAAAAATTGCAGTTTTGCTCTAACCTCAAAATTTGCGATCACAAATATCCAATGACCAAATCCAACCCCCCTCCCCCCACCTCACAATATCGAAACATCGATACATCACGCCAATATTCCATATTAGCCCAGCGTTTGTCACATACCACACTATTTATATCAAAACCACGCGCGCCCTGACCAATCACCGTGCAGATAGCTGGCAGTTTGAATTTCGAATTGGTACACCTGCAAATTTACGACTACCCTCAAAGTTTTCTTGATACACCTTATTCCAACACTTTAGAGTTCAGAATCCTATGCTTGCGTAGTGGAGGTTGTACGTAGATTTTGCAAGTGTGTATTGCCTTTGATTTATACATTCATTCGATGAATTATTCGTAGGCGTGTGTCGTCGAGTCATATTGCGATAAGTTGCCCCATTGTTGGAAAATAGGCTTAGAATTGAGGATAATTTGAGCTAAGAGTTTTAAGTAATCAAGTCATTACCTAATTGAGGTATATTCTTAGCTCATACTTCAATAAATCTTAAATTGCTCAATTTTCTCATTAGGATTAATTTCGGTTTAATATATTATAATTAATGATTAAACGAACTTACCTGTGAGTGAAGTTCTATCATAATTATGCGAACGTCTGGTCTGAATAGATTATAAGAGTATTATGTATATAAACTACTTGTAGTCTCGCGATTAGTGAGCCAAATCAACACTGAAGTTAGGAAAATGCTTTGCTATGGATGTCATTGTCATCCTTTTAAAAAAATTTAGGGTATCTGTGTATCTGTAGGCCAATGTCATTTAGTTAGTAGTAAAATACGCAAACAGATCCTGGACCTCATTGATGTAGTATAGTATTACCGTAATGTTAACCTATATTGGGAGTGTTGCAACCACGATGGGTGGGCGGGATACTAATCTATTCAGACCAGACGTTCGCATAATTATGATAGAACTTCACTCACAGGTAAGTTCGTTTAATCATTAATTATGCTTCACGTCTGCTCTGAATAGATTATAAGAGTATTATGTATATAAACTACTTGTAGACCTTGAGAGTTTTTACGGGAATAACATCAATGAGGAATTCAACCCATGCCAGTCTTGCGAAATAACAATGTTTATATTTCGACCATTTATAAGTTATGTAGATACCTACCTACCAGGCTTGGAATAAGGATATATCTTAACTTACTTCGTCATCTAATATGTGTATTTAATTTAATGAGTTTCTATTGTCAAGATTGACCACAATTATAAATTATTACCAATAATTCAAACCTTTATAACAATTTTCAGTTAATAAAAATTATTAATAGATACTACTTATAATAGTTTTCAATGATACTATTATAGGAGGAAAACGTGTTGTAGATACGCAGAGTATTTAATAAACTTGGTAAATTGATTATGAATCAACTTTGGATACCTATATATACCTACTTATGTAAGTATGTAGGATTATTAGTAAGTAAATACATTAACATTATTAGCTATTAAACTATGAATAATAGATAAAGGTCTATGATACGGGCGAGCAAAGGTGGAGATGCAATCGATCCAGCTTTCAGTAAATGTCTATTGGTGGATGGTACCCACGGATTTAGGTACCTATCGACCAACAGTGATGCCGAGTGAGAGCGCGTGCAACTCGTGACGCGCGCGACCACGGCTGTTGTATGTAATAACACAGCCGAAATGTCGGAAAAAAATAAATAAATAATGGTAAAAACGCTATAAAAATATGTACTTATAACTAAAAATGTACTTATAACTTTACTTTACTAGGTAAAGTTATTTATTTTAACTGAACTGCCACGATACAGGCCAAGCCCCGTGCGGGGCTCGCGGTGAATTATTTACAATATTTAATCGTAATAAATTGAATTGAAGTCCTATAGGTTGTTTTTTTTTTTTTTTTTTAACATATTACGGATATTTATATATTTCGGATCTTATTTAAAAATAAATAAGTCTGAACGTATTGTTTGGACTAATAACCCTTGCGAGTACAGTACTCGTAGTAGTAGCATTTAGGTTCGTCGTTCTGTCAAGACTTTCTTAGGAAATTTAATTTTAGATAGAATACCTGCCACAAAGGCTAAAGCTCCAAGACAGGATTTTAATATAATATCAAGGTATCTTAGAGAGTGAGTACTTATACAAAATCGTAATTTCCAATGTTGCATTTTTGACGAAACACACTTTAATTTTTTATGAAAAATATAAGTCATTAGGTAAATACCTAAATATTTAATATTGGCCCTAAGACAGAACTCTAAGGTTATAAGGATGCGAGATTGACTCGAATTTGAGGTACTTAGTTGGTTACCTAAGCTATTAAAATAAGTCCTTAAAAAGTATCTTAGAGCTTGTTCACATTGAATACGGAATTGTGTTTTTTTTTTTTTACGATTTGTGTCGATCTATTTTGTTTGTCATAATCATAAAACATTCACGATGACTTTTGACGAATCGTCAAGGGCGTATCCCGTGTGAATGCACCTTAATTGTAGGACACAATTAAATGACTTTTATTTAAGTAGGTAAGTACCCATTAAAAAAAAAAAAAATGATAATAATAAGACTTTCACAAAATAACCTCACCACTTTAATATGTAAATAATAACATATTGTTTCATTAAACTGGCTGATAGTGGTGTCAATAAAATATTATTCAAAGAGAATTGGGATGCTTAATCTTGATAGTTTTGTTGGCCATAGGGCGCGCCGCCCCGGCAAAGCAACCGAGATTCCTCGAGCTTCATCTGCGATTATATTTCCTAAATGATTTATCATTCAAAATACTTAGTGGCAAAAAATAGGGAGATAATAGAAAAAATAGATAGATCTATGACAATCTATGACCCTGAATGGATCTATGGCAAACGCCTCTGGAAGTCATCATATAAATGAATTAATAGGTGTCCATGCACATCATATTTACGCGACTGGTAAATTGGATCCTAGCTGATTGAAATATAATTTAAATAAGTATGTTGAAAAAAAATATTACACGAATGGATATTAAACTTAAATACCTATAATAGAAAAGCCACAAAAGGGTCGTTTCGTAATAGGTACTTGGGTAAGGTATTGAATAACACCTAGTACTTCTACCACCTGCATAAGTACCTAGGTATAATAAATATATTTGATACCAATCATTCTATTCGTGTAGAAAAAAATTCCAAGGAGCTGTCAATAGATGCGAATGCCTGAAAGTTTTAAAGAACCTTAAGATTATGCACTGACCGCTACCCATACACATGATTACACCCGTGATTACACCCCATAGTTGAGCGTCAGCAAAATTTTAATGATGCTGTTTGTTAAAATTATCCATAAACTCATAATAAAGGCATTATAATATGAATCAGGTAAATTGCTGTATCGGTTAATTATTATAATTACGAGCTCTCTCGAACATCATGACTTTTGAGGGTAGGTACCCTCGTTTACACCATTTTACTAAAATGGAAAGATTCGTATATCTTATTATAAACATTTAAATATTTTTTCCACCTATGAATAATAACCTCAACCTAGGCTGTATTCTGTGACCTAGGTAGGTATGTAAACAAGATGAGATGATAGTTTCAATAAATTACGAGAAAACGACGCATGACGAATTGACGATCGGATGTCGAAGTCAAGGCATGTACATACTTATTTAAGTTGTATACAACTTAAAATTATCAATCACTTATAATTAAAAATTATAAGGGTTTAAAGAAGAAGCACGTTTCTCCATAATGTCGTAAACAAACTTTATCTGTATCTGAATAAGACTGATTATCGGGTGTAGAGTGTTAATACACCGGTTATAAAGAAATGTAGGTAATTTTACATATTTCTTATTCAAAAAAGAATGTACTGTCTCCCGTAATAAGAAGCGCTCGTGTAGCTTGCTTAACTCGTTTAGTGCCGGCCCGCCGAACGGCGGGATGAAGTTTTTGACTCGCATGTATGGCGGCAGTAATACCAATGTATGGCGGCGGCATGGGGGGGGGGGACGTTACTTTCTAGAGTGGCGATCAATGAGTTAATCGAAATTAAGCAACGTTCCGGCCCGTCAGCATTTGGATGGGTGACCGCCATTGGCACTTTCATTTATGAAATGAGATTGTCAGCTGAGCGCTTCCGCGCTTCGGGGAGCCCGTCAAAACGTCAGTCCCGGCCCTCCAAACCGTCAAACCATGACGGAGGCTACAAAGGCGGCCCAAAAAACACCGTCACCAGAGCCGGGCACAAACTATAGGTTCGATGCAGTACATACTACATAAATCATAATACTGACATTGATCAAAATATGGAGGCAAATATCTGTACTCATCTGGAGGTGCTAGTAGCGAGGAAGACGTCCTGTGGGCTCGACGAGAATAGTGGCGGAAGTACGTGCGCGCGCTTCGTCCTTCGCGCGGGGCGCGTAGGGCGTCGGGTTGCTTCGCGTTCCTTGGTGCGGCGGCGGCGTGGTGGCGGCGCGGCGCGGTGAGACGGCGCCGCGGCTATTGCGCCGACCGGCCTTGTCATAATCAGCCATTTATTGGCCAAATTTGCCATTTTGATCAATTCCTCCAAGTATAGTTGACGGTTCAATTTATTTCATTACAGCAGTCTCCTACAGCAGGGTATACTGTTATCAGACATAATAGGTACCTACAAAGGTTAAATTTCGAAGGTAGGTATTTTGAAAGTACAAAACTCGCCTAATTCATTGGCTCTTCTGTAACGATGTAACGGTCGTAGGTAGGTATGTAGGTTTAGTCGGCTAGCGAATTTGCCTCTTATGCACCTACTTAATAAGGTACAAGAAGTACCTAATAATGTTAACTTGAAAAGGTTAGGTCATAGTTCCCAACGAAAAAGACGCCAACCGTAACTTCGGTGCTTCGAGACAGCCCCAGTGGCAGCTCAGATTGCAATTAAAAATTGTAGGTAAATACCTACGCGGAATATTCACATAGTATTCTAAATAGAATGTTGGTATGAAAGGTTAGGTTACAAACCCCAATGGTAGGAACGCAAACCTGTTTTATTGCATCAAGACATGCATAAATGTATGTAGGTAAATACCTGGACACGATTTTCCATACGTCAACACGTCTTTGTAGAAACCTCATCAATACATGTCGATACATGATACTCATAAATACTCGTATTAAACCCACCTTCCAATCTCTCAATAAAATGTAGTCTTAAATACGAACATTTTGAAGTAGGGTGCTTCAAGACACAGAGGCTATTCAATCACTCGATAGTGAACCTTATTATCTGATTAACATCATGTTTTATAATTTCATATGCCTAATGCATTAATAGGCTTCAGAGTCGGTCCAGCCGGGTTGAGGTGACGTTGGATACGTCCAGCACACTTCAAGAAATTATCGACACTTTTTTCACATTCACATACTTTGCACTGCAAAACATTTACTATTTTGGAATGTTTTCACGCATTCCAGCACACTGCGAAGAAAGAAACACAAGAAAGTAAAGTGTTGAGTTGAGCACTAAAAAACGAATGACATTGGCCTACAGATACACAGATACCCTAAAATTTTTTAAAAGGATGACAATGACATCCATAGCAAAGCATTTTCCTAACTTCAGTGTTGATTTGGCTCACTAATCGCGAGACTACAAGTAGTTTATATACATAATACTCTTATAATCTATTCAGAGCAGACGTGAAGCATAACTTTGGTCATTGTCTTCTTTTTCTTCTTAGGTATACTAACCAGTTGGTTAATCTAATGTAATACACTATGGCTGTTATTAATAAGCGTGGTGTAGTTACGCCAGGTCTAAATTCCAAAATGTGTATGGTTACTCCTAAGTTACACCCGGCGTAACGTTACACCACGTTTATTAATAACCTCCTAGATAAATACTAAGGATAAATTAATTTTTTTAAATATTTTCTTTCAAGTCTAATGTTGTTTCAAGAACCCAATGCAGATTCTGTCTAGAGAATGTTTTTCTAAGTAAAATAAATAGTTTGATTATTTTACAAACGAACAGTCTTTGTCACACGTCCTTTACGACACTGAAGTAATGTATCTCTGGGATTAAGCGATGTCCTTTTAGAGAAAATTGTAGTTTTGGTCAATGAATCGAATCCAGACATCTTACATTTTTTTTACACAAGCTGTCCGTCGCAGTGTTTCCCGCGGTCTCTCGGGAAAACTTCACTTTCCCGGGATAAAATATAGCCTATGTTCATTAAGGATAATGTAGGATTCTAATGGTGAAAGAATTTTTCGAATCGGGCTAGTAGTTTCGGAGTAAATCGGTAATCTTTACTTGTTCAACGATAGGATGCTAAATACAAGAACACTTCTTGTTCTTGTCATGTAGTTTTTTGTAACAAGTGTGGTGAAGAAGAGATCACTATAAAGTGGAGATGACTAAGAATCGCGAACGAACAAAAGTAAAATCACCTAGTTTTATAACTATTCTAAGTAATCCCAACGGTTCTACGAATAAGATTTTTGACTTTGAGTTTAAATAGATGTTAATTTTCCTACAATTTATAATTTCCCTGCCCATAACCCACTTTTATGTGAGGTCGGCACAACAGGTTTTCCTCTTCCGCTCCGCTCTATCAGCCGTCATCTTAACACTCACTCCTTTCTTACCCATATCATTCTTCACACAGTCAATCCATCTTTTCTTTGGTCTGCCTCTTCTGCTACATCCCTCCACATTCAAACCCTAACATTCTTCGATACATGACCTTCTTCCCTCCTCATAGTTTTTCTATAATTATCAAAATAAAATAAACCATACCCACTGACATTTATTCCTCTTTACCACTTGACACAAACACCTAATAAGCTCAGTTCAAATTACCACACTAACACCACTACTCGACAACACTAAAAGCAATATTACCTCGGTACGTGTTAAAAGTTAGTTAAACACAAAATTGGATCTGTTAAGTATATAATTTCTTGTCAAAGTCAAACGCCACTTATAGCTACTTAGGGTGTGATGTTACGCGGATGAGCTTACGAATAATGAGAGTACGACTTGTGGCAGGTAGTGCTTTTATTAGACTAGCATCCAACTGCGGCTTTGCTTGTATGATTAACATATTATTAATGTTTTTTTTTTATGATGAATGGGTCGGCTCTTGACCTCGAAACTAACATAGGCAAGAATGAGGTCTACGATGGAGCGAGCCTACCCAGAAGGTGCCTATTAACTCTCTTCTTACTTACTTCTTAATATGTTAATATTGTACGTCCGAAAAGGGCAAACTGTTTGTACATTTTACTTGATAACAAATTGACCATCTTTGTTAAATTCAACAGTTTACAATAAAAACTTATTCTATTCTATTCTATCCTACTTCCGACTTTATCTTCGCCTTCAAATTAGAGGCGTAAGAGGAACCATACTAATTTTCATATAATATTGAAAATATATAAGAGAGGCAGTAGCAGCGCCACCATAGTCACGATAGCTTACTAGCTACTGCGCCTCTAATTATTGTATGATTAGTAATGGCACGGCTAGTGCGCCACAGTGTCTCCACTGCTGCGTTTCCTCACGCGTCTTTTATAGGACTTAGGGTAACCTATAAAAGAGGCCTCTAAAATTCATATTCTGATTCTGGTGATGACCTTAATATAAGAATGATTTGTAGGATTGATGAAGGATGTTTTGATTGCTGTTTTAAGCATATTATCTCTTTGTTTTTAAGTTTTTTATTATTTTTCCAGGTGTCTTGATCAATTCTGATGAAACTTCGCGAGCTGGTCCATATAAAGTCCAACCAATATTAGGCCTTTATTGACCGAGCGAGCGAAGCGAGCGAAGCGTCTCAGTTTCGAGATTGGCCAAAAATACTTTTGTCCTTCTGTCCGTCAGTAATCGCCTACAGGTCGCATTTTTCAACCGATTTTGACGAAAATTGGCACACAGGTTCCTTGATTTATTCAAATACGATTGTCGATTGTGATTTTTGATTGGGGTGAAAATAGGGGGGAAAAGGGGGAAAAAGGGGGGAAGTTTGCTGTAGCGTTATTTATCGACAGATTCGAATTAATTTCATAAAGCATATTAAGGACTTAATTCTACACAAGTTGTAATGAAAAAAAAATCCAAAAGGGGAGGTGAAAGGGGGGAAAGTGGCTGGATGTTTGTTTAAGCGTTATAAAGGACGTTTTTTCGTAAAATGTATACCTACCTATACCAATCAGACTACGCAATCCTCTCCGCCTTCACGAGACAAACCCGTTGACACCAGATTCGACCCCCTAGGACCAAAGGAACGCGAGTAATCACTAAAACTTATTCCTCTCTTTTGCTTAAAAGTTGACATAGGCATAGGTAAGCCTATAGGATAATACAAAGGACCTAAATTTCAATTTTGTTCGCGAGGTCTATGCTTAGGATATGCTTCAGGAGGCAATCCATACCTACAATCAAGGACGCTGTAGAGCTTGGGACATTGTTTGAGATGGAATAGGCTTGCCGCTGGGCAACCATCCTCTCAGCTTAATCAGCCTGGCCCACAGGAAAGACAACTCCACCTTTAACTATAAATTTAAGGATTCTCGCACTAGCACCAGGCGTGCGTACAGTGGCAAGACAACCGATACCCCGTCTAAGCAGGTCGCGAACTTCCCTTATCGCAACAGCCACTTACACTAGTTTTAATTAGCGCCTGTATTTTGTAGTCGAAAATTAATCAAATTATGTTGCGTCGCTGAAGGCGGTGGATGGTGTTATACCGAAATACACTATTTTTTAATCAGAAAAAAACTGGCACTCCGGGAGTGCCGACAGAGTTGAAAACTTGAACTATTGAGTGTGTATTTTTTTAATCGTCAGGAAATATTTGTAAACGTCACCGGGAAATGCCCGCGCCGTACGCGCCGTACTCATTTTTTTATACAAATAACTAGCTGACCCGCGCGACTTCGTCTGCGCATTATTAGGATCAAAGTGCAGGAGTTTTGAGTAAATCGAAATAACCAATGAGCGGCCATTTTTTCGAAGAAACATAACTCAAAACATTTTTTTTATAGCAAGAACTGTATGGTTTTGACTTTCCATTATACATAATCTGATTAACTATTATTGCGTTATGTTTCTCTCAAGGATCCCATAGTAGATAGAGGGAGGGAAAATCTAACCCAGAAAATCTAACACAAACTATCTACTTTCCAAATTTCATCACAATCGGTTAAGTCGTCATGGAGATACGTGAAGACAAACATTCGCACACACAGACTTTCGCATTTATAATATTAAGTATTAAGTAAGATGCTGATGACGTCAGAAAATTCGGCTCGCTTCTGAAGTCAGCAGCATTTTCTCTAGTAATTGACAGTTCGACGCGTTCGGCTCGCCTGGACTGTGCGTCCTCTCTTATCGTGTTTGTTACGGAGTTAAAAACAAAAATTTAATAGATTTTCCCCATCTCTAAAATGCCCAACGCGTCTTAAGAAGTTTTCACGTGAAAAACTATTTATTTTCTATTTATCAGCTCACATCCACCCACTGCTGAGTATATGCCTCCTAATTTTTACGCTACTATTTCTGGTCCTGTGTCAGTCAAACCCAATGATTTCCCACCGCCTTTACAATGTCCTCATACCAACTGGATGGTGGTCTGCCTGGTGTTCTGGGAAAAGATTGTATGACCTAGATACTTCAGATTTTCTTGCTTAGAGATTCCGATTCTAATGAGAGGTTCTCAAGTATTTTATTTTGCCGACGAAGACGCGTATACCAGCTAGTAGATAAATATTATTCATTCGCCTGCAACTCGGCAAACGTAGTGTAGGACGCCCTCCGGCCAGGTGGAGGGACGATTTGCGAAAGGTTAGCTGGTAGAAGCTGAATGCGTCGAACTGAGGACAGGGCGCAATGCCGCTCATTAGGGGAGGCCTATTAGATGTCCAGCAGTGAACTGCTATAGGCTGATGACGATGATGATACATCCCGTCAGAACCAAACTTTTAGTTTTATCTGAGCAATCGACTTAGTATCTTATAAATATTTGGTTCATATTGCATAACACCTACCATTCAAACTAAAAGCGTGATGTATCATATTGGACGAGCTGAAAGTTCACGAAATCGTAGAATAGAGCACAAAGATGTGTCACAAAGACTGTCAACTGAAAGTACAGTAGGCTCTCTGAAGTTAGGTGCACTAAACGATTACGCAGGTTTGGTAGAGTAGGCGAGATAGAAAAAGTGATGCAAAAAACTAAGCGAGTGAGCGAGGCATCTATACAACGCTGTCTTCGTCTTTTAGACTTCATCAAAAATGCGTTCTGCGCAGATAGCTAAAGATCGGTTTTGTGTACTGAAGAATCTTATAGAATTAAATAGTTTAGTTAATGTTAAAGTCACGCCTAAACCAGTGAACCGATTTCGATGAAACTTGGTATAAGCGTAGATAGTGACCTGAAATAGCATATAGGCTATTCAAAATGTTGGTACCACGAAGATGAAGCCCCCAAACTAAGCAAAGCTTGTACTATGGGAACCAGGTACCTGATATACTACTTGAATACTTTTTGTTTGTAAATTCATACATATTATATATAGAAACACACACCCGAGATAAATATTTGCAGATCATACAAACATTTATCCCGCGGCGGGGATCGAATCCGCAACCTAAAGAAAAGGTGTTTGTAGGTATACCTTCTTCTTGTATAACGTGCAAGAAATACAATACAAGCCTAAACTTCACATCAAGTGCAGTACTTAGCAACTTAGCACCCCCCCATTCCCCCTCCTGTCAAACGTATGACAAGCGCAGATTCGCTTTGTACTTGTCAAAAATATAGCAAACAAAAGATACGACATACGAAATGAAGTGAGCTGATATATCTCAGCTAGGGATGGGCTGCATCTATCGATAGATCGTCATTTCTAAAGTCAACTATCTGTTCAAGCAGTTGAACAAACCTATTGGATCACTTTCCTACAATTTTTTCAGCTCAAATAGTGGATCAGGCGCGGTCCTTAGGGTCACAGGGGTCATGACACCCTCCCTTCTCAAATCGTACAATTCAAATTGTAAAATCTTGTGTATTGTGCAATAAAGTCCAATATTAGTGTAGTGACCCCCCTCCCCCAAATTTAAGTAGAGACCCCCTTCTCTTTCAGGCTGCGACCGCGCCTTGGACTATCGTTTGTCATAAAAAATTGCTATTGACAACCCTTTGCTAACTACATTTTCCTTCATTGACAGCTGAATAAGCCGTTCTTTATCATATTTCTGTCTATAACTATCCTTGCCCACGCTTTTAAAAATTTTTTTTTTTTCCGAATTCAATAATCATATTTTTGATAGAACCATTGGTAATATGGTTTATTCAATTTGTAATATTTAATTTGTTCGTTCAGGACATCTGACGTGAAAACGATGATTTACAGTGATTCTTTTAAAATCTAAATCTAAACTATTACATCTATCGAGTTTTGTCCCATCACTATCCCTAGCAATATGTACGCAGACGATATAAAATAAGTGACGTATCGTACTGACACCAGCGAGAAGTATGCAAAGAAGTTGCTTATACGCCGACCGAGCCGTCTTGACACTTGCCGTGGGGCATAGCGGCGCACGTGAGTTTTGACAGCTCATTTTGCGTGACGCTCAGAAGTTTGGAAAGGGGTGGTTTTTCTTTTCTGAGTCTGATTTAGAAGCTTTGCCTTGATTAGAAAGAGTTGAATTTTGATGTTCTTTGTTTAATTGCTTGTTCTCTTAGAAAAGTGATTTCTTCAATTTATTTTTTAAGGTTTCTACCAAATATTGTCAATTATTAAAAATGTTAAAATAATGAAACAAATTTAGATAACTCTACTGGAGCTCAGCTAGGGGCTTGGCTCTACTAGAAGAGAGATTCAAACTGATCCCAGCGGTCCTACTGAATAAATGCTTTTTGACTTTGAGAGATCTCATAACTTTTTTTTACAGAACTTTATTAAGAACTGCAACCAATTTTACATGTAATGCTTTGAGTGGGATTATTTAACTACTTATTAATATTCACTCGAATTATCATTTCTCTTAAAATTTATTTTTCAAAAAAACTATCTAGTGCTCTCAACTCATCACACAAGATGTACAAGTACCAAAACCGTTAAATCGCAGATATATCGACAGTAGCTCCAACAATAATAGTTCCATATCCCATTTGAATATTAGAACATCCATCCACTGAAGATTTCTGAGCACCACAATATTCTACTCTGTACGACCACTTCACACGTAAACCTTCTCAACGCAGAACCAACCTTATCACATTGAATTAAGTTCGAATTTACCTTCATCGAATTCCCCAAAAAGTGGTTCGTTCCTATTGTTTCCCAAAGCGTATTCAACAGTTTTGCAACGCAGTAAAGTCTATTTTCATTTGGGAAATTGATTTACAGAAGAGAGGGATTGTTTGTACTAGGTATTGGATATTCTGTGACATGGGGTGGCACACACACATGCATACGTAGAAGTGTGTGAATGAAATTGGTAGTTGTGATGAAAAATGGAGGTTGGTCATAAGGTATTAGTATATTTTTCAATGAAAATTTTAGCTTGATTTATTTTATTTTATAAGAATGATTTTGTTTGAATTCTATTTCCTAAGTCGATTAAAAGAGCAAGAAGCAAAGCGCTCGTGGTCGTGCTTGCTTAGTCGTTCTTGATAGATCGAAGTTAAGCAACGTTTGCAACGGTCTGCAAGTGGATAGGTGACCGCCAGTGGCATTTTCATCTGAGCACTTCCGTGCTTCGGAAAGCACGTTAAATTGTCGGTCCCGGCTATTTAAGTTGTTAAGTCATGACGGAGGCCTTAAGGCGGCCTAAAAACTCCGTCACCAGAGTTGGCCACTGACTCATACAAACTTACTTACTTTTTTATTAAAAGAGGAATAGCCTTATTACTAATATGAAGCAATAACCGAATTTGAATTGAATTGACCATCATTTAATTAAACCCATTGGTTTACATAGTTAACTTAGTGAAAATTACTACGAATTCTTGTACAACAGCTAAAAACATAACCCTTCCTTTCACAGTCGGGTAAAAATCATCGTTGAATCGAATTAAGCTTATTCTAACCAATTGATGACCTCTGTAGCGCAGTGGGCAAAGGCCCGCCTGCGACGCCAAAGGTCGCGGGTTCGATCCCCGTCGGGGGACCAATGTTTATATGATCTACAAGTATTTATTTCGGGTCTGAGTGTATCTATGTAAGTATAATATGTATTTAAAAACAAAAAGTATATAAGTAGTATAACAGTCATCTTAGTACCCATAACACAAGCTCTGCTTACTTTGGGGCTAGATGCTGTGTGAAAAGTCCAGCATTATATTTTTTTTTATAATAATTTGTGCGCCATTACTGGTTCATAATCTCTAATATCAAAGTTAAAATTTCAAGAAAAAATATTTTTTTTTTTTTTTTTTTAATTTTAAATTACCGAACGGTCGCACGAGATGATGGCAAAAGGCCCGACGGTATGTCTTTGATTCCTTGGAACCATGGTAAGCCTCTAGTGTGGGACGCTACTTGCGTCGATACACTAGCGGCCTCTCACCTGTCGGCAACCTCCAGGACAGCTGGTGCGGCGGCGGCATCAGCAGAAAATTACAAAAGGCGGAAATACATATCTATCGGTGATGGGTATATATTTCTGCCTTTTGGAGTGGAAACTTTAGGTCCATGGGGTCCAGAGGCGTGGCTCCTTTTCAGAGAATTATCCAAGAGGTTGATTGACGAGACCAATGACCAAAGGGCTGGTGCTTACCTCGGACAAAGGATAAGTATAGCCATCCAACGAGGTAATGCCGCCAGCCTTTTGGGCACGTTACCTGCGGTCGGTGATTTGAACACTGTGTTTTATCTTTAGTTTAATTAAATTACGTACGTATTTTCATGTTTATTGTTTCGTGTAAATATTTTTATGTTTTATGAATAAATCCTTAATTATAAATTTCAAGAAACTTTTGTTTACCCAACATTTTCCAAAACAATCGTTCGAATCGAGCGTTACCCTTCATCCCCTAAGTGGCTACATCTTTGAGTTACGTTATTGTAAACATATTTCAAGCGATATAGCCCCATACGCCATATTTGGGCCCATTCGTATTCATTTCCCATATTTTCGTCGGGGATTTTCGATATTGATGTGTTGAAAAGAAAAACATCTAGAATGTGTTCGATAAAATCATTTTATTTTACACTAAAACGAAGCGGTTTTGCAGAAAAGTATAAATATTGGCACAGAATAATTTTGGTTTGAAAGTTTTGAAGTATACAAAAATTTAATTGAAAAAACTGAATCATGGCTCGGCTGCTACACAAGGAGAGTTTCTCGCATGCGAGCGGCGATTTCTTCTAGGCAATAATATGCTCGCCTAGTGTAAACAAAAATGCTTCGAGGCTCGCCTCTCGCCTGTCATACTCGCAATTTAGCGGTGCGTATGAAAAATGTAGACTCAAAACGCTTTGTACGAACTCGTACAAGTGATATCTATCCGTGAAGCTGTTGGCCCGATAGAAGAATACAATAACTTTAATGCAATCGACGGTCTCATCGCTTAAAATACTTCTTTCATTTGAATATACCAAAGGGGTTGTCAAAGACACGTCCATGGCATATACATAACAGTTAGCATTCCATAAGTGGTTGTCAAAGACACGTCCATGGCATATTCCTAGGGCAGTTAGCATTCCATACTATTTTAAGCACGCCACAAAGCAAGGTAAGTTTGAGTTGCCGTCGGATGTGTGGCAACATCCGGTCATTTGTCAACACGTCGGCAACAAAGGAAAGTGGACCTTAGATTTTCTACATTGATTTAGAGCGTAGAACTCTTTTAAGATGTCAGAATTGTAGCAAGTACAATTCCGTGGTCTCTGTTTACCCCTATAGGAAAGAGGCGTGATTTGATGCATAATATATATCTTATATCGTTATGTATATATCTTGTATATCTGTATCTTTTATGCTGGCACCACACTTCGTTCGTTATTCGCTATGCGCTTTTTTCGGCGATGTGTGGAGGGTTCACTCGTCTATATTTACTTAATTCACACGAAAAACGAATAAGCGCGAATAAGAACCAAATAAACATGACCTAAGTTTAGTAAAGTGTGGATAGCATATTTGTTGTTCGCCCACATAGCAAATATTTGGGCAAATACAGCGCGCATAGCGAATGACGAATAACGAAGTGTGGTCGCGGCATTAAGCAAGTTAAAAGGTATAAAAGTTTAAGGGTAACTTAAAAACATAATTATTTAATTAAATAAAAAATGACGATAAAAGACCGCAATTCAGCGGTTTTTGGATACATTTTTATCAACACTAAACAGTAATTGAAAGAATCAACAAAAGAACTCAATAACCGACTTCCCACAAAGAGCAACGCCCTCCATCGATTATAATATAAATCGACGAATTTAAATTCATCCCTAGCGAGGCGACAAACGTCATAAAAAGTAATAACGGGTACATAAAGTACGGGAATGCGTCGATATGAAACGTCTTTGTGAAATATTTTTGCATGGACCAGCTGTGAAATGAACCGCTGGGCTGCTACGGCGTAGAGCGTCTATGTCAGTTCATCGATGTTTAGTAAAGGGGGCAAATAACTAATAATAAGTACAAGATTTCAAAAAGTGGGCAAAGATCTTCAATTTCTAACTATCGACGGCTAAAAATAGTAGACGAGATCAAAAAGGGGGCAAGCGGCGAACAGACTGTCAAAAAGTCAGAAAGCATCTATCCAATAGAACCTCTAGGATCACTAAGAATAGTCTTTTAAGTAGATGCTTCTACTCCGACTTTCGCGACCAGAGTGTTAAGCTTTTATACCTAACAGGCACTTACCAATCCTGCATGGCGACTCACGCTACATCCGACCAAGAATTCAATGAACTACTCCAACGTAATTCTAGGAGATCCTTCCCAAATCTAGTGTAAGTGCGGAGCCCCAACACAAAATATGTCACATCTTCTTTCCTGCCCTTTGTGCCCAACCAGCTGCACTCAGGAAGAACTTGTTGCGGCTTCAGATAGGGCCATAGCGGTGGCTTCATTTTGGAGCAAGCTAATATGACATTGACACGACGAATGAATGAATGAACATAATTTTCGGGAACATAATAAAATTCATTTTGATGCATCCAAATCAAGAGAAAACCTCCACGCTGATAACTAAACTAGGCCCTGTGAAAATGAAACTTATTAAATTTTTATAAGTCATCATTTCCCTGCCCTTATCCCACTTTCATGTGGGGTCGGCACAACAGGTTTTTCTCTTCCACTCCGCTCTATCAGCCGTCATCTCAACACTCACTCCTTTCTTACCCATATCATCCTATTAAATTTTTATAAGTATTCATAAGATATTTTGCACGAGAAAACGAGTCACGATATGCGTGGCTACATGCGTACAGGATCATGGTATAGGTGAGCCTTGATGTACCGTATTCTAGGCCTCAAAGCACAAGATCGTATGACCTTAATTATGCTAGTCTTGCCCATTGTTGACGACGTATATAAGTAGTCATCAGTCATTTAAGTACCCATAACACAAGCTCTGCTTACTTTGGGGCTAGAATCTAGATGATGCTGTGTGAAAAGGCCAGCATTATTTATTTATTACTAGCTGACCCGCGGCAAACGTTGTTTTGCCAAGTATTAATATTACTATTAAAAAATAAGGGTGGTAGAAGAGTGATTTTTTTTTATTTCTGAAACAAAACAGACCGAAGAGCATTTCAGAGCTAGGAAGGAACAGACCAAAGTGATCAAACCTCATTTCATAGCTAGAAACAAGAAAAAAAAAAAATATTAAAAAACTAAATTGTCATTTTTAGTATTTTCTCTTA
Source organism: Epirrhoe alternata (assembly GCA_963565295.1). NCBI lineage: Eukaryota > Metazoa > Arthropoda > Insecta > Lepidoptera > Geometridae > Epirrhoe > Epirrhoe alternata. The sequence goes on along the minus strand of OY751396.1, from coordinate 9,434,841 downwards.
CTTATTATTTATGTTTCTCACCGTTTAAACCTTCCCTGGACTTTCATGAATATTTCAAGACCAAAATTATCCAAATCGGTTCAGCCGTTCTCGAGTTTTAAGCAGACTAACGAACAGCAATTCATTTTTATTTATATACATTTATTTATTTATTGCTCACGCCATAAATGATCTGCCCTTTAAAAAGAAGTTTCTAAAAGAAGCAACCTAGCTGCAATACTCTTCCTGTGGTACTGAGAAAGTGTTTCCGGGACGGGAGCGGAAGACGAAAGGAAAAAGTAAAGTTTTAAAGAATGTAATGGATGAGTTCATATTTCATGTTTTTATGCAGTTAAGAGATGATAGTGCTAGTTTCTTTGTAAACTTTGTTATTCAAAGTAGTCTTAAGATTTGTTTAAACATGTTTATAAAATCACCATTAAATTAAGTTAAGTACCTAATAATTATTTTTTTAATTAACCTATACTTTCCCACTGCTGGGCAAAGGTCTCCCCCAGTTGTTTCCATCTGTCTCGATCCCCAGACACATCCCACCAGCCTTAAAAGGCAGGCCTTGGAAGGCATCACGTCAACGTTTTCTCGGCCTGCCCCGGCTTCGTCGCCCATCTGCACTCATGCCGTGACAATCCCTGCCCACCTCTCGCTATCCATACGACTCCCGTGCCCCGCCCAGCTCCACTTTAACTTTGCAGTCTTCTCACCAACATTTGCAATCCCGGTCTTTGCCCGAGGAGTGGAATTTCTGAGTCGATCCTTTTTACCCCTAGCACGCTCATTTACTCATCAAGTACTCATTTGATGTGACTAAAAAATTAAGAAGCTTAGCTTCAATAATTACGTTTTAAAACTAAAAGAAAAACCGACTTCAATGTTCGACTCTACACGCGGCGTGTCTATAACGTCAGTTTGACATAATGCATAGAGAGTCTTAGACTTATCTGTCGATTCGATTTACAAGGGAAGGTTTTTAGAGTTTTAAGGGAAAACTATCAAACCCTCAGGAATAAAATTTATATGGGACCACCTCTGGAGCATACCCTTTCAAACAAAAAAATAATTTTCAAAATCGGTCCACAATTGGCGGAGTAATCGCGTAACAAGATACAAAAAAAAAAATAAAAAAAAACATACAGACGAATTGAGAACCTCCTCCTTTTTTTGAAGTCGGTTAAAAAAAGACAATTAAAATTTTTGGTTTTGCTGTACCTACGTTTGTTTTTTAAGTATGTTCACTGATCTGTCAGTCGCGAATAGATTTAAATATGTTTATTCAATGTTTATCCCAGAGGAATTAATAGTTTACTTTAACAACATATTTAGGTTAGTATAGTATGTACATACATAAAGTCACGCCTCTTTCCCAAAGGGGTAGGCAGAGACCACGAATCTCCAGTCGCTACGATCCTGACCCACAACTTTCGCCTCATTCACTCTCATTACATTCTTCAGATAGTATAGATTCTTTTAGTATAGTATGTATTTTATTTTAATTTTCCGTGAAGCACTTTAAAAACATTGTATGGTCACCATTCAAGTGCAATACCAAAAAATGTATACTTATCATCAAAAATATCAAATGACTTCAAGTAAGTCACGTAAACAACTCAAAACGGTGTCTCTTATCTCCGCACAATGGCTCCACTTCTATAGAAATAAGCAATAAACATAATGTTTCGACCAATGAGTTGTGGGTAAGGTTTCAAAACAGGTAATGATTTTGGGGTTCTGTGGGAAAATGAGGAAAACATTAACGATGTGACAGTTCCATTGATGGCATTCCTCAAGTGTATTCGGAGGGTTCACAAGTATAACAAACAGTTTTTATAGACAAGATACAAAGTGCGCGTGTTTTTTTTAACTGATACCTACAATAATTTGCTCAATTCTTCATCAGTATCATCTGGTACAAACATTTGGTTCGCGGCGAAAATTGAATACGAAACCTTCAGCCTCACAGGCCACTGCTCACGTTACATTATTAAAAGGGTCTAAGGAATTTAAAAGTGACTTATTTCATGAAACCAACTAAATACTTTTTTACCTTGGACCAAGGTCTTGGATTGAACAAATAAATCCATCATCGTGCAGCTTAGGATTAAAACCAGACTCTCGACTTCATACCAGAGTATCCTCAGGTATTTTGGTCATATTGCCCGCCGCCAACCAGATAATCTGGATAAGATAGGATAGATGGGAAAAGACCCCGAGGTCTATCACCAAGTCGTTGGTGTGACCAGGTCACCGCCCTTACTGGTCTCCCTGTTGTTACCGCTCTAAGAGAAGCAGAAAACCGGACTAAGTGGAAGCAGATTATTCACAAGGCTACGAAAGCCTTTCAAGGACCCGACCTTCAGCAATGAAGAACACGACCAGGAAGAAGAAGAAGGAAATACTTTGAGTAAACCAACTACATACTCGTTTTTCTTATTTTTCTATGCGGAACCCATGTCCAAATCATAACTACAAGCTATAATAACATTCAAAACAAAAGACCATTAAACGGGTTCTTTTATGCATGATCTTGATATCTCGATACTTGTAAATGGAGTTATGCTCAAATCGACGGAAATAACGAGCTTTGATGAATCATCTACCTCTTGTAATAAAATGCTGAGATTAAGATAGTTGATATTTCACATGAGGGCAACAATTTGACTCATTAATCTGCGTACGGACTACGCGTTCCAAGCAAGCATCTGCCTGCTTTTTGAAGTGCAAAACTTCTTGGAATCGCGAAAAGGTCACGTGACTGCTCACAGACACCTAGCACTAGCGCCATCTAGTTCTGTACTCGGTAAACCTTTACGGCAATGTTTTTACATTTCTAAAAGCTCATTTTATAATTAAACGGGCGATGACACTCCCGGGAGTGAAACGGTTTTGTTTGCAAAAAATAGTTTTGATTTTTTTTTGACTGAGATATCGGAATCAGAAACTCCTTTTTTTGAAAATCGGCTTAAAATACGGACATGCCAGGAGCAATTTTGGAATTCCTCTACACACACCAACCTTGTAGGGGGTAGGGATATTCTAGGTGGCAATGAGCATGCAATCTGTCGCATGTATTGCTTATTTGATAATGAATTATTATTATTATTATTATTTAGCCTGTGTCGTCCCACTGCAGGGCAAACGCCTCCCTTCCCTCCTTCCACTCATCGCGATTTAACGCCGCAACAGGCCAATTCCGCAGGTGGGAGTCCAGCTCGTCCCGCCATCTCGCCCTGGGTCTTCCACGTCTACGCGTCATATTTTGTGGGGTCCACTGTGTGGCTCGTTTTGCCCACAAATCGTCTGACATGCGGCAGACGTGTCCGGCAATGATAATGAATAAGTGCCAAAAATGTATTTGCCTGAAATCATGTCAATCATGGTAGGTTTCGTTTTCTATTCACGTAGTTAGTAATTTTCTTTAACAATGTGCACTTCAAACCCCTAGGCGTCATAAAGCAACCCTTACTAATACAATAACACCATGATAACCCATTAATTACTAACCAAATGCATACAGTCAGATGGTATTGTCATTAGTAATCGTCGGATCAAAGGAACGGTGCAACACGTGCTAGCTGGATACGGGTGTAAGAGAAAACAGCGACATTTTTATATAATCACGCTGTAAAAACTGACTGAGGTCGAAAACAAGCAATGAGGAATTTTCCGGGAAAAATATCAATCGCTCAAGAATATTTGTATGGGACCCCTCGAAAGTTTAACAACTAAACTTTTAAACGAATTTTGAAAATCGGTCAACAATTGACAGTGTTATCGTTCCATACTAATATTTTAAATGTGAAAGTGTCTGTTTGTTACCTTTTCACACTTAAACCACTGAACAGATTAGGCTGAAAATTGGTACGGATAAAGGTTGTAATCCAGGAAAGGACATAGGCTACTTTTTATCCCGAAAAAATCCCGAGGGACCGCGGGTTACACCGCGGGAGCACAGCTAGTACAATATAATCATGCATGGCTTATAATTTTCTAAAATATTGTCTTACTTTAAAAAGTTACCTCAACTTCAATTCACAATTTTCCTCTACCATCTTTTTCCGTTCCGCTTTCATCCATATTCAATCCATGCATGCATATGCATAGTCGCATTCGATACTTTGATCTTCAAAGTGGCTGTGAGTGACTTTCCATTGTTGGAGGAGCCCTTTTTGTTGAGGTTTTGATTAACGAGTGCGCTGAAGCGGGATTTCGATTGTTTTGTACTTTGACAATTTGTGATTTTGCCGCTCTTTGTTTGGTAAAAAATTGCCTCAGGAGTTGTATTGATAGAGCTGACGTTTTTTAAATATAGTGATATACAGCCAGGCGCGGTCGCAGCCTGAAATTTTAGGGGGTGTCACTACGGAAATTTTGGGGGGGGTCACTACACTAATAATAGACTTTATTGCACAATAAACAAGATTTTACTATTGGACGTGTACGATTTTGGGGGGGGGGGGTTATGTCTCCCGTGACCACCCTCCTCGGACCGCGCCTGTTTAAAGCTTCGACTTTCTAAGATTAAAGCCGTGAACCTAATGGAGTTTTTGTTTCCAATAATATTGTACGTCTCACGGGAACCTATAAAATGCTTGTACATTTTTTTTCAAATAAACTTATTTGTCATTCGAGGGCAGCCATACTGGTTGAGCTCCCGACGTCCTACAGACTACACGCGCGCTCATTCGAGTTGTCGCACAAGTGCCGTTTCGTGCTCCCAAACTCTTAAGATCTCTTGTGAACGTTCATCCAAAGACGCACAATCTTAGAACCAATAGGGACCAGCATCCTATGGACCTAAAAGTGCGGTGATTCGGTACAACCAGAAGGCTACATTTGGACCCGCGGGATTGATAAGACCAAGGTTAGTTGCTCCATACAGCCTACTGAAAATTTTATACACATCTACGAAGATTATCTGATGTTTATCGAACCTTTAAATTAAATTAGATCATGATCTAGTAAGAATCAATAATGACAATCGAAGAAAAGAATTCATTACTTTTAACTCGTAATTGAATTGATATTCGCATAACGATATAGCATATTAACCGTGAAATGAACGGTTACAATTCAATATGACCGTTTGTCACACCGTAGTGTAACACTGCCACGGATCTGGGGTCTTTGGCTCGAAGCTCACATGTTATTATTATTGTTATTACTAGCCCGTATCGTCCCACTCCCTATCCCCCTTCCATTTTTCACGGTGGGTCTTGTGCTATGGAGGACCAACTTATCATGAATGATACCAGCTCGTCTCTCCATCTCAACCCACATGTGTAAAATCAAAATCTTAAACGTAACTTTGTGTAAGTTTCAAATTTCTATTTGCGTAAAAAATAAAAATGTGGGTCAGTTACTGAAAACCAAACCTATCGATAACTCTAAAGAGATAATCTTTTGTGAACAGGCTATGGTGGGACCTTTATCAGCAGTGATAGTTACTCAACAGTAATTAAATACTAGCTGTCCGCCGCGGTGTTACCCGCGATCCCTCGCGAAAACTTCACTTCCCCGGGATAAAATATAGCCTATGTTCATCGGGGATGATGTGGGATTCTATCGGTGAAAGAATTTTTCAAATCGGTCATACAAACAAACAAACAAACAAATCTTTCCTTTTTATAATATTAGTATAGATACTGTTGAGTGACTATATATAATTTCCCAAACGAAAAACATAACTATCCAGAAAGGATAACATTTCTCTCTTCCGATCAATTTTCTCATCTTGAACGTGACAACAACTCTAAAATGCGGGTCTTGTCTCTCAATTTGACTGGTATCTTAGCTAAAGGGATTTTTTCTACGTGTAATAATTCTCATGAGAATACTAGATATTGGTGTAAACTCAGCCATGTTTGATCATCCCAAAAAAAGCTTCAAACGCTGTCCCTCAAGGAGTACAAAAAGCCGCGACCGAAAATTAAATAATGAAAAAATATAGCCTCCTCTTCCCTTGAACAGATGAAATTTGATTAAAAAATCACGATTATTACAACCCCCTCTATGAAAAATTCCATATCCGAAACCACCGATCACCAAACTCTGATCAAACGACAATGATCCTTATTCTCATTCCACTAGAGACTCTCTACAGGAAAGAGATAGTAGAGTTATCGCGGTATTTTTAAAACAGTCGATGCTTCCCTCCCCCCTCCCACTTCGACCCCCTTTCAATAATTTTTCATCGTTTTGATCCAAGCTCTTTGTGGTCTACTCTTTATACTTAGATTAACAAAGTTTTAAATTAAAATCGGGTAACAAATATCGGGTTTGTTTGAGAGTGCTCATATTTTTATTAATTTTGGGGATATTGATTTAGGTAGCGTTTTTATTGCCTCTTAACGATATTAAAACGGGAATTGTGTATTTATGATGTCCATGTGTTGGGTTTTATTATTATTTTTGTTTGTTAAAGAGGAACATCTCCGTATGGAGTCTATGATACGCATGTATGGGGCCACAGCAAACAAAGAGCCTTTTGACAATTTTGTCTACTATCTGCTTCTACGGGAAAGATACGTTTTTCGTATCTGATCTAGCATTAGACTTCAAAGAATCTGGAAAACGTCAATCAAATCTACAACTACGTCAACTCCTGTTTTTTAACCGACTTCAAAAAAAAGGAGGAGGTTCAATGTTCGGCTGTATGTATGTTTTTTTTTTTTTTTTTTTTTTTTTTTTTTTTTTTAATGTATGTTCATCGATATCTCCGTCAGTTGTAAACCGATTTCCAAAATTATTTTTTTGTTTGAAAGGGTATGCTACCATAGTGGTCCCATAAAAATTTTACTCCTGAGGGATTGATAGTTTTCCCGTAAAACTCAAAAAATCACCGAACTTTCCGAAAAATGTGGACCGATTTCCAAAATTTTTTTTTGTGCTTGAAAGGGTATCCATCTCTAGGTGGTCCTCATACTTTTTTTTCCTGAGGGATTGATAGTTTTCCTGTAAAACTCAAAAAACCTCATTCTCACTCTAACTTCTTTAATCTTGACTATTCCAATATCTAACCTAACCTACTATATTATTTACACTTGCACTTTATTTACACAAAAAATTAAATAATAAAAAATTTTGAAAAAAAAAATGGAACCGACTTCTCATAACACAAACAGACACTAAGAACCTTCTATGTACCTACACTAAAAAGAGAAAAATAAGAATATACACATGCAATAATTATTATTTACAGTATTCAATTAATAAATTATTATGTTATATTATATTTGAAGTCGGTGCCTACTACGAGTATTCTACTCTAACAACTCGATACAAGTTTGCATTGTACTCGTAATTTCTTCTTAGATGTAAATGCATAGGTAGTTGGCACCGACTTCAAATATAATATAACATAATAATTTATTAATTGAATACTGTAAATAATAATTATTGCATGTGTATATTCTTATTTTTCTCTTTTTAGTGTAGGTACATAGAAGGTTCTTAGTGTCTGTTTGTGTTATGAGAAGTCGGTTCCATTTTTTTTTTTCAAAAATTTTTATTGTAAGACTATTACATTAACTTTTATATCTGACTGTACTACGCTTTCCCCAAAACAGACGCAACTACTGACTACCCTCATAACGGAAGTGAATTATAGTTAATGGCATTCTGGACAATGTCCAAATGGTATTAGGTGCGATCGGAGCATCATTTTTCTCCAAAATGGCTGCGTCTGTTATTGGTAATGGAGATCAAATGACATGATACTTTGGAAATAGAAAAGGATCCCTGATAAACAAAATAATTGTGAATTAGTTTGAGTTAGTAGACAACTTTAATGGTTGAGTTTTTAGGCCACTTCAAGTACTCCATATATGGCTTGAATCTTCAACCAGCAGTTCAACCAATCACAGAACACGAAAATTACGTATGACGACAAAATACGTCATTTTCGTATTGTGTGATTGGTTGAAATCAATTGGGATGATAAATGGTAATGGATTTCAAGTTAGACAATAAGGCTGCAGGTTTGACAACGTGTCTCAAGCACAGAAAGGCATTCAGTTCAGATAATGAAACTAGCGGTCACCCATCCACTTTGTGACCGCTCAGAACGTTGTTCACTTCGACGATCAATCAAGACCATCGTAGCAAGTGATGTCACGAAACTGTCATGACAGCAATTGGCATCTCTCGAACAAACTGTCAAACGTTTTACGCGGAAATTGTCTGAAGGTGGAAATGTTAAAGTCAATTGAATCAATTCGTAACTAAAGCGTAAGTTGTAGCATGTAAGTACCTACTATATTTGCATTTCTTTATATATATTTTGTTCCTTTTCTATGATATTGTCTTTTAATGGTCCATTTTCGTATGTAGGTAAGTATTTAGTTTTATATTATTCAAGACTTTTATTTACAGAAACTAAACTACCACAATATGTACATAAAATTACAAAAAACAATAGAATCAGTCAAGCTATCTAAGGATCGTCGTTCAAGACTTTTAGTTCTTCTATTGTTATTCTTTTTTCTATGTTTAAGCTTTTTGTACACCGCCGTTTTTCTGTTATATCTTTTCCAGTCCATCCAAAGGTTGTCTGGAAGAGATCGCTTTTAGCGATAAGGCCGCCCATTGTACCTACTTGTTATTTTGTGTTCCTGTTTTTTCTTCTGTGTACAATAAAGTGTTTATCTATCTATCTATCTATCTAAAGCTAATCAACCACTTTGCAAAAACTGAGGCCAATTGAAAAACACTTTGCAAAAACTGCGATCGTTCATTTCAATCCGGGATTCAATCGGCATTTCCATTCAATTAGGGATCCCGCCGGCTCAATTAACTGAGAGTTTTAAAACGCCAATATGCAAATGTGGAATACGATGGCCGATAGTCCATGCTGTAGTGTTGGGACCAAGCTGGCCGGACAATCAACGACATTGTAGATTTTGTAAAACGTTACTATACCAGAAGCAAAATGAGGCAGGGGTACATGTTGGACGATTGTCTGTGTATAAACTGATTCATAGAGTGCGTGTATGGTCTGTATCGGTGTTTTTCGACTTTTGCTTTCTTTCAAATTATTTCCCTATATTCCACACTACCAGCAGTAACTACAACTATCGTTGATTTTTACAAAATTCGAATGTTATTTTTGTCTCAGACAAATGTGTAAAATAAAGTTTTATTAAGAGCACCTCAACAAAACCCTACACTTTACAAAAAGTTTATCATCGTTGACTTGGTGGTTGGTTGGTTTATCATGGTTTTTTAGCCAATATTGTCCCACTGCAGGGCATTGGCCTTGCTCCCTTTTTTCCAGGTCTTTCTATCCATGGCTGCAGTGAGCCAATTGAAAGATGCACATCTAACTCATCCCGCCATCTCCGTGGTGATCTGCCGCGTCGTCTTGCGTCGGGCACCCATTCAGTTGTGGTCTTTGCCCACAAGTCGTCCGACATGCGACAGACATGGCCGGCCCAATCCCACTTGAGCTGGCTTTTTTTGCCGACGTCGTAAACTTTTGTCTGGGAACGCAGCTCTGAGTTCCGTATTCGGTCTGTTAACCGAACGCCTAGCATATGCTGCGTTCCATAGCCCGTCAAACTCGTCATAACTAAGTAAAAATCTAATCATCCAACTCTTTGAGTGAGCAAGTGTATGAGGCGAGTGTGTATGGGACAGCTGGAAGGGGAAGGCGTAGGCGAACCTTCTTGGATCAAATTGGCGACATTTTGGAGAAGGGCCAGGTCAAAAGTACCCTAAACCGACGAGCATGTATGAAGAATGTAATGAGAGTGAATGAGGCGAAAGTTGTGCGTCAGGATCGTAACGACTGGAGATCCGTGGTCTCTGCCTAACCCTTTGGGAAAGAGGCGTGAGTTTATGTATGTATGTATCCAACTCTTTGAAATAAAAATCTACTCCGGCATTTTTTATTCTAAAACATCCCTATCAGTAAAAAAAATCTGTAAAATTGAAAAGTGCCGTGAAAAGTGCCGGTGTAAAGCGGTGTAGACAAGTTCGCCTATTGATAGGTTCCCGGCGAAGATTCTTTTTTTACGGCAAATGGTGGCTTTTACAGTGGGAGTGAAAGGTGCTCTACTTTATTGCAAGTCTAACAACGGTATTCACAAACATTGGTATGAGGTCTCACAGTGCGCATGGACGCATAGGGTTCCAAAAACCTACTTATTTTGACCCTGTGCGTCCGTGCGCACTGTGAGACGTCATAGTGATGTTTGTGAATACCGGTGTAAGTCGGCATATATTCGTCTTATTCCTAGAGGTCCACGACTGGTTCATACTTTGATTCCCAACAGGTCCACGACATTTTAAAATAAAAAGGAGAACTTTTATCACTTTAAATCGCCTTAATCTTAAAATCTGTTAAGCTCGTTACGTTCGTGCAAGGAGGTTCTCACAAAGAATTTACAAGAAATTTATCTAATTCTAGCTTTCTTCAGTGCAACGGAGAAGCATGTTATTTTGGATCGTGGCACATGAAACAGTAGTCCAGTCCGGATTGGTCGGTAATGAAGTATGCGAGTGACATTCCATAAAGCATACATTCTTCCTCATGTCCACAATTGATTACGTTGAAATAAGAAGAGAAAATTATTAAATGCAAGTAAAGTAGAGCAGTATTCCAATAGTATCAAAGCCGAAGTTCGAACCTATATTTATAGATTCGCTGAAACCATTGAAACGTGTGGGCTCAAGTGGGGTCCCACACTCTCCCCTCTCGCTTACACACTAGTTTACACGCATAGTGTGTCCTTGTCTAGCATCCCATTGAAGGATATCGAATGTTCGATGCAACAGGTATTGGATTCGAGAATAGGGTTGGCAGTTTGATTGGTTTTGGTATTTTAAGTTTTCACTATGTTCAGTGTGCTTAGTATGACTGTTATTCAACATTCGGTATCGACACCGTAAACGTGGATTTGTACTGGTTTTCATTAGTAATGAACGAGTACCAAAAGATGGCGCTGCTATTTTCCCATACAAATCTGTGTTTACGCCGTCGATACCGAACGCGTAAAAAACTAATACTAGGCACCCTGATACATTTTTAAATGTATTCAAGTAGGTGGTAAGCCAAGACTAAATAATTCCACTGTTTCTTCGCGACCAATACCGTGAAAATCCAGTGCAACAAACACAATTTGGGGCCTAGCTCTCCTTAAGGTCTACGAAAATGCGAAGAAATTACAATTCATGCCAAAGTGCATTTAAAGCTTAATATTCTTCTTCTGTTTCAAGTGATCAGTCGTGCTTTGTGATATGCTTGTCTTCGATCATATTTGCTTTGGCTTGAGTTCTTTCAACCCCTCAACTACACCGTCAACATGACTGCAGTAGCTAACTGCAGTCATGTTGACGGTATATCTGGTAGTTGAGTCTTACCAGAAATCGAAAAAAGCGAGTCGTTTATCAGGTTTTGTGCCAACCCTACAACAACTTATCGTTTTTCAGGCACCATCGAAGCGTCGGGACGAGGGTCCCGTTCGAGAACATCCCGTTATCGATAGCCTTACAGGTGTTTACACCGCGTTATCAAATTTTACGTGAGAAATTCTTTTATAAAAGTTTGGAGAAAATGCCAATCCATTTTTTAGGAGAAAATGGATTGGATTTTTATAGGATGAATCAGGACTTGTATTGCTTGATTGGAAATGAGGAAGTAATAACGAGCTTTGGTAGAATGCAATTTAGTAAAGAGCTTGGGGTGTAGTGGTTGTAGGACGCCTTCCGGCCAGGTGGAGTGACGATCTGCGAAAGGCTGCTGGCAGAAGCTGGATGCGTCGAGCCGAGGACAGGGTGCAAGACCGCTCATTATGGAAGGTCTAGCCATGGACTGCTTTAGGCTGATGATGATGATGATGAAAGAGTTTTAAATTATTTTCACATTTTACTGAGATATGAGATGGATTGCGTGATGATGACATGAGTTAGAAAGGAGTGAGTGTTGAGATGACAGCTGATAGAGGAGAATCGTAGAAGAACACATGTTGTGCCGACCCCACATAATGTGGGACAAGGGCAGGAAGATGATGATGATGATTTATGAACATAATGTTCGACTGTGTTCATCAACCTTCATTCTTAGAGGTTAGAAATTGTATGGACTGAATGTTATTTTAAAATGTTTGTCAAAGAGCTTGATTATAGATCTAATAACACCGAAAAAGATACCCCAAACTGTGTTGGGTTGCTCTTTTCACGGTTTTGATTGCGAAAGAACAATTTTATTGCAGAATCACCTAGGTACCTCTTAAAACTTTTCTAAGAGCTCCTATCAGTCCTGCTGAAAAAAATACTTTTGACCTTAAGTAAATAGCATTAAAAAACAAAATCACTAGCTTACCAACATTTTGAATAACCTTTTTACTATTTCCAATTTTCATAGTTTACTTAAATACGAACATACAACTAAACAAAATCACAAACTTTTAGATTAATTGAGAGATTGCCTTTGACCTTAAAACAGAAAAAAAACAAGACAAATCCCTGACCTATTGAGTTCGAAAAATCTCAAGCCGATTTACAATCGCCCTTCAACTATCGGGAAACTTCCTCGAAAGGTCTTCGAAGGTCAGATCGAGTGAAAGGTCGATTGGGCGAGGTCAGGTGATAATTTATGTGGGTCTATCGGGTGAGTGTGAAACTATGAATTTATTAGTTCGAGTGTCGAAGGGTTTCAACACCTCTGGATCACTTGAGAAAATATAGGATAATCTAATAGTAAAACTTTTTCGCTTTTTCAGTCACTAGAGTAAGTTTTTATGAGTCAGTGGCCAACTCTGGTGACGGAGTTTTTAGGCCGCTTCAAGGCCTCCGTCATGGCTTAATGATTTAAATAGCCAGGACCGACAATTTGACGTGCCCAAGCGCTCAGATGAAAATGTCACTGGCGGTCACCCATCCACTTACAGGCCGTTTCGAACGTTGCTTAACCTCGACGTCCTATCAAGAACGACTAAGCAAGCACGACCACGAGCGCTTCTGAATTTTTTAGAAATAATAAGCACACGAGAACTTTTCTGCCCCAACGGCCGTCAGTTCTACGAGCTATGTGCCCCGCCCACTGCCACTTCAACTTGCTAATCCTGTGGGCTATGTCGGCGACTTTAGTGCGTCTACGGATCTCTTCATTTCTGATTCGATCTCGTAGAGAGACACCAAGCATAGCTCTTTCCATAGCTCGTTGAGCGACCTTGAGCCTTCTTATGAGGCCCATAGTGGCCCACATACCACGTCTCAGTTCCATATGTCATCACTGGTAACACACACTGATCGAAAACCACGAGGAGGCCACGCACCGGAAATCGCAGCAGAGGACGCCCCCCACGAGATGGAAAGACGATCTTGTAAGGGTTGCTGGGAGCCGTTGGGTGCAGGCTGCACAATATCGATCGCTGTGGAAATCTATGGGGGAGGCCTATATTCAGCAGTGGACGTAAAAAAGGCTGAGATGATGATGATGATGATGAATAAGCACACTATTTAGGAAAAGAACCCATCAAAAACCTCACCTTAGCTCTCTTTGCCCGTTCATTGACGTTAAGTACCACTATCTATAAACTGTTGCTATCAATTTGCGCACATCCTATGCCCTGAAGACATTTCGTGTGATCGTAAAGTCTACTATTACAGGCACTTCTACCTTCGATAAATCCTATTCCAGATTTAAGCCTTAGTTGATAAGAATCTTGACTAAAACTAATGACGGCCGTATTTATTACTAACTGCACGCGGCTTCTCTTGACCATCATTATAAATAGCCTTTATCCTATTCCAGGTCACTATCTACGCCTATCCTAGTTTCATCCAAATCCTTCACTGATTCAGGCATTATTGAAATACAAACATACCTTACTCACAAACTTTCAGCTCTAGTATATTAAGAAATGAAAAGTCTTTCAAAATTTTGGATTCCGACGGGATTCAAACCCGCAACGATCAGACGATCCTCCTAAAGCCGGAGTGCCTTACCACTCGGCCACAAAACCCTAGTCGTCGCAATCCAAATTTTTGATAAGCTCATATTTATCGGTTTGATATGACTTTTTATTTCTTAACTAGCTGACCCGCGCAACTTCGTCTGCGCATTATTAGGAACAAAGTGGAGGAGTTTTGAGTGAATCGAGAGTACAAAATATAAAACTCCGTCGCATGATATAATATTTTTTTTATATATGTTTCTCTCAAGAATCATTTAATAGATAAAGGTAGGAAAAATCTTACCCAGATCTTGCAATGCTAAGAACAAAACGAATACGGTAATTGGTACAGAATCGCTGAAGCGAGCGCAGCGAGTTTTTGAAGAGAGAGAGAGTTTTTGAAGAAATTGACTCGAAACGTATTTTTTTATAGCAAGAACTGTGTGGTTTAAAATTTCGAAATAAAATTATTAACTAATATTGCGTTATGTTTCTCTCAAGAATCCCTTAATAGATAGAGGTAGGGAAAATCTTACCCAGATCTTGCAATGTTAAGAACAACACGATAGCGGCAACTGGTGTCAGATTTGCCGAAGCGAGCGGCAATACCTACCTACCCGCGACTTCGTCAGCAATATAAAAATATCGAAAACTCTTAGCAAAAATCTCCATTAACTTTTCAAAACTCAAAATCAAAGAAAATTATACTCGATCTCCGCCATAGTAAAAACGCCACCTAGGAAAAAAGTGTAAAGTAGTTTTGACCTCTAGACCGATAGATGGCGTTCTAACTATAGCCAAGGAAAAATATTTTAATATCAAAAAATCATAACTTCGGAGTTCGGATATATTGATGGGTGGGAACACACATGTTACATGTTTATAATTAATTTTAAAATAATTTATTATGCAAAATACAAAAAAAAACGAAAAAATTTAGAGTGCAAAAAGTGGCTTCGGGCGGTCACCCATCCTTATTATGACCGCGCCCAGGGTTGCTTAACTTTTTTCCCCATACAAACTTCCAACCCTTATTTTCCCGCCCCCTTATGGTAATTGACAAAAAAAAGTAGCCTATGTCCATCCCTGGGGTATACTCTTTATCCATGCCAAATTTCAGCTTAATCGGTTCAGCGGTTTGGGCGTGAAAAGGTAACAAACAGACAGACAGACAGACAGACAGACAGACAGACAGACAGAGTTACTTTCACATTTATAATATTATATTATAGTATATATAGTATATATAGTATAGTATAGTATATAGTATATAGTAAGTATATAGTTTAGTATATAGTATAGTATGGATAGTATGGATGAAACACCAAGTGTGGTTTAACACTATAAAATTACAAAAAATTCTAGTTTATTAGTAAGATCATTATCTTATTACAGTCACATAAAAACTAATTCTATTAAAACCAGAGTGATGTCTAAATTGCTCCTAACCTTGTATATTATGACACGATATTGAGTTCGATTCTTCCTCACACAGTTTTACTAAGTAGACCATGTCACTCCACCTTTCTTCCATCTAGATTTGCTTGAAAATTCCAAACAATTTTTTTATAGTTAATATAAATAGTCTGACTGTTAAAAGACGGTGACATATTTTTAAACGACTGTCTCATAGAAAGTTTAAAATTTCCGATTGGTTCTGCATTATCGATACTATGATTATTTAATAACAGTATGAAATCGGTACTCGTTGGTACCCTGTCAAATTGAAAAGAGCTCCAGGCTTTAGAATATGGGATATAGAAGAAAACATATGAGAGTCAATATCACCAATGCCTGTGTTATTGTTGGGTCTTATTGAATCAGGAAGCGGTTGTGGGGTAGCTTGCGTAGTCTTTCTTGATAGATTGTCAAAATGAAGCAACGTTATGTGAGGTCACTACGGAAGGATTTTGTTCGATAGTCACAAAGTGGCTGGAATACATATGTTTTATTTAATAACTAAGTACATAACATAACAGATACGAGAACTTAATTAAAAGTTGCTGCAAAATGGAGCCTAACTCAGCAATAAGGATGGGTGACCGCTATTATCAACTGAGCGCTTCCGTGACTTATCCGTGACTAGCTTCAAAATTTTGCTCATGATGTTCCGGTTTTTGTAAATATACGGACTACGTGTTCCAACGAACATGTAGCTTGCAGCAAAAATACATTTTGACATTTGGGGGTAGGTGTAATTCCCCAAATCTATGCAAAGTGACAGATCTCACCTCTCTAAGGTCGACACCATCTGGTCCAATTACCTTAGAGCCTTTCAGCCGACAGTTAATGTCGAATAGTTCTATAAAGGCTAATTGCCGAGAATAATGTTGCTTGCGCGATCCAGGATTCAAATCGCGGTGGTTGGTAGCGCGCCAGCGCCATCTAGCGACGAAGCTCTGAAGTAGGTCGTAGTTAGAGGTCGTTACAGATATTTTACATCGACTCGCGCGAGCCTGGAACGCGTAGTCCGTATAAGGCTTTAAAGAATTAATGAATGAATGAATGAAAATACTTTATTGCACAATGCACACCTTATAACTACAAAATACATTAGAAAAGAGAACCTAATACAATGCACAATGGGTGGCCTTATCGCTGAGAAGCGATCTCTTCCAGGCAACCTTTGGATGGAGAGAAATGTAAATTCGAAAGGAATGTTAATGGACTTTCGTTGCGGACTGTACGATAAAATTTAGTAATTCAAAGTGATTATGAACCACAATTTCAGGAGCAAGTCCTTTCTCCGAAGCCCGGCGATGCTAAACTTATCAAAGCTGCGCACCTTGGGCTAACATTTGGCGTGTGTGATGAACGCTAACTATTCCTTTGCAAACTTCGGTTCTTTGGCACATGGGTACCTATAATACAGTATGTTCTAGTATTACCTATTCTTTATTCATAAGTTTGGATGGAAAGATGTTTTTTGCATGATAAAACAATGATTACGACTTGAATCCCCAAGGTGCGGTTGACATTCTCCCAGATCTTTTGTACTTCTTCTTCTCTCGTGTCAATGGCTTGACCTTAAATCTTTTTAGCCCAGTAATTTGCGACTCTTACTCACCTATCTATGGCCTTGTATAAGTTCTCCCGAGTGCAGGAAGTAAGTTGTACTTATTGAAGTGAAAACATCTTTAGGCACGTTGGGCATTTTTAGATGAGAATAAATTCTTGGATTCGCCTCGAAAAGGTGTCCGACACCTACGAGTAGCGCCATCTAGTTTTGTACTCTGCAAACTTTTACGGCTTTATTTTTAAATTTATAAAAGCTCATTTTATAACTAAACAGGTGAAGTCATCTTTCGATATTTTTCGATTTCCTGGCTCAAAAAATACACATGCACCTCAAAAAGGCACCTAATTGTTCAACTTTTCACTTCTCTCGGAACTCCCGGAAGTGCGATTTTTTTTTCAAGATCCTTTGATGTAGGCATATAGCGGGAATATTGAGTCCTATCTTTAATTTTTCTGCACTGTATTGTAGCAGTCTTTTTACACCCTGTATACTTGCTTGAGATGGTGGTTTAGCATAATCGGCCTTATTGACAGGTTATTATAAAATATGGTCAATACGTGTGCAGTTGACTAATCTGCGGATTTTCTCACAATATTTTCCTTCACCCTTTAGAGTTCGTGTTTTACCTAAATACGAAACATAAAGTCGATTCTTGTTACTGTTAATCATGATACTGTTGTGGCAATCCTTTGGTTGTTGGTGTATGTTGGGGCCAATGTTTGGCATGTGAGCGACCTGGCCGCCTTTAGGTATTTGATAACAGAGTTCACCTTTGTTTTGTTTGGTAAATAACACTGGATTAGATACTTGTAATCAGTGCTACGTTGAGATGCTCCCAGCTTCGGTGGCGAAGTTTGAAGGCGTGGGAAGAAGAACGAAATAAGATAAACAAATAATTTGTTGGTGAGTGATGTATAATATGCTTCGAGTTTGCATGATTGGATATGAGAAACTCATTGAACAACAGATGTGAGTCAGGATCGTAGTTAGTAAAAATCTGTGGTAACCAACGCCAACAGAAAACAGCTGCCAGTACTACAAAATTATACTCAAAGCGTCTTACCATAGAACGTGACATAAAGTTATTCCGGAGTGTAAACTGTCAAAATGTATGGTTATTCTTGATTTATTCGGTGGAATAACGTTATGTCACGTTCTATGGTAAGACGCAAAAACTCTATTATCTGAATTATTTAGTCAATTGTTTCCAAGAAGAATCTTCTTCTTGTGTCAACTATTCAATAGTGTTAATTACAAACTTAGTAATGAGAGTATGTCAAGTTATGCGAACTATCGCCCGATGTCCATGACTACAAAGAAGTTAGACACACATCACTTAGCATAATAGTGGGATCAAACGAGTATAGAGCTTAACATTATAAGAATAGACTAGATTTTTGAATGAAGATCAATCATTTATGTGTGAAAAAGGTGAGTATAGTAAAAGGAGATATAAATATTCTAAACGATGAGACAAAAAACAACGAATCAGCATCATGATGACTGACAGCTAGAGAACCGTCCAAATGCATAATTATTTTGCACTCCATAATTGACAAGCCATTTTACTCATAGAAGACACGTCAAAATACATCAAATGCATATTTGGCACTCCATAATTGACAAGTTGCAAGCCTGTCATTTTACTCATAGAAGACACGTTCAAATACATACTTGTCCCATGCCTGTTTCCTTACGAGCTTGCAAGCCCAACGCCGCCATCTCTTTTCATCACAAACTCTATATAGCCTGGAGCTCATCGCCGCTCAAAGGCGATACGTGAGCAAGTCCAGCAAAGTTATATATTATATTCGTGGTTAGTTACACAACACTATACCTAGTAACTTATGGACTTGTAAGCCCCGCCGATCAAAGTGGCTACTCGCCCGAAATATTCATTATTTAGCCTAATCTAGGGGCACGGCTTCGTTAATTAGCAGTCTTGAGGAATCTTTCTGATAGAAAATTGAGGCAGTGCAGCAGTTGATGCTATTATTGTGCTTACCTACTTGGGCAAGCAGTTGTGATGTGCTTAGTTACTTTGAGGTTATGGGCCCTCTACATATTTGGCGAAGATAGACAAATGACGGTGACGAACGTTTAGAGGGCCTCATCGCCTGTATCGCCTGTCATCTTCTATCCAAGAAGATATAAGATAATGCTGTGTGTAATGGCCTAAAAAATTAATAAGATTTATTTGATTCAAACATTTTAGGATAGAATAATTTTAAAGATCCAGGACCAAAGAACACTGGACCTTGTACTAAGCTTAACTAAAATCAAGGGACGTGTTGAATGGTGTGGTGGATGGACACCTCAGGATAATGAAGGCGTTGATGATGATCATAATTAATATAGAAAATGTTTGAGCTTAGATGTTTGTGATTCCATCACGCTCTAAGCTATAAACCAATTTTGATGAAAGGTATGTGACCTAGAGGCAGTTGTACAGTAATGTTGAGTCGCGGTCACCGTTTGTTAGAAGCAAGTACAGGAGGCAGCTCTGCACGAACAATTAGAGCGCTTTGTCCAATATTCAATAGTGGACCGAGTGCGGGCCTGTAATAGCGTCGGCATTTTGAATACTGCTGCAAGACTAATATGGATATGACTTAATTTTTGAATAGCTTCAATGGTAATAAATCTGCAAGATAATTGTTTAAAGACTGACAGTGTGTTCAATTGATCCATCTATAATTAACTGACGATGGAAATTATAGCTTCTGGTATAGATAGAAGAATGAAGCAAGAAATGTGACAAGGTCGTAAAATCGGTCGCGAAGGAATAGGAGTAAAATCATATAGTTTTAAGATGATCCAAAGTGATCCCAGCGGTCCGACTGAATAAATGCTTTTTGACTTTGACTTTGACTTGTGTAGCCATAGGGAAAGATGTCAAATTTTAAGAATGTTATAGGTTTGTTTCTGTGACACATTGAAAAAACAAAGTGTCAATAAAAGATATTTCAGGCTGTGCAGTAGGTATAGTATAGCTACTTTATAATACTCAAATACAAATACAAAATACAAAAAGATACTCGTACTGATATACTGGCGTATCAACAATATTCTTTCGCTATGGACCCCAGATAGGCAGTGGGGCAAAACTAGAATCTGTGCTCTCGCCCAATTTCCGAGCCGACTGTACCTAACGCGTTAGCACGATTGTACCTTTCGGCTGTATTACTTCAGCACCATTAGAGACGAGCTTATATTCGTTATCATCAGAACCTAGATTATACTGTTTTACTCAAATATAGTAAATTTAAGTTTAGTGTGAGGACAAATTGAGTGCGTTTAAGGCAAGTAGGAAAAATTACACAAACTTCATCATGACTGTATCCAATGCACAATGCACATCTTAAATCTAGTGACCTCAAGATTTAGAAACCGATTTTGGAATAGATTTGTGAATCAGATCTAGTAATGCGTGTGATAAAGAATTCTGGAGATAGTCATTTTAGAACATTAGTTATGTAGAAGCTGCCCCGCCATTTGATCAAAAAGTCAAGTGATCAACGATTGTGTATCAATGAGTTTTTCTTCTAAATTGTTATTGTATTCATGTTCTCTAGTTTCAGAAAACTAGAGAAAGACATCGTAAGGAAACCAGCATGTTGTAGAATCAAAGCAAATGTTTGAAGTCAAAGCGCACTTAAAATCCATTCATGCACTAGTTTTATATCAGTAGGTACCTGTAGTACAAAGAAAGACCTTATAGACGCACGGACGCTGGAGTGACGGTGTCGGAGTTTTACTCAAATTTTATATCAAACTGAGTACATTTGAATAAGATGAATACATTTTTGTTCAAGTTCAAGTTCATTTATTCAATAACAATTAATAATCGTGTTTGAAATTGGTACTCACATAATATAAAATCACTTAAATATAATACAAAATTAGTTGCACAATATAATAAAATCAATATAAATTACAACGTCACATAAATAAAACAGTCATCTTCAATAAACAAAATAGAAAATTCAAGTATTCATGTTAATATTATTAATATAATCATCACATGAGTAGTAACACCCTTTCCACAAAAGCTTTTTCAATTTAATTTTAAATACATTTGGACTATCAATAGTTTTCATTTCATTTGTGTTTCTTAAGAAGCTCCGTAAAGCATACCGTATCTTAGAAATTTAGGCACCTCTAATCTTTATTGGTGCTATTATCATCGGAACTAGGTGTCGTAGAGGGGGGCGAGGAGGGGTACACGTAAGCCGCGTATCTGCGTCCGTCGACGATTCCCAGCGATTTATTCCAACACATTTTGTTTATAAATGATATAATGCGATACGAGAATGTTTCACCAGAGAATACGGGGTAACGAGTTCGGTAATGTACGGAGCTGATGCAACCGCCAATAAAATAATAGTAAATTTTGGAAATATTGTATTGTCGTCGAAGACTCATAAGTGTAGGTACCTAAGTACCAAAATTCAGCTCAACTGGACATCGGGAAGTGGGTCAATTTGAGCTTGCAAGGGACACATATAGCAAGTTAAAATAAAAGCTTTTTTTTATGATGAATGGGTCGACTCTTGACCACGAAATTTACACAGGCAAGAATGAGGTCTGCGATGGAGCGAGCCTACCCAGAAGGTGCCTATTAGCTCTCTTCTTAAAAACAACAGAACGGAACTTTGTAGAAAACAGGTCTATCGTCCCGTGGATATCTTTCAGACTGTTTTAGGAAATTAAAAGATTATTTTAAAATTTCTAGGGTAGTCATAAAAAACACTTCCTAAAGCCACCCTAGAATACAAAGAGTATAGTTTCCTCACGATGTTTTCCTACACCGTTTAGGGCTCGTGTTTGGATGTACATTTTCCAAAATGAAAAAAACATTGTTGCTCGGCTGGAATTCAAAGCAACCTTATTAAAGGCCGAGAACACATCCCACTAGGCCAATTATAGGTCTTGTATGGTTTAAGTGGTATAAACAGCTCCTGCTACAATCCTATACAGGGTGTTAAGACCGTTCACGTACATTTTCTAGCACTCCCGCCTTTATGTAGGGCATTTATTCTTAGAGCACCCCAACACCCTGTGGGGCGACACCCCCTATATGTTTTGTTTACGATGCGAGGTTTGTCATTGTTGCATATCGATGCTATTGGGTTTTTTTTTATTAATTACTAGCTGACCCGCAAAACGTTGTTTGGCTATAGAGATTCATTTCATAGCCAGGAACATTTTGTACTGGAAAACTAAATTATCGTTTTTATTAGACTTTTTCGTTTCTCAACGTTTAAACCTTCCCTGGATTTTCATGAATATTTCAGGACCAAAATTAACCAAATCGGTTCAGCCGTTCTAGAGTTTGAAGCAGACTAACGAACAGCAATTCATTTTTATTTATAGATTATTTAATATGTAATTGGGAAATAAAACTAGTCTTTTTAGCCCCTTAAATATTGCTTACTCATTTTGTACCTAAATTATTGGCTTATATAAGCCCCCTTACGCACTAGCGGTTGCAAATTTTTGTACAATTTTGTATTGTTAGGTGCGTACAATGACAAGCGGGTGCATACAACTGGAAAAGCGGCCCGCCACGCGGCTAGCCGCTCCACGGTTCAACCGCTAGTACGTAAGAGCGCTAATTGTTACCTATCCTCTATTGGGTATACAAATAAATGGTACCATCCAGACCATCCATCCAAATGGATTTTTGCTATCAAGCACGCCAAGGGTAGAGATCACAGATTTTTACTCAACGTGTGATCATCATTTAAAATAGCCTTTGCTATTCTAGTCCACTTTCATCATGCAAATCGGTCAGCTGGATCATCATCATTAGCAGCTCAAATAATAGCCCACAGCTGGACATAAGCCTTCTCCCTCAAACGCCACTCAAATCGGCCCTGTGCTGATCTCATCCAGCTGGTCTAGGTGCCATAAACACAAACATATATTTATACTCGTACTTGTAATATGTAGAGTTTATTTAAATAGAGTGAGATACCTCAGATTTCATTTATTCAAACAACATAACAAAGCCTATCAGGAAACTTATAAAACCCATTTAAAATAACATCTTCAATTACGTTCCTCCTTTACCTTAACCCTTACAGCAGCGGGGTACATTTGTACCCCACTCGGAAGGCAACGATATATCAAAGTATTTCTCACCCAATAAATAACGCACACATTCGCTTTATACTCGCATGAAATAGGTAATATTTCAACGGCAGCTTAGATTGCGATCGGGACGTCTCACAATTTTGAGGAATATTATTTGAATGTTGCAAAAATAAAGTGCTAGGTGTAAGCTTCTGATGGATCGCTTTGGCTGTCATCTCGTTTTCTGGAGCTCTTTAGAAATACGCAATATAGAGTTTTTTTTTCAGTTTTTAAATAACCAACAGTGAAATTTTATCTTTTGTCACATCTTTTATCTAGCTTTTAACTTACTTTCTAGAGTTCGGCTAAAATGAACATAGGCAAACATACATGGACTGGGAACAATTTGAAAATGGCGATATAAAGACCCTAGACCAGCGAGCTGTATGAAGACTAATTAGAGTGAATGACGTGAATGATAAGGGGGATTAAATTACACCTATGGGAAATAACAGTGATTTTATTAGTCTTATCTTTGACGACCTCTGTAGCGCAGTGGGCGAAGGCCCGCCTGCGACGCAAGAGGTTGCGGGTTCGATCCTCGCGGCGGGACCAATGTTTGTATGATCTACAAATATTTGTCTCGGGTCTGGGTGTTTCTATGTAGGTATGTATTTACCAACAAAAAGTATATAAGTAGTTTATCAGTCATCATAGTACCCATAACACAAGCTCTGCTTACTTTGGGGCAAGATGATGCTGTGTGAAAAGTCCAGAATTATTTATTTATTTATCAAGCAAAAAACCGCCATATTTTTAAAATTTTAAATAACTTGCAATGCTTTCTTGAAATTTTGTACGTACATCGGTGAGTTCAATCAGATCACGGTAATCCATTAAAAGCTTGTACTTGTTGATTTTTTTTTCTAAAAAAACTTATTTTGTTTAGGTATTTTAGTTCGACGAGGCCGAAATGGATTTGCAGCGACTAAAATACGACAAACATCAAAAGTACCTACACCCTATCCATTTATTCAAAATATCCGATGGCACTTCACTGTATTACTATAGAAGATTTATAGGAACAAAAACGACGCCCGCTATTTTAGTGTTATCCCGGATATATGATATCTCAGCGATATTTTTGCATACCTTAGGGGAGAAAAATACTTATCGGTAAACAAACCAACAAACTTAGATCCCTGATGTTATCAGAATTGTTGATAATAGAAGCTACTGAAGAAAACTGAAGCGCATGGTATAGCTGGATTATTGCTTAGTCGTTCTAGATATATTGTTGAAGTTAGGTAAAGTTTTACAACTATTAGATCACAAAGTTGATAGAGGTGACCGCTAGTGTCATTATTAACTAAGCTTTTCTGTTTGAATTTCATTTCTCTCGCCTAGCCGCACTAGAATCTGCATCACCATAGGGCCACTAAGAATTTACTATTTACTTGCCCAAAGCTTCTTTTATGACGTGTACTTTCGCGCATAAAATTCAGAAGAACTAAAACTCAAAAGAGTGTACGTGCCTAAAGTTCTATTGTGACGTGTACCTCCTCGTATAAAATCATCACCATGATAGTATATATATTACATATATGTATATGTATTATATTAGTTATTCATATATATTTTTGTATATATATATTATTGTATGTAGGTAGACTGTATTAGTTGTAATTAAGTTTTTAATTATTTATTTTTTCCCTAAGCTAGCCGTCGACATCATTTAATCTTTCCTGTCCATCCAAAGGTTGCCTGGAAGAAATCGCTTCAGCGATAAGGCCGCCCATTGTTATACCTAAGTTTTATATTTTCTGTTTCTCTTTATTTCATTTTGTATATTTTTATTATTAGGTATTTTTCAATAAAGATATATTCTATTCTATTCTATAGTTGTAAACGAACTTACTAGAAAAGTTTGTCTCCTGTACCTTCGCATAGAAAAGAGCTCAGGAAAAAATGGCGCGGTACAAAGTAGCGTGCCATTCAGTATTATGCCGTAAATCAAAATATTGAAATATTTCCCGCGGTATGGATATGAAGTCGGTTTAGGGTTGATATTGAAACGCCTGACAAATGATGTGGTATATTGCTTTTGCTATTGGATGTATAGAATAAGACCACTCGCAGACTACAGACTTTCTATCGGCTGATAGTTGACACGGAATTACTTCGACTCGGAGTATGGAGAAGTATAGCCTCAACTAACAGCCGATAGAAAGTCTGTAGTCTGCGAGGGGTCTTATGGCTCTAATCCTTAATCCTAGCTCAGAAAAACATCACTTCTTCGGGATAAAAAGTCTTTATGATGAATCTTTCATGCAAATTCGATCTGCTGTTTCACCGTGAAGAAGTAAGCTACGTAAGGACTACGTGGAGCGCGTAGTGCAACGTTTATACATTTTGTCATTTTATATCGACTCACGCGAGGCTGGAACCCGTGAACGCGTAGGGAACGCCTAGTCTGTACAAGGCCTAACAAACATCCATCCGTCAGTTCAAACTCTCGCATTTATAAATATCCGTAATATTCTCGGTACTTATTGAAGCGGCGAAAAAATCAGCGATGGGCTTGCAACCTATCCCGTATGGAATACTTACTTCTGCAAGATGTGGGCATGTATCAAATATGTATTTAAACATGCCTCTGACTACCCCCTTAGACATCTTCAAATGATCTGAAATGCATAAAATCTGAGGGAATGTCTACCGCGCCTTGGGGATACAGTCGTGACCCTGTTTACGTTTTACGTTTTCACTTATTAAATCCTCAAAAGTATTTTCTAAATGTTATTATATAAATGTAGTCATGTCTAGATATTGATTACATTCAATGATCTTTACCAAAACCAAAAGCAAATACCTCAAAATCTCCCTAAAAACGTGGAATTAGCAAAAAAGCCCTAACAATGTTTGGTGAAGTCGGGTTGTTAGGCAAGACAAACGGGAGGTGTGAAATCAAGTGTATAATTAGCTCAAATATTGGGTCGGCTCGAACAAAGAACGCGGGGAAACGATTCTTCGGGAGTCTTAGGGAAATCGGGGAGCTAAGATGGCGTTTGAAGAAACTATCTACTTTAATATTCTATACGAAGATACACAAAAAAATTACAAAGAAAACTTAAGTATATTAAACACTTTAAATAGCCTATATGCTATTCCAGGTCTATGTCTATACCAAGTTTCATCCAAATCGGTTTGCCAGTTTAGACGTGATTGAAACACAAACATACAAACATCCAAATATCCAAACATCTAAACAAACTCACAGATAATTTTGTAGTTCAAAAGTTGATTCCTTAATTTGTGCTTTTGAGATAAATAAGCGTGATGCAAAAAGAAAAACCAAAATCTTTAACCAAATTTGAAAACGATAACGCTTTCATTTCAGCTCCAGCATATACACCCCTATTTTGTAATTACCAAAAAAAATTTAAACATGGTCTCAGTGTCTGTTACTGATCACATTTATGTAGTTAAAACTCAAAAAAAGAGAAGAAAAAAAATATAACCTCAAAAGCAGACGAGACGAGTCAGACATGGATTTATGATAGCTACTGCGGTTTTACTGACTGGGGATGATACGAGAACATAGTTCGAATGAGAGTATGTACGCGATTGTTGTCTATAGTACTTATTTGTACAGTTTTCTTAAAATTTTGTGCGGTTTTGGTTGACTACAATCCTTGATAACTTTGTGATAGTTAAATAAAAAAAGTTCTGACCATGCCATTATCATTTTCTGCATCTGCTGCAACTGTCCTTAATTTTTTTTTGGTAGTCATAAAATAGCGGTGTATAACAATCGATACTAAAAACTTTTTCGTTTGAGTCTGACCTTGCTAATTTTATTTCATCATATTTTTAGCCACTAACACAAAAGCAGAGAGCCACTAAAATATATTGAGGGAAAGTTCAATACGCTCGAAGTAAATAAATAAATAAATAAAAAAAAAAAAAAAAAATAGTTCCAACGTTTTATCTTTTAGTTTTTCAAAATGTAATCATCAAATCATATCGAATCTCAACTTGTTATACCTACTTATTTTAGCCACCATAATGATTTGCAAATAAGCAAGTGGCATGCGCCATTTTAGCTGCCCACGACAATAGGGTGAGCAGAAGTGAAGAACCTCCATGTTTGCGCGGATCCCTCCTGTTTTAACAAGACTCCATCGTTTGTTTAATGATTTGTGTTAACGTGAATCGCAATCCGATATTGTAGGGAAATCAGAGAAATATTGGAGACAAAAGAGATTTGGAGATAGTGTTTATTTGCTCAGAAATACGAGTAGCTTTTAAAGGTTAAAACAACTTGACTATGAATATATATACATGTATGAAGAATGTAATGAGAGTGAATGAGGCGAAAGTTGTGTGTCAGGATCGTAGCGACTGGAGATCCGTGGTCTCTGCCTACCCCTTTGGGAAAGAGGCGTGACTATATGTATGTATGTATGTAACAACTTGACTTTTGAGATCTCTCTTTTTGACAGATACATAGGGAGATGGTACCTTTTTGGTACATCCTACTTATGCAGGGTGTAAAAAGACGTCTACCGAAGCCGCAAGGGTACAGCATCCCAACAAACCCAAATCCAAAAGCATTTCCCGAAAAAATCATTATATCCGGATCACACATTAGTCGTTGTCGTCATCATCACAATGGTCAAGGTGTTTGAGTGAGGGCCTTCGGTGAGAAAGGCCCGAGTTCGAATCCCAGTAAAGTAAGTTCGTATGAGTCAGTGGCCAACTCTGGTGACGGAGTTTTTAGGCCGCCTTAAGGCCTCCGTCATGGCTTAACGACTTAAATAGCCGGGACCGACAATTTAACGTGCCCTCCGAAGCACGGAAGCGCTCAGATGAAAATGCCACTGGCAGTCACCCATCCACTTACAGACCATTTCGAACGTTGCTTAACTTCGACGATCAATCAAGAACGACTTAGCAAGCACGACCACGAGCGCTTCACGAAAGCGACCACGAATCCCAGTGGGACAGTAACTTCGGTGCGTTCGGCTTAGCTGGACTGTGCGACCACCCTAAGGTGAAGATGGCTGAGTTACTAAGAACTGCTTTTCTCACGCTCTTCTTTACCTTTTTGAGCAGTATTCCATTGATGAACGGCCAGTATTCGAACACTCTAGATTCAAAGTCAAGATATTACTACGGAAACCATCATCATCATCATCCGCAGCCCAACTTTACCCACTGCTGGGTATAGGCCTCCCTCTGCTTTTGCCATTCTTCCCGGTCCTGTGCCAGCCTGAGCCACTGTCGGCCTTCGACGTTAATAATGTCGTCCGCCCATCTCGCTGCCGGACGTCCGACGCTTCTCTTGCCAGTTCTAGGCCACCATTCTGTCATCCTTTTACACCACCTATCGTCACCACGTCTTGCCCGTGCCCAGCGTCCTGCCCAGCTCCACTTGAGTTCCATTACCCGCATACCTACGTCCATGACTTTTGTTCGTCTCCAGATCTCAGTATTGGGAACTCGGTCTAAAAGTTTGATGCCGAGCATGGCATGCTCCATGGCTCTCTGTGCAACCCTCATCTTGTACACAGCCTCCTGCGTGAGCGTCCATGTCTCGGCACCATAGGTCATTGTGGGCAGAACACACTGGTTATATAAGCGGGTTTTCAGACATTGTGGAACGTTTCCAGATTTCAGGTACTACGAAAACCACGCACCATATTTTTGAGACGTTGGATGGAAGTAGAATCTGTGACGATCTTTTGACATTTCAAGCAGCGATTTCAAAACAGCTCTTCCTAAAAGCAAAATGACATCACGATCTTTCCAGGGGTCCGATGAGAGATGGACCCAATAAGTCACACAGTATTAACACCCTATACTCTAATGGGTCACACATGAATAATAGAACGAGGAAATTTGGGATATTTATAATCAAAATTGGCGTGATACGTAAAGGATATTTGAATATTATAAAGCTAAGCTGTTCTTCTATGTGTAAGTACACTTGTATGTGTTGAAGATTATTGCCAGGCTCTGTATTTCCCGAAAAGTACAATATAGGGGTACCCCTATTTTTTAACTACCAAAAAATTTTTAACCATGGTCCCGGTGTCTGTTACTGATCACATTTATGTAGTTAAAACTCAAAAAAAGAGAAAAAAAAATTATAACCTCAAAAGGAGACGAGACGAGTCAGACATGGATGTATGAAAGCTACTGCGGTTTTACTGACTGGGGATGATACGAGAACATAGTTGGAATGAGAGTCTGTACGCGATTGTTGTCTGTAGTTCTTATTTGTACAGTTTTCATAATATTTTGTTTCGGTTTTGGTTGACTACAATCCTCGATAACTTTGTGATAGTTAAACAAAAAAAAGTTCTGACCATGCTATTATCATTTTCTGCATCTGCTGCAACTGCCCTTAAAATTTTTTTGGTAGTCATAAAATAGCGGTGTAGGTACATACAGGGTGTAAAAAGACGTCTACCGAAGCCGAAAGGGGTAGGTACAGCATCCCAACACACAACCAAATCCAAAAGGATTTTCCGAAAAAATCATTATATCCAGAGAAAACAGCGTTTGAAGAGCACTGTTTGCGTATGTTCTGGGCGCGTTTTTGACGTAGATTGCTCGATTTTGAGTTTTTAATGTTTTTTTCTTTTATAAATGAAATGATTAGGTAGATATGGTCATAATATGTTGTACTAGATGTAAATAACCGAAAATAACATAAAATGACTAAACTAAGTCAAAATATTTTTTTGCGTTTTTTTTCGCTTAATATGTTTAGAATCTGGTTGTCTGATTGTAACCCCTCAGTTTTCGGAAGTTCTCTTTTTACACCCTGTATAGACCTCACTACTGCTTAACATCCAGCAGAGTGAGGTCGAATGCTGACCTATTTAATAAAAAAAATTTAATTGATTAAAATATAACCGTTTATAAATATCGGGTTTTATCAATACCTACAGCAGGTACTTAAGAGACTCTTAATCTGAAACCATAAACACAACTGAAACAAATACCTAATATTAGTTTTGACCTATATTATTTGAAAGAAAAATATGACGACTGGATAAGAAAAGAATGATTATTCATAAAAATACTTATCTCGTATAATTCATACAAAAAAAGTCATAACCCCTCAAGAGCCCAGAAAAACGTAGCCGATTCGATGACCCCAATTTGCCGAAAAATATCCACACTTTGCATACAGCGAAACATATTCATCCAATACCCTCAGGGTAGGCTTTGTCAATGACAAATAGTGTTCGCCCCATCGCTGGCATTTTGACAATAAATAAGACGATATCAAGGAAGCAGCGGATGTGGATTTTCGTTATAATAAATGACATGAGATGGACATGAAAGGGGTAGGATTATGGGTTTGAGTGATTATCCTGTTTTTCTTGTACTTAGTTGTATTGAATTTTACGAGTGCTATTTACATGTATGGTGATAAGTATGGGCACTCCCAATACAATACATGTAAATATAGATAGTACTTACTTCTTCAGTAGTCTTGTGTGATGACTTGTCATCATACCAAGACTACTTAAGGGCACTCCTTCCTTATACGAAAAAATACTGAAAAATACTGACGATCCCCGCGGCGGGATAAATGTTTGTATGATCTGCAAATATTTATCTCGGGTCTGGGTGTTTCTATGTATAACAAAAAGTATATATGTACATAGTATATCAGTTATCTGGTTCCCATAGTACAAGCTTATTATAACCTACCTATCACCTTCTTAAACTGAGTAGTACAAATTCTTAAGTAGTCTTAAACTTTAGTCCTGATCCCACACTAGGATGCCCTGTAAAAAACTAAGAGTGGTACTACAATACTAGACTCGAAACAAATATCAGCAGATCTATAGGTTGTCCAAACACCATATTTTTGAACATTGAATTTTGCATAAGTGAGTAGTTGAAATTCCATCGCTGCTAAATTTTCAGATATTCCAGATATTAGTTTGATTACTACCGTAAACATTATATTCTCACGGTGTCTTATCGAAGATGTTCTATTTTTGGTACAATACAGGCCTATAATAGCAAAGTTTCAAGGGATATTGAACGTCACACCTTGCTGTCCGGCGGCCTCCGGTTTCGGACGATTGTCATCTGCTGATGACGCGTATGTAGGGTTGATACTACTCGTATAATATTTTCAAGGACATTATGTTCTCAGTGAAAATCTTTAAGTATGATTTAAAAGGGCTACTATTTGTCCATAAAAACTGTAACATCTATAAAAACAACAAGTTTCAAAAAAGATATATTCATTTTTCTATACAAAAAAAACTCATGACGTCAGAAAATGCGGCTGGCTTCTAAAGTCTCAGCATTTTCTCTATTGAATTGACAGTTTGGCGCGTTCGGCGCGGATGGGTCGTGCGACCACCTTTTAGTATCATCATAAATTAAGTTACTTGAAATTTGGAAAAAAATTATCACAATACACAACAATTTTCTCAATCAATTACAATAGGTAAGTGTTAAATCCCTTACATACCAGGGACAACCAAATCTTATTTGTAACAACCACGGTCAAACCAACCCTTTAAAACAATCCATCACCCACCGAAAAAACCCGCGACAAGAATTTACCAGACATTTTTAGCATTCACCGGCCAAATATTTGGCAAGTGGCAACCCTGACGTGTCATGTCCGAGCCCTTTTCAAAATGGCGTCTGTCGGTGAAGGGTGGTCAGAGTGACATCACGTCTTTGTATGAAACGACGTTATTTATTTGATACGATTGTAAGTAGCTTTGACAGAATTGGGTCCCTCTATCTTGTTTGGGTCTGAAAGAGATGGCCAAACTCTAAAGCCACTGCTATTTTATTGTTTTTAGATTGAATGTCTTAGAAACTAAATCAGATCGACTTATTTCAAAGACACGGTAGACATTTTAAGATGGTACCATCACACACGCTCTCATGTCATGCTTACATTAAATTCTAAATGTATAATTTCTTATTGATCTTATTTGTGAAATGCAAAAGTTTTGATGGGTGAAATGGTTACTCAATCACCCTAGAGCGTCTTAAAAAATCTAAATAAAAGCTTCATAAAGTGATAGATTTTATAGCATAAGCTGCTCGTAGGTACATGAACAAAACCGCAAGGAGAATCTATAAATTGGATGCAGTTGCTGTAGTATGTACATATTCATTAACCAACTTGTTTGATTTTCCGTTTGAGCATCAAATTGCCACCTATTTGACGGGTTTACCAAATCAGGTGCCAACGCGCCCCGTCACCAATAATCCTTTGCAAATCGATCAAACAGCATAAATAATGTATCGAATACTAGTGTTGGGCGTAATATGTCGAACGCTTACATCGACATCGATGCGGTCGGGTCGACAAGGGCGCGTTAACTTTGCATTATTAATGATTCATTTAGTTCACACTAACCGAGAGGCTCTCTCGATCCCTTCGGGTTGGATAGTGATGGGTATAAGTTGATAATTTTTTCGATGAAAGAGATGAAAGTGCTTTCAAGAGATGTGGCTTATTTAAATTATTACATTGTATTTACCGCCGGGATTGTATCAACATTGAAAATGCTCTGCAACTTTTATATCATATTTCCTTATCAAAATCAGATTAGTGTACATTAAAAACAATGTATTTGAGTATATCTCAGTCTGAGCAAAACATGTACCAAAAATATTAACATCGCATAAGCTTGAACATTCAATCGATATTAAAATCGGGGCTTTTTGTCAGGCGCAAATATAGCCATCGTGGGCACAAGTAGGTATAATTTTCATAATTTTTACAACTTGCGAAAGCTTAAAATGTATTCAATCGATATCGACAAAAATCAACCCCATCTCTAAACTGATGTTTAGTCAGTGCAATCGCCGATCTGATTAATAGTGCTCGCGTGAAATGTTTAATCTTTCCCGTAGTGATTCTCCGTCCCTCGACCACAGCTCATATCTAAATAGTTTACTTTGTGAATTTATAAACTATCGATATGCTGTACTATAAACTATCGATACCTATGCATTCCACTAAAACTTGGCTATTTAGATTACTTACTAGACAAAAGTAGATTGATCACCGAAAAAAAGCTAGACCCCAAACTGTTTTTGTTACCCTAGTTCTTCTCTCTCTCTCTTCTCGGTATTAGTCTCGCGGACTCTCTCTCGGAGTAGAATCAACTTGTTTTTAAGATGATTTTAAGTGATCATAATAATGTTACTGGTCCTTAATGTTTTCTGACTTGATAAAGCTAAGAACAGTAATTTTGAGATAAATGGAACCAGCTATTAAATTTATGAGCTATCTTTTGGTTTCGAACGAGCAGCAATATATAATGCATAAACTATCGATTGTTTTAACTAAAGTACAACACTAAATTAATGAGTGAGAAAGGAACGCTTCGTTAGACAATCTACGCAAATAAATGATGTTTCAAGATTCGGTATTGTGGTTCGTATTGTTTTGATTGTTGATGTTACTTTTATGCATAAATTATTTAGTAATCATAATAGTTTAAAGAACTATGGATAGGCATTATGCTATGCAAAAATACGTAAATCCATATCCATACTTACTAAATTATAAATGTGAAAGTAAATCTTTCTGTCTGTCTGACTGACTGTGTGTTACCTTCTCACGCCTAAACCACTGAACAGATTAGGCTGAAAAATGCATGGATAAATTTTGGATTCCAGGGAAGGACATAGGCTACTTTTTATCCCGAGGGACCGCGGGAGCGCAGCTAGTCCATTATAAGGAAACAGGTTTTTCTGACCATAAAAAATATAATAATAAATATATGCACTAAGTCCAAATAACAGCAGAAGTGCTGAAGGCCATGGGTGACGCAGGAATAGAGTCAATGCATAAGATCTGCATACATATATGGCGATATGGCGAGTGGCCTGAGGACTGGTCGAAGTCTGTCATTCTTCCCCTCCACAAGAAAGGATCGACTAAGAACTGCGACAATTATCGAACGCTGTCGCTGATCTCACATGCCAGCAAGGTCTTGCTCCACATTATCAATAACCGAATTCGTCACTATCTGGATTGGCAAATTCCACAGGAGCAAGCTGGGTTCGTCAAGGGGAAAGGCACTCGTGAACAAATTCTCAATATCAGACAGCTCATTGAGAAGTCATACGAATTTGATAAGCCAGTGGTAATATGTTTTATTGACTACAGCAAAGCTTTCGATTGCGTCAACTGGGATTGTCTGTGGGAAGTTTTGGAAGAACTTGGAGTACCGAAGCACCTCGTTGCCTTACTCCGTTCCTTGTACAGCTCGAGTCAGGGTGTAGTGAGAGTCGACAAGGAAATCTCTAAACCCTTTAGCTTCGGGAAGGGGGTGCGGCAGGGATGCATTCTGTCTCCTGTTCTGTTTAACGCCTACGGAGAGTGCATCATGAGACGTACCTGTGAAAACTGGGAAGGAGGAGTCACAATTGGCGGTGTCAAAATTACCAACCTGCGCTACGCTGATGATACCACACTTTTTGCAGCAAACGAGTCGGAGATGGTTGCACTTTTGGACAAAATGGTGAGAGTCAGCGAGGAGTTGGGGCTCTCCATAAACAGGTCCAAGACAAAGGTCATGGTAGTGGACCGATCCAAGAAGTTGGAGTTCAATGGAGCACTAAACCTAGAAATAGTAGACAACTTTACTTACCTGGGCTCCAACATAAGTAACAATGGATCGTGTGAAGTGGAAGTGCGCAGAAGGATTGGAATGGCAAAAAGTGCCATGTCTCAGCTGCATAAAATATGGAATAATCGGAATATCTCCGTTAAGACTAAGACCAACTTGGTGCGGACTTTAGTTTTTTCGATATTCTCATATGGCGCCGAGACCTGGACCCTGAGAGCAGCTGATCGCAAACGCATTGATGCCTTCGAGATGTGGTGCTGGAGAAAAATGCTTCGCATTCCATGGACAGCACATCGGACCAACATATCCATACTGCGTGAACTCAAGATCACCAAAAGACTATCATCCGAATGTCTGCGTAAAATCCTCGAGTATTTCGGTCACATTGCAAGGAAAGATGGGGACAACCTAGAGAAGCTGATAGTGACCGGAAAAATAGAAGGAAAAAGACTTCGTGGGCGAAGTCCGATGCGCTGGTCTGACCAAATTCGCACCACTCTCGACACCACGATCCACAATGCTCTTCATACTGCCGGGGACAGAGGAAGATGGAGGAATATAATAAGGGAGAAAGTGATACCTAAAGGAGGTCACGACCCTCAGCACTGAGGAATACGACTCAAGGAGGAGAGATGCACTAAGTATGGCATTACTCTCAAACGGCGAAGAAAAGCATTGAGAGGAAACCAGCATTCCTCACCTCACCTGGTTGATATTCCACTTATTAGCGCTTTCAAAGTTCTTTTATTATGCGCACTGCAAAAATTTGGAATCAGCTTCCCGCGTCTGTATTTCCGCTGAGCTATGACCCTGTTGTTTTCAAGAAGAGAGTTAATAGGCACCTTCTGGGTAGGCTCGCACCATCGTAGACTTCATTCTTGCTTATGTTAGTTTCGAGGTCAAGAGCCGACCCATTAATAATAAAAAAATAAATAAAAAAAATATCATAGAGCCCAAAAAGTTCGAAAACATTGTGTCAAGTACTTACACGAAAGCCTTTTTAGCGCACTTAAAATCCCCTCACCACACTGTTTCAAAGGAACTAGTCACAAGAGGATTAACCCTATCTATTTTGACAGGGACAGTCTGCCAATTAAGTCAACTGTTTACTTTACAGGCCAATTTACAGATAATTTTTCTTCCGGGATACCGTCGTGACGTTGCCTGGCAAGGGTTGGTAATCGTCCGTTGATAAATGACCGCTCTGACCGGATAACCGGGGCAGCCGGAGCAGGTTAGATAGTTTGAATTGATGGATCTTCAGACGACACTTTGGAAAGACGTTGAATATGTTATCAAATACAGAGGGAAATTCTGTTGGCTCTGCTTATTTTGCAGCGATAATTTTATAGTTTTACCGTTTTACGAAGGTGGATTGGTTCTATTTGTGTGTGTAGATGTTTGTGTGTGTAGATGTACGGTGAGCGTCACCAACTGGTAACCCCCCTGCAGTACAAACCGCCTTACTAAGGGGGTTACCAATTGGTGACGCTGACTGTACATGCACTATGTTTCAGTGTGCGTAAGTGTTTTAACGCTCCATGGGCGGATGAATCCGCTCTACGCTGAACACCAAGCTTCACGACGCGCTCCACGATGCCAAAGACAGGAACAGGTGGCGCGACATTGTCAGGAGAAGCACTGCGCCATGTTCAGGGGATCACGACCCTCAGCAATGAGGATACCGACGCGAGGAGGAGGAGGGGCGGATGAATGCTTAGTCAGCTCCACACTATTGAATTGACGTCGTCTTTCTTGTGGGCCAGGCCGATTAAGCTGAGAGGATAGTGCTGGGCAAGCCTATGCCATCTCAAACAATGTCCCAGACACTACTGCGTCTCGTTATGTGTAGGCATAGGTTGCCTCCTGACGCTGTATAAATCATCTAATATAGATGTAAAAAGACCTAAGTACGTTATTCTATCAACATTAAAAAAAATATTTTGCAATATAAAATAGAACCCTTGGCTTATGCTAGCAATGACAAATGCTGCTAATAATATTTCATTAAACACACCCCAATGTAATCACACATGACAAGATGCAAAATCACTACTAGTCAAACCGAAATGACAAACATGGATATAACATTGAGGCATCATAAATAACTCGAGGGATGCAAAGTAGGGTGTCCCTTACTGATGTCTTTTGGTTTTGAGTTATGTTTCCACTGTAGAATACACTGACATCGAAATGATATTGTCAGATGTAGGTATAGGGTCAGATGCAGGTATAGGATACCCAAAATTGCGATATTTTATACCCAGTTATTATTTATCTAAAAAGGTAAAGGAGGTGATCCTCGTGAGAGCCACGTGTAGAAGTAAGGAGAAATTAAAAGAGGAAAGGTTTTTCTTCCAAAATATCGATAAGTCCTTATAATTTTTGATAGTCTGCCTTCCACGCTGTTGGTTGTAGATAGGTTTTCCAGCAAGGATAAACATTTAGTACGAAGAATTAGACCTCTAGGTGACCAGATGATGCTGTGTAGATGTCTTCAATATTTTATTTGTGTACAATCGGTTGTACAATCTCGTCTACCCATCTGGCTGCTGGATGTCCTACGTTCCTGTACCCAGATCTGGGCCACCATTCAGTCAATACTCTACTCCAGCTGTCATCACCTCGCTATGTGTCCCACCCAGCTCCATTTTAGGTCCATTATCCTATCCCGACTTCGTGGACTTTGGTCTGTTTTCTGTGTGTGTTTTCTCTGTGAAATGTCGAAAACCGAAAACAGACATGATGCCGAGCATTTCGTGGGCCGTCACTGGGTCCAATTAGCGCAGGAACGTGGTGGATGGCACAGACTTAGGGAGGCCTATACCCAGCAGTGGGTGATGTCAGGCTGTGGATGATGATGAAGACTTGCATTGTTGAAATATATTATTTACTTTTCGATAGTGTTTCTGAAATAAACACTAAAAGACGCCATGTGTCCCGATCATTCCGGCCGACCGGAGCCGGACATCAGCCGGTCAACTGGACAATTGCGTGTAAAGGTGTTCTCCACTAGAGTTGAAACTATCATTCGTGATCGTGAGGTGCCATTTGATCCTTATGGGCCCTCTACATATTCGGCGAAGATAGACGAATGCCGACGGTGACGAACGTGTTGAGGGCCTCATCGCCTGTATTCACCTGTCATCTTCCATCCAAATAAATAGTTTGGCGAATAGTTGGGCAAATAGTTCGGCGAATGAGTGGCCGTCATTATACTACATTGATTCGAAAAGCATGATACTAGTTGAAGGAATACTCAGTATTTTTTTCATCCCATGCTGTCTCTTTTGGGCAAAGATCTACCCTGATTATTTCCAACCGTCTCTCTGCTTTGACAAGTACTAAATACTTTTTAAAATAAGAAATAAATATTTCTTGCCTCTAACGACACTGTTTGGCAAAGATCCTTCTCTTCATGTTCCAGACATTTCTGTCAATCTAATTATTTGTCAAAGTGGTTGTTTTCACACCCAAGTCATCTCAAATCTCTGTGGATTTTAAAAATGCATTTTATCATGGATTTAGCATTGAACCTTTTTGGTACACATTTTATCAATTGAAATTGTGTCATTTCAACCTACGGCCTGGGCAATGATTGCCATACGAGTTGTTACTTTTGTTAAAATGTTATTTCATTACATAGTTTGCTAGTACCTTTACAACCCATTCGAATTTGAACCGATGAACGTGCAATGCAATCCGTGCACCTACAATCAAACCGCAATTTGTTTCAGGCAATTCTCAACCTTAACCCCTTTGTATACGTGATATTTTGACAGCTCTACAAAGTTGGTGTTCCAAACATATCAATACTTTCGGACAAGGTATTACCAACCTTATTTCCGCGTGTTAAGGGATATTTATATGGATATGTAAGGATATAAATGTGCAATTGATTTTGAGAGGTATCGGTGCGTGACGTCACACGTGTGTTCGGATTAAGCTATTGGATGTTGTTGAATAATGGAATATGGCTGTGAATTTGAATGGAAGTCATTTCAGAGGGTGCAAACATGGCAGTTTTTAGAAGAGATAGTGAAAGGTCTAATGAGGAGGCCAACCAAGTTTTTAGGCCATTTGGTCAATTTAACTTGTTCTAAGAAGCAGCAAAGTCCTCAATTCTATGTTCAGCGTCACCAACTTGTAACTCCACTGCCGTTCAAACTCCCCTAGGCTACCAAAGTCAAAGTCAAAAAGCATTTATTCAGTAGGACCGCTGGGATCACTTAGATAGAACTAATTTCTCTAACTCCTGTTCTTGCGCGACCAATACCGTGAAGAATCAGGGCAACAAACACGGTTTGGGGCCTATCATTATTTTAGGTGAACCATCTTAAAACTAAAAAATTAAATTAAATAAATTAAATTAATTAAATTAAATAAATAAATAAATAAATAAAAGTTAAGCTCCAGTGGGGAGCCAGACAAAGAAAATTGAGGCTCGTCAAAGTAAGTTTAGATGCTCATGAAGTAACAATTGGTAAAGTGACTGTAGGTAGGTAGCCATCTTACTTTGGGGTTATTCTTTTAATTCAAATGAAACATGAACTGCTCTTTTTTTTAATGGTGCTCCCTAGACCTATAACCAAGATCAGACACTCATTCGTCGCTCGAGCTGCCAAACAAATTTTAATATCAAAAGAAATTGGCAGCTTAAACTCAAAAACTCCACAATTACAAAACACTCGAACAAAAACAAAGAATTAGGGAAACAGGAAGTGGCTTCCTTTGCCAACTAATAGCGCGCTTGGCAAGCGTGCGGACCAGTCGATACGAAAGCAATAAATTATGGGTCGCGTAAATAAGTGCAAAGAATTTGGCAGCAGTTGTGTCCAGTTTCACAGAGCTATAGATACTGGAAGTG
Source organism: Epirrhoe alternata (assembly GCA_963565295.1). NCBI lineage: Eukaryota > Metazoa > Arthropoda > Insecta > Lepidoptera > Geometridae > Epirrhoe > Epirrhoe alternata. The sequence continues at coordinate 9,395,337 of OY751396.1, read as the reverse complement.
TTTCTAGATAATCTTTGAGTTTTTGTTGAAACAAAGTAAGCATCCATTCAGGTATGGATTACGAACCCTGAGGTTTCAAGCCCAATTGAAATACTAATTCTATACTTAGGTTTATGAGAGTTGCGGATTCTTTTGTGATAATAAATGTTTATAATTTTGGACAACCTGCATTGATTATTGCAAGCGAGGGCCGTCTATTTATTTATTTGTTCACCAGCATAGAGTACACCTTAACATCACAAATATTCTTTGTGAGTGTCTCTCTACACTTACAGGTGAAGACGGCATAGTATTGAGTATAGCGAGTAACATAATGATGATATAACATAGCGATAACACAGTCTAAGTTTTAAAAGTATCATCATCATTGGCCTGCCCTTATCCCGCTTATGCGGGGTCGGCACAACATGGTCTCTTTCTCCACTCTCCTCTATCACTCGTCATCTCCATAACCACTCCTATCTTACCCATATCTTCATTCACACAATCCATCCATCTTTTCTTAGATCTACCTCTGCTCAAATTCATTTCCATCACCCTTTTAGTTACATGAGTTTAAAAGTAAGTGTTTTTAAAAGTATCAATCACAATTGAATACAGTAGTCAACTCTTAGGTCATGTTGCAATCGGTAAGCCACATCCATTCTCTCTACCGCTGCATCATGTCCAGTTTGTTAGCGCAAAACTTGGACAATAATCGCTAATGGAGCGATGCAGTGCTCACAACTCATACGGCGTACATTTACTGGACCAAATGGGATAATTATATTGATGTTATTGCTGCTATTTTGGTAGATAACTTTCAAAGTATCCAACTGAGTTGAAGTTGGGTCCGACAACACAATTGATGATTGTGTCCGGTTTGTTTTCTTGCAGTTTTGTAATGTTAGGTATTACTTAAACTGGCCTTCTGAGCAAAGCTTGTGAAAATAGCTTTTTCACAAAAATTGTTCAATAAAGTTTATTAATTCATCATTCATTTATCGTGAAACACAGATATTAGGTACATAATTACTAGCTCGCTATGCTACCTTTACAGGTGTACAATACTAAGATATAAACTAAAATACAATCAAAAATCAAATACAATGCCACACATTGCGTAGCTGTTATCTAGAGGCTTACTAGTCACTGGAACTTTAGGCAATACAAATCTGTCCTGGCATCTTGTACCTCTATTATAGCCTTAAAAAACAGTTGGTTGTTCTTTTTAACCGACTTCAAAAAAAGGAGGAGGTTCTATGTTCGGCTGTATGTATTTTTTTTTTTATGTATGTTCACCGATATCTCCGTCAGTTGTGAACCGATTTCCAAAATTATTTTTTTGTTTGAAAGGGTATGCTACCATAGTGGTCCCATAAAAATTTTACTCCTGAGGGATTGATAGTTTTCCCGTAAAACTCAAAAAATCACCAATATTTCCAAAAAATGTGGACCGATTTCCAAAATTTTTTTTTTGCTTGAACGAGTATCCATCTCGAGGTGGTCCTCATATTTTTTTTCCTGAGGGATTGATAGTTTTCCCGTAAAACTCAAAAAACCTTATTCTCACTCTAACTTCTTTAATCTTGACTATTCCAATATCTAACCTAACCTACTATGTTCGGCTGTATGTATGTTTTTTTTACACTTACACTTTATTTACACTAAAAATTGAAAAATAAAACTTTTTGAGAAAAAAATTGAACCGACTTCACATCACACAAACAACGAAGAAGAGTACCTAGTACATACATACATACATAAAGTCACGCCTCTTTCCCAAAGGGGTAGGCAGAGACCACGGATCTCCAGTCGCTACGATCCTGACACACAACTTTCGCCTCATTCACTCTCATTACATTCTTCATACATGCTCGTCGGTTTAGGGTACTTTTGACCTGGCCCTTCTCCAAAATGTCGCCAATTTGATCCAAGAAGGTTCGCCTAGGTCTTCCCCTTCCAGTTGTCCCATGACTGAGTGTCATCATCATGAATGACTGAGTGTGTGAAAGAGTATAAATGTGTGAATGCGAGACTATTGTGGATTAGAATGAAAGTTGGACTTACCCGTATCTTTTTGGTAGGAGTTTACGCCCCTGTCGATTTGGGCACGGGCACGTCCCAGAAAGCAAGGGAAGAAGGAGAAGAATTTTGGGAATGTTTAAGAGATGTTTTAAAACTATGCAAGGAGAATGAAAGAATAATAATGCTAGGTGATTTTAATGGATGGGTGGGGTTAAAGCGTGATGGGTTTGAAAGGGTTCTTGGATCGTACGGTGATGAACGAGTGAATGAGAATGGTAAAAGTGTGCTAGAGTTATGCTTGGAATGGAACCTGTGTGTGACAAACACTATTCTTGCACATAAGCGGATCCATATGTATACAAGAGAGGAATGTTAGGAAAAGTATGATAGATTTCGTTGAAAATTTACAAGATGATAAAGTGAAAAAGGAGTATGAAAGTAAATTGATTGAAAGTTTTAATGGTTTAGATGATTTAGCTGAGATTGATAGTTTATGGGATGCCTTTAAAAAAGAAGTCGTGAGTGTGGCTTCTACAGTGTGTGGAGTAAGTAAGAGAAAGAAAGTTATGACAGAGAAGAATGTATGGTGGGATAAGGATGTACAAAAGGTGGTATGTGAAAAGAAGAAAGCGTGGTTAGATTGGTTAGCTGTCAGAGATAATGAGAGAATGAAAAAAGCTACGATTGAGGATGTGGATGAAGCTAAGAATGAATATAAGAGAGTGAAAAGTTTAGTAAAAGAAATTGTTGCAAGAAAGAAAGAAGAACAAAAGGATGTCTTTGATCAACGATTATCTGCAGATTTCCAAAGAAATATAAAATTTTTCTGGAAATCCATTCGTTCCGCCAGAGGGAAAGCTCAAAACTCAGAGTTGGACGCAATCAGAGATCAGAATGGAAGTATAGTGAAAGGTGAAGAGTGTATATTAAAGAGGTGGAAAGAGTATTTTGAGAGTTTGTTTGAGAGAGAAGATACGCTGGAACCTACCTCAACGTCTTCGTGTGAAGAAGTGAGCAGTGACAGTAGTATCGGAATGGGTGAAATTGTGAATGCATTAAAGAGTATGAAATCGGGAAAGGCTGCTGGGTATGATAGGATTACAGCCGAGATGCTAAAGGCTGGACATGGTGTTGTAGCTAGTCAGCTATACCGTCTTTTTAATTTGTGCTGGAACTCTGGCAGAGTACCGAATGACTGGTGCAAGGCGGTTATAGTTCCCCTTTATAAAGGAAAAGGCTCACACCAAGACTGCAAAAATTACCGAGGCATTAGCCTCCTTAGCATCGTCGGCAAACTGTATGCAAAGATTTTGATTGAAAGGGTTGTAAAAGAAACCGACAAGAGAATATGGGATGCACAAGCGGGTTTTCGAAAGGGAATGGGATGTACGGATCAGGTCTTTTCCTTGCGAAGCATAGCCGAAAAGTTTTTGGCCAAAGGTCAAAAAGTCTATTGCGCATTCGTGGATTTGGAAAAGGCCTATGATAAAGTGATGAGGAATGAGCTTTGGTCGGTACTGTCGATGTATGGAGTGAACAGCAACCTCGTTCGAGCTCTGAAATCTCTCTATGAGGATTCTAGTGCTTGCGTGAGGATACATGGGTCATACACTGAATGGTTTAACATCCAAAAGGGCGTTAGGCAGGGATGTGTAGCGTCACCATGGCTGTTTAATCTATTCATGGACAGTTGCTTGAAAGATTTGAAAGATGGTGCAAATGGTTTAAGAATGAATGAGTTACTCGTCAAATGTCTTCTCTATGCCGATGACCAGGTTATACTTGCGTCGTCGGAGAATGAGTTGCAGGAGATGGTAACAGTTATGCATGAAGCTTTTAAGCGAAAGGGAATGAAAGTAAATGTGAGCAAGACGAAAATTATGGTTTTTGAAAAAGATGAATGTATGACAGCATGCAATATTCTGATTGACGATGAAAGAGTGGAACAAGTGAAAGAGTTTGTGTATCTGGGGACATTGTTTACAAGAGATGGGAAGTACGATGAGGATATCGAAAGGAGAGTGAATGCTGGAAACCGAGTGAATGGGGCTCTCCATGATTTTATGAGCAGCCGGAAAGTGTCCGACAAGGCACGACTGGCAGTTCATAGAGGAGTGTTGGTACCGACATTGATGTATGGAAGTGAAAGTTGGGTGTGGCAGAAAAAACATCAGAGTAGAGTGAATGCTGTTGAAATGAGAGCGTTGCGTAGTATGTGTGGGGTAACGTTGAATGATAGAGTGAGAAAAAGTGTGATAAGGGAACAGTGTGGAGTGAAAGAAGATGTAGTGTTGAGGATCGAGAAAGGTATGTTAAGATGGTTTGGGCATGTAGATAGGATGGATGACAATCGTTTGACAAAGCAAGTGTATGAGGCGAGTGAGTACCTAGTACCTACACTAAAAAGAGAAAAATAAGAATGTACTCATAAATTATATTTGAAGTCGGTGCCAACTATTCTACTCTAACTACTCGATACAATTTTGCACCCAAGTTCTATAATATTGTAGGTACTCGTCTTCTTAGATGTAATGTAAATGCACATACCTAGTTGGCACCGACTTCAAAATATAATTTATGAGTACATTCTTATTTTTCTCTTTTTAGTGTAGGTACTAGGTACTCTTCTTCGTTGTTTGTATGATGTGAAGTCGGTTCAATTTTTTTTTCAAAAAGTTTTTTACTTATACACTATACTTCAAATCTTACATAAAATCACGCCACTTTCCCAAAGGGGTAGGCAGAGACCACGGATCTCCACTTGCTAAGATCCTGACACACAACTTTCGCCTCATTCACTCTCATTACATTCTTCATACATACTCGTCGGTTTAGTGTACTTTTGACCTGGCCTTTATCCAAAATGTCGCCAATTTGATCCAAGAAGGTTCGCCTAGGCCTTCCCCTTCCAGCTATCCCATACACACTCGCCTCATACACTTGCTTTGTCAAACAACTGTCATCCATCCTCTCTACATGCTCAAACCTTATTTATTTAACACAAGCTGTCCGCCGCGGTGTTACCCGCGATCCGTCGGGAAAACTTCACTTCCCTGGGATAAAATATAGCCTATGTTCATCAAGGAAAATGTAGGATTCTAATGCTGAAAGAATTTTTCAAATCCGTTCAGTAGTTTCCGAGCCTATTCAATTCAATCAAACATACAAAGGAACAAATCTTTCCTCTTTATAATATCAATATAGATAGTATAGATATAGATATAAAACCAAAATCTTATTTAATAAAAAATATATGCAAAAGTTTGGAAATATGGCTGTTGTCGGCTAAATGGATTTACATGAAATCAGGTATGAAGATAGTGAAGTATTTCCGAGCCGCAAGTTTTCCTGTGACCGCAGCACAGCTATTATTTATTTATTCTTAGCTACACATTTAAAAATGTGACTAAAAATACAACTTCTGATGAGAATATAAGCACGCACTCTATCACACTTTGTAACAAAAACACCTCTAGCAGCTAAATTAGGAAATAATACGCGCACAGGTGTGACCCGCTATCTTTTGTGTTTTGTATAATTGCACTTGAATTTCACATTACATTTAAATACTGTCTACACACAGGAATAACTCTGGTAAAGACTTGGATTATGATAGCGATACTGTCCCATACATTCCTCGCACCATAATAGATGAAACTGTTACATTATCTGATTAGAAAATGTATTTAAGTATTGAAACAAACAGACAAGACGACTTTATCCCTAAAGCACAGTAAGCCTTCTCAGAGATCAATTTATTCCAGATCCAAGATCCAATGAAGATCTTTGAGGATAGTCAGCCCACATATTTAAAACACTATCATTCTCTGATTGAAACAGGTTTCAAGCTCCGCCAATCAATTTCATTATTGATAGTTGATAAGCCCAAAAAGAAATCCCCAGGCAAAAGTATAGATAAAGATTTTTTTTATAAAAAATTTTCAAAATGCTGTCTTTATATAAAATTTATGAAGAAAACAGAAAAAATATCCAAAATGAGAGAAACAATACACACCTGAGCTAAGGTATGGCACAGAACTCTAATTAAATATAACTGGAAGTATTTTAATAAGTTTATGAGGGCAGCGTAGCTTGCTTAAAACAAATATTATGTCTGCCAGCAAGCGTTGAATTTTAATATAATTACTGTACGTTTTTAATTTTATAAAGGACATTTCTTTGTTCAGTGCCGCTGGGTTTGTCCTGGTCATGTGCTTCCGGTGGGCAAGCGTGTTTTGCTAATACTTAGATTGTATCCTTTCTTTTACATACATTAAATCACGCGTCTTTCCCGTACGGATAGGTAGAGACCGCAGACTTTTATCTATCTATCTAATCAGCCCACATCTACCCACTGAGGCCTCCTCATTTTCACGCCACTCTTTCCGATCTTGCACCAGTCGAATCTATTGCTTTCCTGATACCGCCACAATATCATCAGACCTAGCTGGTGGTCTGGCTGGTGTTCTATGACCGCGTGGCCACCACTCGGTAACCGCCTTTGTCCATGTACCGTCTTCCCGCCTTGCCAAGTATCCTGCCCATCTCCACTTAACTGATTAATCCTCCTGCCTAGATCTACGACCTTGGTTTTCCGTCGTATTTCGACGTTGGACTTCTACTTCAAACATCTTTAAAATCATTGTACTCTCTTTAAATTCTGCATACCAGCCGATTTAAGGTAGGTGCTTATTTCTGTAGACTAGTACTAAGTCTCTCTGGGTATGAGTAGTATAGAGTATTGGTAGTACGAGAGCGAAGCCTGCCCCAAAGAAATCAGCTTTTGTTTGGCAATTATGCTGTTTTCTTCTATGATGTTCTTTAAAAGCTGTTAGTTCGAATACCAGTTGTCCGTCATACCCGACATCATGTCATACGTTGTCGACCCCAAAACCAAATCAAAAGAGAGAAGCTTGTATAAGCTGGAGTTTTCACGTATTCTCTTAAAGATGCCATATTCAAACTAAATGCGTTCGCCAATATTCCGTAGTCATCAGTTCCTCACGTTTCTTCCATAAAACCGTCTCCTCTTCAATAAAGTCGAGAGAAGTATGCAATTTAAATGTTTGATTCCAACGAGCCCATCGCTTTAATGTCATGTCACTACGTGGAGAGACAAATTGATTCATGTTATTGAAGAAAAGGGTAGTAAATAGTCTACAATATATTAATGTTATAAAGTTTTTGTAGTATAACGAACGATATCTTTATTACTGTGCATTTTAAAAACGCAAAGCGCGTTTAGTGCCCTGTCACAACACGACTCCTAGTCTAAATCTCAATGCCAAAACCTCAAAACATTACACAGTTATCTTCAATAAATAATTTTCTTTCCTCAAAAAAGCATCTACTCTATAAAAATTTGAAAATTCTCTCAGTAAATAACATTTTAACCCCTACAGTAAAAAGATTGCTCTTTTAAAAAGTGTTGGGAAAACTTTCCAATTTATAGACATACAAACGTCCGAAGATATTTTTTCCGGATATCGGGCCAATAAAAGGTACATTTGGGGCAAGTTAGGGCGAGAGGGTTAGACCCATTTTTTTCCCGTTTCCTCAACAGATTTACACAACGCCCTGGGCAAAAGGGCGGGCTATAGATGGTGTTTTGATATCTTTATTGTGATCTTACAATAGTCATAAAATAGCCCAATGTGCGACGATAAAGAAATGTTGGAAAAATATGACAAATGACGAGATTCCATCTCGCAATTTATAGTTAAACGACTGAATAATATTGTACTACAATCTTGTTCCTATGACCCTATTGAAAAGTGATTTATGTCTGTTACATTTGTCACTGACTACGACTACTATAGACTAGAATTACTGTATCAGTAAGAGGTATGAGTGAAGAATATTAAAACTAACACTAGGGTAGTGTAAATCACTATACTCGTACAAGATAAAATCCATACTATAATATTATAAATGTGAAAGTAACTCAGCCCCCTTACCATGGCGTTTGTCTAGGTACCAGAGAATAGAAATAAATGACAGTAATGACATTAGAGTGTGGATAAAACAGGTAGAAAAGTAACTTTTTTCCACTTTCTACGCGTTTTATGCACACTATAATGTCATTACTGTCATTTCTTTCTATTCTCTGGTACCTAGACAAACGCCATGGTAAGGGGGCTGTCTGTCTGTCTGTCTATCTGTCTGTCTGTCTGTCTGTCTGTTTGTTACCTTTTCACGCCCAAACCACTAAACCGATTAGGCTGAAAATTGGCATGGATTAAGGTTGTATCCCAGGGACGGACATAGGCTACTTTTTATCCCGAAATAATCCCGAGGGACCGCGGGTTACACCGCGGGAGCGCAGCTAGTAAATAATATTAGCAGTACCTGACAGATCATCATTGTTAGTCAACTACCTACTGGCTTTTAAACGATTCATTATAGTAAGATCATTTTTTGTTTAGTTTCCATTACTAAATGTATTGAATCATCAATTTCTTTCGTTTCCATCAACCCTATATTTAGAAACTGACAAATTCTCTCCAACTTCACCTTAAAGTCCACCAACAGGTCAACATCGATGTTTTTCTTTTGTTTTTCCCACACGCCCCCCGCCGGGAGACTCCGATAAATAAAAGTGGGCAACATCCGACCGCTAACAGACCGACCAAACCTGGATATTTATGGACCGAAGGGGTGCTTTATTGCGATCCACTTTAACCCTGCCGCTGGCTATCCGCACTTTACGGATGCATTTACACTGTAGTGTAATTGAGGCTGAAAAACTGGGAGACATAAACAAATAATGCTGGACATTTCACACAACATCATCTAGCCCCAAACTAAGCAAAGCTTGTACTATGGGAACCAGATAACTGATATACTACGAGTATCTTAATAACTAGACGATTGTTAACTCACGAGGTCAGCAATAAAGATAAAGATAAGATAAAGACATAAGATAAAGAGATAAGATAATTCGTTAGTAGGTATATAATTATTATTTCTTTTCTACTGGTAGGTATGTACACAGCGCATCCACATTTGTTTATGGCTTCTCCCTAGACCCAAAGGTTTGCTGGTAGAAAACTCTTTTAGGGTTAAGCTCGCCTTTGTACATGTACTTTTAAACATATTGTATTTGTTACTATTTTGTGTACAATAAAGAATTACAGAATTACAGAAAGATAATTTATTTGCTTGAACACAATGTGGGTTAGGTACAGTTGTTAGAATAATTCGTTTCAATTATGTTCTACTAGGATTAGCATGCAAATGTTAGGTACAGTCGGTAGATAATATGAGTTCATGAATGATCGGAGAATTTATAGTTTAATTTAATCATGTTTTGTTGGAAAATAGTAAAGGAACAAAGCAAAGCATTAAACCTTAGATTTAAGTGACAATCCTATACCTAAACTCTGAAGATATAGAATACTCAAAAACATCGATATTGTGCATGAACTTTAGTGCGTGACCGCACCTGGCACCTTGCGTTTGTTGCGATAAATAAAGTTAAATAGTGAACTGCTCATTTTTGTCCCCCTTTATTAACAACATTTTCCCAGGCCTTGTTTTTTACAGACGAGATCTGAGAAAAGTCTAAACTGATTTTTATACTATCTATTCCAGTCTTGCCAGGTTACATTGTAAACTGAAGGCCTGTCTTGTTTGATTACGTATCGGTGTGATAGCCAGCCCGATTTATTCGATGTTTGGCGAAATAACTTTATTTTTATCTGTTTCTTTATTTGTCTTGCCATATTCTAGTTTTTTCAGATAAGCAAATTGTATCGTAAGTTTTGAAACTATGTTTATCGTTGGCTACAACTGAGAGAAAGTAGACTAAGGTACATTTATATGTAGCTTTCACTAGTACCTACCAACCTGAAGTGGTTTCTGCATGATGATTGACACTTCCTTTGGATGCATCAATTCGATGAACTTCTTCGACAAGTGATGCTATTCTCTTTTGTAGACTGACTCTTTTGAAGACTTTCATCAAATGAAGGCTATGTTGGTTTATAGAATTTATTAGAACTGAATTTTCTGTTGATGGCTTCAGTCATCAAAGAATCTGATGGTTTGAACTCCGACGAAGATCCTCACCACTTAGTTCTTAAAATGTTGGCAATAAACTTAATACAAATGGCACCACGAAGGTGCAAGAAGAATGATATCGATTTAGCAAGAGATTGCTATACGTGCTGGCCATCCGAGACGTTGTATTTATCGCTATTGGGAGTTAGACCCTTGCCTGTTGGGAGTTTAGAAAGCTGGTGGACATCGGGGCAGGTGGAAAAACCAAGTTATAGGGGATTTGTAAAAATTGCGATGATTACTAGTTTATGACGTCAATTTGTTAGTGGAACTTATGGAGGGCAAACCTTGAACTCTGTTTTTAGATTGTTTGTTAAAATTTCACAGCTATTCACACATACATAATTTTTTAAGTCTTAATATTAATCATCTTGTTTAGGGACTATTTAAAAAAACTATCGGTAATCATCATTTCCTTCCAAAAAAAAATACTTATCATTTCATCAACATTTTCTTTAATGCTTTGAGACGTTCTATCGGCCTTGCAATTTTTATAACTAGAAATTTAATCTCTTAGTCCCAAATAAATGATACAAAAACCATCTCCAAAACAAGGCGTCCTAAATTATTAACTGAAGGAGCCGCGGTCAGTGCCCATAAAAAATATCCACCGGGGCATTGAAAGATTGAAAGGGTGGAATCACTTAACATAGCCAATTTATGGCCAAATCTTACCCGTGGGACGACCGTGGTTGGACTAACAATATTAGGTAAGTCGAAAAACTTATAAGCTCTGGGTATTCTTTGAGGAAATTGATTGTGGGATGGACGGAAGCGATTTTTTAGGGAGAATTTTCACGGTTCATTCTGTCAAATGATTTGGGGTGGAAAGTGTGTGGTTTTGAGATTGGCTGTATTGGATTTATAGGGGATATTAGGGTAACAAAGTAAGGGACTTGTATGTTTATAAGATTTGCCTAAATCTAGCTTTACAATATTTTGAAGTAGTCTTATCAAAGTCAAAAATCATGTAGTACACTTATGAGTCATCATGACGTCTAAATTAAACTCAGAGAATATTGTTTCATGTACTTAGTAGAACCCTCGCAGACTACAGACTTTCTATCGGCCGATAGTTGAGACGGTGTATACTTCTCCATACTCATTACGAGCCGAAGTATATTTCGTCTCAACTATCGGCCGATGGAAAGTCTGTAGTCTGCGAGGGGTCTTACAGTTCCTTTCAAGTACCTTGAATGTAGTAAGTTCTAACTTGTTTTCATTTCCAAAATCCTCCATCAAACTTTTCCTCATCTTTCTAAATTTTTTAAAAACACATTAGATTAAAAGCGCATCAAAGATTGCTCAGCAGATTGGGCGGGTACATAAATAAATGCGCTTAAAATTTAAAATTATAATGGGATTGTATCCGGTGACACAAATGTGTGGAGTTTGTTACTAACGACTTCTGAGCTGAGGAGCTTCAGAAAGCGGACAAGAGTGGTGTGGAGTCGAAACGTCCTAAATATATTGAAGACAGATTCTATGCTGGACAAATAATGACTGAAAATAACAATTCGCCGTAGCCACCACTGAAAATGAATTCAAAATTTATTGCCTGAGATTTATTTGCTAATTTTTATGAGAGAGTATGTGATGTGTACCATTTGGGATATGCCGTGATTTTGTATCGTTTTATCATAAAGAGGCGTGCTTTGGGACATCTTTTTCCCAGGTAGGCAGACCCTAGATTTCCACTTTTTACGATCCTGACACACATCTTTCGCAATCACTATCATTTATAATTGGGTAAAGGATTCTTACAAGAGCTTGCCTAGAAATTAATATTTTTAAGAGCTACGGAGGGACGAGCTCGCCAAATTCCGTACTGACTGGACTACAATAGCACAGGAGAGAGATGAATGGAGAGGGTGGGGGGAGGCCTTTGCCCAGCAGTGGAACTACGTGACCTTGTAGCCAACTAAAGTCACCTAATCCCCAAATTTCGCAGTACCAATACTCCACAGTTTTCCGTGTAGTGTAGTTTCACCTGCCATCGCGGCAACTAATTGTGAGTGCGGATAAAGTATGGTGTCTGAGGTGGCCTTAGCACACCGATTGCATCAGGCCCGCGCAGAACTACCCTTATGCGTCATCTTGTTCATACTACGACACTTTGAGATTGTGAAAATCTCGCATTTTCTGCTCTAGACTTGTTCAGAGTTGACCAATTCCAAAGCAAATAACAAAAACATACTATTAGTACATAACGCACACTAGGTTTTCATTTGTCGTGGGGTATCAAAAAATACCGAGTACCTATCATAGTACCACAATATTTACAGATCTTATTTACTTTATCTTATTTACTTATTCGTTTTGCTGCAAGAATATAAATAAATAATGCTAGACATTTTCACACAGCATCATCTAGCCCCAAACTAAGCATAGCTTGTACTATGGGAACCTGATCACTGATATACTACTCATGTACTTTTTTTTTTGCAGATCATAGTATTATACAAACATTTATCCCGCGGGGGGAATTGAACCCGCGTCCCAAGCGGGCTTTCACCCACTGCGCCACAGAGGTCGTCTTAATGCTAGGTAATCATAATTTTTGTGGAAATGTACCACACACTTTACATAAAACTCAAATTTCATCAGCATTCACTCCACTCTAATGCTAAGAACCAAGAAATAACTAAATCTCAGGTCCCTTGGTGTGTACATACCGCATTCAATGGCATGTAGGCAAGTTGAACTTATAAATCTGCACATGACTTAAAAACACGCGCGTCGCTAAGCAAGACGCATGGAACTGCTGTTTTACTGCGCCACCGAGATACCGAGCTATAAGCATTAGTTCAGGGACTTCAATATTAAGAGCTTGATCTGCTTTTACCTTTAACCTTCCTTAGGTTGAAAGAAACACGTTGAAATTGAAAGCTTTTCCTATGCTATCGGGTGGATTTCTATCGATAGTTGCTGTCTGCATTGCTCAATGTTGTGTTATCGATCTGTCGATAGTATTGACACGTTATTATACATTAGCTTCTGCACGCGGCTTCGCCCGCATGGTGCCAACATTTTGAATAGCCTGTATGCTATTCCAGGTCACTATCTACGCCAAGTTTCATCCAAGTCGGTTCACTGGTTTAGGCTTAGATTGAAACACAAACATCGCGAGCGCCAAATCTCTTGTTACTCGTACATATCTAACATCTAAACAAACTTTCAGCTTATATGAGTGGAATACCGATAGACTATCGATAAACAATCTAATCACTACTTTAAGGTTCATCATTAGTCATTAGTCCAACAGGAGACACAAGTGGCATAACACCCCATAGAATCACAAAATTCAACTCTCAATCAATATGAAACATGATGAAGCGCTAATCAGCGTCTCAGATTGCCTCGGACGGATGGAAAAAAATTAAATTTGCCAAGTCGATTTCATTTTTCATTAATTCATCGTCTGGGGTCGTCTTTGCAGATAAAATATCACTAGAAACGGCAATTTTTATCGAGATTTTTCTGAAATTAGCACTACTGTGACAATTTTGCCCAGTGCCTATTAAATTACTAACTGGTTTCCTGACATTTCTTCATGTTTTCCTTCAGCAATCAAATCTCGTGTTCCATTTCATTTCCATTTTTCGAAAAGAAACGGATTCTACTTAGCCAACACTGCTCCACGTTGCTCGCTAATATGATTTCAAATCTAATCACCCCACATAATGTTCACTGCTGAGTTCATATTTGGCGTCAGCACAATGGCACATCTAGAATTATAACTCCATGCGTCCCCAGTCAATAGCGAGTTCCTATATAAAATTTCCCCACGGGTTCGCGAAAAAACACACTTTTTCTTTGCACAACTCTGTTTAACCCCGAATGGTGGCTAATTTCAAGAAGATGGCTGATTAATTATTGATGATCCTTTTTCTGAATCGAAAACCGAATTCAGCGTTTGTCTTTGATGTTAATTTTCTTTTTTGTAATCCCTCTTCGCTATGATTATTTGATGAGATGATATTGTGCTTCGATGCTTTCGGGATTAGCCCGATATTTTCTTTGAAACCTTCTTTTGTTTCTAAATATTGGTGCCAATCAGAAACTATTCTGAGTTGCTTGGATTAGAAAGCGTCTTAACCCTAAGTTGAGGATTCAGCTCTTGTGCGACCTTGATGACGTCACATTTCTATAGTGGCTTTTCAGTCAATTGGCGATTTGTAGAATAGAACACAGTTTCAAGAACAATTTAAATACAGGATAGCTACTGGAATGATTAGCGAAAGTCTTAAAGATTTAGGCAAATCTTCATGTACCTTCGCCACTTTAAAAAACTTTAGATGAAACTTGAAATAGGTGTAACTTGGAATAGCATTAAGATATTGAAAACTTTGCAACCAAGCAAGTAAAGCGGTGAGTGGAAGCTATTGTACACAATAGTTTACTCCAGTAAAATGATTCTAGATAGAGCTAATTGTTCAGTAGCAGCAATAATAGATGACCAGTGACCCAAAAAGCGTAGAAACCCAATATCCTTTGTGCACACGCAGCGGTCTACGACCGACACGCGCACTGCCTTCTTCTTGTTTTATTGAATGAATGCTTAGATCTGTCGGCTAGACTATGTTCCTGTCATATAGGGTGATCTATTAGGCCGGTAGTCTATTATCCGTGTTGGTTGCCCCAAGTGTGAAGATGGACCGGACGGAACCTGATCTGCGGGACCTACAATTGGAAAGAAACTGCTTTGGATAGAAAGAAGTGGTGAGTTCTCGTATAGGAGGCCAAGACTCACTTTGGGTCACTGCGTCACAAGAGTAAGTAAGTAAAATTGAATTCAGGTATATAGAATTTTTTATCATAATCACTTCTAGAAGATAAGATTTAGATACAAATTGCTTACGAGTACCTTTAGAATACATGTTCTTTGCAGTTCACCAAAGAAAATTTAAAGTAAGTTTCTATTGAGCTTTTTTTCCAAAACAAGTTTAATTTGAAACTGTAACTTAAAATTTAACAAATTTTTTGTTCAATGGACCTTATGAACACTTAAAGCAACCTATTAAGTGAGCTCATTTGAGTTAAGGCCAACTCTAGTGTCGGAGTTTGTGACTTTGGAGTTTAAAACTTGAGACCTCTGTCACGGTTTAACGACAACCCACCCATTAAAATAGATTTTTCATCAACAATTTTTATTCAGGTAACAAACAAGCACCCTGTATATAGAACAGGTTGATCTGACACCGCGACATCGGCACACGTCGTATTGTCGCGCTGTATTGTCCGGTTCACACTTGGCCGCCCGCGCCGCTTCCGTGCCCACTATTGTTGGTCTACATGTAATTATAGATCTCTAACACTATCTATAGCTAGATAGCTTCTGTTTAAAATGTCATTCTGGATTTTTACGATGTTTAGCGGGACAAGAATGCTATGAAAAGAACTAGACAATTAGACAAGAATTTTGTGGCCCATTCATATTGCGGACCATTTTATGAGCACTTCTGTACTTCGAAGAGCTAACCATGCTGCATGGTTAGCTTTCACAGTGCATGGTCCATGCACTGTAAATTTTTGCGAAATTTTATACATATGTGTGCAAAGAGCAAACTTGTAGTTGTAAGACAAAATATATTTGTATAGTAAGAAGCTTGCTTAGTTTGGGTCCGATGGAGAGCCAAAAAGTACACAAATGAGTTACATTACACACACACCCACATAATTTTACTTAAAGCTGTTTAAAAACCTTTCAAAGTATAACGAAATCTCCATAGAAAATTTCAAAAAAATTCAAAAATTACTTCCATTTCACAGATAAGGGCAAAACAGGCCCTTGAGCGCCAAAAAAATCTTCGTCAATCTCTTGATTAGCTGCTTTTTATTTTCGGGGGCGACATTAAACACAGATTAATCGCCCTAAGATCCCATAGGATGCACTGGGGGGAGGGGGGGCTACTTAGAATTAATGACAGCTTAAAAAATTCGCCCTCAGGGCATCGATGCGTTCGAGTGCCAGTTTTGGAAGACCTCCTCATTTGGTTGAGGCAATTTTTTTTATTAACGTAAAATTATACTAGTAAGTTATTTGGTCCAATGGAAACAATAATATGTTTTAAAAACTTAGAAAAACTAACTGCAGTTTTGGACGCAGTTCAACAATTACAAGGGTGAGATGAGATATTTCAAGTTTTACGGGAAATGTACCCAATACTTAAGAATACAATTTGTATGGAAACACCACAAAAGTAAACCGTTTCAAGTAACAAAATGATTTTCAAATCGCTCCACAATTGCCGGAAAAATCGGTGAACATACCCAAAGAATATACATACAGCCTCCATTTTGTAAAGTCGGTGTACGTCAAGATCACACTAAACTGGTCGATGCTCAAACTAAAATTAGCCAAAGTGAATCCAGTACTGAATCTTCCAAAAGACAGTCCCAAGCGTCAACCACAACTTTTAGTAATTGAACCCTAAAATATCGTGTGTTTCTGATGAATTTCCATATGAATTAATAGGGAAAATTGCTTCTGATAGTTCATTTCATCCTTGATATTTCGTATTGACATTGTCGATGCTGCTAAGGCCGATTAAGTTGAGAGTATGGCTAAGATGCTGAGGAAACCTATCCCAAAACAATGTCCCGGTAAGGTGGCGTCTTGACGCTATACAGGGTGTAAAGACAACTACCGAAAACTGAGGGGTTGCAATCAGACCATGATTCTAAACATATTTAGCGAAAAAAAAAACGCGATTTTTTTTTTGACTTAGCTTTGTCAGTTTATTTTATATTCGGTTATTTACTACTATTACAACATAATAAGATCATACCTACCTAATAAGTTCATTTGTAAAAGAAAGAAACAGTTAAAGCTCAAAATTCAGCAATCTACGTCAAACAACGCACCCAGAACATACGAAAACAGCACTCGTCAAACGCTGTTTTCTCCGGATATAATGATTTTTTCGGAAAATCCCTTTGGATTTGGTTGTGTGTTGGGATGCTGTACCTACCCCTTTCGGCTTCGGTACACGTCTTTTTACACCCTGTATAAATGATTTAGAGATGGTACATACGAGGCGTTTAATTCAATTCAATTTATTTATTTCAGCATAATACTCGTACATACATAATGATACACAAGTACAGCCATAGATACAATTAAAAACATCATAAATTAATATTACATAAAACTACCGGAGCGCATGGCACTATGTGTGCGCGTCCAGTGCTTCATGAAAGCGCAGTCCGTGTCCAGCCTTCCAGCTATAAGTTTCAGATAGCTACTGGTACCGCCCCTGACGCGGCGCATCAGGGATGCTGTTCTGTTGCGGATGATAGCGTAAAAGTCATCGACGCGGGACTCTGCACTGCGGGTTTAAGCACGTTGTAAGATTTTTGTTACTAGAAGCGCGCGTTTCGTGTATAGAATATGTATCGGACCACATAGTTTTTAAAACGCGCGTTAACAAAGCGCGCGCTTCAAATTCCTTATGTGAGTACTAGGGGTTAAGATGTAGCCTAATTCTATCACCATAATGCTTGTATTCATAATAAACTCTTCATCTGTTTATTTTTCAAAAGAATATAAAAGATTTCAAACTCACTCCCTCAGCCCCAATTTCCAAAAGAAATCTGCAAATTATTTTCCATCACATTTTTGATCGCCATCAGGACAAACGATTTTATTAAAATTAAGCAAAGTGCCGCACGCTACATTAGCATTAAATCCTGAAGCGAAAAAGGAATAAATCGAGCATGAAGACGGACATAAAAATTAACAAAAAACAATAGAATTTACATAGGAAACATCTGCGAAGCGAAATGACTGGCGTGAACACTACCATTGTTCCGTGTATTGGAAATGTCGAATTGAACTCGACAATACAAGACAGCATTCGTTTTGAGTGCAAAGTCTAATTGCAAAAATGTGGCATCACAGTCAGGAGACTTTAGCCGAGTATTTAGAATTTTGGATTTTAACTTTCTAAATTTGTGAATAACTTTCATATTAAAGGGTAGATATCCCACCAAAATACTACAAGTCCATCTTTCATTGTAAAAAAAATATGAGATCTCTTCTAGTAGAATCAAGCTCTCTAATCAAGTAGTAGCTCTGGTTTCAGAATCAGTGTAAGTATAAGTCATTTTTTGTCAACCTACTGAGTTGTGCTGTGTCCCACTGCTGGGCAAAGGTCTCCTCCAAAATTTGCCACACGTCCCTATCTCTTGCGATCTCCCATTCTCTCTCGAACCCATCGAGATCGTCCCGCCAACTTCTTCTCGGCCGGCCTCGTCTTTGCCTTCCGTTCTCGGGCACATATGTATAATGTATAAAAGTAACAGTCTATTTTAATTTACTTTTCTTCTTTAATGATGACAGAGACTTAGGCCGGCCTATAAACTTTCTCACCAGTCAATGATGGCCATTATTCTTAGAACTTTTACTATTTTTCTTTTGTTTCATTCGACACCGAATACCTTAGTAGGGGACTCTGTCTAGGGAAGCCAACCACATTGATTCCTCTCTCACACTCCCTGGGGACAAGTAAAAAGCGATAAACATTAAAAATAAAATGGCGGAGCCCCGAAATAACTATTCATTCATTAGAGAAATGTTCTAAGCGTCATTAGGCTTTTTTAAATACTATTTTATTCATATTAGTTTTTGTAAAGATCGTACAAGATCACAAATGCTACGATGCAATGAAAAACAGGATCAAGACTGCATCCACAAAGCGTGGTAGCCTTTAACTTTAGAGCCGCTAACCCCCGTTTTCTATATTCAACGGACAGTCGTAGGTAAGGGCTACGACTCGTTTCTACATACAAAAGTTTGACAGCTAGAAACCGGCGGTAAGTTAGCTGTCAAACTTTGTATGTGGAAACGAGTCGTAACTCTTACCTACGAATGTCCGTTAAATATAGAAACCGGGCATAAGAGGATGGTCAGAGGTAATGTGGGCTTTTTTATATCGATGACAATATAACTGTTATGCATTTATGAAATCCTATTGTAAGAGCATATATTTAGCTCAAATTATTGTGAATAACACTCCTTGAAATGCTATAAATTTTAAAGATCTGAGAGATTTTCGAAACCATGCCAAAAGTGCCCAAACCACTCAGTGGTCCAGAGCCTAGTGATTCAGACTTCATTGGGGTTGGAATCGGTCAACTATTCAACAGACCGCAACCAATCACAGTGCAGGAATTGATACAAAACTGACGTTTCAATTTCTTTAATCACAAAACTTATAGTGTATTTAAAATTAGAGGAATTATAAATAAATAAATAATGCTGGACTTTTCACATAGCATCATCTAGCCCCAAAGTAAGCAGAGCTTGTGTTATGGGTACTAAGATGACTGATATACTACTTATATACTTTTTGTTTGTAAATACATACATATTATACATAGAAACACCCAGACCCGAGACAAATATTTGTAGATCATACAAACATTGGTCCCGCCGCGGGGATCGCACCCGCAACCTTTTGCGTCGCAGGCGGGCCTTCGCCCACTGTGCTACAGAGGTCGTCAATTATGTACTAATTGCAAAGAGAAAATATAATTATGTTGATTAAAGTGAGTGTATGTAACCAGATAGGTACGCTTTATAGAGAGGTGCCATGAGTTCCGGACAAGAACTGTTTTCCGATCCTCAGTGCCCGCTCCCGAATATAAAAAAAGTTTCTTGCACTTTGATTGGTTGCGGTCCTATTCCGAACCGAATGCATTCCGCTGAAGTCTATATCGCTAAACAGGAGGTATCTAGACATTGTATTAAATAATTTCATAATATACTTAGTAATCAGTAACTAAATTAAAACTCCGTCACCAGAGTTGGCCACTGACTCATACAAACTTACTTTTACCACTCGCAATCGTAAACATGTTTTGTTATTACCAAACACGCGTCTACATCGATAGGATGCTCTTCTTAAGGTGTGGTGACATGCGATAGCACGCAATAATACAATGTATGTTGAGTTAAAGATACTAGATATGTCATGTCTATTCTAACTTGAGATAGTTTACGTTATTCGATAACTAGAGCTTCTAGAAAATTAATTTTTTGAATTGAAAACTTCTTTAGGCACGTTGAAAAGGTCACGTGCGACTCACGTGACTGCTCACCGACACCGGGTTTTTCTGCCAGCACTCTTGGAGTGCCACTGTTTTTTTTTGGTGACATTTTGGAGAAGGACCAGGTCAAAGTACCCTAAACCGACGAGCATGTACGAAGAATGTAATGAGATTGAATGAGGCTAAAGTTGTGGGTCAGGATCGTAGCGACTGGAGATCCGTGGTCTCTGCCTACCTCTTTGGGAAAGAGGCGTGATTTTATGTATGTATGTACGACAAATCACACTCTTGGGATCTCGCTATGTTTTGTGTCACATTGCAACCTAATAATTATAAGCTCCAGGAATTGAACCCACAACCATCACTCTAAGGATAGTAAGTTTTTCGGGGTCAGTGGCCAACTCTGATGATGAAGTTTTTTAGGCTGCTTTAGAATTTTTACTAACTAATTAACTCTCTATTTACTAAAAAAAACAGTGGCACGCCTTAAAGATTCTAAGCTTCAAAAATAAAACAAAAAGTTTATTTACCTCTGTGAGATAAGATTCAACCGCATGCCGCATCATAAGCGAAGCCATGACCCGTTGACCACCGTCACGTTTGGTTACGTTACAGTCGCGAACTAAATGTTTTTTCCCCATCTAGAAAATGCCGAACGCGCCTACAGAAGTTTTCACTTCAATAAGTCATACCTCTTCCAGACTCCTACGTCTGTGTTCATCCCAATACGCGTAATAACTACCGCATGCTACATAAACTCTACTCAACTTCTTATCCAGGCGATTCTCCCTCAATCTTCCTTAAATACAACGTCGATAGAGCTCAGTTTTGTGCGACAATGAGGGTAGTAATTTCTAATAAGATAATAAGGCTCTTTCCAATAGTGGGTGCGAGCTAATGACGTGGAGATATGAGGATGAATGTATGGGGGATGTTTTTGCTTCGATGGTCTGTTATGGACGCTTGCGGTTTGTCTATTTCTTATCGAGTCTGAATCGAATTAAGAAAAATATACTTACTAGCTGTTTGTACTTCAAATCTCATTCAACTCATATAATAGAAAGTTTGTGAGTTTGTTTAGATGTTTGTGTATCAATCACGCCTAAACCAGTGAACCGATTTGGATGAAACTTGGTATAGGCATAGATAGTGACCTGAAATAGCATATAGGCTATTCAAAATGTTGGTACCACGCAGGTGAAGCCGCGCGCAGAAGCTAGTACACTATAAGACGGAGTTGGTTGCAATGAGCTTGCGACCTATCACTTAATGAGCTTCTGAAAAATGTGAAATAGGAAATGTATTGCTCCGGAACTCTTTAGAGTTCCGGAGCAATACATTTTTCAGATTTTTCAGCGATTTTTGATAAAGTGTTTGGTGACCAGAGCATTCGACTTTTAGTCTATGCGACTGTCGAATGCTCTGCATACGCGTAAAATATTCAAGATTTTGCGAAAATATCTAAGTACTGATTGCAAACTCATTTGCACCAACTTTCATGACTACTACCTAATTAGTTTCATTTTTTTTTAGTTAACAGAAGAACTAGATCCATTTCGTTATTCTTACAAAAGTGCGTCATGTTATGTGTACGCGGACATCGAACTCCAAACCAATAGTCAACACAAACAGACAAAGAGCATCAATACTTACGAGGTCTCTTATTAGCTTCTCTCAGCCACAGTGTAAAGTTGAGCAGTAGGTGAAATACAATTTTGATCCAATTATACAATTTTATTGAAAAGTAATTTCGTTATTTTAGAGCTTATCAAAACTGAAAACAGGATTTAACTGAAAAAATAGTTTTAAAACGTCGATCCTCAAATCAGAAAGACATAGTAATGGATCTTCTGAAAATAAGTTTTCATGTTTTGGAAGAATTAATTCACCTGGATATTCATCATCATCAAAAAGAGCTCAGCTCTTGTCGGTGCAATGATGCAACTTCCTCCACCTCTCCCTTTCCAATGCGGATTCCTTTACTTCTTTATACGACATGACAGCGATCTTCTCCTTTATCTGACTCATGAAATTGATTCTAGGCCTGCCTCTTCCTCGTCTTCCTTCCACTTTTCCTTCTATGGTGTTCTTAATAAAGCTGTCAATTCGTATATGATGACCAATCATTTTTTGAACGGTGTTCATCAAAACCCTTTCTCCTCAATTCTTCTCAGCACTTCCTCGTTGGCAACCTTCTCCATCCAGCTAATATAATTGGGAAAAAAATATTTTGTAAAATTTTAACTGATATATCAAAAAACTTACTTTCCATTATGTGACACAAAGTGTGACACAACAACTCAGTTAAAATAATTCGTTTCTTTCCCTACTGTTCTTACTCTATACAACCATTTACCCCAAAACGGGGGCAAAACCAACGAAAACTCGTATTAATTTATGTTAGCGCAAGACAGTAATGACGGCCACGTCGATTATGGTGTGTTATTGGAAAATATTGCACGGAGCCCCATTATAGGAACCCTTGGGATTTCTTCAGACTCGGTATTGGCTGTAATGGTTCTGGTGAAATTATCTGATTTATAACGCTATTATCGATTAGAGATAAACTTTTATATAGACTTTTCCTTAGTATTTCATAGTGTTTATCTGTAGTTGGTTAGATCAGGTAAAATTTTCTTAAACAGGAATAAGAACAGAAACAGAGTTACTGTAACTTAAGAAATGAAAAGTCTTATCAAAATTTTGGATTCCGACGATATGATCCCGTCGGAATCCAAAATTTTGATAAGACTTTTAATTTCATAATAAAATACCAAGTGTGGATTAGCACTATAAAATTACAAAAAGTAAAGTGCGGTAGATCTAATGTCAAAAAATGTCCGTGGTACCAACATAACATTTTGGGCACGCTTCCGACTGGCAGTGACCTGGATCAGTTGAGCTATCTATAGATCGTTTTTACGACGATCCTTAGATAGCTTGACTGATTCTATTGTATTTTGTAATTTTATGTACATATTGTGGTAGTTTAGTTTCTGTAAATAAATTACCAACATAATAATAAAAATTATTTATTATTATGTTGGTACAATTACATTATAAAAAAACCATTTTGAATAGCCTGTCAAATCAACGCCTATTCCAAGTTTCATCGAAATCGATTCACTGGTTTAGGCGTGATTGAAACACAAACATACAAACATCTAATCAAACTCATAAACTTTCAGCTTTATTATAATTATTATGAGTGGGATTATAAGCCCGTGATGTCCCACTGGAGGGCAAATTTTAGTTAAAAATAAATAAATATTATGCATATTTAAAGTCCAAAATAAATAGGATCAGGATGCGAAGACCAAGAATTAAGAACCCAAACAGGGTCACGACTGTATCTCCAAGGCGCGGTAGACATTATTTCAGATCTTTTATATTCCAGAGGGAAAAAGTAAAGTAAGTTCGTATGAGTCAGTGGCCAACTCTGGTGACCGAGTTTTTAGGCCGCCTTAAGGCCTCCGTCATGGCTTAACGACTTAAATAGCCGGGACCGACAATTTAACGTGCCCTCCGAAGCACGGAAGCGCTCAGATGAAAATGCCACTGGCGGTCACCCATCCACTTACAGACCGTTTCGAACGTTGCTTAACTTCGACGATCTCTCAAGAACGACTAAGCAAGCACGACCACGAGCACTTCAGAGGGAAAGAAAATAAGTAATAAGAAATTAATTAAGAACCCACACTTTCATGTTTCACTTTATTTTAAAATCTAAAAAGTGTATTGTATACTTCTAATTACAGACTGCACAACAAGTTTTGAAAACATCTCATTACTAGCACAATTTATTCAACGTTTTTCAGCAAAAATACGCAAACACACAAACCTCTCACGTATTCAATTAAAAGCCACTATTCAAAGGATGCTACAGAGGATCCAGTTCGGATGCACGAGATCCGTTAATGTGTATAGGAGGATTAGTGTTTGGTTTTAGTGCAGGCTGTGTGCACATAGAAATGCTGAATAAACTAAATAAGGGGTGTGTTGGTCTCGTGGGTTACCTCCACTTGCAATTGGAAGGTCGTCGCAAATCCTAGTAACGTGACGTGTTGACTAAGTAAAATACCATTTCTCTCTCCACAATCGTTCCCGCACTACTGAGGATCGTGATTCCTTTTTATTTGGTCAACCAGTTGTCTCCATCGGTTGGGTTTAGTTCTTGGTGTAGTGCGGCACTGACAGACATATCCAATTCCTCCGCTATCTGGTCTGACCATCGTTTTGGACTTCTGCCTCTGGGTCTTTTGTCTTCAATTTTTCCAGTTACCATCAGGTGTTCCAAGTTGTTGGTTTCTCTGCATGCAACGTGGCCAAAGTACCATTACACCCTACCATTTACCACTTCCACGTAAAATACCATTTACACAATGCATTATAAGGCTTGTTTTGCTAAGCCAATGCCAATTCTGAGCGACTGTTACTGTAAATAAGTCTTAGTACCGATGATCGTTTAAACGTAAAAAAATGCAGTGCGATATTAGTATCGTTTGAAATTATTTCATGTGAGTAAATGTAGGTATGTATGTTCGTACGAGTTAGTAGCAAACTCTGGTGACAGAGTTTTTCATGGCCAAGGGAGGTAACTTTGAGTCGATTTCAGATTTTTCCTTAAAATCACACATATCTATCCGGGACTACCCCACTTCCCCGTTCAGTAGTTGAGGCGAAAGCTGACATTCAAAATATTAGTAGGTATGTATTAAATATCTCGTTGTACCCTCGCCCTAACTCCTAGTCCGAGTGTACGTACATTTTTCGTCTGAGGCTTATGGCTTTTAGATTATTCTCTTCGCAATGCATCCTAAATATAAATATTTTACCCGCTCCGTACTAATGAATTAGTATGTTTTAGCTCTGTTTATTACTGTGTGCATTAGTTCGCTGCATTCATTCTGATTGGAGCGCAAAGTATGACTTGTTCAGCCTTTTAATAACGAGGTCTACGTTGCTACGGCTTTTTAGTGCTACGAAAGCGTAGCAATTTTTGGCTACAATTTAGTTATGATTTTTGTATGAGATCTAATTGCGATATGTTTGATTTGGTCATCAAGGAAGCGCTCGTGGTCGTGCTTGCTTAGTCGTTCTTGATCGTCGAAGTTAAGCAACGTTCATAACGGTCTGTAAGTGGTTGGGTGACCGCCAGTGGCATTTTCATCTGAGCGCTTCCGTGCTTCGGAGGGCACGTTAAATTGTCGGTCCCGGCTATTTAAGTCGTTAAGCCATGACGGAGGCCTTAAGGCGGCAGAGTTAGCCACTGACTCACTCATACGAACTTACTTTTTTTATCAAGGATTTTTTTAAAATTGAAGTTTCACTATTATCTGTCGGCAACTTAACAATAGAAAACTATAATTTGGCACAAAACACACCAAATATTCAAAAACAATATTTGTTATACTGTAGACTGAGACATATAAAATGTTCTATTATGTACCTATCTATGGCTATTTACTCGCACTGAATACATTTTTATTTCCATATTACCATTTATTTATATTTACAAAAATCTAAGACTCCAAAGAAAGCAGAACACAGAAAATAATCTTATTTATCGCCGGGGGATGTCCGGCGTAAATGGGATTCGATGAGTAGAAGAGCACTTAACGCTTTGATGTCCACCCCCGCCCCGTCTCCCCTTCGGTTGAGGCTGCGGTCTGGGTACAGAGACGAGCGGGTTTTGTATGTGAAAGTTTATCACTGTTAGGACAATCTAGGATTTTGGATAGTGCTTAGAATACGAAAAGTGGAAACGGAATCTATTAAGGCTATTTAAAGCTCATTTCTGTCGAAGTAAACCTCTAAAACTAAGACCCCTCGCAGACTGCAGAATTTTTTATCGCCCGATAGTTGAGACGGAACATACTTCGGCTTAGTTCTCCATACTCATTACGAACTGAAGTAGGTTCCGTCTCAACTATCGGCCGATAGAAAGTCTGCAGTCTGCGAGGAGGCAAATTCAGGTCATAATACCCACGCTCGCTGTTACGTCGTCAAAGTGAAGCAATGTTTATTATAAAAATAGAAAAAGTTTACTTTGTGCCACAAAAAGCTTACATTCAATTTAAAAACTAAGTACTTATACTATTTAGACACAAAATTGGCCACCACTCAGCATGTGCTGCAGCAACTTGAAGATGCTGCATCGCTGGTTTTTGAGCTGGCTATTGAGCGTTATCGTACTTCGGTGGCGTAGCTACGGGAGGGCTAGGCAGTGCAGTGCACCGGGGCTCCAAGCTCAAGGAACCCTGGGTACTTAATTAACTACAGTCAGCCCAGAAAATGACGAATCAAATCGTAAGATTTTCCAAAAATTTCAAAATACATTTACATTTTGCCACACCCTGCATATTTTGACTTGATAAAACTTATACTTTGGGGGTCAACCCGTCCGAGGGAAACCAGTCTAGCCAAGCTGGTCTAAGTTGGCTGTCATTCAGATGAGTCAATGTAGGTAACACTTGACTGCTCAAGTTCAAACAAGAGTAAACACTTAAAGTAATACCTTTCAGTTAAAGCCACAGTTTATTTTGCACCAGGGCCCTGGCTAGCTACGCCACTGCGGAGGGCACGTTATATTGTCGGTCATGCTATTTAGCAGTGAAACCATCGCGGACGCTTTTAAGCGATCTAAAAACTCCGTTACTAGAGTTAGCTACAAACTCATAAGAACTTAAATCTTTCCATCATTTTCTGATTCTGTTTCAATCGCCTATTTCTCCACCACGCTCACCCCACTAGTTGCGGTTGCCAGAAATATTCCTTTGATTATAAGTCGCCATTAGACTTATTTTTCCGCTAATATATGATTTAGATCCGGATTACCTCGTATATGGCTTGTGATTATTAGATTTAGAGGTATTAAGCAATTTCTCTGTACGTCTGGTTTTATAAGTTTTCTTTGAATATACGATATATTATACATTTTTACAATTATATTGCATTGGTAGCCCTTGTAAAAGTCCTAGCTGATGATTTTAGACGTAGTATCAAAACTAAGGCAAAGTACAAACAAAAAGACAAGAAGAAGACATAGTATTAAACAAAAAGTATATAAGTAGTATATCAGTTATCTGGTTCCCATAGTACAAGCTATGCTTAGTTTGGGGCTAGATGATGCTGTGTGAAAATGTCCAGCATATTATTGGGTATGGGTTAGGGGTTGTGCCTCAACTTTCAATCCGAAGGTCGAAGGTTCAAATCCCGGCCGTGCAATGGATTTAGTAAAAATTATATGCGCGTTAACACGAGTCCAGTGAAGGAAAACATCGTGAGGAAACCCCCAGCGTAGTCAGCTCCACGCATATATCGGAGAGGATGGTTTATGTGCTGGGCTAGCCATTTTAGAGAATGCTCCAGGCACTACAGCGTCTCATTAAGTGTAGGCAAAGGTTGCCTCCTGACGCTGCATAAATCATCTAATATAGATAAATGCCTAAGTTTTATCAAAACTAAGATCAAACAAACATATAGGCAAATTCAGTACAACATCCTGACACTTATATTGGACCTCATTCTATTTCAAAACATTATTCAGTTGATGATTTCTGTTTGAGACCTGAATTATTTATTTATTTCTATTAGGAAGACCATCGGCACATAAAAATACAATAGAAACTATTTATAGGTTACTACGAGGCCATTTAAAGGTCTCCACTTCTAGTGACATACTTGATAACAAAAAGACAACAATAAAGTTAACAACCTAGGAACTAAACACATACATCCAGATAGTCATATTCTAATCATCCACACACACAATTGAGAAGTTAAATTAATCAAAGGTAATACCGATCAAAGAATGTACTATTAAGTTTGTATTGCACATTATTATTATTAATGTATTGCACAGATCTTGTATGAAAATTTTGCTGTTTTATTATTGCAATAACTTTTTCGTTCATTGTTCTGATTTTCATCAGACTTCTTAGTACAGCATACCAGCCCCTAACTCGTTCACTCCAACACCCACCTAAAGAGCCCGTCCAAACTATTTCACCGCTTACTAAATTACCATAACATCAAAACTTGGATCCAATCAAACAAACAAACAGTACCCCAATCACGAAGCATTCCGATCGTCGGCATCGATGTAGTATTTAATTAAATTCGAATCAAATTATCTGCACGTCTTCGGTTCTCAGAGGAATTTATGGAGCTGATAATACAAATAATTTTTGTATTAAAACAATAGGAAAACCGACTTCAATGTTGGCCTAATTAGAAACCTACAAGCGTGTCCTCACCACGCTTTAAGTTTTGAGAAAAAAATTATCATTCGTTCTGAAATTAAAATATGGGAACATCTCCAGAAGCACTTACCTATTGCAATAGAAAGAATTAGGTATTTTGAATCGGTTCACAATTGACGGAGATATCTGTGAAAAAAAAAACAACATTCACAGAAAAATACAGCCGCTCATAAAACCACCTTTGAAGTCGGTAAAAAGCACGTTATGCCATTCATGTGAAGACGACTGCTTCCAAAAGTTTCAGAATCCAAGACGTTGTATCAGCTCCTACTTCTCCAAGTAGTTCATTCAAACCAGTTCCCCTTCAATCAGCGTGTCAGAGGTGACACCTACCGAACCGTTTTGCATGTTCGATCCCAATAGACCCCACGGAACCCTTAATTTGTTCGTGCTGAATTTCATATCGGCTTCCTTCCAATTAGAGGGATGGATTTGATTAGACTTCTATCGATTTGGCTTGAAAAGATGATTGCGTATTTTCAGCAACATGACAGTTTCGGAAGAGTGAACCTTGTCCCTTGTCCGATTTTGGCAAATTCGTTCATGAGCATCTTCATGCCCTTATTCTCCTTTATGTGGGGTTGGCACACCAGCCTAGTAATTCAGACTTCATTCGGGTCGGAATCGATCAGCTGTTGAACCGACCGCAACCAATCACAGTGCAGGAATTGATACAAAACTGACGTTTCTTGCACTTTGATTGGCTGCGGTCCGAACCGAATGCATTCCGCTAAAGTCTGAATCGCTACCCAGGTTTTCGTCTTTCTTTCTGCTCTATGAGACGGATTTATTGAGATAAATAAAATATTTTTTGGGTCTGAGTGTTGTGGAACCATCATGGTTATCGTACCCTAGAGATTCCTAGAATGGGCTTGGCACGTTTAGGTTTAAGACTAGTATAATTGTTTCTAACTATCGGATGTTATTTATTGATGTGACTTTCTTCTGTATCTGTGAATTCGAAAGTTGAGGTGTGAAATTCTTGTGAAATTTCAAATAACTTTGAAATTTTCTCTACTACATTAATCTAGATTTCCGTCTGTAATTCAAGTTTCCAACAAATACGACAAAGCTTCAAGATGTTTCGAGAAAACGGTCGCCTCACATTTGAACCTGTCTGTTACTATGACCATCCTTTTCGGCAGTACCAAGGGTACCTACAAATAATAAATCTATGCTCTTTAGAGTAGACTATAGAGTGACATATGAGTTTAGGTAAAACCTGGATACATTAGGATATAAGTAGAAATTTTTGAAGTAAAAACTTCTTTAGGCGCGTTTGGCAGTCTTGAGATGAGAAAAAAATCTTGGATTCGCCTCGAAAAGGTCCCGTACGAGTCTCGTGACTGCTCACCGACACCGGGTTATTTGTCAAGTTAGAGCCGTTCAAGTTTTCACTTCTGCCGGCACTCGGTCACAGATTTTTTAGGTCTGTCGGTAAAACTCAAATGAAGCTCGGAACTCTTGCAAGCTATCAAATAGTGGTTGTTCGTAGGTTTTTGGGACTGTTCTCAGGTCATGTGATTGGACAATTGTACCTACTTGGAATTGTTGAATCACCAACAAAACTTTGCAAGACGGACATCTTTAAACGTCCTCAGTTTTTTGAAAACAGCCTAAACAACATAATATCAAGTCTGTACCTTCAAGTTCCCAAGTTATTATAAAGTCGTATGTGCAAGTCTTTGACGGCGTATTGAAAATGCGGAGGAATTAATTGAGCTTGGAGCATTTCAAAGAAATACTAAAGCTTTAGAAATCTGAACCTTATGCATTGTGGAATAGAGGTTGGAATTGAGGAGGGGCTTGGATGCACTTTTAAAAATGAGCTCTGAAAATTGGGACCGTTTGAATTGCAAAGGTTGACTCTTTTGCGCTTTATTGTGTACTTAAATAATCTTTTTGGAAGAAATTCGTAAATCACAGGTTGTTCATGTAGTACTGGATTATAATTTACTAGCTGTCCGCCGCGGTGTAACCCGCGATCCCTCGGGAAAAGTTCACTTCCCCGGGAAAAAATATAGCCTTTGTTCATCGGGGATAATGTAGGATTCTATTGGTGAAAGAATTTTTCAAATCGGTCCAGTAGTTTCGGAGCCTAGGTATTCATTTGAAACAAACAAATCTTTCCTCTTTATAATATTCGGTACGGTCACCCAGGACGGTCACCCATCCTTCTATTAAAGACACTACCTACCTGAATATGTATGTTACTTTTTTTTGAATAAACATCTATCTATCTATCTATCTATCTATTAATAGTAGATGCCTACCACTACAGTACGAGTGAACTCTATGGTAGCTTCATTGTAATACTAAGCACAAAACCAACACAAGCATGCCAGACAAATGTAAATATATCTTAAACAAACGTTTTACAAATTCGTCAGTAAAAGAAACAAGACCATGCAAACACAATTTAGTTCTGAATTTTACATAAGTATTCGATGTGGATAGATGTAGGACCGCATTAAGGAGGTAGCCTCAGGCTCTGCTACTTTTAAATGAAGAGGAAAATTTTAATTTCCTATCGCGTAGTTTAGAGATGAGAAAAGTACGGGAAAGTTATCGATAAAAGTATGACCGATTAGATTCTTGTGTTGAAATGATTTTTATGATTAAACCAGTGGATTCATTATTCTAAATTTTGAAACACTATTAGCCATAACCTATGCGATACTTGTGATCATCATCATCATCCGCAGCCCGACTTCACCCACTGCTGGGTATAGGCCTCCCTCTGCTTTTGCCATTCTTCCCGGTCATGTGCCAGCCTGATCCACTTACTTGTACCTTTTATAAATACATACATACACAAAGTCACGCCTCTTTCCCAAAGGGGTAGGCAGAGACCACGGATCTCCAGTCGCTACGAAAAATAAATAAATAAATAAAAATATTTTAGCTTCTGTGGCATTAACCGGACGGAGAAAATATAAGGACTATTAATTATTTTGTTGTATGCCTCTGCAAAATAAACAATAATCATTATTTTATCCATAAAACTATAAATGACATCCTCTAACGGAAATCTGCTTAAAAATTACGTCAACCAGTGAACATTTTGATAACTGCCTAAACTATTGGATGACGTCGACTCCACAAATTCTTCTGAACTCACAAATAGGTTAAAAATCATGAATGGAATCAACAACCAATCAATTTACCATCAATAAGCAATAATTGAATCACTCGAATATGGGACAAGTTTGTACAGTCGACGACAGATTTTTATGCCAGCATGATGTCATAGTCTCGCTCAATTCAGGACTTACTATGTTTCCTTTTCGTAAGTTCAGACAGCAATAAACAGCACATAATTTAAAAAAAAGTAATAAGGAACATACTTATATTTTGTTAATCAAATAGCTAAGCGTAACAGTTAGGTTTTGCGGTTATACCTGCGTAAATATCGCTGTAGGTTTTAGCTAGAAGCGCTCGTGGTCGTGCTTGCTTAGTCGTTCTTGATAGATCGTCGAAGTTAAGCAACGTTCGAAACGGTCTGTAAGTGGATGGGTCAGTGGCATTTTCATCTGAGCGCTTCCGTGCTTCGGAGGGCACGTTAAATTGTCGGTCCCGGCTATTTAAGTCGTTAAGCCATGACGGAGGCCTTTAGGCGGCCTAAAAACTCCGTCACCAGAGTTAGCCACTGACTCATACGAATTTACTTACTTACTTAGGTTTTAGCTTTTAATTTTTCATCCAATTGTGTTTGAACGTGATTTTACAGTTCCCATTTATATTGTAAATCCAAAAGGTTTCGGATGTTTTCGTTATATTTGTGGAACAAAACGGGCCAACTTTTGCCGATGACTGTAGCCACGGTGATGTCATACAATCACGTCGAACATTGGCACTGAATTGATTGAATTGTATTTGTGCACGCATCAATGTGCATTGCTCTCGGATAGTGTCATCGCTTTATTGGTTATTCACTCGGTCAATTAATCTACAAATAGTATTTTTATTGCTAGTTTATGGACTGAGATCACTGATGGTTTTACTTGTAGGCAGATCGATGATATATGAAACGATAGATAGTATTTATGACAAAACAAAAAAAACATTTTATTCAGCTAGAGTATGATGAGTATCAGGGGGGCTAGCCAAACACCATAATGGAAGTAGAAATAGACAGTGGAATAGACAGATAATGACTATTACTCACGTGCGGCGAATAACATTATTTAGCACGATTTGTATAGCACTGCATACATTTTATGCCAAATATCGCGGCAGGTGAGTTCCTGGCATTATCAAACGTCGAATTGACACCGCGAGGATAGATAGCTGCCACAGAATACCATATAGTAACAAAGCAACAATGAGGTCCACGATCTTTGCGATGTCAAAATAAAGTCAAAATTTTCTGTGTTGTTGTGTGAATTTGCAAATATTAATTATTAGCACTTATTTATATATCTTGACCTTATAGCCAACGCCAAGCATCCGTACCTAGAACAATCGGATCTAACAGTACCCGAATCAAAAATGAACTCGCAGCATTGCAAAATGAAATGTGCTTTCGATACTATTTCCGTGGTAAAATATAAAGATGAGACGCACAAGACCTCAACAATATAATTTAACGACCACTGCGCCTTCTCCTGCTTTCCACGCAAGTGTCTGCCACCCTCAGTCATCGATTGACACCAGAACCGGAGTAACTTTAAGAGCTCAATCACAGCATATAAATGGAACCTGCGCTTTCTGTAGGATGGAGCTAACCATAAGGATAATACATAACCCGTGGAGTGGATATTTACCTACTTTCTCCTGTGTGTTACAAATAAACTGTTTCATTGTACCTATTCAGTAATATATATTTTGTATTTGTAATTTTATTATGAGTAAGTATAAGTACCTATACAACTTTATAGGGCAGGCATAGTCTAGCGTATGAACAGTATGAAGGAATATCAGTGGATTATATTTTTGTTTCAATAGATAGAGTGATTGCTGTAGAAATAGGAGCATTGCATAATATCAACGAGTATTTTTTTAGAGTAACTTTGAATGGTAGAGTAAGATACAGTGCGTTCAGGGAAGTGTGGAGTGAAAGAAGGTATTAGGTGCTTAATAGCAGTGATGAGGATTGAGAAAGGCAAATTAAGATGGTTTGATCATGCAGATCATGCAGAGGTGACGAATGAAAGTGGTTTGACCAAACAGGGTATACGTATGAGGTGAATATGTGTGGAAAGGATGCTAAGGGAAGGATAGGTGAATGTAGTTACTCTAAAGTCTTGGCGAGCTTGTATGAAAAATGTAATGAGGAACAAGGCGAGAAATGTGCGTAAGAATTGAAGAAAGTATAAATAAGTGTTGTCTGTCTACCCTTATAGGAAACTCATGTGTGTACCTATTACTTAGGTAATCTTTGTTTCAAGTTTTAAGCGATAGCTTTAAGTTACTTCATTGAAATAAGTTGATTATTTCAAAAATATGAAAATCCAATTATGAGCACAGCAACGCTCTTTATGTAGAAATTACGGATAAAAAATACAACTCTTGGTGGCAAGACGTCAATTTGAAGTAAGCTGAAGAAGCCATTTTGTTTCTACTGGCGACTGGCGATTACAACTGGGTTTCTGCGACCGCCTAGTCATCGACCAAAAATGTAAACAAAGTATCTATCGCGCATGTCAATGCTACCAATTTTTCCATTTCATTCATTATGACGCGTTATTTTCATACATACTCTTTGTAATCTATGGCATAATCAAGTGCAAACTGAGTGCAAAGTCGCCAAATCAGCAGTAGAATGGAATCGAATCAATGTCATCTTGGCTAGCACCCCAGGTATTTCGAGTCAAATCAAACAGTAGGGGAATCTGGGAATTCTTGATCACTTGGAAGACTTGATCTGAACACCCCTTTCTGTCAGTCACAGTAACATTTTTATGTTTTAAGAATAATGTCTGTGAGTGTTGGTATAAGTAATTTTTTTGAGCTGTCAGAAATAGTAAATGAATTTTATCGACATCGATGTACCCGTTGTCCCATCACTACGTCGAAGCTCCGTCGTTAAAAATATTGCTGTTTGAACGAGGAGTTCGCTTAGCGTTTTAATAAATTTGGAAAATTAAAGATTCATATCGTTTCGCTTCACTAGTTGATACGCCCGACACGAAGATAACGTCTGGGCGTCTGGTGCACAAATCTAAAATTATAGAAGGAATTCGAGTTTCCTTTCGAAAATATGATTGCTTTATCTAAAATTTTAAATGAAGTACAGGATAAACATATAGAAAACATAATGCCCATGACCACACCTGCTGTTAAATAAGTTCGCATGAGAAGGTGGCCAACTCTCGTGCGTGACGGAGTTTTTAGGCCGTCTTTAAGTCCTTCGTCATGGCTTATCGACTGTAACAATGAAAATATGTGTTCATTTTACACGATGGATTCCCGTATATTCTGTAAAGTGACCTCGAAAAATTATGAAAAAGAACCAGAGTAATCTTAATGATTTTGACTTTAAAATCGAGGAAGTATTATAGGCAAACGAGTTTTTGAGTGGAGATCGCGACTCGGCAAACGTAGTGTAGGACGCCCTCCAGGTGGAGTGACGATCTGCGAAAGGCTGCTGGCAGAAGCTGGATGCGTCGAGCTGAGGACAGGGCGCAATGGTACTCGTTAGGGAGGCCTATGTCCAGCAGTTGACTGCTAGACATAGGCTGATGATGATGACTGTTTTAGCTCAATCATGAAAAACTTACTTGGAAAAACTGAATGACATAAAAAAACAGAGATTAGCAACATTTTTCGCTAATCAAAATTGATAGAAGTATCGCCCCTAAAGTCTATAATGAAGAATCGATACAAACAACTTGAGGGTTTAAAAATCCCCAGCAATCGAATCCACTTGATTGTCCCAGTTCATTTTATATTTATTTTTAATTAGGAAAAAAGCAACAGACTAAGATGGCTCTAATTATTTTCGGGCTTATCTTACGAATGATTTATTCAAGGCTTGCTTTTTTACGGGATCGGGACTTTTTCTCGTCCAATTTATGGACAGATAGCCAGGGGTGGGTAGCGGTTGATTAATTAATTAATAAATCATTCGTTTGATAATATTCTTTGGTATCTGAGAGGCATCAAACCCTGAATTTTTGTTCCATTTCTTTGCAGATTTTATTTAATTTTGAAAACTGATGAAAAAAGATGAGTAATTATTTTTAACATGGTTCTGTCTATGCAATCATTGCTCTCAAACGTATAAACTAAATGTACTTAGGATGATCCGAGGTTTATTCCTAAATTTCATGTTGTTTTCTCTTCTCTCCATTTATATCTAGGCAATAACTAGAACTAACCATAAGTCAATGTTTATCTTGTTTTTGTCATGTCATCATTTATTTCGAACTATTGACAAAAGGATTACAAAGTGTAGGTACCTATCTCAAAGAGGCTCCTATCTTGTACTCAGGCATTAGTGTTCTTTCTACCATTTTCTACCAAAGCAGTAGAAATCTACATGACGTAAAGAGTGAGTTACTAAATGAACTTTAAAAAGTTAAAAGAATGTTACTATGTAATAGGATATCGAACAAATAGTCAGGGGTGACAAACGTGCGGCCCGATTGGCGTGCCGTAATTAAAACGACAAAACAAAATAACCGTTGACTTCAGTTGCAGTCAAAATTCACACTATTCCAATGCGAGAATTAATTAAATACTGCATGGATGTACGCGTTTTTGTAACTACTGGAAATGACATATTCAAAGTAAATTCACCAATTTATAATAACGTTTTCAAAACCAAAAGAAAACCGAATTCAATGTTTGACTCTGGTCGGCAATTACAGGTGAAAAGAACCATTCTCTCAAAAATACAATTTATATGGGACCACTTTCGCGAGTAGATTCCTTCAAAAAAAAATATTTGAAAATTGGTCTGACAGTAGGTATTTAGTATTGCCACAAAAATCTCATCTTATCCTACAACTAAACCATTATGTAGCCGTTATAAGTATTGCCAATCAAAACCTCTAGGCGCATTGTTTTGCATTTTACCTTGCTAAATCACTAGCATCATAAGACGAATACACTAAACCAACATTTATGTAGATAGGTATTTCTACGTTTTAGTTAGTTTATTAAATTATTATTTTAACTAAACACCTAAAACACCTAAACACTAAACACCTGCTTTCAAAACCCATGTTCACTGACGCATCCAGAGAAGCTAAACCAAGGGTCGCGCCACGGTAGACAGTGCGGGCCATAAATTGAGCGGCGCTGTCAATTGCACGCGCCCGCCAATAGTTGCGGTCGCGGCCCAACTGTTGGCGACCCGTTCCGAAGCGGAAATATTTATTTTTGAATTGTTTTTATTTGTACTTCTGTAATTTTGTGGTGATGCGATAAATTATTTCAATTGGGACATTACGATTTGGCATTTAAATTCCTGACATAATTATCTCGAGCTTTTGTTTTATACTTACTCTAAATTTTGAGAAAACACCTACAATAAAATAAAAATTGTATTGAATACACCTACTTTTCATTTAATTATAATAGTTTAGTTACTAAGACAAACAATCGACAAACCCTTAACAAGATAACTAGATATAGCTAAGAGCGTATAAAAAACTGTTCAACACACCTATCAATGTGACGTCACTTCTGACCTTGGCTTGTCGACGCTTCACAGCTAATGTATTCTTATTTCGCCATGATTCCCATAGCCTCGGTGGCGCAGTAGGCAGCGCGTAAGTCTCATAATCTTAAGGTCGTGAGTTCGATCCTCACCCGGGGCATATCTTTTGCCAATTTTTGTAACTTTTTGAGTCATGAGAGATAGAAACTCAAAATATTTGACAACATTTGAAACAAGTTTTATTGCGATAAAATAATACATGTGGTCGGATGTGTTCGACTCAGACTTCAAATACGATACCTAATATACTTTCCTAATAAAAGACATTGGATATTTTTGGATTGCGGAGTTCGATGTAAATTATTTATAATAAAAAAAAAGTCATGGGACAGTTTAGGCTAGTTAAAAAAAAAAAAAAGATGAAACGTCCTAAATCTGCTGCAATCTTTTTATTGATCTTTAGTATTGTAGCAAAATGGAAAACTTTTCTGTGCCTACCCCTACGAGAAAGGGGCTTATAGTTTGTCTTAATAACAGTACAGTAAATGAGAATGAGACTCAAACTAGCTATGAAAATCACTGTAACTGACGACCTCTGTAGCGCAGTGGGCGTAGGCTCGCCTGCGACGCAAAAGGTTGCGGGTTCGATCCCCGCGGTGGGACCAATGTTTATATGATCTACAAATATTTGTCTCGGGTCTGGGAGTTTCTATGTATATTATGTATTTATAAACAAAAATTATATAAGTAGTAAATCAGTCACGTAGTACCCATAACACGTAGCTCTGCTTACTTTGGGGCTAGATGATGCTGTGTGAAAAGTCCAGCATTATTTATTATTTATATTTAGTGTATGAAAGCTACAAATTATTTTGTTGAAAAGACCTTGAACAGCTCCCGGATTCCCATACTGTTCTATTAAACCAATCGAATTATTGCAGAATCAATTGAAATGAGTCACG
Source organism: Epirrhoe alternata (assembly GCA_963565295.1). Lineage (NCBI taxonomy): Eukaryota > Metazoa > Arthropoda > Insecta > Lepidoptera > Geometridae > Epirrhoe > Epirrhoe alternata. The sequence goes on along the minus strand of OY751396.1, from coordinate 9,357,382 downwards.
ACTCACGATGGAGCTATTGCCTAAATTGATGTGAGAATGTCGATGTGGTCTAAATTCCTAGGAAACTAAAAATAGCTTTCGATTTAGACTAATAAAACTACTAGTCAGTAGGCTGCTGGTAGTCAGCTGTATTTTATGTGAAAGTATACAATATCTATGAAAATTTTACCAAACGTTTCAAATTCGCAATTTTCGGATTAAAATCTGGAAAGCAAAGTCGAAAATAGGACCACCTGGAATCTTCTAAAGGACTATACCATATTTGAAGATCTAGATGACTATAGGTCGCGTCATGTGAAAATAACGCTAGAAGAAAGTGGAGGGGCGTGGAGTACCATACTAAAGCTATGCGCAAACACACCCCTTCCTCTTTCTTCCGTCAACAAACAGGGTTTTGGGGGCTAGATGTGCCAGTCGAGAGACGAACTTGTCTCTCACTCTCTACATTGGATTGGATCACATTAGCTTACAATTGAGCACAGTGGAAGAAAGGAAGGGAGGCCTTTGTCATGTGTGACACCACGGGCTCTTCACAACAACATCATCATTGGCCTGCCCTTATCCCGCTCATGCGGGGTCGGCACAACATGTTCTCTTTCTCCACTCTCCTCTATCACTCGTCATCTCCATATCCACTCCTTTCTTACCCATATCTTCTTTCACACAATCCATCCATCTTTTCTTAGGTCTACCTCTACTCACATATCCATCCACATTCATTTCCATCACCCTTTTAGTTAAATGAGTTTCATCCCTCCGCATAACGTGCCCATACCACGCTAACCTATTGCTCCTCAACTTTTCAGTCACTGGCGCTACTTTCAGACTTCCCCTAATATATTCATTCCTCACCTTATCCATTCGCGTCACTCCGCACATCCATCTCAACATTCGCATCTCTGTCGCATGCACTCTTCTTTCATCCGTCGCTTTCGTGGCCCAGCACTCAGATCCATACAGCACGACAGGTCTAATGACCGTCTTGTAAATTTTCCCCTTAAGTTTAAGGGGCATACAAGGGTCACATGTTGTTCCTGAGACCTGTCGCCACTTCATCCATCCCGCATTCATTCTATTTTTTACGTCTCGGTCAATTCCGCCGTCATCTTGTATCAATGATCCGAGGTATCGAAAGTCGGACAACATCAACATCCTTAATCATTTTTTATCCTTTATAACATTCCATTTGGCCAGCTCTCAACAAAACTATTAGATGCCAGCCAACATTTAAGACGTCTAAGGCGCCAGATGAATCGCAGCTTCCGCCAATGAAATATGTGCCACCGTTTGACCCCCGCCAATCGAAGATATTGAACAGCATCACCTCTATTTATAGACCAGCAACTGATCAGTTGGCTAATAATAGAAAATGCATCAGTGGCATGCGAGGACAGCGTGCTGCTCTCCTATTCACGCTGGAGTAGGTGACAGGAAAAGGTGGCGCGACTTAAAGAGATATAATTATTTAGAAAGAGATTACTTCTGTTTTGATTGGGGATCATGACCCTCAGCAATGAGGGTAACTGCTAGGAGGAGGAGGTAATGCATAGCAATTCATAGTTCATTCGGATGCGCAACGAAAAATATAATGAGAAAACCGGCATCTTGTTCAACCTAAAGAGTTCGAAAATATGCTGTCAAATGTACGAAAGAAGCCTCGTCGGAAGTCCCTAAAGTCCTTTCACTACACTTCAAAAGAACAAGGAACTCAACCGGAAGTTGACACAGGTTGATCCAACATCCGGAGGGGGACTGTATGAAAAGGCTCTGCTGTTTTCCCAGACCCCCTCCATTCCAGGCGACGCTGGAATGCCGCTGAGTCATTTGGTGGGTATATCGGGAGCTTCACTCCCGGGGAGGCCCACATATCCCTCATGCCCCCCAGCGGGCAGTTAACGGGCAGCGTAACGCATACCTAGCGATAAAAAAAGTTCCGTAAACTACTTTGGTGATTTTTTTTCTTGGATAACGTCTCTTTTCGAAGGGTTTCATTACTCCATTAGGGTTCTTCCACATTCAATCAATGCAAGAAAAATAAAAGCTTATAAAACGCCACTCACAGCATCAACAGGAGACCACAACCTAAGACTTTATTGATGGTGGGACGTCCCTCTTGATTCGCATCATTGTGTTACCTAGCCTATCTATAACCATTTAACTGGTTGCAGACCTGATTCTTGAGCTATGTAGCTCAATTTGACTCAATTTTAGTGACATGTGACCGTGATATACGTACAATAATGATGGAATCAGTACGGTCACTTTGAGTCAGTAAATTGATGGGAGTTGTGGCAAATCTGTTAGGCACTTCCGTGCTTGAGAGGACACTCTAAATTGTTGGTTCCGGCTAAAAGTGAAGCTAAACATATGCACCGGTATGCATAGGTGAAGTAACCTCATCACTCTTAACCATCCATTATCTCTTATCCATTGATTTTGTGATCAATTATAGGGCAGGTAAATTTTATAGAGAATTTACTAAAGGTACTAACCTACCTATCTACGCAACGGTGTTTCTTAGTAACTTCTACAAACCTCAATAAATTGAGTTTTTCATGACATGAAACCTTTTAATTAACGACTGTCTTATCTTTCAATATATTTCTTTCTCTTTTATTCATTATGCCGTAACTCTCGCTGAGATAGGGTGGTTTAATTTAAAATATCTAAAAAGTTATAGATTTATGGTTTGTCGTCCACTTTTAATTACAAGTTTCGTGTTTTGAGATTGGTAAAGTTTCGACTGTAAATATTGGGATGGTTTTAAGGAATTGGAAAGTAAGGAAATAATAAATAAGGTTCAAAGAACTCGATGTAAAGTACCCATTCTATAAATATATTTTCTTACGTTATGACAGAGATATTGGTGAACATTCAAGTCGAACAAAGAATCTAGGTACTTCTTTTTTGAATTCAGCAAAAAAAAGACAAAACATAGAACCTTTTTCTGTTTTGATGTCGGTTAAAAATCAATGAATTCTAAGTATTTGTAAATGAGAGGCAATGCATCGTCATGTTGAGTTCTAACTACCGGTTGTGCCGAATGGACTTGACTCTGACTGCCCATAAGACATCTTCAAATACCAAATTATAAAATGGTTTATGTACAAGTAAGTACTGAGTAATATCAAACGTTCATTGCGATACAAAAAAAAAACACCAATCTAACCATCTATGTTACTAACGATGAACTAAAACTATAGCTATCGATGATAGCCTTGGCGGCTCGATGCGCGTACGCATTGACCGACCATATAGTTTGAAAGCATTTCAATAGATGGCGCTGATTTTAAGTTTTTAATACCTCAAGTTTACCGTGCTAGGAATGTCGTATGAATTTCGTTTCGTTTCTGGCTGGACGATTCTCGGGGAATACCACAAAATGATGGTTAATAAGTAGGTAATACCCACAATGATTAAACAGTCATGTCATTGGTTACTTGATTGCTAACTAGACAATAAATTCTTGATAAGATTTCAGAATTATCTTTCGATAGATATCTTGGATCGATTGGAACCTACGATGGATTGAAAACTATTTAAAAGTCTTGCCTTGATTTTTGCGACAAAAGCATATTTTTGTCTTCGTTAATGCAAAAAAGTTCATGTTTTCGTTATTGCGAGACCATAATAATTTGCTTCTAGGTACTTAACTATTTAAAATGTCTAGGTATTAGTTGAACTGGTTGGTATAAATAAAACAAATGTTTGTTTATGTAAAATTATATAAAAACTAAATTAAAATGTATTTACAAATGCAAATTAAATAGGTATAGCATACGAAAAATTATACATACCTATTATAATATACAATATACTTACTTTAAATTACAAAGTACCTAGTAAGGTAGACAAAACAGTCATACTTACTTAGGTATATTTTATTTTACATAAGAAAAATACCGAAAGTGGTACCTATGTGACTACAATGATGGTAGATTATTTGTAACTCTACAATTTGTTTCGTTACAACATACCAATACCATGAACACAGCCTTCTACAAAAATGCTTATTTCATCAATATTTTATTTATTTGCATATACTGTCCCACAGCTGGACAAGGTCGTTCTGTGTGGAAGGTGTCAAGGGATGTCACCTTCCTCGCAGAACCACACACCGTCGCAGAAGATCACAGTGTGGAAGGTAACCAACAATACAATACATAAATTATTTTCATGTTTTTTATTCATAATCTCCAACGTCACAGACACCTTTGTAGCACCTCAATGATAAGAATTAATTTAAAAGTTATCATGATTTTTACAATCGTAAATTGTCTTTGACATTACAAATACACATTAATACAATAGACCTCACATTCTAGATTATTATGCTTTAGGTATTAACAATTAAGCATAGTCAAAACCTAGGCCTCAACACAAAGAAGAATGAATAATGTTTAGAAATTACAACCCTGTCATCCATACTTATTCTTCTCATTTCTCTTATTTCTCATAACTAGAACGAAATATTTACTAACAAAAAATAGCAAAAAGATACAACCTATATTCGATCCCACAGCGTTCCATCAAGTCATTAAAAACTACATAATCTTGTTGTCAGTAGCCGTGCGTATATAAAAATTCAACGTGACCTAATACTTAAATTTACCGACTGAATGAGATTGAGCCAAAAAAATCTGGTCAATTTCTGTTCTCTATATCTAGTCACACATTTTCATCTGGGACCCTAAAGGCCAAAACCAAGACAGTTTGATAGCCAACTGGATCTCGAAACAAAAATTGTTCCCGCAATGTTCTCCCAAAGCCACAAAAATAGATTGCCAAGACCATTTAGAACACATAGAGCTAGGTGATTTTACTCCTGTTCCTTCACGACCAATACCGTGAAAGAGAGCAACAGACTTGGTCTTGCATTCTTTAAGCTTACAGCTTCTTTTGATTTTGATTTTTCGTTGTTTCGGATCCATTTAGCCAGTAGGGCCCCAAGGAATAGCAGGGGTCTGAGGTTCCTCCAGCTACCAATAATTCTGAGAGTCTCAGGAGTATTTCCCGTTGGTGCTGGTCTGTCGGTTCCAGGGGTTGGTGCGCGGGGGGAAGGAAGGTGCCATGCTGGTCGGTGATTGAGGAGGAGACGCTGGCATCAGATTTGTGGCGGGGTGGTAGACTTTTGCTGACATCGTCATTTCATCTGGGAAAAATAAAATTGTGGTCAACTATCTGCTGTGAAGAGACTAAGAGTTAGTATTCAGTCGTTAGATCAATCTAATAACACGGTTCTAAGGACCAATCAATATGAACCGAAATAAAAAATAAATAAATAAATAAATGCTGAGTGGTAACCTTTTTTGCTAACAACATGAATGTAACTTGTACCTTGTAACTTGTACCTACCACAAATTTAGCAAAATAAACTTTTACTTTACTTTACTTTACTTTACTTTACTTTACTTTACTTTACTTTACTTTTAAATATTGGCACTTGAAGTCAGAAATCGTAGTAAGAAATATTCGAATACTTGTTCATTGTTTCGGATTCAACGGAAAAAATTAAATCACTTCTTTCATAATCTCTAACCTTTGAGGAAGGAAGTTGTTATAAAATATAACATTATGGTCATATTATATTAATTCAAGTGAAGTTTAGGTAATAACATAATATTTCTTCGCGCACTTACTGTTAGAAAATGACCTTGAGAATGTTTGCTTCGTGTTTTGATCTTTTGTTGGCGGCATCTTGTTTCTGAAAAGATACAAAAATATTGGTTAGAAATTGAATTCCTCAATGTTTGTATCTGGGAGCACAGTGAGTGCCAAGACAATCCAAAAGAAACGAGGTCCTACTAAACGCTCAGCATATTCCGGAGTTCATCTAGGGACTTGGCTCTACTAGTACTCTCATTACTTTTTGGAGATAAATTGTAGTGTAGCACTGCTGGCCATAGGCCTCCCCTAATGAGCGCCATTGCGCCCTGTCCTCAGCTCGACGCATCCAGCTTCTGCTAGCAGCCTTTCGCAGATCGTCACTGCACCTGGCCGGAGGACGTCCTATACTACGTTTGCCGAGTCGCGGTCTCCACTCAAGAACCCGTTTACCCCAACGGTTATCGGTTCTTCGGCAGACCAATTTTACTGGTTGGAAATGGAATATTTTGGTTAGATTTTTGTGTCCTTATCGAACCTGGATTTGACCCAGTCCCTCGTGTCTGATTATAACTAAAGAGCACACTTGAGCAACATATTTTTTCAATGTAAACTCACTTCTCTATCAGAAATACATCAACATCCGTATCAGCTATTACTCTTATGGCAAAAGTCGCAAAAACGATTGAACATGAATTATTCACTCAGCCCCAATCTGAGCCATTAATAATGAACATCCTTTATCTTATAAAGGAGGAGCGATGCATCATACACTGATCACTGAGTAAAGGCGAGTGCATGGCGAGAATTCCATAGCTTTTATATTTTGACCTAAAGTCCCTATACAGGCGAATATCAATATTTCTGACCCAAATTAAATAAACTCTCAAAACTCCCTAAATTAACTGGCGAGCGTATATGATGAAAGTTATCAGAATGAACGATTATCAAGATCGTAGTAGAAGAAAACTGTTGTACAGCAATGAAATTCGCTTAACACTTGATGTTTCACAAATCTCAATATTTCCGAAATCTGTAACATTTTGACCCATATTTTGACGAATATTTGAAGAATAAGTGTAAGCCATTAATTTCCCCGTAAAATTTAATTTCTCTTAGAAATCGAAAACAAACGGTGTTTTAAGAAATCAGACTGTTAATTGACTTACGTTGCAGACCTATGCCTAGTATGAAAAAGAGAAAAAACTATGAATTCTGTATCAAGATAGATTTATAAATTGATCCCGTGGGAAGCAACATTTACAGTTAATTTTATTATTCCTAAGTCACTAAAAAATAACTCAACATGATTAAAGAAACAGGTATCGTGTAAACTCACCCTAACCTTACATTTATTAACCAATTTTTCCCTTGAACGATTCAGTCTTAATGCCAGCGTTATAGCGATAATACAGAGATACGTATTGATGACGTCATACTCCTAAAAGGTCCTATCTTCGTTGATACCAATGAAAGATGAACCCTAAAACTGAAACATAGAGTTGAATATTGTACCCAGCCAATACTAATAAAGTTACGTTCGATACTTTCACACAGTGTTATGATATTTTCATGAAATATATAACCCTGTATATTCTATAGTCTTTCACGAGAGATTGATCTCTATCAACGATGTTATAGGGGTGTGTTTTGTTAGTAGAGTTTTTGAGTTTGGTCCTTATTATGCGGGTATACTTATCTTCAGTGATGTCTGAACAGATTTATATCATACGAAAAGAAAAAGACGTAAAGGAGGGTATTTGCAAAATTGATTATGTTTGACGTTCTTTTGAAGGCGCTCCTTTGAACAACCGATTGATTTTAATTGAATAGGTACTTAAAGAAGGGTTTTAAGCTTTGATTCGGAGGCTTTTAGACGATTAGTCGTGTTTCGATACACAAAGGGAGAGATTTTTTATAATTTTGTAAGGAAAATGAAAAATATTAAAATAGATAAGGATACCTTTGTTAGTAGGGGAAAGGTGTACAAGATGATCCTACGGGGTATGTTGATCCCAGGCCGTTTCGGCGAAACTATGAACGCTATCTATTTATTTTCTTTAGTAGATTGTAGCCCCCAACCCCCCTTTGCATCAGTCAAATCGTAATGGCGGTGTGAGTGGCGAGTGCGCGTGAAAAGGAAAAAATAAAAATTGTGTGCCTCTGATCTAAGGTAAGGTTGACTTTGAGACTATGGTACTTTTGTTGTATACAATCAACTGGAAACATTGTTGTGTTTGTAGCTTTGTATAATGCTCAATTACGGTTTTTGCATGGCACCACAATGGTAGAAGCGTTATAGGTTAAGTTATAAAACAAAGACTAAAAAGTTGTGTTTGGGGTGAGATGATCCGTCGGTGGGTGTACTAGTTGATCCGGCGGATCAACTAGTACCATATAGGGTAAAAACGTAGTTTGTCTAATACCTAGATTGAGAGTTCTGATTTTTGGTTTTTATTTTTATGCGTAAGTAGATAGGCCTACCTATATTTTCTATTGCAAGCTCTTATATAGGCTAAAGTATGGATGAAATACCATTGTCGAGGTTAATATTTTTTTGTACTTACTAAAGTACCTAAAAGATTTTATTTCACTTGATTTTATAAGTGTATGTTGGTATGTTAAAAGCTTTTAATTAAGTAGCAATGTTTGTATGTTTGTCCGGGTCAAATCTTGCAAGCTGAATTTGACCCACTTCCTGGTGATCGATTGAACTGAATTTTGGTACACTTATGAGTCCTCGGTGACAATGCAATAATATGGTAACAGCGAGCTGATCTGATGATGGAGTCATGAGTTGTTCAAATTTAAGGACAGTTGCACTTTTTTTATTTAACTATCACAAAGTTATCGAGGATTCTAGTCAACCAAAACCGAACAAAATTTTATGAAAACTGTACAAATAAGTACTATAGACAACAATCGCGTACAGACTCATTCGAACTATGTTCTCGTATCATCCCCAGTCAGTAAAACCGCAGTAGCTATCATAAATCCATCTCTGACTCGGCTCGTCTCCTTTGAGGTTATAATTTTTTTTTTCTCTTTTGAGTTTTGACTACAGGAATATGATCAGTAACAGACACCGTTCAAATCATTTACTTCAAAGTAACTATAGGCCTCATGTAGTTCTTCTTCTTCCTGCCCTTATCCCACTAAGTGGGGTCGGCACAACATGTTTCTTTCTTCCATTTCCATCTATCACACGTCATATCAGAACTCACTCCTTTCACTAACATATCCGCATTCACACAGTTCATCCATCTTTTCTTAGGCCTACCCCTACCGGTATATCCATCCACCTTCATACTCATCACTCGTCGTGTTATATGACTTTCATCCCTCCTCATGACATGCCCATACCACGCCAACCTTCCAATTCTCAATTTGTCAGTCACTGGCGCTACTTTCAAACTTCCCCTGATGTACTTACTCATTCCTTATCTTGTCCATTCTAGTTACTCCACACATCCATCTCAGCATTCTCATCTCTGTCGCATGCACTCTTCTTTCATCCGTCACTTTGGTTGCCCAACACTCTGATCCATACAATACGACAGGTCTAATGATCGATTTGTATATTTTCCCCTTGAGTTTAAGGGGCATCTTCTGATCACATATAACACCAGAGACCTGTCGCCATTACATCCATCCCACATTCATTCTATTTTTGAGGCCTCATGTAGTTGGAACACTTAAAAATCCTACATTTTAGTTTGCCTACAATTGCCGCGATACATTTTTGATGAAAACGAAAATCATCAAAATGATGATGATGATGCCCTTATCCCACTTTAATGAAAACGAAAATATAGGAAATAAAAATCTTTTTCAATTTTTTTTATTCAGTTCATGATTTTATCAAAATCGAGCACGTAAGTCCTAACTTGACTTTTCGATAGCTCTCATGGTTTCAGAGTTAACCTCAGTGGCCCTGAAAAAAAAACTCACCTGTATATTGAGTTTTTTAATTAAAAATGGTATGGAAATATATAGTACCAATCAAATGAAGGTGTTCTTTTGCTTGCGCCCCGGTGCTGCTCACGGATTCCAGATTGCCGAGCCTAAGTTGTAGGAGGCTTGGCAGAGGTTAGTGGGTAGTTGGGTGGCTTTGGGGTGAGTACTGGTTTTAAGAAGCCTTTGTTTGAGAATAGATTGGCGGATTGGTACTATATATTTCCATACCATTTTTAATATCTTACAATGGACTTCTGCAAAGTCACGCCTGGATCAATTCAATAGTTTTTTAATTGTTTAACTTTTTAATTAATCTCATAACTAATAATGTGACTAATGTCTAAGAAAACTGTGATTTTTAAAGAGCCTGATGTTGAAGACCAAAGTTTAATCAAAAGGTAAAAAATAGTGTGCTTTACCCTAGTAAACTTTGAAACTTATCCTTTAATTTTTGTTAATTTGGATTATGTGATCTCATAGCCTAGTTAAAGCTATTTTTATACTTAAATGATTAAATTAAGACCTTGTAGGCACCTCCAGAGTTTATTTTCAATAAAATTATAACAAAACCTATAATTTTCCTTGAAAAGGGGGCGAGATGATCCGCGGATCATCTTGTCCATACCCCAGGGATCATCTTGGACACCGGGGTGTACAAGATGATCCTTTGGTAGGGTTTTAGAAAAAGTGAAATCAAGGTATCAAAACAAATCAAATTAAATATTTTGAGTATGAGGAAAGTTAGCTAGATAAATTTGCCAACTACGTAAGCTTAAACTTTTGAATTAACTTGATCACTCTTCAAATGCGGAGCATTCTCCCTTAAGGGGATCATCTTGTACACCTTTCCCCTATGGGTATTTCATGAAATTAAAAAATATACATTTGTTTGCTGGGTGTAATAAATAAATAAATGTATTCAGTATAGTTGTTTTGTATCAAAACGTTGATCTTAAGTGTGTATGTGAGATGCACATGCACGTTGTTTGTGTGCGTAAGCTCGGAAAACCTCGCAGGACGAATAGAAGCTCAGTGTCGCTTACACACACCTACACACACAATTGAGATCAACCCGCCTTCCTGAGATAAAACAACTGTACGTATATCAAGCTATCTGTTGAAAAGCATAGTAACTATGAAGCAATCTGTGCTGCAAGGAAAACACCTAGTTCTGAACAATCAAACATCTCAGTTGCACAAACAGCCGCTTGATAAGCAGAATGGCTGTCGTCGAAGTACATAAATAAATACATGCACGAGTTGCATTTAGTAACGAACAATGCGGTGGCCGCTGGCTTAGTGTGGACATGACGCTTATGACGTATTTTCTAAAGAAAATTTCAGTAATTTTGTTTGTATCAAAAATCTGATTTGATAACGTTATCGAGTAATACTAAATTAATGAATAGCTATAACTAGATTTTACCAGCTACTTTAGGTATAATTTGGAGTTGGCGAAGTAAGGTTGAAAGTTTGTGAGTTTGTTTGGATGATTAGATGTTTGTGTTTCAATCACGCCTAAACCAGTGAACCGATTTTGATGAAACTTATAATAGGCGTTGATAGTGACTTGGAATAGCATAAAGGCTACTCAAAATGTTGGTATCACGCGGGTGAAGCTGCGCGCAGAAGCTAGTTGTATTAAATTCCAATAGAGGATGGATCGGGATTCGTCACTCTTCACTTCGAGTCTCTTATAATTTTCCTGTTAGATAACTCCTCCACTTCAATAAGTATACCTTATTATTAAATTGGCATGTAATTGAATCATGTAATTTTATGATGGTGACATCGAGTCTATTCATTTGGAAATCCATTGTCGTATGTACATCATACAATTTAGGTATGTAGTTTTGATTCACTAATACGTATTAATTCAAAGTAAATATAATTATTATTCATTACTATCATGAGGCTTATGTCCAGCAGTGGGCTATCATTTGAGCTGCTAATGATGATGATGACTATCATGAGACTGTACCACTTTGCCTTTCAAACTTAAAAAACATCAACAAGTTCCTTACTCTACTTTCTCGATTGATGGAAACCCAATTAAAATCTGTTACGTATTCTCAAAGATTTAAGTGAACAGACAGACTGTAGGACGCTACTTTGTTTTACATGGTGTAGAGATTGAGTACCTAATGCAAGCATTTCAGAGGTGGCACATAAAGCGGGTTTCAGACCCGCTATAATATAATCTTAGCTCCGTTCACATTGTACTGGCTGTATTGGCTTACTATAAAAAATGTATGGTGCGCGATATTGTTGTGCTATATATTATAGCGTAGTCTGAAATGCGCTTAGCAGCCTGGTAAAAAGAGTAGTACCTCCATTTTATTCTTCTTAGGCATGTCCACACTATGACTTAGCACGCTAACTGAAACTATGGCGAACTTTCCGCTGTGTTCGGCGTGAAAGCCCGATACAAGCGCTATCTTACACACGCTGTATGGGCTGTGTGTCGTGTATAACTCTTCTGCTAGAAGAACTACTATAAAATAGTGTTTGAACGCGTCTGAACGCTGTGATTTCACAAAATTTTGATACGGTTTTCACATACAAAGATAATTTATTTCAAAATATATAAGGTAATTCTTTGCACTATTTTTACATGTAAGGTAAGACAGTTTCTATGTAATTATAGTTAGGTGCCAACCGTATCCTCCGTGCTAAAAAAATTCTGTATTAGTACAGCAGGATACAAATCGGCCTTTCCTAACGTACATACAGACCTACATATAACAGTACCTACAATACTAACGTAAATTCGTATGAGTCAGTGCAGTGTCCAAGGGTAATGGAGTTTTTAGGCCGCCTTCAGACCTCATGGCTTAATGACTTAAATAGCCTGGGCTGACAAGTTAACGTGCCCTCCGAAGTATGGAAGCAGATGAAAATGCCACCCATCCAGCAACAGATCTTTTAGAACATCTATCAAGAACGACTAAATAAAATAAATAAATAATGCTGGACATTTCACACAGCGTCATCTAGCCCCAACTAAGCAAAGCTTGTACTAGGGAACCAGATAACTGATATACTACTTAATACTTTTTGTTTGTAAATACATACATAATATACATAGAAACACCCAGACCCGAGATAAATATTTGCAGATTATACAAACAAAAACCGCGGTGGGGATCGAACCCACAACCTTCTCTTTCCCAAACAGGCTTTCACCCACTGCGCCATAGAGGTCGTCACTAAGCATTCACGACCAGCGCTTCAGCGTATCCAAGAGGAAACCTACAAGACTTAAGGAATGAGAACACCGGGCAGACTCTTAGCCAGATAGTTTGATGATAGAAGACTGAGAGTGATGATGTATGGGTTCAATTGATACATGAAAAATTGGTGTGAACATGAGCCTTTTACCCAGCACTGGGCTGATGTCTGATCAGTAGTGAATGACTTTAAATGCCAAAGGTAGAACTTTCCAAGCACCTTTGATTTTTTCGATCGCTATTCAAGACTAGCTGACCGCCATGTTACCCGCGATTCCTTGGGAAAGCTTCACTTCCCCGGGATAAAATATAGCCTATGTTCATCGGGGATAATGTGGAATTTTATTGGTGAAAGAATTTTTCAAATCGGTCCAGTAGTTTCGGAGTCTATTCATTTCATACAAACAAATATTTCCTCTTTATAATATTAGTATAGAAGTATAGATATAGATTAGTATAGACTTACAGTACCCTGATAGAGTAGGTAAGCCTAAAAGTACTGAATCTTTAGGTAAATATTATGTTTCTTTCAGGTTTGATCAGTGATTTGTTATACTAGTAATAAACACTGTAAGTAGTAAGATCACAATTCACTGGGTTTGAGACATGTAAACTGTGTGTATAGCTGATCAACTGTCATTGAAAATTATTTTAAACCCAGTAAAAAACTGTTCGCAATGAACAGACCTCGCTATCCCGGTACCCTAAATTGAATTTATTTACAATTCTCACTAATATCAGGTAATTTATCTCTTAATCCTCACATTTTTCTCGTTCTGTTCACCCTCATTAGTTCAAAGCAAAAAATAAATTTAATTCTCCAATAGCACCCCCCTCTCTCCACTAATTACCCCCCGAGTAAGCCATACAAATCGGTGAAAATGTTTTCTAATTTACAAAAAGGCGAAAATATATTTTTTTTTCTCCACTCGCCAAATGAACTTATTTAGCTCAAGAGGGATTTAATAAAGATTTTTCACGGGTTCTTTCTCGGTTTCGTTTCTTGGAAGTTTCTGGGGTTCGTCGAAAACAACTTTGAAAACATTCTGAACTCATTTGTAACATTGAAGCTTTGTAGATTTTTATAAAAAAAAAAGTGTTATAATTTCAATATTTTTTAACGGTTTTCATTTTATTGTAACATACGTTTCAAAAAATAATTTTATTAAGTACACCAGAGAGTAGAGGCACCATAGATTTTGGATGCGTACAGCACAGGTCCGGAATGAATGTAAGCGTAAGAGATAGGCCGAGATTACAGTCATTCACTCCTAGTGATTGTATTGTGTGCCAAAGTGGTGAATAAATGTCTGTCTATGTCTATGTCTATGTTTTATGCCTTTTAGTCTTACGAAAAGGATCAATCACAATAAAGACTAAATAATACTCTAACTGGTAACCTATTGGCACAATTGCTTACATAGATTCCATCTCCATGTTTACCTATGTTTCTACAATAAAATGATATTCTTTTCTATTCTAAGAAATACACAGAACCCTCCACTTTTATATTCAATCGCACTGAAGCTACACTTTTCCTTCTACCAGTTCTTCGACGCAATCTGAGTGATATTTTGCGTGTCACTGAATTGAAGTAGATTACAATATGGACAAAATGAAACAGGATCAATACTTTATCTCCAAGCCATAGTAGACATTCTCTGATGTGCGGTTTACATTGGTCAAGGAAACTGGCAAGTACGTATAAAGTGATCCGACAGTGGCGAGCATTGATTTAAGATGGCGAGTCAACTTTTGGTGCCTTTGAATTTGAGACGGGGTGAGCCTTACCTTGTAATTTCTCCTCTGTCAAAATGCACATGATTCCGAATCATTTCCGTCCTATATTAGTACGTACCTACGTCTTATACGAAAGTTGCAAAAGTGTGCGTAAAAATGAGTTTTATGCATGAGTGTGTGTAAAATGTGTTCGTGTGCTACCTCGTCCCCCGTAAAAATCGGCAGAAAATTTTGTAAGAGGAATTCCGCGAATAGCGAGTCCTTACTTTTTTTGTCTGAGTTACCTGTCACTGTCTTTGACCAAATGGTATCTCTATGGATGAAGTCACTCAAAATCTTGTTAGCAGTTTTATTATACGTACACATCACACAATTTAAATTTAAAACAGCCCATCAGATCAAGTCACTCTACTCTATTACAAACATTTTATTTGCACCTAAAGTCCATTTCATGCTCGTAACTGGTCCAGTCCAAATACTATTTCTAAGCATTGGTTAAATCTACAGGTGCTGTTCAAAGTGCATAAAACGCGGATTATTTCCTTGGTCCAGTTACAAGACGGTTTATTTTTGAATTTTAATTCTGTATTCCGAGAACATGAATATTCTTAAATTGCAAGAAATCTTTGTTAAATATGCGAAATCTTTCCGGGTAATGATTCACTTTCAATTGTAAAACAAGTTTGGTTTATGAATTACCAAAAATACGTAAATACATAGTACCTAAAACATATCTCTTTATTTGACTACTATTTTAAACTAATTAGATCTAAGCGCTATGAAACTTCTTTTATTATACGCACTGCAAAAATTTGCAATCAGCTTCCAGCGTCTGTATTTCCGCTGAGCTACGATCCGGTTGTTTTTAAGAAGAGAGTTAATAGGCACCTTCTGGGTAGGCTCGCTCCATCGTAGACCTCATTCTTACCTATGTAAATTTGAGGTCAAGAGCCGACTCATCATAAAAAAAAACTATTTCGCATTCGCTCGCTTGGTACCAAGATTTTGAATAGCTTATATGCTATTCCAGGTCATCTACGCTTGATTCAAGTTTCATTCAAAACGGTTCACAACTTAGCCTCTTCGCAAACTGCAGACATTCTATCGACTGATAGTTGAGACGGAATATACTTCGGCTCGTAATTAGTATGGAGAAGTATAGCCCGTCTCAACTATCGGCCTATAGAAAGTCTGTAGTCTGCGAGGGGTCTTAGGCGTGATTGAAACACAAGCATACTCACTAACAAAATTTCAGCCTTGTTATAATAGAGTAGGAAGTAGGATGCGTATGTTTCACGCTAAAATAGATGAAAGAATTCGAATGAAATCAATCTTAAAAAAGCAATTTTTTTTCCGAGAGACCATGGGTTTACGTTGAGCTCAGCTAGTATCTTTGTAGATTAGTGCAAATCAAGGAAAGTTCAAAATATCTTTCACATAATAGGATGTTCAAAAAGCCTTAAATTTACACAATAGTATTAGATATTATGACACAGGTCATTCACCACAAAGGTGGATGAACTCGACACGTCACCCACCACAAGGTCACTACGGAGGTTTTTTGATAAAATACGTAGTGCGTATGGTTTCCTGATAGAGCAATCAAATGAAACAGGGCCAGACAATGGCTAAGCATCATCAAGAGTTATTTCACAACATAAAATATCTCAAGGTTCTACCATTTTGCATTAATAGCTATCATCATCATCATCTCAGTCATCCAGCGGCCACTGCTGAACATAGGCCTCCCCCATAGATTTCCACAGCGATCGATCTTGTGCAGCCTGCACCCAACGGCTCCCAGCAACCTTTACAAGATCGTCTTTCCATCTCGTGGGGGGCGTCCTCTGCTGCGATTTCCAGTGCGTGGCCTCCACTCGAGAACTTTTCTGCCCCAACGGCCGTCAGCTCTACGAGCTAGGTACCCCGCCCACTGCCACTTCAACTTGCTAATCCTGTGGGTAATGTCGGTGACTTTAGTGCGTCTACGGATCTCTTCATTCCTGATTCGATCTCGTAGAGAGACACCAAGCATAGCCCTTTCCATTGCTCGTTGAGCGACCTTGAGCCTTCTTATGAGGCCCATAGTGAGGGACCACGTCTCACAGAGTCGTTAACAGCTGCTTAAATCTGGTCCTTAGTAAAGATTTGCTGAGTGCGGACATTAGACCTCTTTAAAGTATCCTGAGTTAAGTACTTGATTTCGGAGAATGCAGTCATTATATCTAATAGTTCGTTTTTTTGTAAAAACCACCAATATATAACGTGTATTTTCATAACAAACTGATCTGATATCAACCCTTACATTTTGACACAAACCACTGACTTTAAAAAACATAATCCAATTTCAGCCCCGTCTCAAGTTACCCGTAAACCTCTACTTTACCGGCACTTCCGAACACCGTTTGGAATAAGACTGACCAAGACGTGTAGGAGTGTCGAAGGGTCCCGTATGTTCTAAATTTTCAAAGATAGCCAAAACTATCTATATGACGACCTGTGGCGCAGTGTGGGTTCGATCCCCGCCGCGAGATAAATTTTTGTATGATCTGCAAATATTTATCTCGGGTCTGGGTGTTTCTATGTATAATATATATGTATTTACAAACAAAAAGTATATAAGTAGTATATCCGTTAACTGGTTTCCATAGTACAAGCTTTGCTTACTTTGGGGCTAGATGATGCTGTGTGAAATGTCCAGCATTATTTATTTATTACTATTCAAGAAAGAGAGACAAAAATTAAAAATAAGTATTGATTTGGGAAGATAAAGCAAAAGAGTATCGCTTACGCACACAGTCAACTATCTTGTATGTGTATACACATAATTAAGACCAAACCGAATAGAGTAATTTTGTCTCTTTTCAAGATGACCACTAATGCTAAAAGTAGTTGTAATCATCAAAACCTATTTAATATAGAGGTAAAGACAAGGGAGATCCTATACCATATTGGAAAACGAATAGCACATTGGTGAATTTAATCATGTCACACGAAGTAAAGGACAAAGAATGATACGATTAGATGCGACGTGGGTTTCGTTTTCTCTATAGAACTCTAAAAAAGACAATTTAGTAAGAAAGGGGTTCTGTCACCCACCTTCCGTGCCTCCAATGATCCTAAATTAACGTCGCGAAGGGGGTCTAATCGACCATTTTTTCTCCGCCTGATTACAAGACTGCTAATATTGACCCCCTCCCACTCATTGGGCTCAAACAAATGTTAACCCTTTATTCCTCTCCCCTTTGGAAAAAAACCCATAAAATATATCTAATTAAAAAATATCCCCGTCTAAGGACTGACGCTCATAAAGAATGTCAATTAGGCCAGGACGTTTTTTCTTTTGGGGTATTTTTTTCTTGTAATATTTTGTGTCGTTGGCGGCGAAGGGTTAAGATAGCGAAATTAGTATCGGTATGAAATATTGAGTAATTTAATATTTAGCGAAGCGGCCCTTCGAGCCTTTGTTTGATGGTTTCTTTTTAATCTGGATTAATGTTTGAGATGTAAGGGCGCGTGCTCAAGAATAATACGGCTTGTAATGGAGGAGATGAAACTGCTTTTTACTATCATGCACATTTAGGTAAAGGGTTTATTTAAAAATCTTTAAGGTTTATAATAAAACATTTTTTATTCATCCATCCATACTATCCATACTTCCATACTAATATTATAAATGTGAAAGTAACTCTGTCTGTCTGTCTGTTTGTTACCTTTTCACGCCCAAACCACTGAACAGATTAGGCTGAAAATTGGCATGGATAAAGGTTGTATCCCAGGGACGAACATAGGCTACTTTTTATCCCGAAAAAATCCCGAGGGACTGCGGGTTACACCGCAGGAGCGCAGCTAGTGACTGATAATAAAGCACATAGATTTGTTAAATGACATACATACATACATAAAGTCACGCCTCTTTCCCAAAGGGGTAGGCAGAGACCACGGATCTCCACTCGCTACGGTCCTGACACACAACTTTCGCCTCATTCACTCTCATTACATTCTTCATACATGCTCGTCGGTTTAGGGTACTTTTGACCTGGCCCTTCTCCAAAATGTCATAGTCATATTTGTTATATAATTTATCAAAAAATGTACATACATTATCTCTAACAGAAGTTAAATTGTTTAAATCGAAAACATGAATTACATTAATACATACATAAGTAAGTATATTATTGGTATATGCCTTTACTGGTATCCTTGCATGAAATCAGGTCAAGGTTGCGACCGAGACATCAATTTGGTAATTACTTATTACGCATGCTATTAGAAAAATCAGGTCATTCAGCTTGTTTAGCGATTTCAATACTAATACTGCTATTAAGACAAACATGACAAAGCAGTGTCCTTTTTGTAGTTCATGATTTTATATAACCGTGTTGGCGAAGTGTGGTAGTTATTCGAAAGTGGGGTTAGGGGTTGAATTGGACGTACATCAAGTCAAGTCGAAAACCATTTATTTCAGGTTCATCACTTAGTCTTAAAACTAGGTTACTCACTCGTGTTCCTTCGCAATCAATATTAATCAATTTTTCGTTATGGAAAATTTAATTCAAAAGAAAAACATCATAAGGATGCCAATTTTTTAATACTGTAAAAATTAGATAAGATTACTACTTATCAATTAATAAAAAACCCGTGTTTCATTATTCACTTAAGAGTTTATTTATACCGAGTTTGGATCGAATCGGACCAAGGAATATTTTTTTTTCATAGAAACTTTAACACCGACCAAGGGGTTCATTTTTAAAATGTTATACGCCTAAATGCTATTCCAGTATTTAAACAATCGACGTTCCAAATTGCAGTACCATCGGTTAAGTCGTCACGGAGATACGTGGCAACAAACATTCGCACACACAGACTTTCGCATTTATAATATTAGTAAGGTATTTTGACGGTTTGCACAATAAAGGACACGACACGTCACCAAATAGGTTGATAAACTCCACGTTCGCGCGTTACAAACCGTTAGCTCTGAGTAATATCAACTCAATTGTCAAGTGACTAGCAGAGTATGAACGTAGGAATAAATAGTATGAACGAAGATAACATGAGATGACGCGGGTTAGTCAACTCCACACGAATGACCTTATCTATATTTGGTCGTCAATACTGTAAGACGTAAGCATTGATTTCATAAGCTAGATAAACGTTTACGCTTATAGCAGCTAAAAAATCTTACATTAAGATCTTTTAATTGGTATGTCTTCAACTGATTATGATGGGAAAAGTCGCCGGCAAGAGGCGTGTTGGTCGGAGGAAGAAGTCATGGTGGCGGAACATCAGAGAGTGGACGGGGATAGCGAGTGCTGCGGAACTGTTTCGACTCGCTAAGGACCGGGATCAATACGCCATATTGACTGCCAACCTTTGCTAGTCGGAGAGGCACTAAAAGAAGAAGAATTGGTATGTGAAATCTTATTAAGATATATTGTAATACAAATCTAAGCTCTATTCAAAACACTTTTTTGAAGATTTTTCTCGCAGAACTTGTCTTTACGTAACTTACGTTGGCCACCTCTAGGACGCAGCTAGTAAATTATGAATCATCTGGCTCTAACATTAAGTCCTTAGTTATATTATTTATTTACAAAATAAATAATCGCCAGCTCTCGAATCACGCGACGCTTAGACCAGACGCCCTGAAAGATTTTTGAAGACGCGATGGGCCCCACAACCCCAAACAGTTTAAATATATAAACCCAATCAAGATTTATATTATTTGCGCCTTTTGAGATCCTCAGCCGAATCTGCCGCCGCGGCAGGCCTAACGGATGTCCCCTGTAGATGTGAAAGCGCAAGGGTATCTACGCAAGTAGCGTTCCACACCAAGTCTTTAGTTACTTAAATATCCCTCTGACATTAACACCCACACAATTTTAAAGTGAGTTTAGGTGTCACTATGTCACCGTGCGCCAAAAATGTCTGTTATGATTATCGATTGAAATCTTTGTCATTTAGAACTGGTGAAACGTAGCAATGAATAATTACGTTTTTAAAAAAAAAGAAAAACCGACTTCAATGTTCGACTCTACCACGGCGTGACTCAGGGAATCAATAAGCCATACATACAAATCTAAATAAGAATAAGTTTTTTTTAAATATCATCAAGTACAAGCTTTTAATGGATTACCGTGATCTGATTGAACTCACCGATGTAAGTACAACATTTCATTTCAATCAACCTATTTTCTGAGGAGTTCCGTTCTCCATCATCGGATCAGCTCGCAGTCATCATATTTCAAATTAGTAAATGAAACTTGACCGATGTAGTGAGTTTCAACTCAATCAACCTATTAACTGAGGAGTTCCATTCTCCATCATCAGATCAGCTCGCTGTCACTATATTTTAAAATTTTAGATGATACTTGATCTACAAACCGAGTTTCAACTAAATCGGTCGATTATCTGAGGAGTTCCCTCCATCATAAGATCAGCTCGCTGTCACCATTTTTGAAATTTTTAGATGATACTCAATCTACGAACCGAGTTTCAACTCAATCGGCCTATTGTCTGAGGAGTTCCCTGGAACAGCTCTTGACTCCATCATCAGATAAGCTTGAAAGAAAGAAATAAATAATGCTAAACAGATATTGCTTAGGCTCCACCGGCGTCTAAAGGCAATAATTACCAAAACTGCATACATTTTATGTCAAGTCTCGCGACACGTGAGTTCCTGGCATTAGTAAATTGTCAATTTGACATATTGCATAGAGAGTCTTAGACTTATCTGTCGATTCGATTTACAATGGCTAGGAGGGAAGGTTTTTAGAGTTTTACGGGCAAATTATCAAACCCTCAGGAATAAAATTTATATGGGACCACCTCTGGAGTATACCCTTTCAAACAAAAAAATAATTTTGAAAATCGGTCCACAATTGGCGGAGTAATCGCGTAACATGATACAAAAAAAAAATAATAAAAAACATACAGGCGAATTGAGAACCTCCTCCTTTTTTTGAAGTCGGTTAAAAAGTAGTGCGACGGAAGATCAGCGCTGCGTTATAATTTAACTAACGCAGTATTATGCTGAGTCGGTCACCAATTTGTGACATCCTTTACTGTACGTACGGCTTGTAGATGCTTTTTACGATTTATGTGTTTTTAGTTTCTAGTTCCGAAGTGTCTGGATGTCATAAATAAACGTTTTTTCTTTCTTTCTTTCTTTTCTAGTGAGTAATGATAAAGAAAAAGTGTGAAGTGAAAGTAGAGTGATAGAAGATGTAGTGAGTTTGCCGGATGAACCTTTGTAAAGGCGTTAATTCCTCGTATAGCTTACTTAGATGAGCCTTGAGGCCTTGTGACGAATTACCTAAAAGAAAGCTATGCCCTAAATCTTGTTTGTTGCCCTGGTTCTAAGCCTGTGTTCACGGTATCACTTGCGAAGGAATAAGAGTAGAATCACTTAGTATAATATAAGACAGTTCTTTGTAATTCCTAGTGTCTCAAGGATTAATTATTTGACTTTGGTATATTGAAACGGTTTGATCAAGTAGAGGGTGAATGACCCAACAATGGACACCTGCTGGGTAAATGACTTTCATGCTTCACTGCGCATTGTGTGAGACAACTGTCAGCAGACAGCAGAAAGGGAAGTCTGTAGGACAGCAGGAAGGGGAAGTCTGTAGGACAACTGGAAGGGAAAGTCTTTGGAACAGCTGCAAGGAGAAGTTTTGTGAGAAGGCGAGTGTGTGCTGTATAGCTGGTTCTTTCAACAGCTGTCCCACACACGATCGGACAGCTGGCTTCTTTCACCATCTGCTCTACTCACACTCGCCTAATCCAGCATATTTAGACCAAATTCCTTACCAATTACCCTAGACTTTTTGGATTGTACCACACACATGGCTAGGCGAGTATTTTTGGATCAAAAGTACGAAGCAAGTTAAAAGAAGATGTTTAAATCTGTGATTTCTCTGCTTATGAGAAGGCCACGCACCGGAAATTGCAGCAGAAGCCGGGCCCCCACTAGATGGAATGACGATCTTGCAAAGGTTGCTGGGAGCCGTTGGGTGCAGGCTGCACAAGATCGATCACTGTGGAAATCGATGGTGGAGGTCTATGTTCAGCAGTGGATGCTAGATGGCTGAGATGATGATGATGAGAAAGCTTGTAAAAAAAATTATATATTATGCTAGCTGGATGAGACTGACAAGGAACCAGAAATATTGTATAGAGAAGGCCTACCCAGGTGTAAGTAAAGGGTTGAAATTATGAAGTATGCTAGGCACTAAGTACGCAAGTGGTTTCGTAATGCTTATCAAAAACACGTCAGTGTAATGACTATTATGCTACTTGTGGCTGTTGCTATGACGTGCTATTCGGAAAACTTGTGTTTTCTGCCGCAAACAGCCTTGGGGAATCCGTTTCTTGGAGGTGTGGCGGGAGCTGGATCGGAAGAGATACGGATTTTATTCACTCAAAAATTACTATGTTTGCTTGTGTGCCGATATTTTTTCAGGCTTATCATTTTGATTGTTGATGTGTTTAGACTTGTAATTTCTAATGCCCATGACAAAAAAAATCAAATCAACTAAGAACTAGCAAGACCTCCGTAGCGCAGTGGGCGAAGGCCCGTCTGCGACGCGAAAGGTTGCGGGTTCGATCCCCGCGGCGGGACCAATGTTTGTATGATCTACAAATATTTGTCTCGGGTCTGGGTGTTTCTATGTATAATATGTATGTATTTACAAACAAAAAAAAGTATATAAGTAGTATATCAGTCATCTTAGTACCCATAACACAAGCTCTGCTTACTTTGGGGCTAGATGATTCTGTGTGAAAAGTCCAGCATTATTATTTTATTTTTCAACACACTTGCTCATAAAGTGGCTCTATGGTCACTGCAATTAGGCACATAATGACACCCATAATCAAACTGTGACTTTTTCATTATTTTATCTCACTAGTGAGTTATAGATTTTTTTTTTAATTTTATTGGTTGAGTTGCTTTGTTCTTAAAAAAGTTTTTATTAAAAAAAAGATCGTGTTCAATAGAACAAATAAATTAATGTTCCTATTGCTTGCTCATTTCATGCAACTTCTTATTTAAATAGATAATTTTAACTCGTACGTGTTTAATAAATAAAACTTTCACTCAAATCTGACTTTTGTTTTCTCTGTAATAAAAGAAAATGTTAAATTCCCCATTTTGTACATACCTACGTGGCAGAATAGGCGCGGAAAAAAAACCCTCATGCCTTTATTTAGTCTGTGGCCGATCGCAATGCGCGCGCATAGGAAAACTGATTAATTTTTCCCTTCTTCTTCTTCTTCTATTAATAGCAAATCATTTTTCACAACTCGTTTTCACTGTTGAAAATGAGTTTTTATTGTTATTTTATTCCCAAGTGTGTTGAAAAACGTCGTATGATACACGTGTGTATTGATGATTACCGTCCTCGGCTCTCTCTTGAGACCCTCGCCTACGGCTCGGGTCTCAATGGCGCCTCGGCGGTAATCACCAATGTTACGCACTAGTACCATAATGTACTATTATTATTTATTTTAAGACATGGTAAAGCGTATCATTAAAATTGGTCAAGCGGGAAGCAAAAAGTAAGGTACACGCATCGGAATTTTGATGTACACTACGAAACCCTCAAATCCGGATTCCTGTCACAGTGAATCACTTCACTTTCTACCTGCATTTGTGATTCATCTAACTGGACTTCTTTGTTTCAACACTCAATGATTCGCTTTGAACCCACGATTATTATCACGGTTGAAATCAAACTTGAGGAAGGTTAAGTGCATTTTTGGAATCTTATTTCAACAGGAGTTTAAACACAATTTCCAAAATAAATCTTCGTCTTTTCAAAATATTCGATTCCAACGGGATTAGAACCCGCAACGATCAAACGATCCAAGCCAGAGTGTCCAACGAGATTAGAACCCGACGATCAAACCGGAGTACCTTATACCGCTTGGCCACGGAATCCTTAACGTCGCAATCAAAATTTTTGATAAGCTCATATCGGTTAAGCACCGGTAAGAATAGTAGATTAAGACGCTGAAAGTCAATCATACGTATGTATACTTAAGTCAATATCTTCTCTATCGTCACTCATCTCAGAGCCGTGTTGGCCGAATGGGGTTGTACCTCGACTTTCAATCCGAAGGTCGTGGGATCGAATCCCGGCCGTGCATCAATGGATTTTGCGTTTCGTAAAATTTATATGCGCTTTAACACGAGCTCTGAACGGTGAAGGCAAACATCGTGAGGAAACCAGTTAGTATTCTTACAGGCGGCGATGGGCTTGCAACCTGTCACGTATGGAATACTAACTTCTGCAAGATGTGGGCATGTATCAAATATGTATTTGTACATGCCTCTGACTACCCCCTTAGACATCTTCAAAGGATCTGGAATATAAAGATCTGAGAGAATGTCTACCGCGCCTTGGGGATACAGTCGTGACCCTGTTTTTTACGTTTTTACGTCACTCATCTTCTTTACAAACCCAAACCTCAACATACCTTTTTGCATGAAAGCAGCTTCTGGTAGTCGCATTTTTATTCCTATCACCACACTTGTTTGAAAGAAGAAGAAGAAGCACATACCTTTCTCGAGCACAGTCAATTTTCCCACTTATCTTCCGATTACTAAACAATGCCCGATAGCCATGTTCAAAAACAAAACAAAATCGTTGCACGATTAAAATGTCAAATTAGTTTATCAGTAAAACGTGCAACTGTCTGCGTTCTTGCTGAGCTGAGGAATGCATTTCTAAGCACTCGATTCTTACTAACGACGTGATGAGAATTTATTCAATGTTGTTTGATCGGCACGTACTAAAACTGTTTTGAAGGATTGCCAATAAATATCTGAGTTGCTGATTTTTAGAGGCTTGGAAATAAGCTTCTGTTCAGCTGTTGTGTATGATTTTGACGTGAAAACTTCTTGCTCGCGTTGGGAATTTTTGAGATGGGGAAAAAAACATTGAACTCGCGACACCGTTACCGAAACCACGTTAAAGTTTAGAATCTTTTGAGATGGGGAAAAACATTGAACTCGCGACACTATTAGCGTTGCCTGTGAGTGATGGGTGACCGCCAGTGGCATTTTGATCTGAGCGCTTCCGTGCTTCGGAGGGCACGTTAAATTGTCGGTCCCGGCTATTTAAGTCATTAAGCCATAACGGAGGCCTTAAGGCGGTCTACAAACTCCGTCACCAGAGTTGGCCAGTGACTCATACGCACTTACTTACTTTATGTGCCACTGTTTTAACGTATGGTGCCACTGTTTTAACGTATGGTCACCGTTTTCTCTATCAGTTGTGGTTGAGCTATTTTGATGCAATGTTTTTCTTCAACATTTCCCTCATTTCAAAATGCACGGCCGAGTTTGAACTCGAAACCTTTAGATTGAAATAAGTATACCTACATAACAAAACAAAGCAATTACCTTATCTTTTAAGTATCATTAGTAACAGCGACCTTGCAAAATTATCGTAGGATTGACTCATACAATATTTTGGCGACTTTCACCTCGTCATCCTAAATACTTTTAAATGAAATTGCATTTGTTCTTCTTCTTTTTTTATATCGAACCAGTGTGGTGAAAGATTACTCGTACAAGTGCCTCGAAGAGGCTCTTTTCACTTGCTTTAAAATTTTAGATAGAGGAAAGAAGATTACAGTTACATCATTTAAAAAAATTGTATTACTTTCCATCATCATTATTTGGAGCCTCATTTTGTTCATTGCTTGGTTCAATATCTCTCGTTTTTTTGTTATTGACTGAGCGAGCGAAGCGTCTCAGTTTCGAGATTGGCCAAAAATGCTTTTGTCCTGTCCGTCCGTCCGTCTGTCAGTAATCGCCTACAGGTCGCATTTATCAACCGATTTTAACGAAAATTGGCACACAGATTCCTTGTTTTATTAAAAAACGATTATCGATTGCGATTTTTGATTGGGGTGAAAATAGGGGGGAAAAGGGGGGAAGTTTGCTGTAGCGTTATTTATCGACAGATTTAAATTAAATTCTTAAGGCATATTAAAGACTTAATTCTACACAAGTTGTAATGAAAAAAAAATCCAAAAGGGGGAGGTGAAAGGGGGGAAAGTGGCTGGATGTTTGTTTAAGCGTTATAAAAGACGTTTTTTTGTAAAATGTATACCTACCTATACCAATCAGACTACGCAATCCTCTCCGCCTTCACAAAACAAACCCGTTGACACCAGATTCGACCCCCTAGGACCAAAGGAACGCGAGTAATCACTAAAACTTATTTCTCTCTTTTGCTTAAAAGTTTACATAGGCATAAGTAAGCCTATAGGATAATACAAAGCACCTAAATTTCAACTTTGTTCGCGAGGTCTCTTGTTCTCACAGAACCACTAGTGTATTGATAGGTATAAGACCCCTCGCAGACTCCAGACTTTATCGGCCGATAGTTTAGTCTGTAGTCTGCGAAGGATCTAAGTTTTGTTTATAGAGAGCATGCTATCTGTATGCATTATTGTTGTCACCTAATTGGTCAGTCGTCCCTGCGGTGGCATAACATTGAAGCTGATAACGTTATCACAACCTATATTATTTGTATCTATAGATAAGGTTTATTCGCAGTGTACTTGTTGAATCTCTGTGGTCAAGAAACAGTGACCGCTATATTACGTTAGTAGTTATTCAGTCAAAAATTATGATCACTCAGATATTCTTTTTTTGAATTTCAGATCTTTGGATGATGTCTACAGAAAGTCAGATAATGCTTTGACAGAAGCTACAGGACAGAAGTGAGTACAGTAGAGTTTGTATGTCAAGAACAAGTGGAAATTGAAATAATGCTAGACATTTCACACAGCATCATCTAGCCCCAAAGTAAGCAAAGCTTGTGTTATGGGTATGACTGATATACTACTTATATTATTTTTTTGTTTGTCTATGGTCTCCTGCCTCCGAAAAAGGCGTACTTCTATGTATTGAAGAAGCCAACAAGAAAATTATGTTTTGTGTCTGATGAGTTGCCTTTTGTTTTTGACAAGAGTGATTCTATTTTAAGTACGTAATGTTGCGGTTATGTAATGAAGGAACTGGGATTTTACTAAACAGATATAGTCAACACAATTTATGTATGTAGGTATACTATACGAAACAGGTATCTTTACTTATCCACTAAGTACCTTATTGGATAAGTAAAATGGATAAAATATTAAAATAATATAATTACGTTTTTAAAAAAAAAGAAAAACCGACTTCAATGTTCGACTCTACCACGGCGTGACTCAGGGAATCAATAAGCCATACATACAAATCTAAATAAGAATAAGTTTTTTTTAAATATCATCAAGTACAAGCTTTTAATGGATTACCGTGATCTGATTGAACTCACCGATGTAAGTACAACATTTCATTTCAATCAACCTATTTTCTGAGGAGTTCCGTTCTCCATCATCGGATCAGCTCGCTGTCACTATATTTTAAAATTTTAGATGATACTTGATCTACAAACCGAGTTTCAACTAAATCGGTCGATTATCTGAGGAGTTCCCTCCATCATAAGATCAGCTCGCTGTCACCATTTTTGAAAATTTTAGATGATACTCAATCTACGAACCGAGTTTCAACTCAATCGGCCTATTGTCTGAGGAGTTCCCTGGAACAGCTCTTGACTCCATCATCAGATAAGCTTGAAAGAAAGAAATAAATAATGCTAAACAGATAATGCTTAGGCTCCACCGGCGTCTAAAGGCAATAATTACCAAAACTGCATACATTTTATGTCAAGTCTCGCGACACGTGAGTTCCTGGCATTAGTAAATTGTCAATTTGACATATTGCACAGAGAGTCTTAGACTTATCTGTCGATTCGATTTACAATGGCTAGGAGGGAAGGTTTTTAGAGTTTTACGGGCAAATTATCAAACCCTCAGGAATAAAATTTATATGGGACCACCTCTGGAGTATACCCTTTCAAACAAAAAAATAATTTTGAAAATCGGTCCACAATTGGCGGAGTAATCGCGTAACATGATACAAAAAAAAAATAATAATAATAAAAAACATACAGGCGAATTGAGAACCTCCTCCTTTTTTTGAAGTCGGTTAAAAACATTGGCGCGGCGGCAGATTCGGCTGAGGATCCCAAAAGGCGCAAATATATAAATCTTGATCGGGTTTATATATTTGAACCATTTGGGGTCGAGACCCTGGGTCCGTGGGGTTCCGGGGCCCATCGCGTCTTCAAAAATCTTTCAGGGCGTCTGGTCGAAGCGTCGCGTGATTCAAGAGCTGGCGACTTTTTGGCACAAAGAATCAGCATTGCCATTCAGCGTGGCAATGCCGCCAGTGTTTGGGGCACGCTTCCGACTGGCAGTGACCTGGATCAGTTGAGCTATCTATAGATCGTTTTTACGACGATCCTTAGATAGCTTGACCGATTCTATTGTATTTTGTAATTTTATGTACATATTGTAGTAGTTTATTTTCTGTAAATAAATATTATCAAAGTAAAATAGATATTGATATAATGTTACGCTTGGCTTATTTTTACGCCAAACAGTGAAAAATTTTATGAACAAAAGTAAACATTCTATTTGGGTAAATAAGAAAATATTTTAAGTAACATATTTAAGTAACTTATTTTAGTGCTTAATTCAAAACCCAATACATAATTTGATTATAAATGAAAAATAAGATTTAAAGACTAGGGCGCGTACACATTGACCTTGATGAGGAACGAAGGAACACCCTAGGAACACACTAAGGCAATCACCTAGTTTCAAGACGATTCAAAGTAATCCCAGCGATCCTACTGAATTTGCTTTTTGACTTTGACTTTGTCCGTTTTTGCCCAACGATCAAAGGGAGGGTTATGATTTTACAGGATCCTTTTTAACTGGATCCTGAATACATACATAAAGTCACGCCTTGTTCCCAAAGGGGTAGGCAGAGACCACGGATCTCCAGTCGCTACGATCCTGACACACAACTTTCGCCTCATTCACTCTCATTACATTCTTCATACATGCTCGTCGGTTTAGGGTACTTTTGACCTGGCCCTTCTCCAAAATGTCGCCAATTTGATCCAAGAAGGTTCGCCTAGGCCTTCCCCTTCCAGCTGTCTCATGCACACTCGCCTCATACACTTGCTCTGTCAAACGACTGTTTGGGTCCTGAATACAAGCTCCTATATTATACGCACTACAAAAATTTGGAATCAGCTTCCAGCGTCTGTATTTCCGCTGAGATACGACCCTGTTGTTTTTAAGAAGAGAGTTAATAGGCTTCTTCTGGGTAGGCTCACTCCATCGTAGACCTCATTCTTGCATATGTACCTAAGTTTCGAGGTCAAGAGCCGACCCATTCATGATAAAAAAATAACGGATCTGTAAAACGGATCGCTATGTGTACGCGCCACGCACAGTCAACAACTTAAAACTAGACTGTGTTATTCAACTCCGATCCTTTGCGACCAATACCGTGAAAGACCAGGGCAAACACGGTTTTCCCAGCTTTCTTCTATGCGATTTACCCGACTGTCAAAAGAAGTGTTATGTTTTCTTCTAAATAGTCATGCTCCATTCAAGCGAATCAGCTCACAGTCCAGCTAGTAAGTCATTAAGATTAGTCATCAGTGAAAGTGTAGCCAAAAATCCAACTGCTCGAATAAGTATTGTGCAAGCGAAAAACCCACTGAACAGGTTTAAAAATACCGGTACAATGCGAAATACCGAATTAGGTTTTCGCAAGCGATTGACCTAATTGAAGGTTAAGTACAAGTTTCGCTATACTGTGTTGATTATAAATGTGGTTTACTTTGTCTGTATAGCTAGTTATGAAGTCGTGTATGTAGATAATAGCTCCATATAGTAACTATAGAACACAATTTAAATAATTCCGTAACAGACTCATAAAGAACAAAATTATCTGCCCATTTAATACCTACATTCAAAAATCGATGAGCACTATAAGGTATACCAAAAGTAGCTGAACTTGACTTTCAAACCGTACCTTTGCCGTGCACACTATCTTTTGTTTTTGAATTGTATAGGTACGCATAAACTCTGAACGATAGAGAGGCATGAGTAACATCACGAGGAAACCCGCGACTTAGTCAGCTTCAGAGTTCTATATAGTGAATTTTCTGTGAACGTCTGTTAAAATTATAAGTATTATGGTTCATATTATAGTTACACAAACCACGTTATAATACGTCATTGTTAGAGGTCTGTTTTTTCCTTAGCATCCTAGCATTACGTTAACAAAATACGTAATATGTTGCCTACAGAGCTAGTGCCTATTTTTTGCATTCCACAGTAGAAAGTTTGCAAGTGAATACTAATCGTAAACCCAATTGCTGATTACATTTCAAATTGACTATTAACTTTATTTGTATGGTCTAACTAGCTGAGTCACTTTTGATAAGTTCTTCTACCCTTCGTATCACTAGTTCTTTCAAACCAGTGTGGCGATAGGACTTTAATTGTGTATTATTAATAGGTTCTGGAAGAGTGATGCTCTGGGTAAACGTAATTGGATGGGTGACTGTTAAAAGCATTACAATTTCAACGATTCCTGAATCAGATGCCCAAATAATTTATTAATTGGTTTTGACTAGACAATAAAACATAAGGTATTTGGTCGACCAAAACACTTCGCTTTTACATGATAAACTTTACCAGTTACAGCACTAAAGTTGTAACCATATCAAAATGGATTTCCTGTTACGGTGTTTCCTTTCATGCTTAGTTGTTTAGAATTTTAATAATCTAATACTAAGCTGATATTTAAAAAGGATTAATTTGAATGTAATATGATTATGTTCAGCTTCAAGTCTGTAGCCAAAAGTTGATTTGAACAGTTAGGTGTTGAGATAATTCTGGCTTTGGTTCTCTAGTAAGCGCTAGCAAAACAGTAGTTGTGGCAATTATAGGTTGTTCATCAACTTTGTCATTTCTACATAATTTATTAGTCATAAGTTTTTTATTATTCTCTTAAGACATTAACTTGTAGGTACCTATTTCCTCCATCTAAGTGGAAAGAAATGAATTTCCTAATTATAAAAATCTAAATTTAGTTTATCCCTAAAGAATCCAGATTTATCAATGTTTATAAAATACTAGAAATCATTAAAAAATAATCATAATGAAATCACTTGCCGCTATTATAAAATACCGATTCATTGTTGCCTTGCACACTAAGCAGGAAAGTATGTCCAAAATGGATCTCCCACCACGAACAAAAATAGCTTAGCAAACAAAGATAATTAAATATCTTACCAAAATGTATGTTCTTGCATACATTTCATAAATTATGTTAAATAGATATTAAAATAAATCTATAAAAGAAACGTAAAAAAAACTTACAAAATCAAATAAAAACAGCAACAAATCCAAAAAAATCCAGTGGAAAACACAAAATTCACAAAAAACAAATAACTTCATAAAACTCCAAATTAAATTGAATTTATGAAAACAACTTTCGATCAAAACGATCAGTAAGCAACTGACCATTTAGCGAGACAGACACTATACTACTACACTTTCTGATAACAAGTAATTATGAACCATACAGATCAGCAATAAGACACAAATTCGAATGAGCGAATGAAACATTGACACGTACGAAAACCCTGCCAAAGAGAATGAACAAGCGAATATTGAGGTCAACGACATCTTTTTTTTGTAAAGATAATTTTGCGGAAACGAGCTGGACTAATCAAATTTCGTACGCTAGAAAGAGATAGAGCATCGCGAATCTATAGAGTACTCATTGTCTATGGTCAGTCTCATTGTTTTTGATTGAGAGAATTGATTTTATTGATTGTTACGCAGTACAATGATGTAATTGTATCTCTGTTATCGTCCATGATAGTGTTATGATACTTATGACTTATTTAGTTTCATGAGTAGGGCATTGATCTCAGGATGTGGGTCATTCAACAGATTGTTACCAATATACTCTACAATCTTCGTTCATAGTGGACGCTCATTCTTAGTACCTAAGTAAATAATAAATAAATAATGCTGGACATTTCACACAGCATCATCTAGCCCCAAACTAAACAAAGCTACTATGGGAACCAGATAACTGTTACTACTTATATACTTTTTATTTGTAAATACATGCATATTATAAGATTTTTATTTCAAGATTTATTTCAAATAAAGGTTTACATTAGTTTATCTTAACTAAACTAAACTAGAGTAAGGTATAGGGTATTAAGTGATGGAGAAAAGATAAAAGTAAACCTTGCACTATCGAGACAATATTATACATAGAAAGACCCGAGATATTTGCAGATCATACAAACATTTATCCCGCGGCGGGGATCGAACCCGCAACCTTCTGCGTCCCAAGGTAGTTTAAGAACACAAACATTTAGGCAAAAGTATTTTGTAGCTAGGGCAGACTGTCCCATTCAAAACAGGTGGATGCGCATTATGATGGGTTCTATCTGATCCAATTTCAAATCATTTTTTCCCTTTGACATTAATTTATTGAATTTTAATATTTCTGGTTATTCTGTGTGTAGTTTTAAGTGTGTGTGTGAAATAATTTGTTAATGTTTTTATGGATTGATAATTATAATCTGAAATAAATGAATAATAATATAAAAATTTTTGAAAAAAAAATTGAACCGACTTCACCTAACACAAATAGACACTAAGAACCTTCTATGTACCTACACTAAAAAGAGAAAAATAAGAATATACACATGCAATTATTACTTACAGTATTCAAATAATAAATTATTATGTTATATTATATTTTGAAGTCGGTACCAACTACCTATGCATTTACATCTAAGAAGAAATTACGAGTACAATAGAACTTGGGTGCAAAATTGTATGGAGTAGTTAGAGTAGAATAGTTGGCACCGACTTCAAACATAATATAACATAATAATTTATTATTTGAATACTGTAAGTAATAATTGCATGTGTATATTCTTATTTTTCTCTTTTTAGTGTAGGTACATAGAAGGTTCTTAGTGTCTATTTGTGTTAGGTGAAGTCGGTTCAATTTTTTTTTCAAAAATTTTTATTTTACAATTTTTAGTGTAAATAATATAGTAGGTTAGGTTAGATATTGGAATAGTCAAGATTAAAGAAGTTACAGTGAGAATCCCTCAGGAATAAAATTATATGGGATCACCTCGAGCGTATTTAAACATGTCAAACTATTCAATGTTTGACTCAGATTTTGTAGTGAGAATGAGGTTTTTTGAGATTTACAGGAAAACTATCAATCCCTCAGGAAAAAAAAGTATGAGGACCACCTAGATATGGATACCCTTTAAAGCAAAAAAAAAATTTTGGAAATCGGTCCACATTTTTCGGAAAGATCGGTGATTTTTTGAGTATTACGGGAAAACTATCAATCCCTCAGGAGTAAAATTTTTATGGGACCACTATGGGAGCATACCCTTTCAACAAAAAAAAAATTTTGGAAATCGGTTTATAACTGACGGAGATATCGATGAACATACATAAAAAAAAAAACATACATACACCCGAACATAGAACCTCCTCCTTTTTTTGAAGTCGGTTAAAAAACAGACAGTGTGGAGTGAAAGAAGATGTAGTGTTGAGGATCGAGAAAGGTATGTTAAGATGGTTTGGGCATGTAGAGAGGATGGATGACAGTCGTTTGACAAAGCAAGTGTATGAGGCGAGTGTGCATGGGACAGCTGGAAGGGGAAGAACTAGGCGAACCTTCTTGGATCAAATTGGCGACATTTTGGAGAAGGGCCAGGTCAAAAGTACCCTAAACCGACGAGCATGTATGAAGAATGTAATGAGAGTGAATGAGGCGAAAGTTGTGTGTCAGGATCGTAGCGACTGGAGATCCGTGGTCTCTGCCTACCCCTTTGGGAAAGAGGCGTGACTTTATGTATGTAATAATAAAAAAAAAGAATGAAACAGATTAGGGTAGTGTTTGTTCGACATAAAAAAAAACACTCATATTTTTATGGTGTTATATCATTTAGTTTTCTATCTAACGTACAATTTAACTTCACGCATCCATCCATACAAAGAGTAACATTTCTTTCCAAATATCTCACTAGCAAGTCATTGTATTGGAATCTCCAATTTCTTTCTTCTTTCCCTTAACTCTCTTTACAAATAGGGGATGTTTTATTTCTGGTTTCGGTAGCTGTGGCTCCAGGGGCTCTGGGTCCAGAGGAGGCTGGAGGTTAGTCGCCTGCTGGTAAATAACGGCTTCATTTTTGAGGTCTGAAAACAATGACAATCATGGTATTGGTCGCGAAGGAACAGAAGAATCACCTAGCTTCAGAATAAGTGATCCCAATTATTGTCCTACAGATTTTTTTTATCTTTGACAATAATAAAGATATCAAACGAACAGATAGAAAAGTCATTTGGCGTCGTCGCTTAGTTGCTTGCTATCTCTACGATAGAATAGAGTAAATTGTGTTTAGACGATTTAATTTGATCGCATTGCAGGAAATATTATTTTGCCTTGACTAACATGTCTTTCGAAGCACTCAGTGAATTCGTATTTTGTGTGTAACGGCCACTCTACACATTCGCCGAACTATTTGCCGAACTATTCGCCGAACTATTTATTATTTGGAAATATGATGACAGGCGATTACAGGCGATGCCTCTACACGTTCGTGAACGTCGGCATTCGTCTATCATTAGCGATTATGTAGAGAGCCCATAAGATTAGACTATGTTTTGGATTCATCGAATATTGGAAACTCACCTGGCAATGTTTTTCGTTCCAGCATTCCTGGAGGTTTTTCCATATCTCTAGCTCACTATTGAGGATCTTCACTCGGAAGAATACAAAATTATTTTCCACTCGGACTTCCAATGAGCAATCTTTAATGTCGTACAACTTTTGCCCCTCTTTAGTCAACTGGCCCCGGAAAAAACTTGTAGTGATTTTCAGTGAACAAATTGGTTTTGTAAAATATCACGTATTTTATTGTTTTTGAACAAAAAACTGTGTGGTTACTGATTAAGTCAAGCTGTGAAAGTATTATGATAAGTAGTCAACTCAGTCTAGATAAAAGGGACTTCACTTCGATATCACAACATCAAGTGACATCATTTTAAAATTGATAGTATCCGGCCTGATGCAACTAGGATTATGATACAAAAGTGTGTATGGATCTCCCGGCTTCTCGAGATCTTTATAAGTCTTATGGGCCCTCTACATATTCGCCGATGATAGACGAATGCCGACGTTCACGAACGTGTAGAGAGCCTCATCGCCTGTATGCGCCTGTTATCGTCTTTCCAAATAATAGTTCGGCAAATATCTCGGCGAATATGTAGAGTAAGGGCCAAACTCACCACCTTGCAAAGTACCTGATACATAAAATATCTATTTAGTTGTTAAAATATTTGCCTGAAAAAATTAGAATCAGAGTTTATTTGCTTAATAGCTTATCAGAATCTTTTGAAGGCTCTTTGAACATAAGTTGTTGATAGACTATCGCACTTTTATAAGTTGGCTCAACAGTTTCTCCTTCACTCTGCTGTCTCTAGATGTGAACGCTTAAATACCGATTGTCCAGTTAAAGGCGAGTTTCAGAAGTACAGCAAACTTGTTACTTGACTTCCTATATTATGACGCGTGGCTGCACACCTCAAGTGTGGAAACTTGTACTTAACTTGTGTTGACCAGTCAGTTTTGGCGATAATCTTGCAATTTGGTCGCTAAGAAACAGAGTAGGAGGTGATCACAGTGGTTCTACTGAATTAATAATATTTGACTCATGACTTTTTTGTGTTTACATTGAATATTCTAATTATTTAGGTATACAGGGCGTCCCAAACTTATGGGACATGAAGGGGAAGTACCTTAAATATCGTAGATAGTGTATTTTGCTTAAAGAAGACTTTATGTTATTTTTAAAACTTAGTAATTCCGCATTCATAGATTTTCTAAAAATTACTTGCTTCGTCTGGGAATCGAACCGACTCAAATGTCAAAAAAAAATCACCCTACTTTTATGATGCCAATCGAAAGAATAGCTAAAAAATAATAACTCTGCTTAGGTAACATTGTATTTTAAAAGAAAGGAACAACGTAAAATGAGTTTTGAATGAGTCAAATTTCAAGAAAGTTATTTATTGCCGTCGACGACGTTCAAACTGAATTGTGCCATATCACATCGAGTGTTCACCATAAAATGATAAGAAAATCAACAGGTAGCGGACTCATTAAAAGATTGGCGATTTGCGTAAGACAAGAGGGATCACATTTTGAGCATTTAATTAATTAATTTACAAAAAAATACCCACTTAATTGACTACGGCAGTTAAATGTATGTTTTTATGTTTGATTAAAATGATTAATTTTACGTTGTTCCTTTCTTTTAAAATACAATGTTACCTAAGCAGAGTTATTATTTTTTAGCTATTCTTTCGATTGGCATCATAAAAGTAGGGTGATTTTTTTTTTGACATTTGAGTCGGTTCGATTCCCAGACGAAGCAAGTAATTTTTAGAAAATCTATGAATGCGGAATTACAAAGTTTTAAAAATAACATAAAGTCTTCTTTAAGCAAAATACACTATCTACGATATTTAAGGTACTTCCCCTTCATGTCCCATAAGTTTGGGACGCCCTGTATATTGTAGATAAGGTACTTTAAGAACCCCTCGCAGACTAGACTTTCTATCGGCCGATAGTTGAGATGGAATATACTTCGGCGGCGGTAATGAGTATGGAGAAGTACAGCCCGTCTCAACTATCGGCCGATAGAAAGTCTGTAGTTTGCGAGGGGTCTTAAAGATCATTTTTATATAGTAGTTACTCACATTATTTGCGTTACATTACTTTTACTTAAAAGTAATCTAATTTTAATTTTATCTACTGTATTACACTGAGTCATAATTCACTTAGCAGTCCAATTTACTTAAACGCAAAGACTTATTCGATCTTTAGAAAAACTGAATCGGATTAACATTAATTTCGAAAAGAGTTGGCGATACCCTAAGTCACGTAGTTCGCCAATTTAACGCTCAATTTGTTAGGAGAAACGTGAAAAGGGTGAAAAAAATGAAGAAGCCAATTTAAGGACCAATTGGGTGTTGAAAAGGGGACATACATTACTGATACCTAGAGAGGATTGGATGACAAGCAAAATAAATAGAATTTAAGATTGATAAATACCTATCTTCCTAGAGGCCTTTGCCCAGCAGTGGGACAGCAATGGCTAATAATAATAAGCCGAGTGGATTGAGGAAGAATATGTAAGATATAGGGACGTAGACTCAATGGATTATGAATGCATTTCCGTAGAGACTTACCAGCAAGTTTTAAAAGGGACACACAACTGGAAAACACCAGGGTCCGACCACATACACAGTTACTGGTACAAAAAACTCTCAACAGTTCAACCTCTTCTCTATAATCACATCAATGACTTTATAAAAAATCCCCATACAATGCCATACTACATCACTGCTGGAATAACTCACATGATCCCTAAAGATGAAAACGACACTACTAACCCTGCCAAATACAGGCCGATAACCTGCCTACAAACCATCTACAAAATTATAACAGCTTGCCTTGCAAGAATTATTAGCACACACATTGACAAAAACCAAATATTAGCCGAGCAACAAAAAGGTTGTAGGAAATATAGTCAGGGCTGTAAGGAACAACTTACCATAGACGCAATAATATTAAACAATGTACAAAAAACTAAAGAGGACCTATGCACCATCTACATTGATTATAAGAAAGCGTTCGACTCAGTCCCGCATACGTGGCTTATAAAAATTCTAGAGATTTATAAAATACACCCAGAGTTAGTGTTATTTTTAAAAAACTCTATGACTAGGTGGACAACGCGATTACATGTAAAAGCATCTTGCTCAAACATTCAGACAGAACCAATAAAAATACAACGAGGCATATTCCAAGGAGATTCGCTCAGCCCTCTATGGTTCTGTCTAGCACTTAACCCACTGTCTAATACTTTAAACTCAACTAACTTAGGATACCCACTTGACAAAAGACAGAACGGACAATCTCACCCTACCTATAAACTTAATCACCTACTCTACATGGATGATATTAAAATATACTCATCAACTCAAGCAGACTTAGAAAATTTAGTAAAAATTACAGAACAGTTCTCATATGACATTGTTATGAATTTTGGCATCGATAAGTGCAAGATTAATTCCATAAAAGCAGGGCAAATACACCAACACACTTATCAAATGCAGTCAGGTGAAATTATAGATTCTCTGAGTGAAAATGAGACTTACAAGTATTTAGGCTACCAACAGTCAAAACAAATTCATACCAAAGACATTAAAACCAAACTCACTCATAACTTTAAACACAGGCTAAATTCTATTTTAAAATCAGACCTTTACTCGAAAAACACAACTAAAGCAATAAACTCCTATGCCATCCCCGTGTTAACTTACTCCTTTGGAATCATTTACTGGACTAAAACAGAACTTAAAAACCTACAGCGAATAATAAATGTTACCATGACAAAACACAGAAAGCACCACCCACGTGCCTGTATTCAAAGGCAAATGTTACCGAGAGCTGAGGGTGGACGAGGTATTATCGATATACAAAATTTACATAACAAGCAAATAGCATCACTACGAACCTATTTCCACTTAAAATCTGAGGCATCTTCTTTACACAAATCAATAACCGAACTGGACCGAAAATTAACGCCACTCAACTTAGTTGACTACACTCAAAACAATGAAAAACTAACTGACAGACAGACCTTAACTGCCGAATGGGCCCGAAAGTCTCTACACGGAAGGCACCACCACGACTTGAGTCAACCCACCGTCGACAAACAGGCGTCGAACGAGTGGCTCAGCCGCGGTGAACTCTTTCCTGAGACTGAAGGGTTCATGGTCGCCATACAAGATCAGGTAATCGAAACACGCAACTATCAAAAACACATCATGAAAATTCACATACCCACCGACAAATGCCGAAGATGTAACAGTAGTTCCGAAACAATTCAGCACATAACGGGAGCATGTAAAGCTAGTGCTCAAACTGACTACAAGTTCAGACACGACCAAGTAGCCAATGTTATTCACCAAAACCTAGCACTAAAATACAAACTTGTAGACACCTCAATAAAACCAACACCCTACTATAAATATGTTCCCGAAACTGTGCTGGAGAACTCAACGCACAAACTTTACTTTGACAGGGCAATCCTCACCGATAAAACCATACATTTCAATAGACCAGACCTAACACTTGTCGATAAAACAAACCACACTGCACTCCTCATAGACATAGCTATTCCGAACACCCACAATATACAGAACACAATTGCAGAAAAGCTTTCAAAATATGTTGATCTCAAAAATGAAATAACCCGCATGTGGAGACTGCAAAAAGTCACTATAGTCCCGATAGTTCTGTCATCCACCGGTGTTATCCCTACACAACTATTTCAGTCTATAGATTTCTTACATTTACCAAAACATACATATATCCTTTTGCAAAAAGCAGTAATTTTAAATACATGTAGAATTGTGAGAAAGTTTTTACAAACGGAACATCTAACTGAAGTTCAACCTTCTATTGAGTCACACTTGGCCTAGGCCCGTGCGTCTCAGTTAGTCCCAGTTTAAACACTGAGTAGATAAAAGATCTAAAAACAAATAATAATAAATAATAAATACCTATCTTATGACGCAATTTATACGATACCATTAGGGCATACCATTCTTGCCTATTACATACATCTATACTAATATTATAAAGAGAAAAGATTTGTTTGTTTGAATTGAATAGGCTCCGAAACTAAATCTTACATTATCCCTGATGAACATAGGCTATATTTTATCCCGGGAAAGTGATGTTTTCCCGAGGGACCGCGGATAACACCGCCACGGACAGCTAGTCGTAAATTAATAAATAATGCTGGACAATTTCACACAGCATCATCTAGCCCCAAACTAAGCAAAGCTTGTACTATGGTAACCAGATAACTGATATACTACATATATACTTTTTGTTTGTTAATACATACATATTATACATAGAAACACCCAGACCCGAAACAAATATCTGTACAAACATTTGTCCCACGGCGGGGATCTAACCCGCAACCTACTGTCCTACACGACCTATTATTACCCTATTATTACCTACATGTCCTATTATTTATTTGACGACCTAGGTCGTCAAATAAATAATACATCGTCTAAATGGCGTTTAACATAGGTAATAAACAACGAAATATCCCAGCATTTCGGTCAAGCTAAGACATACAAAGGACAAGTTCGTCAAAGACGCGAGTTGCTCCACGAAAGCAGCAGGCGCGAAGTTTGCCTCATGTGGACAGATTAGTTTGCTAATTTAGTTGTGCTCGTATTTTGATCATAACTATGAAACAATGAATGGACAACGGCTTTACTGTCTGGTAATTTGATATAGTATTTCTAGAAAAGAAAATGTAATTAAAAAATAAATAAATAAATAATGCTGGACTTTTTCACACAGCATCATCTAGCCCCAAAGTAAGCAGAGCTTGTGTTATGGGTACTATGATGACTGATATACTACTTATATACCTACTTTTTGTTTGTAAATACATACATATTATACATAGAAACACCCAGACCCGAGACAAATATTTGTAGACCATACAAACATTGGTCCCGCCACGGGGATCGAACCCGCAACCTCTTGCGTCGCAGGCGGGCCTTCGCCCACTGCGCTACAGAGGTCGTCAAATTAATAGGAATTTATTAAAAAAAAATAGAGGAATTTATTTTAAAAACATAGGTTCTTGAGTTCATAGAGTTCTTGAGTGACCGTGACTCGGCAAACGTAGTGTAGGACGCCCGGCCAGGTGGAGTGACGATTTGCGAAAGGTTGCTGGCAGAAGCTGGATGCGTCGAGCTGAGGACAGGGCGCAATGGCGATCATTAGGGGAGGCCTATGTCCAGCAGTTGACTGATATAGGCCGATGATGATAATGATGATAAAAACATAGGTAGGGTAGACGAAATGTGTGATGATTTTGAAGGATATCTAGAGAAAAAACTGTTTTTCATGGGATTCCGTTAGTAAAATGGGAATCCTTATATACTTTCGAAATATCCGTCCATCTGTCTGTTGGTAAAGGAAGATGAAAGTTTCAGAAACTAAAACAGCTCTATATGCTAATAGTAAAAGTGTGCTTTGGCACTTAGAATAGTCTAAGACCCCTCGCAGACAGACCTTCTATCGGCCGATAGTTGAGACGGATACTTCGGCTCGTAATTAGTATGGAGTAGTATAGCCAGCTCAACTATCGACCGATAGAAAGTCTGTAGTCTGCGAGGGGTCTAAGTAGCTAAATGATTCTACACCTGTTTTTTCACGACTGTCGTGAATTCTCCCACCAACTCGTTAAACAAATGGCAGCGAATTGATACGGAAATAAAATCGCTAAGTGAATGTAACCATAAATACATCTCAGGAGAATCCCAGATTTTACTTCACTCGTAAAAATTTCACCCCAGCCTTGTGTTATTGGACTCTGTTATTGGGATATACCGCGATCGAGATTGGTTGTAACTTTTGACCCCCGCGTTGAAAAGTTAGGAACATTGTGGTATGATGCAAGGACAGGATTCAAACTAACGAAACTGACGACTTTCAATTCGAAAGGAGAGGTGCTGCCCCAGTCTGCTTACTTAACCGATAAATTATAATATAATAATAATAATAATAATAATAATAATGCTGGACTTTTCACACAGCATCATCTAGCCCCAAAGTAAGCAGAGCTTACTTTGGGGCTAGATGATGATGGTTATGAGGATGGTCTAGGACCTGGGTATTTAGACTTCATCACAAAAAAGTCCCAGGTATAGAAGAGTCCTAAGCGATAAGTATAGGCATAGATGGCTTTGATGTAAAGGCCCAAGTTATAAGTGGTAGTTTTAAACTAATTTACTAACATGTTCAAAAATGCAAGGTCCAAAAGTAAGCCCTAAACAAGTGAGAAGAAAGGGATATGATATCCTCACTTTTCAGCTGAAGTTTATTTATATTTTAGGAATATATGTATGCAAAATAAGAATATATCAACGTTCTCTCATTATTCTGTTGACATCAAACCAAAGATTTTTCTGAGACAACACATCTTCCCTTTTATTGGGCCGTGAATCTGCAATTTGTCGGTTTGTGGCCTTTTTATGTGTCGCCACCTGGCTGATGGGGCAGTGCACTACCCTGATTATAATACTGTTTACTTGGATGATGATGGATTTGTGTTTACGATTGTGGAAGAAATATTTCGCGGTATTTGCTTTCAAAGATATTTTTGTGTCGATATTTAATGGAAGCTTATTTTATATGCAAATAATTGTAAATCCTTGTACAGAGTATTGTACCTACTCGTAATGTACGCGTATACAGGAAAACCCAGCAACTGC
Organism: Epirrhoe alternata; assembly: GCA_963565295.1. NCBI lineage: Eukaryota > Metazoa > Arthropoda > Insecta > Lepidoptera > Geometridae > Epirrhoe > Epirrhoe alternata. The sequence goes on along the minus strand of OY751396.1, from coordinate 9,314,474 downwards.
ATCATTCATTCATTCATTCTGTTTTGTTTGAAGATGATGAAGCATCATTTTCAAAACTAATCATAGATGCAACAAACTATGAAAGTGTGTATGTGGATTTGGGGACTTTCAAAAATCATGAAGGGGCTGATTGTGATGGACTTTTAGACCCCTCGCAGACTACAGACTTTCTATCGGCCGATAGTTGAGACGGAATATACTTCGGCTCGTAATGAGTATGGAGAAGTATAGCCCGTCTCAACTATCGGCCGATAGAAAGTCTGTAGTCTGCGAAGGGTCTATGGGCAAATGAGATAAGTCAGAGCATTCAACAATGAAGTTGCGGGAAATAACTGGTAAATAAAACTTCAAAGTCACAAGTTTCAAGCACTAAGTCCGCATCGAAAAGTCCTTCATAAATCATAGCGCACCTTAAACATGTGAGCTTTTTGCGGAAAGACATGGTTTGCAATACAACGTCAAGAAGAGCGAGTTCATGGTATTTTTACCTAGAGGAATGTTAATGGAAGAGGTGCCATCTGTAAAGTTGAATGGGGTTGAATTGAAACGTGTAAGCCATTTCAAATACCTGGGGCATATCGTGTGTGACAACCTTAGCGATGAGTTAGATCTAGAAAGGGAGCGAAGGGCGTTGTGCGTTAGGGCAAACATGTTGGTTCGTAGGTTTTCTCGTTGCTCCAAAGAAGTAAAAATTACTTTGTTTAAATCGTATTGTCAAACCTTTTACACGAGTAGCCTATGGTCCACATACACCCGTAAAGCGCTCAACGCTTTTCGTGTACAGTACAACAATGCGTTCAGAATGTTGTTGGGGCTCCCGCGGTTCTGCAGCGCCTCTGGCATGTTCGCGGAGGCCCGCACAGACGGCTTTCACGCTTGTATGAGGAAGAAAATCGCCTCTCTTTTGTGTAGAATGCGCGGGAGCACCAACAGCATTCTGACAACGTTAGTTGGTAAGTGGGATAGCCCTTTCCTGACACACTGTATGCGTATATTGGTAAACTAGCTGACCTGTGTGCCATTCCAAGCTTATTGCATTCTTACTTTAGATACTAACATTAGATTTTTAAGTGCTCATAGACCTAAGTACTAACATTATATGGATCTTGGTCTGAAATAAACGAATTTTATTTATTTATTTATTTATTTATTTATTTAAACGATTTCTACTCATTGAATTATTCATAGACCTTCTCCACCATTTAACATCGGGAGGAGTTTTATCAAATTTTGCGAAAGTAAAGCTCAGATTTCTTGAAATGCGACTACCGTCTGTCCAACTTAGGAGGATCTACGTTCCCTCAAAGTTGGATGTAGCAAGGTCAAATTTTATGTCATTTATTCAGTAGGACTACTGGGATGGGATCTAAAATAGTGTTTTCTTAAAAAATAGATAGATAGATAGATAGAAAATACTTTATTGTACACCACATGGACATTACAAAATACAAACAAAGATACAAGAAAACATTTAAAGCGAAGTACAATGGGCGGTCTTATCGCTGTGAGCGATTTCTTCCAGACAACCTTAGGATGAACTGGATTAAAGGAAGGCAAAAAGGCGGAGTAAATAAAATATGTTTATAAAAACAAATAAATAAATACTAATAAATAAATAAATATATACCTACTATGTACGAATAACTATAATATATAAATACATTAATCCTAATAAATATGTATTCAAACTAGGAACCCACACAATAAAACTAGTAGTCACATAACATATGAAAGTGTTCGAGCAATTGCTTTTTGAAAATGGGAAGGGACTTAGCTTTCCTGATAGTAACTGGCAGACTATTCCAGAGGGTGATAGCTTTAACTGTAAAAATATATGTATTGTAAGAGTATGATCACCTAAAAGAAAGCTAGGCCCCAAATCGTGTTTGTTGCCCTGATTCTTCACGGTATTGGTCGCGGAAGGAACAGGAGTAAAATCACCTATTATAAGATTTGCCGAGTTTCAACTCAGAAAATATTCTGATGAGTTCTGTTGACAGCTCTGACTGATCTTAAAATAAAGTTTCCCTTCCTAACCAATTCACGAGAAGTACAAATAAGAATAAGAATAAGATTTCAAAAATCTTTACGTTACGTTTTACGTGTTACGTTCACCGCTACTAAGGTAACCATGTCTTAAGGGATATAGTAAAAATTTTACTGCCCTATTTTCCGGTAGTAAAGTGTGGTCAATCCAGTAGGCATAAGTGGGGGAATGGAGCATTTTATGTCTCATAACATGGGGAGCTATCACACAAATTGTCTATCCATTGTTTTATTTTGGGGGAAGGAGGCCTATTGGTTTATGAAGCTTTTAATCTTCTCAGCACACTGGTCTTCGTGTCGTGTCACTAGTGCTTTTAGATTGTTCATTGTTTGAATGTCATTGTCTTGTGTGTATCATCATCTCAGCCATCTAACCACTGCTGAACATAGGCCTCCCCCACAGGTTCCACATCGATCGATCTTGTGCCTGCACGCAACGGCTCCCAGACCTTTACAAGGGGCCGTCCTCTGCTGCGATTTTCGGTGCGTGGCCTCCACTCAAGAACTTTTCTTCCCCAACAGCCGTCAGTTCTACGAGCTATGTGCTAAGAACCAAATTGACTATATTCTATTCTATATCATGTCTATTCTATGTCATGCGCCTCAAAAGGCAACTTTCTTCCACGTGTAGTATTGGATAAGTTGGTAGGTAAGTTTCTAGTCTTGAATATACCGATCTTGTTCAGAGTCTAAGATTCAAGATCTACAAAAAGTTACAACAAAAACAAGTTAGGATAAGTGTTAAACTTGAAAAAAATATGATCTAAGGGTAATGGCCTAAGGTCATTATTTTCTGCATTTCATCTATGATGTTGGGTTTTATAAACCCACCTTGTATGAGAGCAAAACGTTGTTTGACTATGTTTAGGAGAAGCCATCAAATAGCAAATCCAGTGCAGATATTTCATCACGACTCCCAGGTATTTTTACCCGCACTAAAACTAAATAAGTTCCAGCCATCAGTAAGAAGCTTTTACGACATTTCACCTCTAATTCACGCCGTAAACCCACATGATTATTCCGTCATGTAGCTGACAAACTAGCGGCAACCCGCGGATTCTCTCGTAAAAATCCGTCACGACACCGGCCAATAAACCATAGGGACGTCCGCGCGGAATCACTGCTACGTGATCCTGTTTGCGGTTATTGCGTGGGGTATACGAATGTCTAGAAATGGCAATAAAATAAACAAAGTCAAAAGATAATTTATACAGCAGGACTGCTTTCTCTACTACTATTCTTTCGTGACCGTATTGGTCACGTGACAAACTAAGACAGCTAACACGGACAAAGATATATAAATGGCAATAAAATCATGTCATTGTCATGTTTTTTTAATAAATATTAAAAAAAAACATACATACAACCAAACATAGGTACTTGTAGAACTTCTTCTTTTTTTTGAAGTCGGTTACAAATGGTTTTTAGGGCTAGCTTTTCGTTAGTTTCAAATGAGCCCAAACATGGATATTTTACTATTTACCAACAAGTTACATTCAATAGATGCTCTTCCGACATCATCGTCAGGTCAGTTATGGATCAGCTCATTAATGTGACCTATAGACCTGCCCTACTCGTAATTTTTCCTTAATATTTGTGCCGAAACTCGAGCGAAGCCATACCTAGTTTGACTGTGCAGGCTAAAAACAACATTTGTCCCACTCTATCCATTCTCAACTCTTCCTATCGGCTTTTACGCGTGCCTAGGTAAATATAAAGGTATAAAAGTGACGAATGTCGGGCACTGAGGGATAGATGGATGTATTGTACATGACGAATCTGGTACACGTGATGCGTAGCTTTGATATGAAGGAAAATGAGGGTTTTATTAAAGGGAATAAAGTTATGGAATAAAAGAATTGTTGCAGATAATGGTTTGTTTTCTGTAGTGTTCAAATCATATAAAATAGTAAAATGCCTATTTACGGTTTTTAAAATGAGACCACGTATGGTATTGTTAGCGTTTTCGTATTATTTATAGTAAAAGTCTTTGGTGGAATAATAATAGGAACCTTTATGCAGGCCAATAGACAAATTTTTTGACAGTGGCAAGCGGTGAGTAGTTTTAAAAATACTGTTGAGCAAAGATTATTGTAAGAGCTCTGCCTCACTAGGATGCCATGGCGACGTCGCCAGCGGCGCAGGCCTGGCTACTTCTGGCGTCCGAAGGTCGCCAAGTCGAGTGGCCATGGCGTCTCGATAGTCAGTTCATTCATCGTCGCCGCGTCGTCACACACACGCATAAATGCACACTTACCTAGTTGTTTTTTTTCTTGATTTGTCATTTCGTCTTTTTCTTTGAATATGTTCACTATTTCGTCCCAACATTTAATTTTTAAATTGCGATCGGAATAATCATTCAATGAAGTGTCCCATAAACAAGGACGGTTTTGGATTTCTATAATGAATCTCTCTGTATCGAAACTCATTTTTAACTACACCTACAAATACAAATAAATCGTGATAAATTCCGAGCAAGCGTCCAAAATGGCGGCCGGTTGGCGACTGAATGAGTGAGGTGCAGTTTACACGTGTACAATTTAATGGCAACGTCGCCAAGCCGCCAGAGTATCCAGACGCCACGTAGGGAGCCGCATCTCATGGCCACGCTTTCAAATTGGCGACGCTGCCAAACCGTCGCCATGTGAGTTAGGTGTCATACATTTTAGTAATCTGCTTGGATACGTAGCCGGCGACGTCGCCATGGCATCCTAGTGAGGCAGAGCTCTAAAGGTTGTTTTTCGCCATTTTAGGAAGAAGCACTGCTCTGCTATTTTATTTTCTTTTTCTTGTGTTTTACTAAGTTTTATTATGTAATTTCGGTGGCATTTTACTAATGAAGCCTTGGTTTTGAAACAGGAGATCTGGAAAATGGAATGGGGGAGTATTGAAGCAGATTTCTCATTTGACGAAAAATTTCCGTTAGTTTTGAAGAAAACAAGCCGCCATGTTTTGTTCAAACCATCGACATAACTTGACTGACTGACATGACTATAAATCAATATTTTAAACTTGACATTGGCAGAATTACACCTAGTTGTGTAGATTGCCACACAAGAAGAAGATTATTGGAAAATGGAAAAATAAAACATTTAGATTGGGCTTAAAGTTGTTTCACTATTAGTACTTAAAGCATAGTGTTTTAAGTGTAGGTAACTAGGCTATGTAGAAAACATGATCTGAGACGCCAAGGAACTAAATCTGACCACTTTAATGCGAATGATTGAATGTATAGATGTTACGTTGGTATACTCAAAGTCGAACAAAGTTAATTAGTAAGGGCCACTGCGATCATAATAGTCTCAAAATTGGGTGAATCTGTTCCATCGTGACCTGAAGAACCACACTAGAGCAACAAACACTAGCATATGCTAAAAATAAACTGACCTGCAAAATAAAACCTGATTTATTTCTGGTACAACTGGCTTTTCCTTCCCTGCATTTTACATGAACCATATAACCACAGAATTAGCGAATTAGCAAGCTGAAGTGGCAGTGGGCTGGCCATATCTGCCGAAGAACCGATAATCGCTGGGGTAAACGAGTTCTTGAGTGGACACTCGGCAAACGTAGTGTAGGACGCCCTCCGGCCAGGTGGAGTGACGATCTGCGAAAGGCGGCTGGCATAAGCTGGATGTGTCGAGCTGAGGACAGGGTGCAATGGCGCTTATTAGGCCTATGTCCAGCAGTGGACTGATATTAGGCCGATGATGATGAGTGATGAGTATGAATGTGGATGGATATACCGGTAGGGGTAGGCCTAAGAAAAGATGGATGAACTGTGTGAATGCGGATATGTTAGTGAAAGGAGTGAGTTCTGATATGACGAGTGATAGAAGGAAATGGAAGAAAGAAACATGTTGTGCCGACCCCACTTAGTGGGATAAGGGCAGGAAGAAGAAGAAGAAGAAGAAGAAGAAGATGATGATGATGATATAACCACAAGACTTACCTACCGACTAATATCAGATACAGTAGATACCTTGTTAAACCAATTCCAAACATCAATTCGAAGCACTCACCACATCTCGTTATATCAGACATGTTTATCTACAAAAAGACATCAATAACGCACGTCGTTTAGGCCCCTGCCTACCCTTAAGCACACAACGCATTACAAGAGCAAGATCACATTTGATATACATCAAGTATCGAATGGGTTTTGGGATCTACGGGTCAGAATTGTGTGTGGTATCGCTTTGTGTGTTATATCTGAGTAGGACCAAACAGTGACGTCAAAAATACTAATACAGACGTATCCAACACCTTATGTTCCCAATTTTTTATTCAAGTTATGATTATTTAGACCCCTCGCAGGCTACAGACTTTCTGTCGGCCGATAGTTGAGACGGAATATAGGTACTTTGGCTCGTGTATAGTAGATATATTGCCTAGGACGCGTAGGCAAGCCATGGGCCTGCGGTGTCCGCGTGGGCGCAACAAGCTTATTACTTTGTGTTGAAGTATACTTACGTGCCGTCCTGTGAAATAAAATAATAAATATATAGAAAGTCTGTAGTCTGCGAGGGGTTTATGAGTTTTGTAATGAGATTTTTTGTGGACCGGTTTATGAATATTTAAAAACACTTGAAAGAATAACCTTTGATATAAGAACCTATTTGCTCTTCTAAAAGTAGAGTAATTGAAACAAATTAGTACAATAATTCAAACAAAATAAACTTAGCAAAATTGTTATCTGTGTGTTTCCAACCCGCTAAAAAGCCGCGATAACGCTTCCCAAGCGAAACCAAACCTAACCACCCAGTCTTAAAGTTCAAAGTCCTATCTATACAACTTAAGCTATTCCCACACGATCGAAAAGAATTTGTAAAATAAAATCACATGTAATTCGCAACATAGGTCTCAATTTCGGGAGTGTGATGCCCGCCAGCAGTATGGAGATTGGATTCTTTACCTATTGGCATTTTCCTTGTTTGCCCTTAAGTGAGATTGGATTGGTTACAATACAATTGTTTTCTTATCATTTTTACGTGGAATTCAATCCTGAGATTTGTAAGACGAGTTTTTTTGGGCTAAGTTAGGTAACGTAAGTTCGTATGAGTCAGTGGCCTGGTGACGGAGTTTTTAGGCCGCCTTAAGGCCTCCGTCATGGCTAAACGGCTTAAATAGCCGGGCCTGAACAATGTGCCCTCCGAAGCACGGAAGCGCTCAGATGAAAATGATGGCGGTCACCCATCCACTTACGGATCTTTCAGAATGTAGCTTAACTTCGGCGATCTATCAAGAACGACTAAGCAAGCATGACCACGAGCGCTTTGAAGTTAGGTGTGCATAGGTTATTGTATCACCACCAAGACATTACTATGAGAGCTGAATTTTAGTTTTTATTTTTCAAAAATATTAAAAACAAACTTGATACTATTCAAACCAGATCAACATACCGAAAATAACAAAGATACTATTATTCAGACAAATGCAAGAAATCGACTGGCAAATGTGAAATAATAAATTCCCCGAGAACCCAGTGGATTCAATATAAATAGTTGCGGTAAATCATCTTACGAGTGTTCTATTGAACGAACATAATTTTGTCAAAGGAAATAGAACACTCGCCCTACGAAAACAAGATCCAAAATCGCTTAGTTGAAAATTATAAATTCGTGGTAGTGTTTTTGTATAGTTTTAGTGGGACTTGAGTTAGTGGGTGCCTACATACTGTTACACATTCTGTGGCAGCGGCCCTCACATCAGAGGTCCCTCTTTACAACATTTATCTGTATTAGCTTTGGATGGTATTCTGCAATAAGAACTCAGGAAAGCACTTCATTATTAAATAGACAAGTTTAACTTTTTTTTTAATATTCAAAACTTTCAGAATGGACGCGTGTAAGTGAGACAGATAGAAAGGACGTAGGCATGTTTGGAGTAGGGCTAGGACGAAAGCATTTGTAAATGAAATTTAAGAATAAAATCAGAGATGAATGAATGAATGAATGAACACTTTATTGTACACCAAGATATTAACAAGAAACAAAACATTTAAAACAATTACAAAGTTCTTAGTACAATGAGCGGCCTTATTGCTGAAAGCGTTTTCTTCCAGGCAACCTTTAATGAGCCGATTTTGCATTATTCAACTGGAAAAAATATATAAAGTTTTGACTTTAAGTTAAAATCTGTCTCCATCTCGTGTAACACCATCCACGATCTAAAAGAAGCAAATCAATGTCACAATGATTCATGCGCGAGTGCGCCATGCAATCTCGAAAAAGTCGCATTATGTAAATACTCTAAGAACACAACATACTTCATACAAACTTATAAATCTTTTGTTTTGGATAAATCCTTCAATCTTCGGCTAGGTGGAGTGACGATCTGCGAAAGGCTGCTGGCAGAAGTGAATGCGTCGTGTTGAGGACAGGGCGCAATGGCGCTCATAAGGGGAGGCCTATGTCCAGCAGTGGACTGCTATATCCTTCAAAAAAGCAACATAAGGAATATTAGTTTGAGTAGGTACCTTTAAGCTGCGGCGGTACACATACGGGCGGGACACATAGCGAGGCGAGGTGATGACAAGTGAAGTAGAGTATTGACTGAATGGTGGCCCAGATCTGGGTACAGAACCGTAGGACGACCGGCGGCTAGATGGGTAGACGATATTGTACACGTCGCGGGCCGTGAATGGGTCCGATTAGCGCAGGATCGTGGTGGATGGCACTTAGGGAGGCCTATACCCAGCAGTGGGTGAAGTCGGGTTGTGGATGATGATGATGAAGCTTTAAAAAATCTGAAAACTACCTAGGTTGTCAAACCTTAGCGTCGGTTGATGATAAGCTTAGGGCATTGCCACGTCTCCACGGTCTAACAATGGTCGACCTGCAACACAGGTTTTCACAAACCTATCGCAGGCACCAAGCTCACACAATCTAGGTTAATAAGTAGTCTTTGCATTAATGTAAGTACGTAGTTGGATAACCTAATGTGTGAGAAAATAAACGATTTTGAATTGAATTGAATTGATGCATTTTTAACCAACTTGATAACGTTTACGCAAACGCATTTTGAAGATTGCTACAGAATCAGTCAAAGGCACATTCATTCATTTCGTTCCTAAGCTTGGTAAAAATTAAATATTTGGAAACTTTCGAAAAACATAACCCTTGTGACTTGAGTCCGGGTAAAAATAATCTAAGCCTAAACAAATCCCTTGCACTATTATCGAGTGAAAATGGGTAGTGCGAAATACATTACCATAATGTTCCAAATATTTTTCCATACGTTGAAAATAATTTTCCAATTTCCAAACGCAATGTTTCGTTGTAAGCGTACTCTTAAGAAAACGTTGCCATCTTGAAGCGTATTCCCGTTGAGGTTTTTACAGTTGGCACGACAAAAAAAACCGTGACACTCCCGGAGTGCCGAGAGATTTGAAAACTTGAACAATTTGGTGCCTAGTGTATTTTTTTAATCGTCAGGAAATCGAAAGATAATGACTTCACCCGTTTAGTTATAAAATGAGATTTTAGAAATGTAAAAATATTGCCGTCAAAGTTTATCGAGTACAGAACTAGATGGCGCTACTGGTAGGTGTCGGTGAGCAGTCACGTGACTCACTTGACACGTGACTTTTCCAGGCGAATCTGAGAATTTATTCTCATCTCAAAACTGCCTAACGCGCCAGAAATTCTCACTTCAAAAACTGTTAAGTAATTGCACAAAATTACAAACATAGTACGCTCTGACCAATGGAGAAGACCTTTGCCCAGCTGAGAAAATTACAACTGGACAAAAAACGGTGATTGCCATAAGCTCCATTGGTCAAAGCGTTGCCAGGGATCGGCAAGGTCATTAAATCCATGCATGGGTTGTTTAGAATTCATTTTAAAAGCATTTTTAACACCCTTGCTCGTAAAGCTGATGTAATTCCACCGGTTTTAGATATGTAAAGCGGGTCATAACAAACGCGTGTGTTATCAAAGCAAATAGTTATGTTATAGTCCATACAAATTCCATAACAGCATTATTTGCCATTTCAAACATGGAACTGATCGCCGCCGAGCTGGAGTCGTGCCTCCAGCTAGTGAGCAGCGCGCTGTTGCTATTCAAATTTCGAACTAATCGCCGCGCGGCGCCAGTCAGTAGGCAGCGCTAGCGTGCTGTTAAAATGGCGGGAAAGCAACAGTGTGCATTCACAGATTGAGTTTATTTAAATGTTTTTTTTTTCTGTTTCCTCGCAAATGTGTTAAAAAACGTCGTACGATATACGTGCGTATTGGTTATAACATGCTCGGCTCAATTACGCCCTCGCCTGCGGCTCGGGCTGAAATTCCGCCTCGCATGTTATAACCATCTTTACGCACTAATACCGTAATGTACTATTTTAACACCCTTGCTCGTAAAGCTGATGTAATTCCACCAGTTTTAAATATGTAAAGCGGGTCATAACAAACGCGTGTGTTATCAAAGCAAATAGTTATGTTATAGTTCATACAAATTCCATAACAGCATTATTTGCCATTTCAAATATGGAACTGATCGCCGCCGAGCTGGAGTCGTGCCTCCAGCTAGTGAGCAGCGCGCTGTTGCTATTCAAATTTCGAACTAATCGCCGCGCGGCGCCAGTAGGCAGCGCTAGCGCGCTGTTAAAATGGCGGGAAAGCAACAGTGTGCATTCACAGATTGAGTATAATTAAAATGTTTTTTTTTGTTTCCTCGCAAATGTGTTAAAAAACGTCGTACGATATACGTGCGTATTGGTTATAACATGCTCGGCTCAATTACGCCCTCGCCTGCGGCTCGGGCTGAAATTCCGCCTCGCATGTTATAATATAACCATCTTTACGCACTAATATCGTAATGTACTATTAAAGTTGTTGACTTCTCTTCTTATAGAACGAATACAGCCTGGTGACAGACGGACAGCAAGTCTTAGGAATAGAGTCCCGTTTTACCCTTTGAGTACGGAACCCTAAAAGGAACTGTTGCAGTAGGAACGCTGAGACTAATCTCAGCGTTCCTACTGCAACAGTTCCTTTTAGGGTTCACCAAGTTATTCAAACAATTCTAAAATTGTTTGAATAACTTGGTGCATCTACTTTGTGTTCTTTTCGCCTGAAACACAGGATCTACCTAGTTCAGGCTCCTATGTTATATCTACCTATGTGTATGTAAAAAGACCTTGAACGTGTAATTTTTGTGTAATCAAGTTTATGAATGAATTTTTTATTATTATTATTATTTTTTTAACCGACTTCAGAAAAAGGAGGAGGTTCTCAATTCGTCTGTATGTTTTTTTTTTTTTTTTTTTGTATCTTGTTACGCGATTACTCCGCCAATTGTGTACCGATTTTCAAAATTATTTTTTTGTTTGAAAGGGTATGATCCAGAGGTGGTCCCATATAAATTTTATTCCTGAGGGTTTGATAGTTTTCCCGTAAAACTCTAAAAACCTTCCCTCCTAGCCATTGTAAATCGAATCGACATGCATTATGTTAAATTGACGCTTTACTAATGCCAGGAACTCACGTGCCGCGAAACTTGACATAAAATGTATGCAGTTTCGGTAATTAATGCCCTTCGACGCCGGTGGAGCCTAAGCATTATCTGTCGATTTGATTTCTTTTTCTTATTTAGATTTTTATGTATGGCTTATTGATACCCTGAGTCACGCCGTGTGTAGAGTCGAACATTGAAGTCGGTTTTTCTTTTAGTTTTAAAACGTAATTATTTACTTCTCTGTGATGCCTGTCAGTAGTAAGGATTCGCCGGAACTGGCTCACTTGTTCGACCTCCAAAAAAAAAAAAAAAAAAAAAGGTCATGCGCCGTCGGCGCCGACTCTGTCTCGCCGCCTAAAAAAAAAAAAAAAAAAAAAAAAAAAAGTTTGGTGTCTTTTCCTATGTTTTGGCACACGCTCGATCGATCTGTATAATCCTTTTTTTGCTAGCTGTAACGGTTCGGGAGATAGGTTTCATAGTTGCAACGCTCCACTACACCTCATTAACCCTCATTAGCTTTAGGTTCGGATTAAGTAATTACTCAATGTCTGTCGCAGGTTGGGATTAAGTAATTACTCAATGCATAACAATAAAACTATAATTATGGTACTTGCTGTTTTATTGTTTACTTCCATGAAATTGATATTTAAACATATTATACACCAATATATCATTAAAAATACTATTGTTCTTGAATAATCCCACGAATTGTGGCAAAGATAATCCGTTGAATTTGTAATCTAGGTACATCAAGCAGTACTCGCCACATACTGAGGTCCAGTCATTTTGTATTCTCATTCTGTTGTAATTCCATTGTCTTGAGTTCCTCTTTAAAAACCTTAGGTGAGAACCTGTAGGTGGTCGACCGTAAGAATCAAAATATTCCCCAATGCTATTTTCGTCAATGTGTATAGCCACCCAGTGAGATCCGGGTTTTGTGTCAGGATCTAAATTGCTTATAAGATACGTTGGGGTTTGTATGCATATTGGTAATCTGTTTGCAGCATAAACGTTGTATTGTAAGCATGGATGAATAATATTTAAATGTTGCCCTATTTCCAAAGTATCCATTTTGAGTAATAGGTCGTATTGATTACAAGTATCAGATACAAGTGCTACATTTTGGAAAAGTACCTACCTACTTAACAACTAGGATAGGATGGGGCAATGTAGATAATAATAAATGCATAGTTATAAGTAATTGATAACTTTATTTCAATGTCTTAACCAATTAAAATAATACTTAGTACAGTCAATCTTAAAACTAATCTTAGCTGCTGTAATCTACATTTACATTACGATTTTTATCTATTTCTATAACATTATCAAACTCTGCGTACACAATGCAGTTGATGGTTTGTGAAAGTGCTGATTCAAAACGAACTTCCAGTCTTACGCTACCGTGTTTAATAAGATTCCAATGTGTTGAAGAATGAGCTGACAAATCAGATGTCAGATCGAATGCTAAAAGACAATACCCGTTGGCATAGTGTTCCCTAGATATCCCATTACCTTCATTAAGAAAATGTATACCTGTACCAGAGAACAGCGTGTGATAAGCTAAAGTATAAACCTTATTATGAAAAGATGGTTGTAGAGCTTTTGAAGGTATTTGCTGACCGTCAATATATAAACAAAATGTATTGATATCATAATTTTCAAAATTAAATGGATTTTTAGTTAGGCTACCATTGAATGCGGTATTATTAACAAACCCAACTATAACTCTCTTAGGTACTTGACCCAAAAAAATGTTATCCAACGTTTTTCCCTGTACCCCTGACGGAATTGTTAAAACTTTAACTTCAGCTCTAGTTATAGGATATTTAGCTGTAGTAGAGGCTAGCACTTTCTGATGAGCAAGTAAAACTGTTGGATTGATTCGCGCTTTGCGAACAATAAGTGTGGCGTCTGTAATGCATGCTTTAAACTTTATGTCATTCGAAGAAGCCATCAAATTAAATGTTTCTCTAGAACGCACTAGTTTAACAGACATTTCAACATTGAGTCATACAAACCCATTATAAAACTAGATATTTATTAGAAAGCATTGTCAATAATGTAATCAGGGTGATTACTAAGACCAATATTCCTCAAAAATGCATTTGAAACTCGTTATCATAATCAAACTAGTTAGCTTAATGTCAAAATAAATATTCATTACGATAATACTGACAATATATATAGGACACGAAACTTTTAAATATTACAAAGTTATTTGTTCCTGTGCATAGTGAACAGTGAATATAAAGAAGTGATTGACGGTACATAATCTGTAGCAGTTCAACATAATGGAGGTATGTAATTTTTTTAAGTGTATTTATCTGTGAAAATAGCTTAATATAATAAATATGTTATTAATAGTTAAAAAATTTACTGTTTCAGAATATCATTGATTTTAACGAAGAAAACACTTACAAACAATATTATTTCAATACATTATCAGATGATAGTAATGACTTAATAATCAAAGAATCCTCAATGTTAAAAAGAAAGAAACCTGTGAGTGAAAATGATTGCTTAGATGATTTTTTTAATATACCAAGCAAATCCTATAAGAAAAAATTGTCTTCAACCGTATCTCGGGCACGTGGAGATGGCACTGCCTATTTATCAACAAATAATGATGATGGTGGTAAAGCCAATCACTTAATTAAAATAGAAGTGTATAATATAAAAAAACTTGCTAAAATTCCTAAAGAGCAACATTGGAAACACGCAGACGTTAGGGTAAAATATTATACAAAAAGTGATGATGAGAATTATAACACCACACAAACCCTTATTTACAAAATAACAAAAGATATAGCAAACAATGATGATTCCAAAAAATTTTTTTATAAAAATAACAATTAGTAAATTGGTACCTTTTATTTTTCTTATGATTAGCTAATTAGTCTGTGTGGGTTGTCTCTATTGTTGTGATTAATAATATTTTACCTGAATGGTTACTATAAAAAGCATAGATTTTGCGTAGCCTGGCATCAGTTTGAATAAGAAAGTCATTGCCGCACATCTATACGAAGAAGTTTGCATCAACACTTTCTATGCACCGAGCTCAACTGATAAATATGAAGATACTGAAATGTTCCAGCTCTGTGAAGAAGTTGAATCGTGTGATTTGTCAAGTACATTGTACGATGAAGATCTCTACAGATTATGTATTGCAGCTGAAAAACAAAACAACATGTAAGTTAATTTATATACGTAAGAAACAATAATGTCTAAGTATTAAGTATACAATTATATTTAGTATTTTGTTCCTCATTTTAATATGAAACCTCATTTTACCTTTTAGAGAACTACGATTACAAGTTGGAGGTGGAAACAGGAAAAAATCTCGGAGTGCTAATGAAACCAGCAGTACGGCAGCAAAAATTCCAAAATACGATTCTGGATCTTCATCTCCTACATCGAGTCTTCAGACCATAGAACTTCAGACAGATGATAGTGATAGGGTGAATTGTAACATATGTCAAATTTTAATTAAAAGACGTTTTTACACAAATCATTTAAAGAGTAACTTACATTTAAATAATGTTCTGAAATCACACAGTTCCTTATCAAATGTTTCTGTAGTGGAATCTGCTTTTGGACAACGAATTATATCATATAAAATTAATGGTAAAGATAATTCATTATCTAACTCAATATTTGAAACTCCTGAACAATTTTTTAAATCCATAAAAGGTGATGTAATGTTGTTGATTGAAGAATCAATTAACGAACATACGGCACTCAAAATTAATTTCGTTTTGCATGCTGATTTTGTACAACAATCTAAAAATGTATCAAATATATTTGACTTTCAAACATGTAATTACATAATATGTCGTGGAGATGACTTGAATATTTTCTTTTCATCTTTGTGTGATAATATAACGAACAAAATAGCTACATTTGAGCAAAAAGATAGTGGATGGAGTCTCAAAAAAGTAAGTTGTTTAAATATGAATGTAAATAAGTTCAACCCACTGCATAGTAAGTTTTATTAATGTATATCTGTAAATAAATATTTTTGTATTTTTAGCCTTTGTAGATTTGTATTTAGGTATGTATAATTAATATAGATATCTAAGACTTTGTATATTATTTGTTTTATTTGGTTTGTTGTATGTAATAAATTATATTTTTATCGAAGAAATGTGTTATTTGTTACAAAACCCTCATAGAATTCAGACGTCAAACAGTTATAAAATGCATCAATTTCTTCATCCATTTACTGCAATTATTGCTGGTCCAAGTGGTTGCGGAAAATCTAAATTTGTTACAAACTTTATTAAATATATTACAGTGATATGTAACAAAAGTTTTAACCAAATTACTTGGTGTTTTGACGAAATGCAACCTTTGTATAGCTTACCAAATGTAAACTACATTCAAGGGATACCAGATCTAAGTATGTTTGATGGAAAAGATGCACACCTTGTAGTTATTGATGATCTCATGAGAGAATCCGATGGTAGAGTTGTTGATATTTTTACCAAAGGTAGTCATCATAGAAACTTAAGTGTTTTTTATATTACACAAAATTTATTTCATCAAGGTAGGGGTCAAAGAGATATTTCATTAAATTCAAGTTATATAATTTATTTTAAAAACCCTCGTGATAAAACACAAATTCGATACCTAGCTCGTCAAGTATCACCAGAAAACACAAAATTTATTGAAGATGCTTATAAAGATGCAACTACAGAAGCGCATGGATATTTAATGATTGATCTTAAGCAAGGTACAAATGATATTTGTCGAATCAAAACCAAAATATTCCCTGAAGATGGTTATTGCACAGTTTATGTTCCAACAAAAGGCTTTAAATATTCAAAGACTCATCACATTCCTATCACTTTCAAATAATGAGTCGTAGCCTCAAGACGCATAGGGATTTATTAAAGGCACTAAATACACTAAAACCTAAATATCAGCAAGTCATATTAAAGGTATGTGACGATGATGAAATAAATTGTATCTGTGAGTGTATTCACAATGTACTTCAAGGTAAAATTCCACTCAACACAAAAGAAAAAAATAAACTAAATAAATTTAAACATTTACTTCGAAAATTGGTTCGCAAAGGTTCGAATAAAACAAGAAAGAAGATTTTAGTACAAAAAGGTGGAGCATTCCTTCCTATCATATTAGGTTCCATTTTGAGTGCATTGATGAGTTCACTTGTTTAAAATGGAACATGCTAGAAAAATGATGCTCGTTGATCCAAGCTTGATTGAAAAAATTAATCAAATTAACACCCAACATGGAGTAGAAAATCCAAGAACGCGATTGGACACAGAAATGCAGAATATTTTAAATAGTGATATGGATGATAGAAAAAAATGTATCCTGTACTTACAAATTTTGCAAAGATTTCTACACTTCACTGAAGAAGATCGCCAACCTCTTGAATTGCCGATTATAACATCTAAAATTCCTGTAATAAGTAAAGATTTGGATAAAAATAATGATATCAAAAATGAACACGTAGTTGACTCTCTGACTTCGAGCGATGAAGGTAATCAGCAAGAAAGTTCTACTCCGTTTGAGTCTCCCAACGAAAGTATATGTTCCCCTTTGAAGACTCCATACTCAATTAATCAAATATTAAGTTTAATACCTAAAACTTATAACAAAAAAGGTGAATTGTTGTTAAGTTCACTATCTCTGAGTAAAAATAGAAACAAAGTTCATTGGAGAAACGATGGTACAGTTGTGATTGATAATAAAGCTATTCCTGGAAGCAATATTATTGATCTAGTAAATGATATACTAAGACCATTAAAAAAATGTGATCCAATAGGATGGAAAGAGTTCTCCAAAGGATTGAAAGATATGAAAATACCACTAACGTACATCGGGAATCCCAAAAGAAGTCAATACATCAGTGAACTGCGGTTAAAAGATATTGCTGAACATTCCAAAGACGAGGAATCATATTCAACTCCCAATAATAGTGACTATGTAAAAAAACTTCGAAAGAAGATCGATTGGGAAAAATGGACCCCTTATTAGAAATTAATCGAATATACTATGATCCTTCACATCCTGCTGGATATGGAAGCATTAATAAATTATCAAAAGCTATGAATGGTAAAATGAGTGTGAAAGATATCAAAACATGGTTGCAGAACCAAGAGACATACACACTACATAAACCTGTTCATAAGAAATTTCCTCGTAATAAGTATATTTTATCAAACCTAAACGAACTTTGGCAAGCTGATTTGAGTGATATGAGAACGTATTCTCAATATAATGATGGTTTTAATTATATTTTGTGTGTGATTGATGTTTTTACAAAATATGCGTTTGTAAGACCTATGAAAAATAAAAACTCTGAAACAGTTAAACAATGTTTTGAAAGTATTTTTAATGAAGCTAACATTACTCCAACACACATACAATCTGATAAGGGCACAGAGTTTGTTTCAAAGGAAGTGCAAAAATACTTTAAGAATAAAAAAATTAATTATTATACAACAAACAATCCCGACATAAAAGCAAGCATTGTTGAAAGGTTTCAAAGAACTCTAAAGATGAAAATGTGGCGTTATTTTACACACAAAAATACCTACAGATATGTGGATATTTTACAAGACTTGGTGTATGCATATAATCACAGTTATCACACTAGCATAAAAATGTGTCCTTGTGATGTTAATTTTAGTAACATAATGACTGTCTGGAATAACCTATATGATAGAAAAAGTGACAAAAGGGTGTCAGGTACCACTATACCAAGGTTCCATATCGGTGACCATGTGCGAATAACTAAGTATAAACATATCTTTCAAAAAGGATATGAATCCAATTGGAGTGATGAAGTATTTATTGTATCTTCAATCATTGAAAGATCGCCTTGGGTAGTGTACACATTGAAAGATTTGCAAAATGAACCAATAGTAGGTACATTTTATGAAAAAGAACTGCAGAAAGTAAAATATAACCCCACTGCAAGTTACAAAATTGATAAAATCATAAGCACACGCTACTCTGGGAACAGAAAGCAATTGTTAGTGAAGTGGAAAGGTTATCCAGACAAATTCAACAGTTGGATTTCGGCTTCTAGCATAAAACAACAATGAAAGAAAGTTTTTATCTTACATTACTAAGCAACAGTTCAATGGAATATTTTCCGGAAAACACTACTGCTCTTTTTTCTACTAAATTACCTAAGTCTATTATTTTGGAAGGGTCATGGTCTGTTGGTGTTGTTGAATTTCAATATCCAAGTACAATGTTCACTGTCCAAGATCGTGAAAATATTGTTTATGTAACTAAATGGATGCAGATGCCTGGCGAACAGAAAACCTCAAAAGTGTACTACAAAACACACATACCAGCCACAAACTATGATAGTATTGAACATATCTTATCGGCATTAAACAAAATAAAAGAAAATGTTAAATTTCGTTATGATGAGTTATCAAAGTTAGTTTCCGTCTCTGTAATGGATAAATCAATAACATCATTAACGTTATCACCTAAGCTGTCTTTACAACTTGGATTTGAACCTTCTAGAAATTTAGTTACTAAGGGACTAGGGAAGTGCCCTGCCAATTTGCATTTAGGGTTACCATCTCAGTTATTAGTTTACTGTGATGTAATTGAGCCACAAATCGTTGGTGATGTTATGACTCCTTTACTTAGAATAATACCATTAGATCCCTCAAAATATATTTATGGTGCTAATAAAATGCATGTTTTCTCACCACCGCACTACTTGCGTGTCATGCGTAGAGAGTTTGATACAATTGAAATAGATATAAGATCTAACACAGGTGAAAAAGTACCATTCCAGTTTGGAACAGTGTGTGTTAAGCTACATTTTAAAAGAACATAATGCATTATCATCAAAATAATACATCTTGCCCTTATGAAAACTATTACTCACACCAGGCTGGGTCAGGTATCGGAGTCATCTATAGAGGTGCACCATATCAACGTGGACATGGAATTGGTAGCTTTTTGGGTGGACTGTTTCGATCTGTTTTACCACTATTCTCCAGCGGAGCCCGAGTGATTGGTAAAGAGGCTTTAAATGCTGGTGTGGGGTTGTTATCGGATCTTGTTAGTGCACGACCTATGGATGAATCAATTAAAACCCGTCTAAAAGAAGTCAGCTCAAATTTAAAGAGGAAAGCTGATGATAAAATTGATCGAATTAATATGTCGGGGTCAGGATATATAACGAAACGGAAACAACTAGCTTCATTCATTCCGCCACTAGCTGCTAAAGTGAAAGCTTCAAATAAAAAGAAAAAGTTGTCTCGCAATAATCTTAAAGATATATTTTCATAATATTTTACAAAATATAATATTAATAATGTCTTTTTTACATAGCCATTCTTGTGAGTGCATTAAGTCAGAATTAGATTTATTTGCTTTGCCTTCGACTCAAACAAGTATAGAAAATGGAATGTGGATACATTACAAACCTATTTCATCCCTTGCTGACGATGGCCCCATCGAATTTCAAGTACCAGGAACTGGAGATGACTATATTGATCTATCACACACTTTGCTTCACATAAAAGCTAAAGTTTTAAACCAGGACTCATCAAAACTTACTTCTGCAGCAGTAGTAGCTCCTGTTAATAATTGGCTACATTCTCTGTTTTGTCAACTTGACGTTTATTTGAATCAAAAACTTGTATCACCACCAAACAACACTTATCCTTATCGTGCATATTTGGAATCTTTATTGAATTATGGTTCAGCAGCCAAGAAATCTCACTTGACCTGTGGTCTTTGGTATGAAGATAGCGCTGGAAATATGGATGCTACAGATGATAAAAATGTTGGGTTTACTAAGCGTCAGGAATTTGCATCAGAAAGTAAAGAAATAGAGATGATTGGTCATTTACACGGTGATATTTATAATCAAGAAAAATTTTTAATCAATGGTGTTGAAATGTCTGTTAAACTAGTGCGTTCTAGAGAAACATTTAATTTGATGGCTTCTTCGAATGACATAAAGTTTAAAGCATGCATTACAGACGCCACACTTATTGTTCGCAAAGCGCGAATCAATCCAACAGTTTTACTTGCTCATCAGAAAGTGCTAGCCTCTACTACAGCTAAATATCCTATAACTAGAGCTGAAGTTAAAGTTTTAACAATTCCGTCAGGGGTACAGGGAAAAACGTTGGATAACATTTTTTTGGGTCAAGTACCTAAGAGAGTTATAGTTGGGTTTGTTAATAATACCGCATTCAATGGTAGCCTAACTAAAAATCCATTTAATTTTGAAAATTATGATATCAATACATTTTGTTTATATATTGACGGTCAGCAAATACCTTCAAAAGCTCTACAACCATCTTTTCATAATAAGGTTTATACTTTAGCTTATCACACGCTGTTCTCTGGTACAGGTATACATTTTCTTAATGAAGGTAATGGGATATCTAGGGAACACTATGCCAACGGGTATTGTCTTTTAGCATTCGATCTGACATCTGATTTGTCAGCTCATTCTTCAACACATTGGAATCTTATTAAACACGGTAGCGTAAGACTGGAAGTTCGTTTTGAATCAGCACTTTCACAAACCATCAACTGCATTGTGTACGCAGAGTTTGATAATGTTATAGAAATAGATAAAAATCGTAATGTAAATGTAGATTACAGCAGCTAAGATTAGTTTTAAGATTGACTGTACTAAGTATTATTTTAATTGGTTAAGACATTGAAATAAAGTTATCAATTACTTATAACTATGCATTTATTATTATCTACATTGCCCCATCCTATCCTAGTTGTTAAGTAGGTAGGTACTTTTCCAAAATGTAGCACTTGTATCTGATACTTGTAATCAATACGACCTATTACTCAAAATGGATACTTTGGAAATAGGGCAACATTTAAATATTATTCATCCATGCTTACAATACAACGTTTATGCTGCAAACAGATTACCAATATGCATACAAACCCCAACGTATCTTATAAGCAATTTAGATCCTGACACAAAACCCGGATCTCACTGGGTGGCTATACACATTGACGAAAATAGCATTGGGGAATATTTTGATTCTTACGGTCGACCACCTACAGGTTCTCACCTAAGGTTTTTAAAGAGGAACTCAAGACAATGGAATTACAACAGAATGAGAATACAAAATGACTGGACCTCAGTATGTGGCGAGTACTGCTTGATGTACCTAGATTACAAATTCAACGGATTATCTTTGCCACAATTCGTGGGATTATTCAAGAACAATAGTATTTTTAATGATATATTGGTGTATAATATGTTTAAATATCAATTTCATGGAAGTAAACAATAAAACAGCAAGTACCATAATTATAGTTTTATTGTTATGCATTGAGTAATTACTTAATCCCAACCTGCGACAGACATTGAGTAATTACTTAATCCGAACCTAAAGCTAATGAGGGTTAATGAGGTGTAGTGGAGCGTTGCAACTATGAAACCTATCTCCCGAACCGTTACAGCTAGCAAAAAAAGGATTACACAGATCGATCGAGCGTGTGCCAAAACATAGGAAAAGACACCAAACTTTTTTTTTTTTTTTTTTTTTTTTTTTTTTTTTTTTAGGCGGCGAGACAGAGTCGGCGCCGACGGCGCATGACCTTTTTTTTTTTTTTTTTTTGGAGGTCGAACAAGTGAGCCAGTTCCGGCGAATCCTTACTACTCCTGTCTGATACGTTTTGTAAGCTCCTGTAAGCTTCCTCAAAAACCCTTTTCCGAAGTAAACTCCTTACTAGGCAAGTATTAGTTTCTAAGAGCAAATTCAACCTCCTTACCCAAAGTTCCAAATTCAAATATCGCAGGAGGAAACGTCGTATCACGGGAGGAATCAAACGCCGGAAGCGGAAAGGAGCGTATTTTTCGAATTTGAATTCCGAACTGAGACTACTTCCGGGTCGGAAACTGGCAGCTTTTACGAGATGGAAGTTTTTAAGCGAATGCTAGATTTATTTTATGATTTTAATGTTGGCTAGCCAAGTGGTTTTCTTTTAATGTTAGCTCATGATTGCAAAAAAATATGGATCTGTTGACGATGACCTGTGGACGGTCTGGTTTATATGCAGGAGCTAGGAGTTCGATTTTCGAATGAGGTAAAATTTTTTAATAACTCAAACTAATTAACCCTAAAAGAATGAACATTGAAAATGGATTCCGTAATAATAAACAGAGTATGTCACACGTCAAGGACATTCGTAGGACTTCCGGAGAAACAAAACGGAACGGAATTTAGTCTTAGATCATAAAGACGAAATGACCTTGTATTTATTTCTACTCTGCCAAAATGAACACGATTCCGAATCATGTACCTACAGTAGTACGTACGTCGTATTAAACGAAATTTACAAGAGTGCGTAAAAATGAGGGTGTATTGTAATTTTTTATGCATAAGTGTGTGTGTAAAATGCTTTCGTGTGCTACCTCGAGAATTTAGTAGAACTACAAAAAAGCTATTCTAAACTCTTTTGCGTAGTTACGGTGTCCTCTTAAATTCCGTAGGATTTCCCTAGTGGTTCTGACTCAGTTCGTAATAACCATAGAGAATAGATCACTGGACGACTCATGTCACGCTGTCGCGACACCGGACACCCCCGCTGCAAACTTCATTACGCGTCACTCGTGTCAAAGTCATTGGCGGTTGTAGTGTCAGCGGGAAGTGATAACAAGCTGGTTGCTTAGCAACTAAACTAGATAGCGAAACATAACCAAATTAGATTGCGTTATTGTTGCAAGTTGCGGAAAAAATCACTTTAGAATTTCCTAATTTATTTATATTAGTAGGATCTTTGTATAATTTTAGGTATACAAAGAATCCTACTGTGTGGCTAGTGAGCCATCATCATCATCATTTACCTTATTATGAATGAATGTTTGATTGAAAACTATTTACTCACAATACTTATAAAAAAAATATTACCCAATTAAAAACATAATAATATTATGTCATTGTACAATGAGCACTGAGCAGTGTTCCAGACATCCTTTTGAAAGACGATTCATGTGTGCGTTACCTTTTTTGGCCACCAGCATGCGATTGTAAGTCCTATCTCTCGCTAGCACTATAGCCCCACCCTGTCGCAGTGTGACGCCGTTGACGCGTCCAGCAAATTACTAATTCATCCGCTAATGCTAATACTATCGGTGATGGATGTGAATCCGATTTATAGCTTCCTCGTTTTCCAATTACACCATGATTTAGTTAATAGTGTTATGAATCATGCAGTAGGTACTACGATGCGTTAATATTGTAATACAATGATTACATACATACATAAAGTCACGCCTCTTTCCCAAAGGGGTAGGCAGAGACCACGGATCTCCAGTCGCTACGATCCTGACACACAACTTTCGCCTCATTCACTCTCATTACATGCTTCATACATGCTCGTCGATTTAGGGTACTTTTGACCTGGCCCTTCTCCAAAATGTCGCCAATTTGATCCAAGAAGGTTCGCCTAGGCCTTCCCCTTCCAGCTGTCCCATGCACACTCGCCTCATACACTTGCTTTGTCAAACGACTGTCATCTTAACATACCTTACAATGATTATAACCTCTAAATAATTTAATGGTTAGTTATAACATCGAAAAACTACAAAGGGAACCGCTACTACTACTTTTGACGAAAACTTTGGGGCTAGATGATAATGTGTGAAAAGTCCGGCACTATTTATTATTTATTAAAATAATGGCAGAGGACCGTCATAGATGGAAGCAATTGGAGGAGACCTTTGCCCAGCAGTGGGAAAGTATAGGTTAATAAAAAGACAGTTAAATAAGACATTTTAGTTACCTCGGTTGTTTGTGACGGGGCACTCAAATTAAACAATCTTCTTCAGTAAAAAAAAGTAAATTCGTATGAGTCAGTGCCCAACTCTGGTGACGGAGTTTTTAGGCCGCCTAAAGGCCTCCGTCATGGCTTAACTACTTAAATAGTCGGGACCGACAATTTAACGTGCCCTCCGAAGCACGGAAGCGCTCAGATAAAAATGCCACTGGCGGTCACCCATCCACTTACAGACCGTTTCGAACGTTGCTTAACTTCGACGATCTATCAAGAACGACTAAGCAAGCACGACCACGAGTTCTTCAGTAGGACCGCCGGGATTGCTTAGATTATTCTTCTAGTTCTATTACTTTTGACGACCCCTGTGGCGTAGTGGGTGAAAGCCCGCTTGGGACGCAGGAGGTTGCGGGTTCGATCCCCGCCTCGGGATGAATGTTTGTATGATCTGCAAATATTTATCTCGGGTCTGGGTGTTTCTCTGTATAATATGTATGTATTTACAAACAAAAAGTATATAAGTAGTATATCAGTTATCTGGTTCCCATAGTACAAGCTCTGCTTAGTTTGGGGCTAGATGATGCTGTGTGAAATTGTCCAGCATTATTTATTTATTTATTTACTTTTGAACCACTGCGGTAAAAGGATTATAAGTTAGAGAACATACTGTCTGTCCTATTTCTTCGCGCCTAATACCGTGAAAAACTAAGACAACAAACAACGTTTGGGACCAATAGCGTCATGAGTTCACAGCCCGCAACGTTCTGTAAGTGGATGGGTGACCGCCAGTGGCATTTTCATCTGAGCGCTTCCGTGCTTCGGAGGGCACGTTAAATTGTCGATCCCGGCTATTTAAGTCGTTAAGCCATGACGGAGGCCTTAAGGCGGCCTCAAAACTCCGTCACCAGAGTTGGCCACTGACTCATACGAACTTACTTTTTATATGGGCTATCCGCCGACTGAGTTTTAACGGGTCGTATTTTATTGGACTCTGAAGGAATGTCTTATTTTAAACGTGGACTTGGTTTTTTTTTTTAATTTTAATTGGGATTTATTTACAGAAACTAAGCTACTACAATATGTACATAAAATTACAAAATACAATAGAATCAGTCAAGCTATCTAAGGATCGTCGTAAAAACGATCTATAGATAGCTCAACTGATCCAGATCACTGCCAGTCGGAAGCGTGCCCAAAACACTGGCGGCATTGCCACTTGGTTGGATAACCTATTTTATCAAACACCGGACTTGGGTGGTACTTTATAGGTACTCTCGATGCTGGACTGTGAACCTGTTATGGGTCGGTTCACATCTGACGGAAGATGCGTCGCGTATAATCGGTCGCGTAACGCCAGAACAGACAATTATATGAGAAAACATTCAACCTTTCACTTAACCGATGATACGTGATGATGATTTCAAAGACCACTGAATACGCTACGAAGTAGTAATTGTATTTGTTCGCATTTGAGTACTATTGTTTCTATTAATTTTGGTTCAAAAGGTATATCTACCTTTTACCCACCTACCTACTTGTGCTTGTGTTTAGGTTACTATACTAATCATTGATGTTGCACATAATAGATAGACTGTAAAAACCTGTACCTATTTAAAATAAGACCTTCCTTTGTACAACAGTTATGCAATAAAATTATTCTGATTCTGATTCTGCTGGACGCATCTTCCGTCAGATGTGAACCGACCCTAAGAGATCCATTTGAAAACTATAGTTAAACTCAAGAAAGGAGCCACTATGTAACTTGTAGTTCCAGAATAATTTATTTACAGCATCAAGTAAACCTCAAGGAACTTCGCGTAGAACCAAAGAGAATTTCCCTATCATAAAAAATATCGGATCTACATAGTGGTTGATACGCAGGCAGTTATCAATGTTTTTTATAGCACCATACATTCCCTTGTCTTGGAATTGGCAAAACGATATTTTGTAGGAGACGAGGTCCGTCAGATCACGATCGTTTTGTTCTAACAACGTCAACAATCTTTCGATATAAATGGATGGATGGATGTTTGTTGCTCCTTCACACTGAAACGGCCGAACGGACTGACGGCTCAGTTTGGCCCTTGAAGTCAAAAATCGTCCATTCATCAAACGAACCAAAAAAGGAACGCGAATAAAGCCACTGGAATACCCTGGATTAACGCAAAGGCACTGGGCTACGTTTTTCCCAATAAAATTTAGTATTCCCAATGTTTATGTGTTTACAAAGTTTTTACTTCTGTTTACTTTTTGTGTAACACATTTATTTACAGAAACTACAATACAATATGTACATAAAATTACAAAATACAATATAATCAGTCAAGCTATCTAATCGTCGTAAAAACGATCTATAGATAGCTCAACTGATCCAGCCCGGCTAGCGTGCGCGACGTGAGATATCTCGTGCACGAGAAACGAGAAATAGTAGATTGTGAAGAAATGAAGAACCCCGGCCGTGCAAAAATGGATTTTGCGTTTCGTCAAATGTATATGCACTTTAACACGTGCTCTAAACGGTGAAAGAAAACATCGTGAGGAAACCAGTTAGTATTCTTATAGGCTTATATAACATGCATACCACAACATAGTAGTTTGTCCTTGTAGACTTACACTACGATAGGTTATTAGAACATAATTCAAGCAAGATAGATGCCGCAGCTATTTTTGTGATCAAACTCCACTCTGTGTCTGCACACGTTTGTCGTCAATTATCTCGTCCTCGCAAGGCAACGACGAGTAATTACTCGTGCCGTGAGAAACGAAGTGTAATGTCAGCGCTTTTGGAGTAGTAGGGGTAGTCAGAGGCATGTCCAAATACATATTTGATACATGCCCACATCTTGCAGAAGTTAGTATTCCATACGTGGCAGGTTGCAAGCCCATCGCCGCCTATAAGAATACTAACTGGTTTCCTCACGATGTTTTCTTTCACCGTTTAAAGCACGTGTTAAAGTGCATATACATTTGACGAAACGCAAAATCCATTTTTGCACGGCCGGGGTTCTTCATTTCTTCACAATCTACTAATTTCTCGTTTCTCGTGCACGAGATATCTCACGTCGCGCACACTAGCCGGGCAGGTCACTGTCAGTCGGGAGCGTGCCCAAAATACAGGCGGCATTGCCACGCTGAATTGCAATGCTAATTCTCTGATTCTTCTTTTTCGATAAAATAACGGACAATGTATTTAGAAGACGAAGGCTTTACTAAAGTGGAATTGAGGCAATTTACAGATGGAAGACTTGCTCGTTTTTTACTCGATACATATCTATAGCCTTCGATAAGATGTTGTTTTCGTGTTTTGATTTGAAAAGGAAATTGGCGGCAATAAAATTGCACTTTACTAGTGTACGGATAAATAATTTACATACATACATAAAGTCACGCCTCTTTCCCAAGGGGGTAGGCAGAGACCACGGATCTCCAGTCGCTACGATCCAGACACACAACTTTCGCCTCATTCACTCTCATTACATTCTTCATACATGCTCGTCGGTTTAGGTTTTACTTTTTACTTTTTTTTAAATTGAAGAAATATATAAATATATCAGTTACCCTCCCTTTCTTTCGGGGAGAAGTTTGCTTTAGCGTTAATTATCGACAGATTTGAATTAAATTCATAAGGCATATTAAGGAGTTAATTCTACACAAGTTGTAATGAAAAAAATCCAAAAGGGGGAGGTGAAAGGGGGGAAAGTGGCTGGATGTTTGTTTAAGCGTTATAAAGGACGTTTTTTCGTAAAATGTATACCTACCTATACCAATCAGACTACGCAATCCTCTCCGCCTTCACGAGACAAACCCGTTGACACTAGATTCGACCCCCTAGGACCAAAGGAACGCGAGTAATCACTAAAACTTATTCCTCTCTTTTGCTTAAAAGTACACTTTAATAAAGGATAATACAAAGCACCTAAATTTCAATTTTGTTCGCGAGGTCTCCTGTTCTCACAGAACCACTAGTTATACCGTATACCTATTGTTTTTAAACAACAGCTCACTGTATTTTTATCAATGTAAAGTTCACATTCTTTAACAATGTAAGAAAACCACAATAAAATCGATACTTCAATTTGTGAACCCCTCAAAAACGCCTCAGAAGTTATTATTAAATGTTGCATATTAAAATTTATGTTCCCAAGTTGATATCTCAATTTTATTGAACGTTTCGGGATGCATTGTGCCTTATGGTTTGTGAATTTTTACTCCGCAATTTGGTCGTATCCGTTGCGAAGTGGAATTTGATTGTGGACTTACAATGGGGAGACTATTATGCTGCTAGTTTGTAAAGGTAGTAGATGACATGTCATGATAGAATTGTCTAGCCTCTTATTTACTAAGCCTCTTGTAAATAGCATTTTAAAAGTATCATATTGGTATTATCCATGTTCTTGCTTTGAGCAGAATCGAATCAGCTGAAATATCCTCCCAACTTACTCATAATTTCAAAAACAAAGTTGAAGTGCTTCGGGTAAAATCTAGCCTAACACTATCAAATCTCGGGACGCGCATATCGGTACCTACCTACCTGATAAAGGTTCGACCCACAAGCATTCGTTTGTATAAAAACAAAACACTCTTTCAATTCTGTTGTCGGTTAAAACACGACTTGTCACTGTCTCCACTAAGCTGCGATGAACGTTTCCAACCCATTTATCGAACATTTTTACGAGTTTCGAATCCATATCGAGTGATCGGCTCAGCTGTGACGAATCTATTCGTTTGACGTTAGGGTGACACTTTTTAGGGACTAGGAACAGCCTGTGTTTCTGCTCGTAAAAATGTTTTAGTGATCCACAAAACAAACTACATGGTGATTAAAACCAAATCATCAAATCGAAAGAAACTTTTACATTTAAATCGTATAGGTAGCTATAACTCTAAATTTTGTTGAATTAACTCTATTAAAAGTGTGATTCCCATTATACAAACATCACTTAACGTGGACGTGAGAAATCTCTGCTAATATTTATTCAAATGATTATTCGACTATTTATCACTTGTAATATATCACGCATGCGAAATACTTTCTCATCAAGCGACAAAATGCAAAAAACATCCGCAATTCTACTGATGAGGCTAATTTTTTCTCGACTGATATTAAGTCATGTTTAAGACGCCTGTCGTTACCCTTAATAGTAATAGATATTTTATTTTGTCGCGTTTCTCTGGGGTGTTTACACAATATTCGCGGGGGTCTATTCTGGAGACAACACAACACAAAAATGTAGCAAACTTGCATCAATTTTTGTAACAAGTTTATTTCACTTACATTGCAAGGTTTTATAGATTTGAAGAGTATTATACGTTGACTCAGTTTTCAGTAGGTACTAAATTGCTATTATTCCTAAATTAATGAACACCGATCACAAATGTAAAATCAATTACAATTTTCTAAAACATTTTATCGTAGCGTAGGTATCTTTGCTGAAAAGTCTACTATTTTCAACGCGTTCGATTTTTTCTAGTTTTCAATCGTATTTTTAGAAAAATGTCGCACGATATTATAATAACCGCCTTGATAACATTCGTTAATAGGTTTTTCCTTCATAAGGCGAATGCTTACCAATTTATTATGTCAAATATTAAGGGAGGATGCGTTAAAGACATTTTGGTTATTCCGAGGCCCGACATGGTTTGTTTAGCATGCTTAATGGGAGCGTTTTTTTATTAAAATTCGGACTGGCTCTTAGGGAGCTCAGCCGTGACAGTACGCATTAAGACCCGTTTGTACTTACAGATTCGGTTAGAAGCATCTAAAAAGGTGATTGTGTGATATTTAGAAATTTTAAATATTCTGTGTATTGCTACATTTCTTTGTAAAATAAATACCCACAGTCTTTGGTTATGTAAAATGTCGAAAAAACTTTTTTTTATTAATCTATAAGTTTTGCTGGCTTAACTAAAACAAATCTTTGTCTCTTTGGAAGCATTCGATATTCTTCAAAAATGTCTAGTGGTTTAATAATTACGTCTTCAAATATAGCATGCCCTCATTGTACCAAGAATAACCCCAAATTTTGTCACAAAACTCTTTTCATACGATATTTTTTCTATGATACATTTTCAAATTTTAGTCACACGATTCAAAATCGTAGAATTGATCGCCAATAAATCCAGTGACTCAAAATATCCGGATGGTAATACCAGCACATTCGCAGTATATCCATCAAGGGATATTTCATTCGTCTCGATAAAGCAGGGATCTACGTCATTCGTCATGGGTGCTAGCTATACACGACTATGGCATAGCTAAATGGAGTTTCTAATCTAAGCACCTATATTTGTTTTTACGTATATTATACTAAAGATTACCAAAAGAAACATGTAGATTGTAGAATCACCTAACTTTTAATACCTACGGCCTTGCTAATGCACGTGGTTTAATGTTATGACAGGTATACCTAAACAAAAAATTAGGTATTCTTAACTAATCAAAGTCAAAGTCAAAAAGCATTTATTAAGTAGGACCGCTGGGATCACTTTGAAACGTCTTAAAACTAGGTGATTTTACTCCTGTTCCTTGGTTTCCTGTTCTGGTTATTCTTAGGATATACCTGGAATAACTATAAACCACATATCTATTAGTAATCTAGATTTTAAGTGAACAAACAGGGTCGTATTCTCGTTCGTTTTTTCGTTCGTTTGATGAATATTTGAATGTTTCTTCTACTAGCTACATTGTATTTAGTTGATCAGATCAATGTTATCACACGGTGCCTAGGACCAAATATTCCAAACCGAAAAATTGGCCCTTGAAGTCAGAAATCGTTGTAAGAACCATCAAACGAACGAAAAAACTAACGCGAATAACACCCCCTGGACCTATTCAGTAATAATTTCGACTCTTACCAGAGCCATTACGCTCATTTTGAAAGGAAATCGCGATGCCTATGATAAGAAAGGTCTTAAACTTACAGAATAATAGGTAGGTACCTGATCTTAACTAACATTATAAAAGTTTGAAAAATGTTCCCAAACTCCCAACTTCCCTCAAATCTCCCACAGTTATTGGCAGAAAAAGCTACTTACTAACGACGCTACTTCTCAACAGTCGTTTGTCATGTTGACTGTACCTAACCTACGCTTCGTTTGAATGGTGCAAAAACAAGCCAGTTTTCAGCTGGGTTGAGCGATTTCAATCTTGTTGTGTCCGCCGGTTTAGGCGAATAGATTTTAAACGCAGGTAGCCATTTTTGGAAAGCCTGAGAGTCATTTTCATAAAATGCAGCTAATTTGCATGCTATTTGATATAAACTATTGATGATATATAAATGATATAAAGATGTATAAAGGTTGTCTGGAAGAAATCGCTTCTAAGCGATAAGACCGCCCATCGTACATTGTCTTGTTGGGTTTTATTGATTCATATGTGTATGTTTTGTAATTATTGTGTACAATAAAGAGTTTTTCATTCATTCATTCATTTCATTCATAATATAGTGCAGTATCTGAACGGTGAAGGAAAACATCTATAGGAAACCAGTTAGTAGGTATTCTTATAGGCGGCGATGGGCTTGCAACCTGTCACGTATGGAATACTAACTTCTGCAAGATGTGGGCATGTATCAAACATGTATTTGTACATGCCTCTGACTACCCCCTTAGACATCTTCAAAGGATCTGGAATATAAAGATCTGAGAGAATGTCTACCGCGCCTTGGGGATACAGTCGTGACCCTGTGTGTGTGTGTGTGTAATATAGTGCGGGGACCTCTAGTAATAGTTTATAGCTTGTAATTTATTTTCTGGTAAATAAAAAAAATGTATTTGTAATATCGAAAATTGCGTAGGTAAATCCTTAGTTTATCTAGGGTATAACTTACTTAGACTTTCTTATACGTAAGTTTTTTTCGTTATTGTTTTAAAATTATTTTATCCGATCCATTGAATTAGATAAAGCTTAAACTAAATAGAACATCATTCAAAACTTTGTTTATCAAGTCCCGTACAAAATTAGCATTGGCTGATGACGTCACCGCGGCTATGCGCTTTCAAGGTTACGCGCTGACTGTAGTCAGTGGGTTGACCTATTTCAACTGGTTACCAAGCGGCCCTGTGGCGCAACGGATAACGCGTCTGACTACGGATCAGAAGATTCCAGGTTCGAATCCTGGCAGGGTCGAAACATTTTTGAGATTTTTTTTACATATTTTTAGGATTAAGTTTGATTTTGTCTCTCAATGTTGTCAATGTTACAGAGATTCGTAGAATGTGTAGAAAAAAATGTTCAAGAGATTTTGTAGAAAAGTTTTTGCTAAACTTCGAAAGAATGTCGCAAAAACAACAAAGTTTCATCATTATCGAGAGCCCAGTGGTTTAGATAATCGACAGAAACATGTTCTCAGTCGGACGGTAGATAAAGAACCACTACTACGAAAATTATTCGAGAAAATGATCGTTTAAGTCTCAGTCAATGCGTACATATTTTATTTAGATACTAGCCTTGAGAATGACCTTAAGAAAGAGGGGACTTTTCTAACACAAGTTATCTTAACTTAAATGAAAAGTTCCCAACCCTAGTACAAGCAAATCACTTGTAAAAAACAATAAATACATTTTTAATTTTTTTTTACATTAGCTGTCCGTCGCGATGTTACCCGCGGTTTCTCTTGAAAACTTCACTTTCCCGGGATAAAATATAGCCTATGATCATCCGGGATAATGTAGGATTCTGCTGGTGAAAGAATTTTTCTAATCGGTCCAGTAGTTTCGGAGCCTATTCAATTCAAACAAACATACAAAAAAATCTTTCCTCTTAAATTAGTGTAGATAACTTTCTACTCTTAGGTTACTGTACTTACTATTTTATCAAAAACTTCTAAAGTAAAAATTAAAAAAGCAAATTTTATATTCTGTAGGACCGGATCACTTTAGAATATCTATCTACCTTGTCATAAGAGCTAGAGGTGATTCGCAAACAATACGCGCATGAAACCATCGAGTTATAATGTACTTACGTACTAGAGAACGCACCTCTACTAGATTGTTTGTTACACTTAGTCAGAGTGTTCGCACTCCGACTCATTTAGTCTGTGCCGAGCGCTTGCTGCAGCGAGACATGTGTCATGATGTGTGTGAAGTTTTGTTCCATGAAATATGCCTTCGTGTGCATTGCGATACTGCACAAACAACTCGAGAAACACATGTAAAGGTCAAGGAGTGACTTTTCACCAGTAAGTTCAACATAATTACGCGTATTTTAATTATATTTTTTCAATTGCAACGGGTCACCGTGGTGGCGGCGGCAGCCATGTTTACGTGAATGTCAAAGAGTATAGACATTTTCATGCACAGATCAGACACTATCGACGTACAATTTTAAATATTTATTGGCTGTTTTTTACCATAAGTACCAATGAAGTTTAAGAATTGTAATTCTTTGTAGCTGTTGGTCTTTTCAATAAATAAAATTAAATAAATAAGGGCAATAAAATATTAATAAATTAACTAAACTTATATTATTTAAAGGAAATTTAAATATTGTTACAGTTTCAATACTCTTATTTATTCTCTGAGTAAGTACCTAACCTACCTACACACACGAACAATATTAAGTAGGCAGAATAATAAAATTATGTCGCATCTGCGCGCATTGATTGTTATCTATATGACAACATAACACCCCCCCGCTTGCCCCGCGCATGCCCCGCTGCCATCAGTCCGCGCGCTAATTTTGTTTGAGATTGCTGCTCTATACATTATATCTCGATGCATGAAACACGGTTTCGGGCCTAACATAATTTTCTTCCATGGTAGGGGACACCGATAGACCCCATAATCTCTTGTACATTATTTATACCCCAAACTTTCTTATTGTTTTTCGGTCATGTATCATTATTGCAAACTTCTGTGCTTAGCGAGCTCGTGGAAAGTTCAGTATGATCGATGATGCTGTTGTATTGGTATTTATCGCAGACTGGATTCTGTTAGTTTGTCTGCGTTGCGGGTTGGGATTTTTAAATGCTTTTTATTAACTTGCAATGTTAGTATGTTTGTCCGGGTCAAATCTTGCAAGCTGAATTGGACTCTCTTCTCGGCTCCGATTTTATTTTCAAACTCGGTACATCGGTCAAGTTTCAATGTGACAGTGAGCTTGAGCTGTTCTGATGATGAAGCCAGGAGTTCAATGGAACTCCTCAGTGAATAACTGTATAATTATTAGATTAAACGAACTTACCTTAAGTGAAGTTCTATCATAATTATATATGGAACTCCTTGCCTAAGATTTAACGATGTAGTAAGGTGTCGTGTCAGCGTCTACCACACACTAATGTAAAAAAAAAAGAAAAAAGACAAATTGACATTGACATTTCTCGTGACAGCTAACTTCATTTCGTTTAAAGTCATCCTACGCGAACAACCCTACTGGGGAACACAAGTTGTGTTTTCGGGAGGGATGGGAGTGCCGTCTTAGGCAAGGAGTTCCATATATAATTATGATAGAACTTCACTTAAGGTAAGTTCGTTTAATCTAATAATTATATATTGTTACTCCTTGCCTAAGATTTAACGATGTAGATGTTCAAAGTCAGGGTTGTGAGTCTGTAGATAAAATATAAGACAACTTGTATTATACCATAATATTAAATCACAACTTTATTATGTACTTAACAATTAATAACAATTTAATGTAAAAGAGAAAAGTACTTAGTTATTAATCACAGCTTTGAATTGTATTGCAATTCACCTCACTAAAACTAGTTAAATTCACAGGCTTATTGTAATGTTTAGTGAATGTCGAAGAGCTTTCAGACCAACCAGCAGTCTTTTGAATTTGGTCAATAGTAACGCCAGATCTGTGTGCAGCAGGTGTAGATGCATGCCTAGTACTGTGCGCTGTAAACTTCTTAACATCAATTCCAGCTTCCTACAAAAAACTCCTTTAACCAACAACTTATAGTTTGAGTTGATACGGGTTTATGAGGTTTTTTAAAAGTCATTATTAATCTACCAATGGTTCTGTAAGTTTTATGTAAGACTCTAGAGTGGTAACCGGACAAATTTCAAGTTTAAGATATATATTTTTAGATTTAAGAGTGGCTGAGAACTGCCTTTCCTAGATGTTTTTATCAATTCAGGAATAAATGTTTAAACAGTTTCTTCATTAAAAACTATGTTATCTAAGGATATTAAAGACAACATCCTGCACCCTATCCTATCGTTGGGTTACTAGTAAGATAATTAAGTACTAAACTGGGATCCCATGTAAAATTATATTTTGATGGCTTAGTTCGGTAGACACCCTTCATAAATCGCTTAATTCTATTGTTGTTTCCGATTCTTGGCCCCATAGTTAAGAATAAAGCTGACCTAGTTGTATTTAATGACCCAGAAGAAGCGCCATTTTCAAAGCATGCTTAAGAAATTTAGTATGTACGGAACTGAAGCTTGGTAAGTATCTATGTTATGATTTTTACACAATTTCCACCACAGTTTAAAAGGAAGAGTCATATTGAGGTTCAAATATTAACATAACACCTATCAATAAGGACTTAACAAGAAGGAGACCATGGTTGAGCTGTCTAGTAAGGAAAGACTAAAATACCAGTTGCCTGATCTAGCTGGATCTTGTGAACGCACTTTAGAATAAGAGAAAAAAAGTGGAAATGCGTAAAAAAAAAAAAAACATATCTTTCCAGCTAACAGTAAAAACGTCTACTGCAAAGACTTCCGGATCACATTTTCATGAAATGAATTTTCCATTATTATTGTTTAGTTCAAAATAAGCTCCTACGCTAATTCGTCTAGCAATCACTGCGAGCTAACGCCTATTTTAATTTTAAGGCTCACTTATAATAAAATGTCACTCAGCCATAACCTGTCGTTCTGATTTCATATCCCCTTTTGAGATTTCATTTAAAATACCTGAAATTAAACCTATTCATTGGTCACATCGAGCCAAATTGTTTTACAACAAGTTATACCAGCGGATACAACTTGGATTTGGAGTGAGAACACCAGAAACTGGAAATTTGTTGAATTTGAGACATTGGAGGAGTCCACGTGGAAATTCAAAAACCTTTGGATTTGGCGATTATTTTGAGATTGAAGCTCCAATTTATCAACAATCAGTTTAGGAAGTGTTTTTTATTAATTTCTTACCCAACACTCTATTCAGGTATTAATTATTTGTTAAAATTGTGATACTCAAAAGGTTAGTAAAACTACAGTGTTAATTAAGTTTATATGTTTACAGTTTATTTTATATATTTAGTTAGGGCAACAATAAAAAGTTCTATTGTTCATAAATTAATCAGTTAAATTAGCATAATATTTACAGTATAATTATTAGCTATTCATATTTA
Source organism: Epirrhoe alternata (assembly GCA_963565295.1). Taxonomy (NCBI): domain Eukaryota; kingdom Metazoa; phylum Arthropoda; class Insecta; order Lepidoptera; family Geometridae; genus Epirrhoe; species Epirrhoe alternata. The sequence goes on along the minus strand of OY751396.1, from coordinate 9,277,890 downwards.
AAGTTTGTAGGTTTGGTTATCATCTAAGTGCATATTTCTAATTAATTGTTTCAAGTAGAACATAATATTTGTAATACTTATACTTAAAGTTCAAAGTTAAAATTAAAGAATTATAAAATAAAGTTAAAAATAGTAAGAAAATTGCACAAAAGTTAAGAAAGTTTTAAACTGTTCATTGAGATAGAAGTGTGAATAACTTGTCTTTGTATAAATTCCAGGTTGACTACAACAGCTTCCAAAATGCCAGATGAAAAGTTTGAAAAACTGATCAGAAAACGAGCCAGTTATAAAGGGCAGTTAACTACATTTTCTACGTACACAAGTTCTCTAGATACTTCGTCATTGGAACCTTTTGAAGTCAATGAATTACAGCTGCGTATAAGTCGCATGGAAACCATGTATGATAAGTATGACGAGGTACAGTTATCTTTAGAGTGTAACGCAGAGGATATGTCTTCTCAAATGTCTGAACGCAACGACTTTGAGAGCCTATATTATAAAACACTTTCTCAGGCAAAAAAGACATTGGATGACTGTAAGAAAAGACAGACCGAGTCTGAGGTAGGTTCTCGTCGATCCAGTAGTCACAATCCTATCAAATTACCCACTATAAAATTACCTAAGTTCAATGGGTCGTATAGTAACTGGATGGAATTCCACGACACATTTTCAAGTTTGATTCACCAAAATGACGATATAGACGATATCAATAAATTTCATTACCTGAGGTCTTCGCTGGAAGACGCTGCTGCGGTTGTTATTCAGTCACTTGAATTCTCCTCAACAAACTATGCCGTTGCCTGGCAGCTATTGTGCGATAGGTACGACAACAAACGGCTTTTGATTCAAAATCACGTTGCTGCACTGTTTAACTTAGATGTCGTCACAAAAGAATCGTCTATTAGTTTAAAACGTCTCATAGACCAAACCAACAAAAACTTGCGTTCATTAGAATCATTAGGCGAACCTACTACACACTGGGATACACTTCTCATTTATATTATAGGTAACAAACTAGATTCAAAGTCATATCGTGAGTGGGAAGAGTATAAAGGTTCATTGACTAAGGAGCAAAAGCCCTCATTCGACATTTTTGTCACCTTTTTGAGAAATCGAGCAGACTTACTCGAGACCATTGAAATGTCTCAAACCAAGAAGCCCGCCAGTCATTCGGCTAAATCTAGCTCAAACATAAAGGCAATGGTCTCAGTCTCGACCAACAATAAAGGCAATCCTGCTCCTAAAGTATGCCCAAAGTGTAGTAGTGATCACTCACTTAATAATTGCCCTCAGTTCTTAGCACTCACTAACGAATCGCGGCTCAAATTATTACCTGATTTCAAAGTATGCTACAATTGTTTCACTAGCGGTCATTACGCGAACTATTGCAAAAAGCAGGGATGTAAAATTTGTCGCCGCAAACATCACTCACTGGTACATGTATCAGATTATAGCAAACCGGTTTCTACTACCACTGCACTTCATACCGATAATCATGCCTGTAATTCAAATGCGCATACGCAGCAGATTTCAGATTCGCAGGCTGTACAACCGTCCGCCACGATCCCTAGCCTTTCACTGTCGGCGAGCGTTGCAGCTGCATCCCAAGCTGATAACGGCGATGTGTTATTGTCCACGGCATTAATTAAAATTATTGGTAATAATAATCGGCAGCACATCGTACGCGCTCTGTTGGACAGCGGTAGCACTTCGTGTTTAATGAGCGAGTGTTTGTTTCAAAAGTTAGGAATGCCTTATAAAACTGTAAACAATTCAGTGTTAGGTATAAATACCGTTACATCAAACATTGATAAACTATGTCACTTAGAAATGAAGTCGTTGGATGAGAGTTTTTCAACAAAAATAAATTGTTTTGTTCTACCTGTGATTACTAATCACGTGCCTAGCACACAGGTAGACATATCTAACTTAAAGCTCCCATCTAACATTTGCCTTGCAGATCCACACTTTCACGCGCCGGCCCCAGTGGATTTATTAATCGGCGCAGACGTCTTTTGGGACATTATAGGATCGCAACGGATTAAATTAGGAGACGGACAACCGATACTCTGTGATACGAAGCTAGGTTGGCTCGTATCAGGCCCCATTAAAGGCGGTCAGGTATCATCGTCTCAAATAAAATGCAATTTTACGAAGGTTTCCGCTAATCAGGCTTTTCATGATGATGATGATTTACAAAATCAATTAAGTCGATTTTGGCAACTTGAAGAGGTGAGTTTAGGTTCTCAGTATTCTTCAGAAGAAAAGGCCTGTGAGGAACATTTTGTACGGAACACCACACGTTTAGACGACGGCCGCTTTTGTGTGCGTGTACCTTTAAAGCATACACCTGATTTATTAGGTGATTCTTTGCCTCGAGCAAAGCAGTGCTTTTCATCCTTAGAGCGGCGCCTTAACAATAAACCTACATTTGGTAAAATGTATAAAGAGTTTATGGGTGAATATGAATCTTTGGGCCATATGACTAAAGTTCAACCTGGTGAGATAAATTCAAGTGCGCATTATATACCGCATCACGGTGTTTTGCGTGAAGGCAGTACGACTACTAAATTGAGAGTGGTATTTAACGCTAGTAGTCCCACCACTACCAGTGTCAGTTTCAACCAATTACAGATGGTTGGACCAGTAGTGCAGGACGACTTACTCTCAATATTACTCCGTTTCAGACAACATAAATATGTTCTGACTGCAGATGTCGAGAAAATGTATCGACAGATCAGTGTCCACCCTGATGACCGACATCTGCAACAAATCATCTGGCGGAGTGAGTCTTCAGATCCACTGCTTATTTATCAGTTGTGTACCGTTACATACGGAACTGCAAGCGCACCATTTCTAGCGACGAGATGCCTACATCAGCTGGGCTTAGAAAGCACGGACAAGCAGGTAGCCGACGCAATCATCCACGACTTTTATGTTGATGATTGGCTGTCCGGTGGAGATAATATCGAGGAGGTAATTAATTTACGAGAACAAGTGACTTCCACGCTAGCCTCAGCGCAGATGCACTTACGTAAGTGGAAGTCGAACGAACCTCAAGTACTCCCTAAACCTGAGTCTACTCCAACGTCACTTGATTTAAATATCAGCGCTACGGAATCAAGTAAAACATTGGGTCTGGGCTGGTTGCCACAGTCTGATCAGCTTTGTTTTCCCTTTAGTGGCATAAAAACTAAAGGTAACACAAAGCGCGATATACTTTCAACGATCGCACAGATTTTCGACCCACTTGGATTGCTTGCGCCTTGCGTTGTTGTTATGAAGATACTCCTTCAAAGATTGTGGGTGCACAAAATCTCCTGGGACGATACATTGCCGCCAGAGATTCACCAGACATGGGTTGAAATATTGGCTAACTTGCCATTATTAAATAAAATTCACATCCCGCGTCATGTTTTATGTGACTCACCTCAATACATAGAACTCCACATATTTACGGACGCCTCAGAGCGTGCCTATGGTGCGTGTGTCTACGTACGTAGTGTTAATAATAAAGGGGACGTTCTCGTGCGCTTGTTGGTAGCTAAAGGTCGAGTCGCCACAATCAAGCCCTTGACCATCCCAAGGCTTGAATTATGTGGCGCTTTGACGGGATCTCGTCTTTATCAGAAAGCTATTGCGTCATTAAGATTACCGATAGCTCGAAGTGTTTTCTGGACAGATTCCACAATTGTTCTGGGATGGTTGAGAACCATGCCCAGTAAGCTACAGCCTTTTGTACGTAACAGGGTCGTAGATATTCTAGAAAACACTGGAAACTCGCAATGGAAACATGTTCCTATGAATGATAACCCCGCGGACTACGTATCCCGCGGTGTAGATATCGCCTCCCTCCCCTCTCTGGAGAAATGGTGGTCAGGTCCAGCCTTTTAGGTCAAGACATGTCATGTTGGCCAGCCAACTTCAGTTCTTCAAACATTGACACACTACCTGAACTAAAACCTAATGTAGTTTTGCACGGTCAAGTTACAGAACTTGCCCAGCCAAGTAAGGTTAACTTTATCCAATTCGAAAGATTCTCTAATTTTATGAGATTAAAACGCGCTGTAGCATTTATGTTGAGATTTTTAAATCTATGTAGAAATCAAAATATTTCTGGTCACCTCCGTAGCGAGGAGCTACAAACTGCTTTAAATGTAATCATAAGAACATCTCAAACTGAATCTTTCCCGGAGTATAAATTATTAATTCTAAACAAAGACTTACCAAAAAAGAGCCCATTGCTCAAGTTCAACGTTTTTTTGGACGATCAAAAAATTATGCGTGTTGGTGGTCGTTTAAAAAATTCAGATTTTCCTTATAAGAAAAAGCATCCTATAATGATACAGTCCACTCATAGATTCACTAAATTGCTATTTGCTTATGAGCATAGGAGATTGATGCACGCAGGGCCTCAGTTGCTACTAGCAACCATCAGAGAAACCTATTGGCCTATAGGAGGCCGTAGTTTAGCTAGACATTGTTATAGACAGTGTGTAGTATGTTGTCGAATGAAGGGACAAACGGTAACTCCTCTAATGGGTAATTTACCCTCTCAGCGTCTTCTAGCTGGATTTCCGTTTGAAAATGTTGGTTTGGACTATGCTGGTCCTATTCTGTCAGCCTCGCGTCAAGGACGTGGAAGTAAATTGGTTAAAGTCTATATCGCCATTTTCGTATGTTTCACGACTAAATCAATTCATTTAGAGCTCGTGGGTGATTTGACGAGTAAAACCTTTATAATGGCTCTGCGTAGGTTTGTGTCGAGAAGAGGTAAACCTTTAAATATTTACGCAGACAACGGTACCTCGTTTACTGGTGCATACAATGAATTGTCAAGGTTCCTTAAATCGAGCTGTGGTTCATTGTCTGAAGAGGCTGCCAATGACGGAATTAACTTTCATTTTATTCCTGCATATTCCCCTCACTTTGCTGGCCTTGCGGAAGCTGGAGTTAAGTCAACAAAACATCATTTAGTCAGAGTGTTGGGAAATTGTCACTTAACGTATGAAGAGCTCAATACATCGCTTGTCCAAATTGAAGCCATCTTAAATTCCCGACCACTGATGCCACTTTCTTCCGATCCTGAGGATTTGATGCCGCTAACTCCAGGTCATTTTATAATCGGACGCCCTCTGACCTCTCTGCCGTCACCGGATTATCAAGACCAATCCACTCTGTCTTTGACCCGTTTCCAACGAATTGAACAACTTCGCCAACACTTTTGGGCTCGTTGGAGCAAAGAATATATTTCAGAGCTTCAATTCAGAACCAAATGGCGCTCATGCAAGGGTCCAGGTCTTAAGTTGAATCAACTTGTACTTCTAAAGGAAGAAAACTTAAGTGGAGATTGGGTCGTATCGTCGCTGTACATCCTGGATCAGACGGCATCGTTCGAGTCGCAGATGTCAAGACATCCAGCAGCGTACTTCGAAGGTCTTTCAGCAAGATTTGTCCGCTCCCGGATTCAGATGACGTTTTGGGTTGAAAGATATTCTTTCAACGCGCGGCGGAATGTTTAGTTCAAAATAAGCTCCTACGCTAATTCGTCTAGCAATCACTGCGAGCTAACGCCTATTTTAATTTTAAGGCTCACTTATAATAAAATGTCACTCAGCCATAACCTGTCGTTCTGATTTCATATCCCCTTTTGAGATTTCATTTAAAATACCTGAAATTAAACCTATTCAATTATTATTATTATTATTATTATTATATTAGCCCTTCATGTCCCACTGCTGGGCAAAGGCCTCCCCCCATTCCCTCCATTCGTCCCTCTCCCGTGCTAATAATCCATTCGATATTCACTTTTCTAGATTCCTTGTCAGCCTCAAAGTTATCTTTGGTGTTAATGTAAGAGGTAAAAATCCATATATCTTCACCCCACTGCCAAATATTCCTAGTTATCTGGTTAAGATGAGGAAATTGACTGCCACCCATCTTATTAATATGTGCTACAGCTGTAGTGTTAACTATTCTGAGCAATACTTCACAGTCATGTATGTCCTTAGTAAAACATTGTAATTCTGAAAATTCAGCTTTTAGTTCTAAGAAGTTGATATGATACTTTCTCTTCGATTTAGACCAGGAACCTGAAGCTTTTTTAGCCCCGCATAGAAAGAAAGATTTTAATTTTCATTAGACTGTAACAATGCTAAATATTATTCTCTTTCTAGTAGTTTTGTATAAAGCCAACCATATGGTATGGCAGGGCATATAGAGTTCAATGACCCTAAAAGCTGTGAGCATTCTCTTATTTCACAATATCTTTTTTGTTTGAAAGATTAGATTTATTCTGAAACTAGCTGACCCGCGCAACTTCGTCTGCGCATTATTAGGAACAAAGTGGAGGAGTTTTGAGTGAATCGAGAGTACAAAATATAAAACTCCGTCGCATGATATAATATTTTTTTATATATGTTTCTCTCAAGAATCATTTAATAGATAAAGGTAGGAAAAATCTTACCCAGATCTTGCAATGCTAAGAACAAAACGAATACGGTAATTGGTACAGAATCGCTGAAGCGAGCGCAGCGAGTTTTTGAAGAGAGAGAGTTTTTGAAGAAATTGACTCGAAACGTATTTTTTTATAGCAAGAACTGTGTGGTTTAAAATTTCGAAATAAAATTATTAACTAATATTGCGTTATGTTTCTCTCAAGAATCCCTTAATAGATAGAGGTAGGGAAAATCTTACCCAGATCTTGCAATGTTAAGAACAACACGATAGCGCCAACTGGTGTCAGATTTGCCGAAGCGAACGGCAATACCTACCCGCGACTTCGTCAGCAATATAAAAATATCGAAAACTCTTAGCAAAAATCTCCATTAACTTTTCAAAACTCAAAATCAAAGAAAATTATACTGATGTACTCTTTGATTATACTCGATCTCCGCCATAGTAAGAACGCCACCTAGGAAAAAAGTGTAAAGTAGTTTTGACCTCTAGGCCGATAGATGGCGTTCTAACTATAGCCAAGGAAAAATATTTTAATATCAAAAAATCATAACTTCGGAGTTCGGATATATTGATGGGTGGGAACACACATGTTACATGTTTATCATTAATTTTAAAATAATTTATTATGCAAAATACAAAAAAAAACGAAAAAATTTAGAGTGCAAAAATTGGCTTCGGGCGGTCACCCATCCTTATTATGACCGCGCCCAGGGTTGCTTAACTTTTTTCCCCATACAAACTTCCAACCCTTATTTTCCCGCCCCCTTATGGTAATTGACAAAAAAAAGTAGCCTATGTCCATCCCTGGGGTATACTCTTTATCCATGCCAAATTTCAGCTTAATCGGTTCAGCGGTTTGGGCGTGAAAAGGTAACAAACAGACAGACAGACAGACAGACAGACAGAGTTACTTTCACATTTATAATATTAGTATGGATAGATAGTTGTTTCTCTTGTGGTACAAAGGTAACAAAAGATTTTCTGAATTTGAAATGAACCCTAGGTAATTACATGTTTATCTGGACATCAAAAACACTTTTCTCAAAATTAATTACAAAGCCTAGATCTTGAAAAAATTTTACAAGATAGTTCTGTACTCTGTTCGCATTTGGATTTTGATATAGCAAAAATTAAACTGTTGTCTAAGTAACATGTTGTAATAACATTGTGGTTTCTGAAGTAACTGCTAATTGGTTTTATAACTTTGGTGAAAACAAAAGGTGCTGAACATAACCCATACATTAAACTTGAATAAATTTATCTTCAAATGTAAATCTAAGAAACTTTTAAAAGTTTTGTGAAATAGAAACTGCAAGATAAGCCTCCTATAGGTCAATTGATGTCATAAAAACAGTCTTTGAATAATAATTTACATGCAGTTCTAATATCTTATAGTTTGAAATATTCTGTAATTATGTACTGATTTAAAAGTTTAAAATAAATCTAAAGGAACCATTTTTCTTGGGAACCAGAAAAAAATCAGTGATGTAAACTGGTCTGGACTATACAAGCACACAGAAATAGCACCTAATGACCTACATTTCTCTATTTCTGTTTTGATTATCTTTGAGTCATTGCTAGATCAGTATTGTTTTTCTGCAGTGCAGGGGTTTCATAACCTTGAAGCCAACTGTGTATTAAATGATCGTTTGTCATTTCAGACCAGTTACTTTTAGAAAGATATAATCTTGCTGCATGTACCTCTAACGACGGTGGCTGGATCTGTATTTATAGTGTCCTCGCTTTTGCTCTTTCTGCTGATGTGGTTGATCGAAGGTCCTCCTCGGTGGTGGAGGCGGTGGGCGATGCCTGCCACGTGTGCCTTGATGTTGTTGCGATTGGAACCGTGGCGGGCCTTTCCAGTTTCCTTGAGCCTTGGGAGTTGCAGTTTTCTTTGATGATGTTGTGTCTGCGATTTTAATTAGCGATCCAGTCTTATTAATTGCTTGAGCTGCTTTTATCTTTTCAGCACAGTCCTTCCCAAATAAATATTCATCACTAATGGCCGTGCGGACTGCTTCCTTTACTACAGGTGTAGCGCCAGCTACAGCAAAAAATTTTCTAGATGCTGAGTCCTGGTAGAAAACATCAGCGGCCATCTTGGCCGAGTCGTTTACCAGCTCTATGAGATTTTTAGTGTTGATATAACCCTTTAATATGCTGGATAAAGCTTTCCCCAAGGAAGACATTAATTTTCCCAGCATATTCTGTCTATTGACAATCCTTTTATCTCTCTTCATGGTTAGTTCAGAGATAGCAGCCGCTATTTCCGGGTTGAGCTTAGGTGCAAATGCCCTTGTAAAGTTTTCTGGTGCTGGGTATTTTTCTATTAGAGCTTCTATAGCTTCCTTATCTAACCCATTGTTCATTATGTTGGTCCATCTGAGTGACAGTTCTGGACGAATAGGTGCTCCTTGTTCCACTTTGATTTCGCCCTCATGACCAAGTGCTAAAAGAAAGTCTTCAGGCAGTTGGTCCTCATCTGAAATAATTATCCTTTATCAATGACATAGTCCAAATCATTAACATTTTATTTCAGGTTATATGTCTATCCGCATAGTGATAGCGCTAGTTATAGAATGTACAATAGAACAGGATTTTGGATTACATAAATCTATCCGTCAAATGATAGCGCTAATTTTGTATCCATCCTAAGTTCAAGTAGAAATTTAACAGGATTGGTTGTCTATCCGCAGTGTGATAGCGCTTGTTCAATCAGTTTTCTCACGTGTAACTAACCCAAACGTTTGAAGCGATCTAGGTTCGGTAGATAATAGTATGTACTTATTACAATTTACATACCGATATCCGGTGTAATCAGATCCTGTGTCTGCAGGAACGTCGCCACTGCTTCCTCCGTCGGCACTGGCGCCGCCGGCGCCTGTGGCACTTCATCTAGCGCCGGCGATGATGCTCGAGACGGAGGCGTAGAACTCCTTGCTAATTTCTTTTCGAGTTTCCTTATTTTCTTCTTGATGTAGTCCTCCGAGTATTCTCTCTTCCTTTTACCCATTGTTTCGCACTTTTATTAAAGTAACTCACACGATCCTATCGAAACCTCTCAGCCAAAGGCAAGCACCGCGAAAGACGGAATTTTGGGAAAATTCGGAAAAATAATAACGGTTTCCGGCGCGAAAAAAGGGCATAGACAAAAAGTAAATGAGCCTTCAGTACAGTTTGCTTCAGTTTGAAGCAAAAATAAGAATGAACAAGAATCAGTAGCGCAGCGAGAATGACAATAATTAGCGAGAATATCAACCGATTGTCTAACGGAACAATCAAATTCATGCTAGGATTACGAGCTTGCAAGAAGGATTTGATTGAACGACCAATTAAATTATGCATGTTTCGAGAGAAAAAACCCGCCGGTACATACCTGAGTTCCAACGAAACAAACCTTGTAAAACACTTTAACACACATCCTCAGTATTGTAAAACATCTAGAACTGATTGCTATATCGTTGAAATAAACTTAATTCACTTAAAATCATGGTAAATCTGAAATTAACAGAAAAAAACACGAGAAAATGAGCGGTCGACGCGAGCACTAAAACCATAATGAAGTTAGCTGTCACGAGAAATGTCAATGTCAATTTGTCTTTTTTCTTTTTTTTTTACATTAGTGTGTGGTAGACGCTGACACGACACCTTACTACATCGTTAAATCTTAGGCAAGGAGTAACAATATATAATATCCATTTTGGGCTCATATGAATCAGCTCACGGTCACCTATAAAAATCTTGTTTACGAAAAACATGTTTTTTTTTATGATGAATGGGTCGGCTCTTGACCTCGAAACTTACATAGGCAAGAATGAGGTCTACGATGGAGCGAGCCTACCCAGAAGGTGCCTCTCTCTTTTTGAAAACAACAGGGTCTAGCTCAGCGGAAATACAGACGCTAGAAGCTGATTCCAAATTTTTTCAGTGCGCATAATAATAGAACTTTGAAAGCGCTTAGTTCTAATAAGTGGAATATCAACCAGGCGAGGATGATAATCAGCTGTGCGTCTGAAGTTTTCAAAAAAACTTATTTGCATACCAACTCCGTAAAGATTAATTTTATTTAGCCCAACGAATAGAGAAAAATTAAAACTATAGAAACATATAAAAGCACACAAAAAAGTTCCATTTACCTTACTGATCCGAGGCAATGCTCTGACCTACTGAGCTATCGACACTATCGTCTAAATTGAAACACAAGCATGCAAACTTTCAAGATTTTGATATTAGCAGTGAATTGCATTGTACAATACATTAAAGTTTAATGATTAAACACTAGCGGTCACCCATCCTACTGATGGTACTAACAGCATGACAGGTAGCACGCACACATGAATAATATAAGGCTCGTGACAGGCCAGCGGGTCGCCCCCGGGGCTACATATTTTAACGCCGTTTGACCAAGTATGACGCGGGGAACTTAGAAATGTAGAGGTGGTAATATTTTGGAAAATGAATTGTCTTACTTTGGGTGGACGTATTAGGTGCTGGGCAAGCTTATTCCACCTCAAACAATGTCCAAGGCTACAACGTACCGTTAAGTGTAGGCAATGCCTGCCATAACAGGACACTCTATAAATCATCTAATTTGAATGGTCAAAGAAGAAACAATTTTAACAATCATTATTATTAAAGGTTGCCTGGAAGAAATCGCTTTCAGCGATAAGGCCGCCCATTATACTAATGAACTTGTAAATGTTTCTAATGTTTGTATTGTTTTCGTTGTTGTTTTGGTGTACAATAGTGTTCATTCATTCATTCATTCATTCATTATTCTCGCTAGCCATATTAAATGACTGAGCGGTCTTATCTGGTGATAATCCGGGCTTGAAAGATGTCCTTTTTTATTTGTGCCTGGATTCTGATAAAACGAACACTTCATTTTATAGAATACCTCAATACAACATTGAAAACCACATTCAAATTGCTTATGTCGTTTTTAAAGTCGCTGAACAATGTCAGATCCATCCAAAGGGTAAAATCTTTCAGAGATCGGTGCTTTGACCCAATAGTGGACACTTTAGGGGTCTTTAATAAATATTTATCCCCTCATATTGTTGGGCACGATAATAACCTGCCCTGCTAATTTGCTTTAATTATATTATTTATACGTTTGCTTAGGACCTGACAATGTCCCAAAAATTGTTTAATTTTGTAGTTCATAGTGATGAAATTGTTTGGTTCTCTCTGAGGGGTCAACATACTATTTTATACACAAAATATAAAGGTGCATTAGACCGTTACAATTTAGGTTTAAAGACATTTATTCTCATACAAACGATACAGTTCTTTTATAATGAGATACAAAATTTACCTACTTTATTTAAAAATTTACTAGATGATTTTTAGAACGTCAGAGGATGCAACCTATGCCTATGCCTAACAATCATCGGGACGCGCGCTGTAGTGCCTGGGATATTGAGATGGAATAGACCTGACCAGTTGCACCTAAACCATCCTCTTAGCTTAGTCGGCTTTGTCCACAGGAAAGACAACGTCAACACGTGTACAGTTGACTAAGCTGCGGGTACCATTCATGCACCATTATAAAAACCGGGATTCAAAACCTCGACCTTCGCATTGAAAGTCGAGGTAAGTACAGCCCCATTCGGACAACACGGCTTTTCCATAGATACCGTTTACCCAAAGAACACAGAATAATATCTATGAAAGCTCATAATAATCGTAGTACAGGATAGGTACTCCGATACACATTATGGGCTTGACCTTTGACTTAAACAAATTACCTAGTGACATTAATGAATCAATGGGCGCGTCCAACCCCACAGGTGCACGTCAATTTTAATAAACAATCGGTAACAGTTTTGATTAAATCGCTTAGCATTATCGTGAAGGGTTACATTTATAACATGTTACTTGCCCCCTCGCAGACTGGCAGACTTTCTATCGGCCGATAGTTGAGACGGAATATACTTCGGCTCGTAATGAGTATGGAGAAGTATACTCGTATTCCGTCTCAACTATTGGCCGATAGAAAGTCTGCAGTCTGCGAGGAGGCTTACCCTTCATTTCGATTAAAAAATTAACGGGTTGACGAAGTTATAGAGCTTCAGGGATAGAGGAGGGATAGGAGGTATTTAATAGTTAGACATTCCATAGTAACAGAAAGTAACAGTTGTACCATTCAAACTTGCAAACCTACATATAGCAGCTAAAAAACATTGTTATTATTTAAGACCTTTTTTTGAATTCATATTTTCATTTCATTATTATTCATTATTATTAGATTAGCGGATTAGTACTATATATTTCCTTACTATTTTTAATATTTTCATTTCATATCATTTCAACAATCTATAATATAACTTCTGTGGCTACGACAGTAACACTTGCAAAGTTAAGTAAGTTCGTATGAGTCAGTGGCTAACTCTGGTGACGGAGTTTTTAGGCCGCCATAAGGCCTCCGTCATGGCTTAAGGACTTAAATAGCCGGACCGACAATTTAACGTGCCCTCCGAAGCACGGAAGCGCTCAGATGAAAAAGCCACTGGCGGTCACCCATCCACTTACAGACCGTTTCGAACGTTGCTTAACTTCGACGATCTATCAAGAACGACTAAGCAAGCACGACCACGAGCGCTTCACTTGGAAACGTTGCTAAACAAAAAGTATAATAATTGATTCAACTGATCCGGAGCTCTTTCAAACATGAATATGAATTTAAAACCAAATCGGCAAAAAAAAATCGTAATTGAAAGGTCCTAAAAATTACCTTCCTGGTTTAAAGAAAACAACTCCAATTGTTACCTACGTGTTCCCAAAACGTTCAGTTAATCACACAATCAAATCACCGATTAACTATACACATTAACTATAATAACAAGACAGTTCGCGTGTCCCAAGTTAACCCATTAGTTTGGAAATAGATAATTGCTTCATGGGAAGGGTTAACTGATGTATCGGCCACGCCTGTATTAGGAAATTGGTTTCTTTGTTAAAGGCTCACGGTTGTAACACCCTGTATTCAGATAAAAAATGGCATAGAGTATAGTAAGCTCGTATGAGTCAGTGGCCAACTCTGGTGACGGAGTTTGTAGGCCGCCTTAACGCCTCCATGTCACAAAAAAGGAAGTAATCAGTATTTTGTTGAAGCGTTTGTTTTTTGTACTTTAGCATCTAAACTTAGGTACTTTGACGAGCCTCAATTCTCTTTGACTGGCTCCCACTGGAGCTTGACTTTTAGTTTTAAGATGGATCACCTAAAATAATGATAGGCCCCAAACCGTGTTTGTTGCCCTGATTCTTCACGGTATTGGTCGCTAGAACAGGAGTAAAATTAGTTCTAAGACTATTCTAAATGATCCCAGCGGTCCTACTGAATAAATGCTTTTCATCCCTAAATCTTGATTATCAACGTCAAAACATGATAAAAATCAAAACAAAAAGCAACTAACGGATGTGTCGAAAACAGGGAATAGCAAATCACTGTATATCACTTACCTTTTCTAATTGAGAGATATATATTGGCACATATATTATTTCAAATGACACGTCAAACCGGGAAAAACAACATAGCTTTGTAAGAAAAATGGGAAGGGGGTTACTGGCAGTTGTTTAGAAATGCGAGTATCAGATAACCATTTTTATTTTGTTCAAAATCTAGTAAAGGACAAAACAAGGATTACATCCTATCCCTAAAACATGCAGGCATTCTCTTAGAACAGGTTGGTATGTAATATAAGATTCTTTGAAGATGTAGGTAAAATAGTCAGAGCCACGTCTAAATTAAATACTAAATCATCATCTTCCTGTCCTCTTCCCACATTATGTGGGGTCGGCACAACATGTGTTCTTCTTCCATTCTCATCTAACAGCCATCATCTCAACACTCACTTTTTTCTTACTCATGTCATCCTTAACACAAAAAAAAAACTAAATGTAGGTACCTAATTAGGTAATTCAGATACAACTTGGAACTTCTTACCTGTTTTGATTTTTGACTTGGATTTTAATGCACATGCGTTTTGATAACACTTCTATTTTTATACAAAGACAGTCACAGAAAATGCTTTAATTATAAATACCCCATTCCAATTGGCACATACTCAGCTGTAACCAACAACAGCACATCCATTAGTCCGATCGAGCATCGGAAAATGCGTGTGATAGGTAAAAATGTGACCTCACACCGATGCTCCATCGAGCACGCGCCGCGTACACACTACGAGACTAAAGTCAGTCCTGAGAAATGGTTTTGTGATTCTAAATTATGTCACATTGTTTCAGGGTGACCTTTTCCATAGGTGAAATGATACATACAGTTATTTATGTAGTACTAAACATTTTAATGTGAGAAAAGCTAAAGTCAAAGCCAAAGTCAAAAAGCGTTTATTCAGTTACCGCTGAGATCACTTAGAATGGTCTTAGAACTAATTTTACTCCTGTTCTTTCGCGACCAATACCGTGAAGAATCAGGGCAACAAACACGATTTGGGGCCTATCATTCTTTTAGGTGATCCATCTTAAAACTAAAAGTCAAGCTCCAGTGGAGCCAGTCAAAGAGAATTGCTCGTCAAAGTAAGTTTAGATGCTCAGTACAAAAAAAATTAACGCCTCAACCAAGTACTTCGCCTGGCATCGCACGTGACAGATATTAATTTCGAAACGACACATTTATTGAAGATGTCAAAGTCAAACAATAATACGAAGTGAACGAAATCTTGTCAATAAGTTTCCGAACGAAACTGATATCAATAAAATGTTTGTTAATGTGGTACAGTTTATCGTTATGTCGTTTCGAAATTAATATCTGTCACACGCTACACTTGACTTACTTAGGTGGTACCTACCTAACTGTTGCTTAAATAATATACTTAATAGACAAGCAAAACGGAATGCTGAGAAACTAATCATTGACCTATCTGATAGCTATATAGCTGCTCCTATACTGTCGTGGGGCAGAGCGACATCAGGCCATGCAACTGCTTTCTAGCTCTAGCACCTATAGTGGTGTCATTTGTTACCACTCTATCATACTCGTTTCAATCTATTCTTAGTCTTAAAAACTCTGTCACCAGACTTGGCCACTCATACGAAATTTCTTTGTGGTGACTTTTTATCTGCAACTAGCATATAAAAGTCACCAGCTCTGTAAAAGCAGTACCATAAATCCGTATTAGTCAAGTGTTTGGGCGGCCGCAGCGAACGTCGTTGTCTGATTTATGGACAACATCAATTCTTATGAGGACGCCTCGAGTGGGGCGCGTTCGACGGAGTGCTGTGATTTATTTGCTTTTTAAAAGCATTGACTGGTTCGGATGGATTTCGGATAATTTTCGAAGAATTTGAATAGAGGAGAAAAATATGCTAGCAAATTGAAATGTGTTGTGTGTGCCTGTCAATTTTTTACGAATTATTTGATTTTTTAGTATACCTACTACGAGTATGTCTAAATAAAGGCGTGACAGAATACCTAAGTGTAAAGATAGTAATTTAGCGTCCAAACAATACTTAATTTTCAAACACTGTTTGGGGCCTGTTAAGGTCAAGCTTTAGAGGAAAACCAATCAAACAAAGAAAGGAGTCTTATGCTACTATGTGCAAGTAAGTAGGTACAATGATGAGTTTCATTTCACAACTATAAATACCATACCACTGACTTCAATATTATTTTACGTAAAATTACAAGCGACCGTATTTTTAGTTTTACGTATAAAGAAATAAGAATAGACTAAATAGTATCACACAGCTAAACAGGCATATATCTATAGATAGCTATAACTATCCACAAAGCCTAGAGGAGACGCGGCAGTGTAATCACCCGTGACTCCCCTGCAATTAGAAGCAGGCCGATTTCATAAATACTTGCGTGGTTGCGTCTGTATTTAGCTAGAAATCTATACAAATAGGATTTACTGTTTTGTTTGTTAGAATCATCTATCTCGCTAATCGTTCACACAAAATATCGATAGGTACATTTTACGAAATAAAAAGAAAAGTAAAGTCACCTATAATTGACGTATTTTTTTCTAACTCAAGAGATAATCAAAGATTAAATTGCATTTCAAAAACCACGGATGAGTGAATATCGCGGGTTGAAGTCCCGAATTGGTGCAATTTTTGGCATATTTCTGATTTTACGAATTTGCTCCCCCATAGCTGTGTGTGTGAAAGAAGATATGGGTAAGAAAGGAGTGAATACGAAGATGACGAGTGATAGAAGTGGAAGAAGAGAACATGTTGTGCCGACCCCGCATAAGCGTGATTAGGGCAGGCAAATGACGATGCTCCCCCATAACTAAAATAGTGTACCTAAAGGTATTCCATTCTGAAGGTTAAAAAAAACGAATTCATTTTCATCGCGTTAGGTTTGGCGAATTGTAGTTAACCAGTCGTAATTGTAATTGCTGAAATCAATAAGACAGTCCATCGATTAGACCAACGGGTCTATAGCAGGAACGCCTCAATAGCAGGGAAACACGCAACAGTAATCTATACAAATCAATCAAGGGTCTGTGTAGACGATTTGCTGTAGGCGGTGGTCGGTATTTTACAAACGTAAAATGGCAAACAGTCATTTTCGTATCCATTGGAGTTTTCTCTAAGGAAAACATCGTTGGGAAATCTATTCATTATTGAAGTGAACTTCTTTAGGCACGTTGGGAATTTTTGAGATAGAAGAAAAATATCAAAGTCAGTCACGCGACTGTTACGACACCATCCTCTTAGACCTATCTTGATTTCGTTACACATTGAATCGTCTCAATGGTCAAAGTGATAAAGTGATCGCATCTGGTGAAACAGCCCAGAATTCGAATCCCGGTAGGACAGTAACTTTTTGCACCTTATTTTTTGTACTTTTTTTTAAGTTTCGAACAGTTATCGAAACTTTGTTCATGTTTTCACTCCTGTCGGCACTCCTGGAATGCCACTGTTTTTTTTTATAGGCAGTGTGATTGCAATCTTTGGGTACCTAATGTACCTATGTGCCAAATAGGTACCAAAAAAAAAAGAAAAGGGCGTCTTCAAAAATCTTGAACTCTTAAGATCTGATATGGTAAAAAAGAAATATAGGAATTCTTAGTGTTGAAATATTGAGTAAATTATTTTCTGCAAATAAATTGTTTTACTTGTTGAATATTATTAAACAAGTTGAATTTCTAAAATTACTGTCTTACTTAGAACAAAATGAAGGTGTACAGCAACTAATGATAATTCCGCTCCCGTTGTATCTCATTTGTAGGTAATGTTGCTGGCGATAATCATATTTTTGCTGAGAGATCGGCCTCGATAATGCTATACAACGTACCGACAGCAGAAAACTATAGTAGATTGTTAGCCTAGGGCTGAAAAGAATCAATTCCCGAGGTAGTTAGAGGCTATAGTCCGAGTAGGAACACTCCACTTTTCATTTTGAATATGAGGAAAATAAAACTAGTTGTTTATCTCAACTATTTATTGATAAATATATATTAGTAGTACCTATTTAAAATTAATAGTTAAATTAGGACAGTTCGTGACATTAAAAGTTACATTTTTGTTTGGAATATTTATAAGATAAGATGTTTTTATTTTTCTGTTAAAGAGTACAGTATCTTTGTAACATAAAACTAACAAAATTTTAAAACTAACCAAATTAATTATCTTAATACTAATAGTGCTTAATGTTTTTAAAGTTTTGCTATTTAGGTTTTTCAGTTATTATTTTACAGGTGTTACAAAAACGTATCCCCGTGCTAGATTTAACTGTGTTACGGCAGGATACACTTCTACCTCATGAACATGATCTATTAAACACGAAAAAGAGCAAACATTGAATGAATGAAATGAGTGAAATGAATGAAATGAATGAAATATTAAAACAAACTATCGTAAAAAAAAACAAAAAAAAAATATAGTATGTAGGGATAAGGTTTCATTAAATAATTAATTAGTTTATGTTTGATATATTTTGAGAAATTTGAGTCACAGTGCTACAAGTTTGGTGTTGGTTGTGTACTAATCGTACAGCTCACGTAGTTTTCTTGTCGTGTCGATTCGAACGGTGGGGTGAAAGGTTTATTACGAGCGCTATCACACAGTATAAATGTAAAAGCCTTTTTTGCCAACGCTACTCAGAGCAGTACTCTATTACATTTGAATAATTATCCTCCGTTGATATGTCGCGTACCTTCCTATTATCCTGCTTGTTCCTTATTCTTTACGGTACATCGAGCCTGTAGTTTTTAACCTGTTCTCATCTTGAGTTGAAGATTAGTCTGTTTTTGTTTGTTGGAAATAGCTGAAATTGAAGTCGGTTTTTTTGTCGTCTTTAGAACATAATTAAAAGAATAACGCTTATTTTCTGTTACAAGAGCTAACGTATACATACTACTTTCAATCATCATCATCATCTCCCTGCCCTTTTCCCACATTATGTGGGGTCTGCACAACATATTGTGTTCTTCTTCCATTCTCCTCTATCAGCCGTCATCGCAACACTCACTCCTTTCTTACTCATGTCATCCTTCACACAATCCATCCATCTTTTCTTTGTATACTACTTTGAATCAAAATACTCTAATACAAAACTGATATAATTTTAAAGATATTCTAGACAGACAATAATGCCAACTTTTATTCTCTCCTAGTAGACGGAACAACTATGGGAGGCTGTATTCAATCTTTCAACCGCAATTAAAGCCAGATATCTGAGATGAAACAACGAACTACAAGTCTATGGAAATACCACTACCTAGACTTTACCGACAAAAACATCGTCAAGGAACATTTTCCTCAGCTTATCCAAAGCCAACTTCATAATATTGACCATGTCTCACCTGTGGATGAGGTTGATTAATCTGAGAGGATGGTTCAGATGCTTCGAGCCTTTGCCATCGCCATCAATGTCCCAGGTTTGAGTGTAGGCATAGGCTGCTTCATGACATTGTATAAAACATGAACTATGAACTAAAAAACACGATTCCCCTAATCGTGTTTTTTAGTTAATTCCTATATCCTATCCTAGCTTTGTTTTCTGTGATTATTGTTCTGTTTCTTAACTTATCATGTCCCACTGCTGGGCAAGGGTCTTCCCTTTTATCGCTCCAAAAAAAGAAAACAAAACGAAATCCCCCTCTATCGTAGTAATTAAATCGAATCTACACTCATTAATGTAACTTTATTCTTTATTGACCGAGCGAGCGAAGCGTCTCAGTTTCGAGATTGGCCAAAAATGCTTTTGTCCTTCTGTCCGTCCGTCTGTCAGTAATCGCCTACAGGTCGCATTTTTCAACCGATTTTGACGAAAATTGGCACACTTTTTATTAAAAAACGATTGTCGATTGCGATTTTTGTTTGGAGTGAAAATAGGGGGGAAAAGGGGGGAAGTTTGCTGTAGCGTTATTTATCGACAGATTTGAATTAAATTCATAAGGCATATTAAGGACTTAATTCTACACAAGTTGTAATGTAAAAAAAATCCAAAAGGGGGAGCTGAAAGGGGGGAAAGTAGCTGGATATTTGTTTAAGCGTTATAAAGGACGTTTTTTCGTAAAATGTTTACCTACCTATACCAATCAGACTACGCAATCCTCTCCGCCTTCACGAGACGAACTCGTTGACACCAGATTCGACCCCCTAGGACCAAAGGGACGCGAATAATCACTCAAACTTATCCCCCTGTTTTCCTAAAAAGTTAACATAGGCATAGGTAAACAGCCTAGGATAGGCATAGGTAAGCCTATAGGATAAGCTAATACAAAGCACCTAAATTTCAATTTTGTTCGCGAGGTCTACCGTTCTCACAGTAGTAAAGATGTAAGCCTAAGTTTAAATACAGCTACAAACTGAGCAGTGCGGCCAGTCAAAAATGACTGTCACTTCAAAAGTGAATAATTCCCTGCCTTGGTCGAGGGAGGGGGAAGACCCTTGAAAAAGTCTCAATAACTCGTCAGCACCGAATGACATCGTTAGTCGAAGTGCTGGGAAGAAAAGGCGAACTATCTACACGTTCCTATTGGTGGAATACAGGGTGGGTGAAAATTTCAGATCAAAATAATAGTGATTTTGGTGATGCATTATATCGGTCTAACTCGGTTCTGTTGTAGAATATCGGTCAATCCCCTGTTTGTACTAAGCTACAAAACATGCCCGCGACTCGGCAAACGTAGTGTGGGACGCCTTCCGGCCAGGTGGAGTGACGATCTGCGAAAGGCTGCTGGCAGAAGCTGGATGCGTCGAGCCGAGGACAGTGCGCAATGGCGCTCATTAGGGGAGGCCTATGTCCAGCAGTGGACTATTATAGGCTGATGATGATGATGATGATGACAAAACATGTATTCTACATTATAGTATGTTCTGGTTTATACATGTAGTAAAACTGGATATAGGTTATCATCATGTAACTGCCTAATTTGGAAAATTCAGGTAAGTCCGGTGATAATGTTCATGTCGCGAGCCGTTTATGGATTAGCACAAGATTGTGGTAAGCTTATCAGCCAGGGGGTTTGATGGACTTTTTGATGAATTTCATTTGTATTTGTACTGTTGAAACACCCTGTATACAGAAGTATTGGCTAGATTCAGAACCTCGCTTGCAAAAAGTCGCGACTGTGTTCATTTTGCGGACCTTCTATACAATTATCCTCCATCAAATTTGAACCTTACTCCCTTATCTTACAGCTGTTTCTCCGTTGCGTATCCTTATTAAAGACTCTTGAAATCTAACCGTGATCTCGCATCACTAAGTTGTGAGGACGTATTTTGTATTTACATAGAATTTGAGAATTACTACGCGGGGTGCCTTTCGATACTGGATGGCACTTCAATAGAGTAATGATCTTGGGGATATCGGAAAGGATATCATGTTTTTAGGTTAGCGGCGCTACCGCTCTTATAGTGCTTTTCGTGCTACTATGTGCAACTCGGTGCTTCGAAGAGCACGTTTCATCAGTCAGTCCCGGCTTTTAAGTCATAAAGCCATGACGAAGGTATCCTAAAAACTTCGTCACTAGAGTTGGCATTCTCATTGTTTCATAGCGGAACAGATTTGTAATTTTTTCGTTTGAATTTCCTGTTTCATTTTTTATTTTCTAATGTGGGTGGCATAATGCTGAATATTGCTGAATACACAATCTTGATGATAGATAAAACCTATCCTTTTATAATTGTATAGGCTGCTGTGGAGTGACGCCTACCTTTTGTCATTCAAACGGTGACAGGGCAGCCACGCTTTTTGAGCTCCCGACATCCTACGGCCGCGCGCGCATGTTTCGTGTCTACGCACATTGCGTGTCGCTTGTGCTCCCATACTCTAAGGATGAACGTTCAAAAGAGATCTTAACTCTTTTGAACGTTCATCCTTAGACCCAATCTGAAATCTTAGAACCAGCAATGACCCTATGGACTTAAAAGTGCGGTGATTTATCGGTACCACCAGGAGGCGACACCTTTGGCGCGAGATTGATGAGAAAAAGGGTAGTTGCTTCATACAGCCTACTGGAACTCCCGTAAACTCATAAATGCTAGTTAATATAAAGTAGTCTAGATAGATATTAATCTATGAGCCCAAGGTTCAATATTGTATGTCAAAGACCATAAAATACTTCGCCGATACCATCTCACTATGCTACCGTGCCCCGATGAATCATACACTATCAATGCAAGCCATCTACGTCATTCGATACAAGTGCAGGTCGTAGCACTTGTTTCTCACTTTACCTATTTATTGGTGAGCATGGTGACATTGTCACCTGTCAAAAACGAACTAGTACATAGTTGATTTAATCAGAGAAATGGGATACAGTATACAACATCATTGGATTTAACACAATGCCAAAATATTTGACTTGCAATCCAAAAGTTGTGGGTTCACATTTGTTTGTGCCCTCCTTCACGCGTTACTGAGATCCTGAGATCTGTCTTGTCAGACGGACAACAAAGTGATCTTAAAAGGGTTCCGTTTTTTTCGTTTTGAGGCACAAAACCTTAAAAAATGTATGATTACTGCTAAGGAAATTACATGTCGCAGAACTTCAAAAGTTCAACAACATTGTGCAAAGTGCCTTTTTTCACCACACTGATTGTGGCACGACAAGAAGAAGTACCTTTGTCTCATGCTATGTTAATAGGAGAAACTGGTGCTAACAGTCCAGAAGGCTAAAAGTCTTCCGTTTAGCCTTGCTTACTGATGTGTGTACATATAAGAAAATTATTATTTTCATTTATTGTGACTAAACTTTGACTGAGGTTTGGTTAAAAATTAAACCACATCAAATTCCGTACAGTCTTTAATAAAATGTAATTTTATTGGCCATGTAACAATGACATCTGCGATGATTCTTCAAAATCTGTAAAAATAACCTACAGCCGAACTAGATCTCTTTTCTTATTTTAAAGTCTATTTAAATTGTATTAAAAGTCTATTTAAAGATTATGTCTTCTGCGTTTTTCCAGTCGGTTAAAGCTCATCGCAGTATCCATCCGCGCCGAACGCGCCGATCTCTCATTTCAATAGAGGAAATGCTGAGACTTCAGAAGCGAGTCGCATTTTCTGACGACATCAGTATTTTTCTATAGAAAAATAACTGCGGCGAGTACGACGCGGACATATGTACTACCAGCTTAAAACTCCTACGTCTTTTCTTCATATTCTATACAATAATGCTACTTCAGAAATCCTTGAAAAGCCCTCTCTACTCTGAACAAGCCCTCTTCATATCGCATCGATATTGGCGATCGACACGAACCACGCGCCGTGCACGGCTCCAATTGATTCACTTTAGTGCATCGTGAGGTTCGTTTAGTATGGATTTAAGCGAGTGGCTTTTTATAGCGACCTTATTGAGTGACGTCACGAGCGAGAAAGTGCACACAACCTGTCCGCAGCTTCTTTGTTTGTTAACGTAGTCTGACCAACTGTACGGCTTTGTCAGTGAGCTAGTTCGATTCACTATTATTTGATTCGCGTGTGGAAGTGTTGTTGTGAGTGGAGCGCTAACTGAAGCGGTATAATTGAGTAAAATAAAACAGATTACTTGCATATTATTTATTGACTGTGAGGGTAATCCCGCCATTGCAAAACCACAAACAAATTTTAATCTGTAACTGAGAACAAACTACTAGTGGCGCCATCGTTTGATCGTTTGACGAGTGGAGGTACTTCTTTTGCTATATCGACTTTTCGGAACGCCATCTGACGGCGCATAAACGTGAGCTAACTGCTGCCATCTTTTGATATCCAGTGCAACTACACATTATGCCGAAGTCGTGCAATGCTTGCGGTAAATACCTCTCGTCGACAGGGGCCGCCACTTGTTGCACCTGCTCCGCTTTATTTCACAAGGGATGCGTATCAATTCAGGAGTCATCCCCCGTTGCGAAGGGATGGGTGTGTCCCGGCTGCAAAGTTCGGACGCGGAAGGACGACAACACTCCAGTGAAGGCGGCTACGCAGGATGCGCCAGCGCCCAAGACCGCTACGCTGGGCCCCCGCCCTGCGACCTCGCCTGCGGCGCCGATAGTAAGTGTCCAGGACATGCAGAAAGAGATGGTGGACTTTGTTGCCGAGATGCGCGAGTTCAGACAGGAGATGGCGGAGTTTCGGGCTACTGTCAGGGGACTTGCGCTGCGCATCGACACCGTGGAGGAGCGGCTGGCTGTGCTCGAGCGACGGTCGGAGGAGTCCCCAGCCGTGGTCGTGGATCTGCAAGACAAGGTCGCTTCGCTTCAGCAGGAGCTAAACGACCGAGATCAGGACGCTCTCTTGTCAGACCTGGAGATAGGCCATCTGCCGGAAGATAAGGGAGAGAACATCATCCACACCGTCACCGTGCTGGCGGCCAAGCTGGGCGTCGCTATGGACGAGCGCGACATCGTCTTCGCGGAGAGAGTTGGGGTGGCGCAGCTCGCGGGCGCGGGGGGAGCGCCGCCGAGCCCGCGCCGCGTCGTGGTGCGGCTGGCGCGCCGACACCTGCGGGACCAGATGCTGGCGGGCGCGCGCGTGCGCCGCACGCTGACGGCCGCCGACGCTGGCTGCTCCGCTGCCGCGGCCCCTGCTCAACGGATCTTCGTCAACGAGCGACTATCTCGTAGCAACCGCCACTTATTTTATAGGGCGCGTGAGGAGGCTCGCAAATTGCAGTGGAGGTACGTCTGGACCAAGAGAGGGCGCGTTTACGTCAGGCAGGCCGACGGCAAGCAGGCGTATCCGCTGCGCTCGGAGGCTGACTTGAGCCGGGTTTTTGGGTCGTCCTAAGTTTGTGTGTCCGATCTGAAAAATTAAATAATATTGTCATTTGTTTATCCTTGTTTTCAACTATATTATGTTTTATGTTTGTAAGTGTGCTATTTTTATCAACATACCATGTCCGTCTTTCTTTTTCGAATCCTTTGTATACTGTATTAAATTTATTCATTAGGTGGGTGCAAGGAAGTGGGAGATGCTTGGAGATAGTAGTAAGCCAACGACTCTATTCTAACAAATCCTTTATTCATTTTATTCTTCAGCAAGTCCCTAATTATCTCATATTATTATGTATAATGTTTCTGTCCATAAATTGCCCATATCTACATATCTTTTTACAATATTTACATGGCTATTTATGTGTATTGACCGAATATTTTTATTCCTTGAACCAGAACTTCCTTTAAAAAATCTAAAAGTTGGTCTATTTAATGCGGGGTCTCTAAACACGGGTCAAGATGAATTTATTGTTGCAGTAGATCAGTTAAGCCCAGACATTCTAGCTATAAATGAAACTTGGATTGGCCCAAAGCAGGATTACAAGGCACCTAAATTAAATGGCTATCGCTTTATCTTTGAGCCTAGGCACTCGAGTATCAAAAAGGGGCTCGGTGGTGGAGTAGGGTTTTTCATTAAAAGAGGATGTAATGCACGCGTTTGTCCATACCCGATTGTACCCTCAGTTGAACAAATGTGGCTGAAGCTCAGTGTGCTTGGAAAAACAGTCATAATTGGTACTGGTTATCGAGCTCCCTGGCAGGACTTGTATCTTTTATGGATGCCATCATGGATTCAATTGCATCATTTCCCAAATGTGATAATATTATCCTAGTAGGAGACCTTAATGTCGATATGAGTGACCCAGCCAACAGGCAGCTACCTTTGCTGAACCGTTTTCTGCACTGTCTTAAGCTGACCCAGGTGATCACAGAGCCAACTCATTTAAATGTGCATAATAAACTCACACTTATAGACCTGGTCTGTACAGATGCTACGGTCCGTAGTGTGTCTATGAAGCACACCCCTGAACTAGGTAGGCATGCTATGTTGATTGTTGAATTTAAGATTAAAAAAGAAAAACCCTCTCCACGTTTTGTAACTTACAGACCTTTAAAAAATATTCTTCCGGAACTATTTACTAACGACCTTAATAATATTAATTGGGATCTTGTGCTTTCCACATCTCCTTTAAACAACCTGGTTTCTACTTTTACTACTCTAATCCATTGTTTATTTGACTTACATGCACCCATAAAGACCAATAAATTCAAATCTCCTCCCCACCCTTGGTTGACTGACACAATTAAAGCTATGATTGGTATCAGAGACACATATCATAAGGAATATAAGATACACAAGACAATCCCACTAAAAAAATCTTATAAAGACATGAAACAGTTGGTGGAACAAGCAATTATTAATGAGAAATGCGCCTTCTTTACTGAGAACATAAATAACAATGCTAAAAACTCGAAAAAACTTTGGAAAAACCTCAAAAGCAACGTTATTCCCAATAAAAAACAAGTTTCAGAGCTTCCCCCTCAATTCAATGACCCCAACATAATAAATAGTCACTTTCTAAATATACCTGGAAAAAATCACACTTCTATTTCCCAACTAACATATTATGAGTTTAACCGTCACAACTCCCATCAGTTTTCTCTTCAGCCTGTGAGTGATTTTACAGTTCTGAAGGTAATACAAAGTTTTAAATCAAATGCACTAGGCATAGATGGGGTTTCTCTGGAAATGTTACTGTTAACCTTACCTCAATCCTTACCCACAATCACTCATATAATCAACACATCTATTTCTAGTTCTACTTTTCCTGAGGCATGGAGGGTAGCAGTTGTCAAGCCTATTCCTAAAAATAACCAACCTGCTCTACTCAGCGACCTGAGACCAATTAGCTTACTCCCCTCTTTATCAAAGGTCTTGGAAAAAATTGTCTGTATGCAAATGATAAAATTCCTTGAAGAACATCAAGTACTACCGCAATATCAGTCTGGCTTTCGCAAGGCTCACAGCACATCAACTGCTCTTATAGATGTGGTAGATAATATACTGGCGGCTCAGGATAAGGGGATGTGCAGTATCCTGGTTCTGCTAGACTTTTCCAGAGCGTTCGATTCAATCAACATCTCCTTACTGCTGTCCAAGCTTGCCTACTATGGGTTTGACTCTAAAACAATAAGATGGTTCTCCAGTTATTTGAGTGGTAGGCTTCAATGTGTTGAATTGCAGTTACCTAACGGGGAGTCAGTAAGATCCTCACCTTGTCCAGTGCCTCGTGGTGTGCCGCAGGGTTCTATCCTCGGGCCGATCCTTTTCGTCCTTTACAGTGCGGATATAGTCAGCAAGGTAACTTCATGTAAATACCATCTCTATGCAGATGACTTGCAACTGTATTTCTCCTTCCTGCCTGCAGACTGTATCAGCGCTGTAACCACAATCAACAATGATTTGAAACAAGTATCTGAGTGGTCCATTAATAACTCCCTGGTTCTAAATCCTACCAAATCCAAGTTTATGTTGTTTGGAACAAAGAAGGCATTACTTAAGCTGGCCAACACACAAATCAATATACAGGTGGATGGAGGGATGGTTGAGCGAGTAACTGAAGCTAAAAACCTTGGAGTAGTGTTAGACGGACATCTCCGGTTTGAAACTCATGTGGCCGAATGTGTCAGGCAATCACTCTTTCGACTTAAACTCCTGTATAAGATCCGCCCATATTTGAGTGAGGCAGTGAGGGTTACACTCTGTGAATCCTTGGTACTGTCTCGCCTAAATTACTGTGACACTGTTTATGGCCCCTGCCTTCTGAGTCGAACTGAAAAGTTAATACAGCGGGTTCAAAACTCATGTGCACGTTTCTGTTTTTCTATCCCTCCCCGTACCCATGTAACCCCTTACCTAAACTCTGCTAGCATGCTAAAAATGAAAGCACGGAGACAACTACACTTAGCAACGCTACTATTTGGTCTGACTCTTAGCAAGATACCTACCTACCTGTACACTAAACTCAAATTACGTTACCCTAGAAGAGCATGCACTCACATAATTTTTCTAGCGCCGAGGCACAAATCTGTAGCATTCCGAGGATCATTTCGTTTCGCAGCCACTCGGTGCTGGAACGATCTTCCCCCTCCATTGCATGCCCTAAAATCAGTTTGTACTTTTAAGCACAAGCTTAAAATTGATCTTATTAATAGACAAAAGTGCTCGTAAAATGGGAACACACTTACCCACTGGGACTGAATAATTCAGATACCCTAGCTTACTTACCTTTCGTTTTTGCATCTCACTCCAGGTTTCCTTCTATCACTGTCCTCTTGTCTTCTCATCCTGCCTCACTTATGTAAATTCCCAGCTATTCTATATCTAACTTCCGCGACTTGTAGTATAATAGTTTTCGTTTTGTTTGATTGTTTTTGTTGTGCTGGCTCGTCTGGCTCTAACCTCAAAGTTGGGCGTTGGCTAGTGACGTGGCATAGCAAGAAAATGTGCGCATGCACCGCATGCACCACACGCATTATATAACTGTCACTGTCATCACTGACATATTTTTGCAATGTTGTAATTTAATCTATCAATTTCTTTTTTTATTAAAATTAAGTATTTTAATTTGTATGCACGTTTATGAATACGTTTATTTATTATATGTAAGTTATTATATATTATTTGTGTTGCTCTCTCTGTTCGTGTAGTCACCTCTTCCCAGGCCCAGTCTGAAAACCAGCGTTGCTCTGCACCTAGCGATAGGTACAGAGTAACAAAAAAGCTGAGACTGGTCCTATTTGGCACACCATATCACAGACCTTGCACCTACCTTTAACTGTTTTGTGTTTTTCTTTTTTATGCTTTAGGTTAGTTATGCTGTTTTTATCTTGTGTTAGTTTAAGTACCTGTCTATGTTTTTGTTTGTTTCATTATTAAGTGTGTCTGTGAATCTGTGCCAATAAAGTATCTATCTATCTATCTATCTTATTGGTTGTCATTCTATCCATCGATCTATCCAAATTTTAGCGCTTATACCTAAACTAGCTACGCAGCTTTGCTCGCGCGGTTACAATATTTTGACATCTTTACTTGATACTCGCGTTCCCTCGGGAAAACTTCACTTTCCCGGGATAAAATATAGCCTATGTTCATCAGGGATAATGCAGGACTCTAATGGTTTCAAATCGGTCCAGTAGTTTCGGAGACTATTTAATTCAAACAAACAAACAAACAAATCTTTACTCCTTATAATATTAGTATAGATATAGATAAATCAGTCCACTGGATAAGTCTTTATTTGATTGAAACGAAAAATTGTGAGGAATTTTGGATGTTTCCTACTCTTTTACACAAAATTTAATGTATGAATGAATGAATGGAAAACTCTTAATGTAAGTTTTTGAATGAAATTTGACACGGAGATTTTGCACTACGCATATTATTCTAGTTTATTCATTGAAGTATTTCCAAGAAACCGCGGATAACACAGCAAAGCGCAACTTGTTCTTTATTATTAGAAAAGCTCTTTCCATACTTAGTAGATAGCATCCTTGGAATGTCGACAAGTTGCATAGCGTTATCTATTGGAAGCGGAATGATACCAGCAATTTATTGCCGGACCCCACTGTTTTATTGCGAATATTTGTTTATGAATTAGATTGCTAGGTATATCTATAGATCGAGATAGATTGCACGGGCACTACACAAGTTTATTGACCTAGTTTGAGACTTTTGTTCAATTACAGATTGTATTAAGTAATTCTTATTCATAATCATCGGCGAATCTACCATCATCTGCCTGCCCTTTTCCCACATTACGTGAGGTCGGCACAACATGTGTTCTTCTTCCATTCTCCTCTATCAGCCGTCATCTCAACGTGAAATATCTACCGTTAAAACTATCCTAAATTTTTTATACAGATTTGACATAGAGTACTGGCACTAATTTGCGAGATAGGAAGGCAAAAGCCAAAATACTTCTTATCCTGTATAAGAAGTATTTTGGCTTTTGCTGTAAAAAGACATCTACCAAAGCCGAAAGGAAACAGCATCCCAACACACGTCACACAACCAGATCCAAAAGGATTTTCCGAAAAAATCATTACTTATATCCGGAGAAAACAGCGTTTGAAAATTACTGTTTGCGTATGTTCTGTTGTTGTTTTACGTAGATCGGATTTTAAGTTTTAATTGTTTATTTCTTTTATAAATTAAATTTTGAGGCTTATTATGTTGTACTAGTAGAAAATAACATAAAATGAGCTTCGTCATTTTATGCTATTTTCTACTATTACAACATAATAAGTCAAGATTTTTTTTCCGCTTATTGCTATCAGACCATGATTCTAAACATTAGAATCATGGTCTGATAGCAACCCCTCAGATTTAGGTAGTAGTCTTTTTACACCCTGTATAAAGCTAAATGAAAATATTACTCCAGTTATAGCACCTATCAATGTCGACGATCAACAAACACAGGCTAAGGTCGTCAATAGTCCCAACGCACACAATCCAATTCCCCCATGGACCTCCATCATCACGCAACTCTCATGTTTGTCTACAACTAGCCGATGTTACTGACTTTTGTTTTCGAATCTTTAACAAACAAAAATAACAAAACACCATGATCATGATGTCCCCGTAAGTAAGTTCGTATGAGTCATTTGCCAACTCTGCTGACGATGTTTTTAGGCCGCCTTAAGGCCTCCGTCATGGCTTAACGACTTAAATAGCCGGGACCGACTATTTAACGTGCCCTCCAAAGTTCGTGCTTTGGCTTTTTTGTGGCCCGTAAACGCTCAGATGAAATGCCACTAGCGGTCACCCATACACTTACTGACCGTTTCGAAATTGCTTTACTTCGACGATCTATCAAGAACGACTAAACCCCGACCAATGCCCGTTAAATATAGAAACCGGGCATTATGCCCGGTTTCTATATTTAACGGGCATTGGTAGGTAAGAGCTACGACTCGTTTCCACATACAAAAGTTTGACAGCTAACTTACCGCCAGTTTCTAGCTGTCAAACTTTTGTATGTAGAAACGAATCGTAGCTCTTACCTACGAATGTCCGTTGAATATAGAAACCGGGGGTAAGCAAGCACAACCACGAGCGCTTCTGATGTCCTAACGGGGACATCAGAAACTTATATTTTAAGTATAACATGGCTGTATCACCAAGGCGTGGATAGTGTCTGATATCTTTTGAGTAGGATTTCAAATTCTTAATAGATGGTTTCTATAAGGACGACCTCGGAAGCACAGTGGGTGAAGGTCCGTTTGCGACGCAGACGGTTGCGGGTTCGATTCCCGCCACGGGACAAATGTTTGTATGATCTACAAGTATTTGTTTCGGGTCTGGGTGTTTTCTATGTATAATATATATATATGTGTTTACACACAAGGAGTATTTAAGTAATATATTAGTCATGTAGTACCCATAACACAAGCTCTGCTTAATTTTGGGCTAGATGATTATTGTGTGAAATGTCCTGCATTATTTATTTATTCAACAAGGATAGTCACGCAGGCCACTAACCTTACTTACTTTCAAGGGGTAGTAGGCCATATCATTAAAAAAATTCGCGCTTATATGATGAACGCGAAACTTTGAATACATTCTCAAAATGTTTTTTTATTTCTTTGTTATTAGTCGTTAGCCGGTAGGTGAGTCTATAAAAATTGCGGTCTGATAATACCGTCTTAAACGAACTTACAAGAAAATGAATCCCAAACTTAGCAAACAGACAAGCCACTTTTATCGTATTGTAGATGGGGTGCAATATTTATTTACCCCGGACAGTAGTCAGCTTTTATTGGGACAGTGGTCTGGTCACTTCGGAATTCAAGCTATTTATTTATTGTGCCTCGGCACGGCCTGACATATGTTGCGTATAGTTGAGAAGAAAAGTGCTTTCTAGTCCTAATCTTACCTCTGAGAAGAAAAGTGCTTTTCTAATTATATTCCAGATCATGTAGATGGTTGGCAGTCCATAACTGTGCGGTTTTCACGCCAATTCCTGCCTCGCACATCAGACTTATGGAATCAGCTGTCGCCAGAGGTATTTCCAGACCTATACGACTTAGGCGCCTTCAAGAGAAGAGCCTATTCCTACCTCAAAGGCCGGCAACGTATCTGCAGTGCCTCTTGATGCTGCAGTTGTCTGTGGGCGGTGGCAATCACTTACCATCAGGTGTGCCATTTGCTCGTTTGTCCCTCTTACATAACAAAAAAAAAATTTAGTAAAAGCGGGTTGGTCGTTTGTGTAGATTTGTTTCCGCATGAGTGCGCTAAGCGCTCATTCGTTCACAGAACGTTTTAATACGCACACAGAA
Source organism: Epirrhoe alternata (assembly GCA_963565295.1). Lineage (NCBI taxonomy): Eukaryota > Metazoa > Arthropoda > Insecta > Lepidoptera > Geometridae > Epirrhoe > Epirrhoe alternata. The sequence continues at coordinate 9,245,904 of OY751396.1, read as the reverse complement.
ACAACATAAACATGCATCTACACACACAAACTAGTTTTTTTTGTCGTATCACTAATTCTTTCGAATGAGTGTGGATTATAAGTGCCCATCAAAGAGGCTCATTTCGTGCAGTCGACACTTGTTTAGTTAAAATGCAAACAACTGAAATCTGAAGAGTGAAGTTACAGAATATCGAACTTGCATGTTGCATCCATCAGTATTGATAGTCGGGAGCCCCACTTAGCCTACACAGTTCCCATTATTATTTTTACTAAAACAACTCGTGGTCGTGCTTGCTGAGTCGTTCGTGATAGATCGTCGAAGTTAACTAAATAGCAACGTACGAAACGGACTGTAAGTGGATGGGTGACCGCCAGTGGCATTTTCATCTGAGCGTTTCCGTGCTTCGGAGGGTACGTTAAATTGTCGGTCCCGGCTATTTAAGTCGTTAAGCAGAGGCCTTAAGGCGGCCTAAAAACTCCGTCGCCAGAGTTGGCCACTGACTCATACGAACTTACTTACGAAAAGAATAACACTTCCCCCGCCGTCTGTACATCGGAGTATATTAAACGTAGGAGACGGCGAGTGCCGCCAGCATTTGGTTTTTATACACCAATACTTTGTCGCATTCTTGCGACTTTTGTATATTGGCCGGCGGCGACATTCAAATCTATTAGAACTGCCATTCAAATTAAGAATTCTTATCATTAGAGATGAAAACAATTTTCATTAATGTAAAAAATCCTAAAAGTAATGTACCTACTAATTTCAATTTGGTTACTACGTAGACTAGGATTGAGGGAGTCGACATTTTGTCGTCGGAAAATCTCTTTAGTGCTAACTCAGAACATTAAAACGCCTTTTTAACCGACTTCAAAAAAAGGAGGAGGTTCTATGTTCGGGTGTATGTATTTTTTTTTTTTTATGTATGTTCATCGATATCTCCGTCAGTTATAAACCGATTTCCAAAATTTTTGTTACCGTAATAGTTGGCACCGACTTCAAAATATAATATAACATAATAATTTATTATTTGAATACTGTAAGTAATAATTGCATGTGTATATTCTTATTTTTCTCTTTTTAGTGTAGGTACATAGAAGGTTCTTAGTGTCTATTTGTGTTAGGTGAAGTCGGTTCAATTTTTTTTTCAAAAATTTTTATACACAATCCATTTTGGCATACCACTCTTGCCCTCTGCTTTCTCAAACCAGGAGTAAAAGCTATTATTCTTTAGCAAGGGGTATATGGTATGCTAGAATGGTATGTAAATGTCGTTTTACAACCTCTTTTACTCGATCACCAGTGCTTTCAAGTTGTCCTGTCTATACATTCTATGCTCTACCACAGCGTCCGTCTCTAATAAGCGTACGTTAGTAAATCTCACATAATGTTCGTCTTGTGTTATTGATTCCTGTAATTTGGGGACTGTTTGTCTGTTTATTTACAAGGGTCTCTTGATTAAACTTACCCCTGTTCTTTTATCTTGTCACTTATCCACTTTGCTCATAATCAAGGCACGGTAAGCACGTAAGGTTCTATAGGATCAAGTCATATAGGATTCTTTGAAGATCATAAAAGTTTAAAATTATTTCAGGTTTATACCTGGCTTATTTTTAGTTTAAACTAAGATTAAACATTCAAATTCTCAGTTTGTATTTGGAATTCTTAGTTTATAATTGGCAAGACGTGGCGACTATAGGTGGTGTAAAAGGATGACAGAATGGTGGCCTAGAACTGGCAAGAGAAGCATCGGACATCCGGCGGCAAGTAGGGCGGACGATATTATTAACGTCGTAGGCCGACAGTAGATCAGGCTGGCACAGGACTGGGAAGAATGGCAAACGCAGAGGGAGGCCTATATCTAGCAGTGGGTGAAGTCGGGCTGCGGATGATGATGATGATGATAATGATTTGGAATAATACGTTTATATGTTAGGCTGTATGTATCTAAAAGGCAGTCTGGCGTGTCTATTCCGGTAAAATCACAATTTCAGTCAAATGTTGATTTAAAAGGTGAATAGCAGAAGCATAGAGAAATCTATACTTAGTAAGGAAAGAAGATTAATTTATTTCAAAGATTTTTTTTTTTAACCCTATAAGTACCCAGTAGTGAAATAGAAGGGCCGATAAAACCTGACATTTTAGTCATGCCTTCGCTAACTATACAATGACGATTATGTCATTTATCAGCAGTTTACATCGTCCAATTGTCCAAATTAATCAAAAGCGCCAACAGTTTCCAATCCCATCCAGCGATCATTACCCGGATAATGACGGCTCATAATAATATCGGTTGAATAATTAACTGAATTGCCGAATGCGATAATTGCTTCAGTGTACACCGGCCTTTATTGCACGTATTGTTTCGTTTAGTGAAGGGATGTATACAAATTATTATTATTTTTGTTCTATACAATGTATGCCACTCCAAGGAAAAAAATACGTCTATTTTTTGTCTTTTCTGTGGTCAAGGCTGATTAGGCTGTATGGATGGCTTAGGTGCTGGGCAAGCCAATTGTATCCCACTCATATAATAAAGCTGAAAGTGTGTGAGTTTGTTAAGATGATTGTATGTTTGTGTATCAATCACGCCTAAACCAGTGAACCCATTTGGATGAAACTTGGTACATGCGTAGATAGTGACCTGGAAAAGCATCTAAGCTATTCATAATGTTGATACCACGCGGGCTAAGCCGCGCGCAGAAGCTAGTCTTAAATAATGTCCCAGGCACTACAGCGTCCCGTTGGTGCGTTTATTCATAAGAGTGCCTTTAAAACATAATTAGTTTACAATTAACTATAACGTCGGTGTAGGAGCCGAACATAGAGAGCCTCGTCCTTTGTGAAGTCGGTTAAAAGCGATGCTTTGCAAAGCAAACGGTATCTTCCCCGCTCTATCCGTTAACCGACGCAGGTTGTCCCAATACAGAGTGGCCATTGCGCGTCGAAAGCACAAATTGATGATGATTTTATACAGCAGTTATACAGCTAGTATACAGCCAAAGTTCTTTATTATGCCTTCACCTATATTCTGAGAGGCGTTAGACTAAAGATAAGATAAACTAAAATTAATACACTATGAAAACTAAAAACTAACTGGAATGTCCCCAAAAAAGACTGTAAAGTACTTAATCTAAAACTGAATGGATTAGGTTTTTTGAGTTTTACAGAAAAAGCATCTTTCCCTTAGGAAATCCCACTAGTCATCATTCATCATCATTGCCCTGCCCTTATCCCGCTCACGCGGGGTCGGCATAACATGTTCTCTTTCTCCACTCTCCTCTATCACTCGTCATCTCCATATCCACTCCTTTCTTACCCAATCTTCTTTCACTCAATCCATCCATCTTTTCGGATATTTATTCTTTTTTTTATTGCGGGATAAGTATATGTATAATTAGATAATAAAAAAGCTAAAAGTTTGTGAGTTTGTTTAGATGTTTGTATGTCTGTGTTTCCTAAACCAGAGAACCGTTTTGAATGATACTTAGAATAGACGTAGATAGTGACCTGGAATAGCGTTGGTACCACGCAGGCGAAGCCGCACGCAGTAGCTAGTTAATAATAAACAAAATAATGCTGGACTTTCACAGCATCTTCTAGCCCCAAAGCAAGCTCACTACACTGGCTCTAAGCTAAGAACTAGTGCCACATGAAGAAGTCCAGAGAAACCATTCCTCAGGGAATACTATTAATACCTAATGACACGAAACAACAGATGCTAAGTGAAAGCGATGTATCGGCATACAATGAACGTAATAAGGAAAACCGACCGCGGTGGAATAATAAAAACGAATAGGTGGTAGCCATTAGAAGATTCTCGATTGTTCAAAGCTGTCTGCTTTTAGGGGATCGGAACACGCATTGCTTACCGAAACCTCTAGAAAATTGAGAATAAATAATAAGTACAATTCTTTATTCTCAGTCTCGGTCCTCTATAACGCAAAAACTACTAAATAGACTGCAAAAATTTAGAATGAAATCTTCTACTATATAAAAATAAGTCGGGTTTTCCTTCCTGACGCTATAACTCCAGAACGCACGAACCGATTTCCACGGTTTTGCATTCGTTGGAAAGGTCTCGGGCTCCATGAGGTTTATAGCAAAGAAAATTCAGGAAAAATCTGGTGGCATCTGGTGGCGAAACGGAGTTCGCTGGGTTTGCTAGTTTTGTATAGAAATAGATAGCGGACCAAAGTTGGACGCTGCAGAGAAAATCTAGTCAGGTGGGGATTCCGTGACCCTGCACTTATCTAGTGAGATTGTGGGCCTCCCGTTCAGGATATCGAACATCTGCTCTCATGTCCTCTGTGCCCTACAACCTGCACCCAAGAGGACCTGCTCAACGCCAGAGAGAAAGCAGTTGGGGTGGCCTCATAGAAGATAGAAATAGATGATCTGAAGAAGGATCTGGTGCCGTTTGGGTGCCATCCAGTTTAGGTTCCTAATCTGAATCGCAAAGTTTTCGTACCGTGACAATGTGACGTTAAGTAGAAAATTGTTTTACTTGTATTATGTAAGTATTCTATTGCGACAAGTCTAGTAAATATTATTAGTAACTTTTATTATCATTCTTCATGTACGTTATAGCGAAGCAGTTCAATTTAGGACCTAAACTGGATCGCTTTGAGCTCATGGGCCCCAGATAGATGGACTGGAATAATCTTTCAGCTACTTGTTATCCCAAAAAAGTTATGTATATTCTCAAAGATAAATAAAATAAAATACAGGTTGATCCATCGCCGGCAATAGTAAATCCATAGCTTTTATACTCTACTGTACAGTCGCGCAGAATAAATCGATACATAAAATACACGTCCGCAAATTGTCGGTCGGTACAGTCGGACGCATTTTCTTTTACGATCGCCAGCTCTGTTTACGTGCTTACACGAGATACGAGTGATCGTGGGGGTTGATAACTATTGATTCTATTTGGAGAAGGCATATGGGCCTATTGTGATAGTATTGAAGAAATTAAAAAGTATTCCTGGTCTAATTGTTTAAGTAAGTAAGTAATTGTTTAAGAGTTCATGACATGACTTTGTACAATAAATGCTATCAATTTTATAACTGACTTCAATAAGAAGGAGGTTTTAATATTTGTACAACGATGTTCCATCGGACAGATCTCGAAAATTTTATATTCTTACCCAAATCCGAGACAAATATTTGCAGATCCTACAAACACGAAAATTCAACACAATGTCATCTTGCGTCAGTGGATTCGGCCTTTAGTCGCAATATGATGACAATTTTCCCCTAAAACTCTATTATTATGTGACAAATTTTGACTTAAACTTGAAAACTACTGACATACTATTTATTGTTATTTGAAAGTGTAGTGTTTTTATTAATTATTTGGACACTTATAGAGTATTAATCTAATTTATGACATTAATTAAGCTTAATAATAAAAATATTCTATGATTATGTACTACCAAATATTGCATGCTGAAAAGTTGATAATGGCTGATCTGTAATTTTTATTTAATCTGACATGACTCTTTGTTGTACTACCCATTATCGCAATGAATAAATGAATTGAATTGAATTGAAACTTAGGCAAAAACATTTTTCTTTTTGCCTAGATACCACATCCACAGAAATGTAGCTCGTTGTCCAGCCAAAGCTAATAGCGATCGCCTAATAGCCGGGGCTAGTTGTGGCCCATAAAGGCATCCCAGCTACGTTTATTGGCCATCTTTCGGCATCCGATAATACCCTCTGTTCGTGGTCTTATTGGACACGAAGGATCACCTGATGAAAATCAATTTTCAATTACAAAACAACAGAATCATCTTACAGCAATTAAAGAATCAAAGGATCTGAATTATATACAGGGTGTAAAAAGACTGCTACCGAAAACTGAGGGGTTGTAATCAGACCATGATTCTAAACATATTTAGCGAAAAAAAAAACGCAATTTTTTTTTTTGGCTTAACTTCGTCATGCTATGTTATTTTCGGCTATTCACTACTATTACAACATAATAAAACCATACCTACCTAATAATTTCATTTATAAAAGAAAAAAACATTTAAAATTCAAAATCCAGCAATCTACGTATAAAAACGCGCCCAAAACATACGCAAACAGTACTCTTCAAACGCTGTTTTCTCCGGATTTAGTGCATATTTCGGAAAATCCTTTTGGATTTGGTTGTCTATTGGGATGCTGTACCTACCCCTTTCGGCTTCGGTAGACGTCTTTTTACACCCTGTATGAATGTCTACCGCTCCATAATTATCGTCGTGATGATGTGTTTTTTTAACCGACTTCAAAAAAAGGAGGAGGTTCTCAATTCGCCTTTGTTTTTTTTTTTTTTGTATCATGTTACGCGATTACTCCGCCAAATGTGGACCGATTTTCAAAATTATTGTTTTGTTTGAAAGGGTATGCTCCAGAGGTGGTCCCATATAGATTTTATTCCTGAGGGTTTGATAGTTTTCCCGTAAAACTCTAAAAACCTTCCCTTGTAAATCGAATCGACAGATAAGTCTTAGACTGAAGAAACTGACGTTATAGACACGCCGTGTGTAGAGTCGAACATTGAAGTCGGTTTTTCTTTTAGTTTTAAAACGTAATTATTGAAGTAGGGAATTTCATTGAGAAATGAAAAGTTTTATCAACATTTTCGATTCCAACGGGATTAAACCCGCGATCAGACGTTCCTCCTAAAGCTGGATTGCCTTCAACCGCTCGGCCACGGAACCCACTGACAGATTCGTAATTTTTGATAAGCTCATTTATCGGTCATATTTCTCAATGAAATACCTAAGTATGGATTAACACTTTAAAAATTACAAAAAATATTGAAGAAGGGAAATTTTGGACGCGGAAGCTGTTATAAAAAAAGAGAGGCAAAGGCCTAAAAACTTCGTCCCCAGAGTGGGCCACTCACTCAATAAATTAGGGCTTCTCTTGGAAATCTCCTTAGACCATCCCCTTGGCATGTGATTTTTAGACTTCTTCACTTTAGACTAGACCTGCCTCTACTCGAAGTGACTGTTTGGTATTATTTAATGTTAGATAGATAGATAGATAATAACCTTATTTGGCACAAATACACAGACACACTTAATTTACGACCTCTGTAGCGCAGTGGGTGTAGGCCCGCCTGCGACGCAAAAGGTTGCGGGTTCGATCCCCGCGGCGGGACCAATGTTTGTATGATCTACCAATATTTGTCTGTGTGTTTCTAAGTTATGTATGTATTTACAAACAAAAAGAATATAAGTAGTATATCAGTCATCTTAGTACCCATAACACAAGCTCTGCTTACTTTGGGGCTAGATGATGCTGTGTGAAAAGTCCAGCATTATTAATTTATATTTACACTTAATAAAAAAAAACGTAGATAGGTACATAAACTAACATAAGTTAAAACTGCTTAAGCTAAGCATAAAAAAAAGAAAAACACAAATCAGTTATGTAGGTGCAAGATCTGCGATTTGGTGTACCAAATAGGACCTTCTTAGCTTTTTTGTTACTCTCTACCTAGGTGCACAGCAATGTCCCTCTGACCTTGATATAACGTTGTTTACTTACCATAATTAGATAGCTTCCATCAATATAATCATTACCTCAGTTTACGAGCTATATAAATAATGTGTCCGCGTATTTTATGATCATAAGTCATAATTATTATAGCTATAGACACCCTCGAGCGATATCTTTATGGTTATACCAGATATAATGGCTATACTTATAATGGTTATACTTTGATTGGCTACCGGTTATTATCTTTTAAGAGGACAGGAGATTTGGACAATTTATTTTTATTTATTTATTTTATCATCTTAGTCATCTTAGTTTGATTTGGGAATCTTTTATAGGTTCTGATTAGTGAGAAACAAAATACTTCTACAGCCGTGGATCAGCCTACAAAAGTCCTGTGTTCGGCTGTACATCAATGGAAATTTGTTTAGGTTAGAAGCTTAAGACAGCTAGGAAAAAAAACGTAAAAACAGGGTCACGACTGTATCCCCAAGGCGTGGTAGACATTCTCTCAGATCTTTATATTCCAGATCCTTTGAAGATGTCTAAGGGGGTAGTCAGAGGCATGTACAAATACATATTTGATACATGCCCACATCTTGCAGAAGTTAGTATTCCATACGTGACAGGTTGCAAGCCCATCGCCGCCTATATGAATACTAACTGGTTTCCTCACGATGTTTTCCTTCACCGTTCAGAGCTCGTGTTAAAGCGCATATATATTTTACGAAACGCAAAATCCATTGATGCACGGCCGGGCTTCGATCCCACGACCTTCGGATTGAAAGTCGAGGTACAACCCCATTCGGCCAACACGGCTCTTCAACAGGAAAAAATTGTGTATTAATTTGAGTATTGACCCACCAGTCACCCACTTACTCTTACAAACGCAGGTAATTACTTTTTATCCCATCATTTATCAGGAAACGGACACGACATGTCGTGGCCAGTGTGGAAAGCGTTAAATGGACTTCGGACCCAAGTTGGCCGCTGCAGAGTGAACATGTGTGCATGGGGGCTCAGAGACCCCGGCTTGGTACAGTGTGCGGTGCTCCAGAACAATTTATGCCGCACCTACTGGTGTGCCCCTTGTGCCCTAACACCTGCACACAGGATGACCTCAACGTAGCCACAGATAATGCAGTTGAGGTGGCCACCTTTTATTCAAAATTTATTTAAATGAGTGGGCATCAACACGATAACAAGATCCCATCATTTAGTGGTATCAATAGTCCCAAGATTCGTTTTTTTAGCCTATATTTTCCCACTGCTGAGCAAAGGTCTCCCCAATATCTTTCCAACCCTGTGTCGGCCCATTTCCCACCTTTCTCAAAGATATTGAGATCGTCGCCAACACGCCAAAGATTAGTTTAACAGAATAAAAAACCAATCTCATATCCATACAAATATATGCTTTACATACAAAATCTTTCTCCCAACTTCTTCACATAAAAGCTTTAAATAAAGCTTTTATAATAATCAATAAAACTAATAAGAACACAACAGCGCCCCCTGGATGATCCCGGGGTAAATTAAAAACGCCTGCGGACGATCGGGTTATTACAAGGCATTCAGGTGTGCGTTTTGTGTGGTGTAGTTGTGCTGAGTGTGGGAGGTGTGGGTTTTATTATTTTATGTATATGAATAATGGCCCTTAAATAACAGATAGATATACCTTACAGATAATACTCTCTCTTAGTAATAATAAGCATAAAAATACTTAATTAATGTCTACTGTGCCTCAGTGTAGACTAGTAAAGATTTGTAGCTTTTCATTTCTTGATGGTATAAATGATTTATTTCTGTAATACATCATCATCAATATGAATATAAAATTATGTTGAATCCCTATATCTTTGGATGCCTACGTTGTGCTACGGCGTAGCACTGCTACACGTCCAAATACAGTCATTACGCCACCGCATTTACTGAAGTTAACACTATAACGAACAGGTTCAAGTACTAATTGGGGTCACTTTACCGTTAAGACCCCTCGCAGACTACAGACTTTCTATCGGCCGATAGTTGAGACGGGCTATACTTCTCCACACTCATTACGAGCTGAAGTATATTCCGTTTCAACTATCGGCCAATAGAAAGTCTGTAGTCTGCGAGGGGTCTAAAACTCGTGATAAAATGCTTATGTACTTTTCTGAAACTAGAAACCCACTCGAACCCACGACCTTCGTAAAGTCGAGGCGCTCCATTAGGCCAACACTCAGTCGAAAACTTAACAAACAGAGTAAAGCTACTCTTACCTAGAACAAATTCAGGTTCGCCATTTTGTTCGCGTAATGAATGCTAAGATTAAGATTTGTCGAGTCTTTTGTTTGCATTGTTGTACTGTCCGGGAACTCCGTAATAACTTGTTTATGAGATTTATTATGTGCATTTGCATTGCAGTTATTGTGGCCTGCTGGAAGAAGAAGGCCTAGGCGAACCTTCTTGGATCAACTTGGCGACATTTTGGAGAAGGGCCAGGTCAAAAGTACCCTAAACCGACGATCATGTATGAAGAATGTAATGAGAGTGAATGAGGCGAAAGTTGTGTGTCAGGATCGTAGCGACTGGAGATCCGTGGTCTCTGCCTACCCCTTTGGGAAAAAGGCGTGACTTTATGTATGTATGTATGTATGTTATTGTGGCCAAATTTTTGATTAACCTCTTAAGGAAAAGTTTCTGTTACTTTCTTAAACTTTTGCGGTCACTTATGATTATTTAAACGGGAAGACATCGTGTGAAATTTGAGCAAAAACGTCGGAAAACAAAATAAGTTGAATTCCCGTTTTAAAAATCAAATAAGTTTCAATGAATCCACTTATTGTTTTATTTTATGTCTAGGTAATTTTTGCACGTTATCTAAAAAACTTCATCCACAATAACTTTCAGCACCGATTCATAAAAATTGACGGAGCAATTGGTGAACTTTCAAAAAACTACATACAGCCAAACACTGAACCTCCAAATTTTTTTGAAGTCGGTATAAACTATGACCTTAAATCTAAAATCATTGTTACATCTTCACGATTTATAAAACTGAACATTATTATAAATGCATCGCCCTTTGACACCGCTAACGTATTTAAATTCATAGTCTTATGAAGTTAGTCCGGGAGGGCGGGAGGCGTGACTGTACACTTTTTGGCTTCGGGTTAAACCGAATAGCCACTAGCTACTGATTGGCAAAAGGGAATACGACAGAAACTTGTATTTTTCAGATTTTCAGTTTTGATTCGTGATATATTTTGGCAGCGTTTTTACAAAATGTTGGCATATGCCAAACTGACCATGTTTCTGCTTGCTTGCTTAGACGTAGGTTCTAAGTCTTCAGTGGATCTTGAGGGACTTGATTATAGAGAGTGAACCGTGTTTTAGGGATACCGTCCTATTACTGTATTTTGTTCGCCGAAACAGTTCAAAATATCTGAAAAAAACAACATTACTAAGTTTTTTAAGCATATATATTTTTAGGATGCTAGCATTCTTTATGTGACAGGTTGCAAGCCCATTCCTGTCTTCGAATACTAACTGGTTTTTCCACGATGTTTTTATACTGCTTAGAGTTACTTAAGGATGTATTTAGTTCTTATACTAAAATGTGTTTAGCATAGTCTATACTTCTACACTAATATTATAAAGAGGAAAGATTTGTATGTTTGTTTGTTTGTTTGAATTGAATAGGCTCCAAAACTTCTGGACCGATTAAAAAAAATCTTTCACCATTAGAATCCTACATCATCCGTGATGAACATAGGCTATACTTTATCCCAGGAAAGTGAAGTTTTCCCGAGGGATTGCGGGTAACACCGCGACGGACAGCTGGTAATAAAACGACCACAGCCGCGATTTTTTTCGTAAAAAACAAAAATATTGACTTACAACACTTTCCATAGCAGCGAAGGAGTTAAAATACCATAGTTCGTGTCACAGCATAAATTAGAAACAGTAAGTCGTGTCAAGAAACCGCCGCGCATATCGCCGCCGTTTCGCTTCAGATTAACGAATACTGCCATTAATATTCATACTGTGGCAAAAATTTGGACTTTCGATTAGCTAAGTTGGACCGTCGCTGACAAATTGCCGTTTCTGAGGGTTCTCGCAGTTTGTGAAATAAGGCCGAGTTACACAGAGCTTAGCTTACGTAGTAATTTACTTAGGTTTTTTTAAAGGCGCTTAAAAATAGAGGAATTTATGGAATTAAACTTGCCCAACAAAGCACAGACAAATTTTAATACTTGTAGACCATACAAACATTTGTCCCGCGGCGGGGATCGAATCTGCAACCCTCTGCGTCGCAAGCGGGCCTTCAAATAACAGACTTAATCGCCACAGAAATTGAATGTCGACCATTGAGTATACTTTTACATCGATAGTTCCGTTTACGACCAAACAGTAATTGGAATGACCGCTACACCCTGTAGTAGCAATCACCCTGTATACTGTATAGTAATCACCCTGTAGCAATTACGGTCTAACGAATGTTATTGGGCTATTTTTGATTGTATGGGGTGTGCTTGCAATTAAATTGTCTACAATCATCATCAGACTGCAAGAGCTAGGATGTGTTTACTAGATTTTTCTCGCGGCTTCACTTGTGATACAAACTTTTCCAGCTCACTATACCTATTGCAGTTTCATCCAAATTAGTTTACTAGTTATTCCTAGTCATTCCTAGTCATTTGATTCTGAATGTAATTTCAGACAATGAGCATGAGTTCACTAGTGAACGTGTAGATGGCGCTAATCGGTGCTTAACCGAAAAATATGAGCTTATCGAAAATTTGTATACCGGCAAGTAGGATTTCGTGGCCGAGCGGTAAGGCACTCCGGCTTTAGGAGGATCGTCTGATCGATGCGGGTTCGAATCCCGTCGGAATCCAAAATTTTGATAAGACTTTTCATTTCTTAATGAAATACCAAGTGAGGATTAGAACTATAAAATTACAAAAATTTTAGTTATTCCTACTCTCAAAAACTAGGTATTTGAAAGTACCTAATACGCGTATGTATTGTAAACGTATCAGTAGGCTTTTACCATTGACCGTTTGCATTACAGATGATAGTAGTGGCATCAGTCAAACTACACATATAAGAAGTTATTTACACCTTGCCTCCTACTTTCTGTAGCAAGAATGGAGTAAACGGAGTCTAAAGGAGTTCTACATTTTCATTCGTGGCTAGATAGCCACATCATCATCATCATATCAGCCTGGTATCACCCACTGCTGTGTATAGGCCTCCCTTTTTTCATGCCAGCCTCCTCTATCTTGCGCCTCTCGCGTCCAAATATTTCCTACGACCTTCAATGTCGTCGACCCAACGTGCTCTCGGACGACCTCGATTCCAGTGGTCCGATCTTGGCCACCACTCGCATGCAGCCACAACAGTCCTAACGAAAGTTCGCGAAAGTAGTGTTGTTCTATCAACAAGTCCCTTTTACCTCAAAACCCAAGACAGCTAACATTATCGAAAGCGCTCCATCAAATGGCAGCCGATACTGTGGGGTATTGTCCGCCGACCTTCTCGGAACCAATTGCCCGTGAGATCGGACTAACCAACCGGATAATGTATCCGGACTACCTTTTATACTGGACGACCCTGTAGAATACAGACTTGAGATTTTGGGGAACATGCTGATCTTTTCTTGACTTTTAGTTTGACTTTTAAGATAGATCACCTAAAAGAATGATAGGCCCCAAACCGTGTTAGTTGCCGTGATTCTTCGCGGTATTGGTCGCGAAAGAACAGGACTAAAATTAGTTCTAAGACTATTCTTAGCGGTCCTACTGAATAAATGCTTTTTGACTTTGACTTTCTTACAAGAGACTACATTTTTAACGGATTTCAAATGAAGGATATAATGTTCATCTGTTAGAATGTCTTCATCCTAGCTTGTAATTTAACATTTAAGTCAGTTTTATTTGTTTTCAAAACTTAATTAAAATACTTACCTTACTTATGGACTCTTTTTGAAATCTAACCAAAGTGTCGATGGACTTTTAAGTTGAAAGAGATCTTTGGAGAGGGTTTCGCATCGACAACGTCTTGATTTCAAATCCCATTTATGGGTACAACTTTTGGTCTTCCTGCCCTTGAACAACATATTTCAAATAGTGTACTTCTTCAATCTACGTGATCCCAGCAATCCCTAATAAATGTTTTTTGACTTTGACGAGCCCTCAGAATTTTCTCAAGTCCACACAGTGTGAGGTGATCGTTTCGAGCCACCATTGCCCTTTACGGTTATTGGCGGCATTTGACTCGACTGTGGACATTGTGTGCATTCCCAACCTTTCCCTTTCATATAATTGCAAATGCGTTTATTGCTAGCCCCTGGGTACGTTTAAATAAACCTTTCACTAGCACTCAAGATTTTGAAGATTGGAATATCACGAAATGATGGATAGGTGTTTCAAAATATTGAAAAGTATCAGTGATATCCATACTATCCATCTATATTATCCGTACTATATATACTATATATATATCTATGCTAATATTATAAAGAGGAAATTTGTTTGTTTGATATAGGTCCGACTACTGGACCGATTTGAAAAATTCTTTCACCATTAGAAGGCTACATTATCCCCGATGAACATAGGCTATATTTTATCCCGGGGAAGTGAAGTTTTCCCGAGAGATCGCGGGTAACCGCGGCAGACAGCTAGTATATCCATACTTAATATTATAAATGTGAAAGTAACTCTGTCTGTCTATCTGTTTGTTACCTTTTCACGCCCAAACCACTAAACAGATTAGGCTGAAAATTGGAATGGATAAAGGTTGTATCCCGGGAAAGGACATAGGCTACTTTTTATTCTGTAAAAATCCCGAGGGACCGCGGGTTACTAGAACAATTGGAGACTTTAAATTTGAATTTTCACCATACTCAACAACTTCATGAAACATCATAAACCGTACTAGCTAGCCTAGACGATCAGCGATACGATACTATTTTAGACTAGCTGCTAACTAGCTACTGTGCGTGGCTTCGCTCGTAGCCACCAACATTTTGAATAGCCTTTATGCTATTTCAGGCTATATCTACGCGTGTACCAAGTTTCATCAAAAACGGTTCACTAGTTTAGGCGTGATTGAAACACAAACATGCTCACTCACAAACTTTTAACTTTATTGTATAGTAGGATAGTAGAATCATGAAATAACTCCCTTTCATAATTCCCAGCATAACCGCTATTATTTATTTGTTTGTTCCCTGTAAAATGTAATCATTCTATATTTTTTCACCTGTTAGCTTAATTACGAAACAAAACATCTTCTACGTCCATAAACAGGGCACATTATGCCCAGGGATGGATTCAATCTGTTCACGAATAAATCATTTTTACTGAGAGATAAACTACATAATTGATAGAGTGAGTCGGTAGATGATGTACGGGTTCCGTATGCAAGTTTTAAATTCTGATATGGGATTACTTAGTAGTCTTAAGTGAGTCTACTGCTGTTCCTTCGCGACCAATACCGTGAAGAACCAAAGCTACATACTCGGTTTTGGGCCTAATCTTAAGACCCGTCGCAGACTACAGACTTTCTATCGGCCGATAGTTGAGACGGGCTATACTTCTCCATACTCATTACGAGCCGAAGTATATTCCGTCTCAACTATCGGCCAATAGAAAGTCTGTAGTCTGCGAGGGGTCTTAAACTCAAGCTCCTCACGATTGTTTCTTTATAGTGCATATAAATTTTGAAATCCATTGGTGCATGGCCAGGATTCAAACTCACTGCCTACGGATGTTGTGCCTCTCTAACTCTTTCCATTAGGCTAACAAGGGATTCCGTAGGTAGTAAAGACCTAAAATAATAGTAATATTAGCAATATTTAATGGCTTTCTCCATCATTCAAGTACACAGAATCCTAAAGCACAACACAACACAGGCGTACTATTCGTCACGCGTTCGCTATCGGTGTTTATCTCACGGACTCTGGAGAAAAACGCGACAAGTTCCTGACCATAAATTCATTAGACAGCGGCAACGGTTTTTAAACTCACGTCTGTACAGTGTTCGAAAGTGATAGAGCTTCCCAAAAATTATATAATGTTTTATTGATGATCTAAGCAGCTTTGGAAATCGATGGGGGAGGCCTTTGTTCAACAGTAGACGCTAGAGGGCTGAGGTGATGATGATGATGAAGTAGCTTTTGTGTACGTTTTTTTAGGTGCCTTATCAACATTACCTTCATCATCTTTCTGTCCTTGTTTCAATTTATGGGGGGAGGTGGTCGCACGAAGCGAGCCGTATTTTCTGACGTCATCAGTATTTATTTCTATAGAAAAATGAATGCAGCGCGTACGACGCGAACATAATGTATGCGCCGTACGTAGCTTATAGTGCCATTCAATAAACCCAAAACAGAAAGTTTATTTGGGTATCTTAAATTTTTAACACATTGATACTTTTTCTGAATATCATTGTAAACGTACATACACATGTCCACAGCGTGATTTAAAATCAAATGTCCGCTCTGAAAATTCCTAGCTCTTTACAGCCACAGAGATGAGAGCTAAAAACCCGGCACTATATCATAATTTATTTATCCTGATGACCTGAGTGCGTCCCTGTTCCGCCTCCTAATAATATATAATACTTTAAAAAATACCCCACTGTCCCCTATACGAATTTTATGCTCATTTGCAATATGCTAGCGAATTTTTATCTTTTCTGTTTAATGTCTTTTTTTGGGGTAGTAATTAAAAATATTATAGGTATTTATTGCTGTAGAAAGCCATTTGTGTGTTTATTTGGAGTCCTAATCGTTTCATGTTTACATTAATTAGCGATACTTTAGGACTGTTCTCGGGGTTTATTGCGGACATTAATTTTGGCTGCTTTTGAGTCGCGACTTGAATTGGCCACTTTTTTGAGCTAATGTTCTTTAAGTAATTATGGCCGCGGGTAGTTTTGGTTTTTGTCAAGATTTTTAAGCAATTTGCGGGGTTTAAGCTGAATATAAAATTAACACCGCTGTAAAATCTGGTGCTACGGCGTAGCACCGTAGCGCTACGCTAAACGCTTAAGTTCTAAAGTTCTTTTTATTTACACAATCATCATAAACACTCAATAAAAACAGTTTAAATAAGATTTTAACTCGGCATAGCTTACTTACGAAAAATATAGTCAATCCGAATCGATCGACGCTCAAGTATCGTGAAGAGATACGTGTGTACTAAAAAAATAGCCACTGGGCAGTGTATAGGCAAGTAAACGAATAAATGAATGGATTCCCTGTATCGAGTATCAAAGACTACAAGTGCTACACCACAACCACTAGAACAAATATCTGCATCATGCATTGTCCCGGCACGAGAATCGAACGCTTCTTGCGACCAAGCAATCGCCATCTTTCCAAAAACTTTCCAAACTAAACACTAAAAGTTTTAATTAATAGTGCAAATTGATCTAGTTGAGGTATCGTAAGTAAACAGTGGAGACGGGGGCCGGTGTGATTGCAGCCACAGGGCATCTGACTAGCTCGTACGAAATAGTACTGCACTATGTTGTCTTGATACTTGCTAGAAAATTATGATATACTAGGTGTCCGCCGCGGTGTTACCCGCGATCCCTCGGGAAAACTTTACTTTCGCTGTCTACCGCGGCGTTACCCGCGATACCTTGGGAAAACTTTACTTTCCCGGGATAAAATATAGCCTATGTTCATCGGGGATAATGTGGGATTCTATTGGTGAAAGAATTTTTCATATCGGTCCAGTAGTTTCGGAGCCTATTCATTTCAAACAAACATACAAACAAACAAACAAATCTTTCCTCTTTATAATATTAGTATAGATTACCCACTCATAATTTCTCGAGTTGGAAAATTGACCCCAAAAATTGCTTTTATGCGGAACGACTTTTACCAATCCGTGGATAAGGTCTGTTCTGAAATCGGGTGAAATTCATCTTACGCAAAATCACAATAAAAAAAAAAAACAGGGTCACGACTGTATCCCCAAGGCGCGGTAGACATTCTCTCAGATCTTTATATTCCAGATCCTTTGAAGATGTCTAAGGGGGTAGTCAGAGGCATATACAAATACATATTTGATACATGCCCACATCTTGCAGAAGTTAGTTCCATACGTGACAGGTTGCAAGCCCATCGCCGTCTGTAAGAATACTAACTGGTTTCCTCACGATGTTTTCCTTCACCGTTCAGAGCTCGTGTTAAAGCGCATATAAATTTTACGAAACGCAAAATCCATTGATGCACGGCCGGGATTCGATCCCACGACCTTCGGATTGAAAGTCGAGGTACAACCCCATTCGGCCAACACGGCTCTCCATTCGGCCAACACGGCTCTTCTCTGCAATCACAATGATTGTAATAAAAAACGAGTATTTGATACGAAATCCCGCATGAGTTAATTTTACCCACTTCATCGCTATACATATCACCTTGGCGATACTAACTGGTTTTTTTTTACGAAAAGAAATATATTGAATGTAGACTCCTTTAGCGATTATCAGTGCAAACAATGGCGTTGGACCAAAAAGGCTGGAAAACTCGAGGGGGGGCCATTGCCCAGCAGTGGGATAGTGCGGGCTAGAAACAACAACAAACGCAAGTAAATTACGTGCGTTTTAATACTACCCTGTTATTTTTCTGTTATCGTGTGTAAACTGTTGGTGAACCTAATAAATAAATAAATAAATAAATTTCTAATTTCTTCGAATTGTTTGAAAGAGCTTCTTCTTGACGTGAAAGAAAATAACTATTGCTCTTACTATCGCCTGAGGACCAAAACTGCTAGTCCCCGTACACCGCATGATGCAGACTCGTGACCCAAATGTTGTGATAGCTCCCAATAACAGCTCGGGGCGGTCAATTATTGCTGTTATTAATTAAACCCACCTGCCGAGATACTCGGAGCTTCGTTACTATGAAACCACTTCAGTATGAGCTACCAAATAGAATTTCAGCTTGAGTAACTTCTTAGGTAACTCTGAAGAAGTTCAAAGGCCACTAGCTTTCTCACCATCCATACTATTATACTATACTATACTTATAAATGTGAAAGTAACTCTGTCTGTCTGTCTATCTGTCTGTCTGTTTGTTACCTTTTCACGCCCAAACAGCTGAACAGATTAGCCTGAAAATTGGCATGGATAAAGGTTGTATCCCAGGGAAGGACATAAGCTACTTTTTATCCCGAGGGGCCGCGGGTTACACCGCGGGAGCGCAGCTAGTGAGTAATATCTCTACGATAGAAGTAGAGAAAAATGATATATTAGGCACTAACTTCTGCGCGCGGCTTCCCCCGCGTGGTACCAACATTTTTAATAGCCCATATGCTATTCCAGTTCACTATCTATGCCTATACCAAGTTTCATCAAAATCGGTTCACTGGTTTAGGCGTGATTGATACACAAACATCCAAATATCCAAACATCTAAACAAACTCACAAACTTTCAGCTTTATTATATGAGTGGGATAAGCATATTAAGCATATTTTCTGTAACCGCGACAAACTCTTTATCTTCATAGCTTCAAAATAGTTTTCTCTATTCTTTCTACCGTAGAGATAGATAAATGTAAGGGTGGGGTAAGATAGTTGAGGAGGACAAATGAGGAGCCTTATGTTATCCGTTACTAACAATATGCATATTTTTTATAGTTGAACTTAATAAAATTAAATTAATCCCCTTTTTGAGGAAAAAATATAATAAAACTAGCTGCGCCCCGCGGTTTCACCCGCGTAAGTCCCGTTCCCGCGGGAATATCGGGATAAAAAGTAGCCTATGTGTTAATCCAGGGTATCACCTATCTACATACCAAATTTCAACCAAATCGGTCCAGCCGTTTTTGCGTGAAAGAGTAACAAACATCCATACATCCATACATCCATACTTACAAACTTTCGCCTTTATAATATTTATAGGATTAAACAGAAAAGCAAGAATTTTTATATTATTCAAATAATACTCCGAGGTCTAAACCGACAATCGAGTGAAAAAGGGGTAAAGAATTGTTATCTGCTTAACCGACTGCGCAGCAAGTGATCCGTAAGAGTTGATTAGAGGTTCTTAAAAAATTCGGACGATCGGGAGCTTTTGCTAAAGGTAGAAAGATAGATAAATGATTTATTTGACGCAACATTACAACACAGACACAAGAGCAAAAACAAGTCGACGACCAACAAGTTTGACGACCTCTGTGGCGCAGTGGGTGAAAGCCCGCATGGGACGCAGAAGGTTGCGGGTTCGATCCCCGCGGCGGGATAAATGTTTGTATGATCAGCAAATATTTATATCGGGTCTGGGTGTTTCTATGTATAATAAGTATGTATTTACAAACAAAACAAAAGTATATAAGTAGTATATCAGTTATCTGGTTCCCATAGTACAAGCTTTGCTTAGTTTGGGGCTAGATGATGCTGTGTGAAATGTCCAGCATTATTTATTTAAGTAAAAATAGGAAGGTGCTTATGTACCTAAAGACAAACTAGAGACAATGAACAAGATTATACGATGCAAAAAAAACAGTAGGTAGGTAGGTACAAGTTAAACATAACTAGGTAGGTTCTTAATACGAGCACCTAGGGGCAGCAGTGGTCTATGCTGTGGTGTGGAGTGGCTGAAGTAATGGACTTAAAAGTTAACCCCTAAAGTTGCTTCTGACACATCGCGCGGGGCTATTTCAAAATTGGGATTTTATTAAGATGCATACAGGGTGTAAAAAGACGTCTACCGGAGCCGAAAGGGGTAGGTACAGCATCTCAACACACAACCAAATCCAAAAGGATTTTCCGAAAAAAAAAACATTATATCCGGAGAAAACAGTCTTTGAAGATTGCTGTTTGCGTATGTTCTGGGCGCGTTGTTTTACGTAGAATGCTGGATTTTGAGTTTGAACTGTTTTTTTCTTTTATAAATGAAATTATCAGGTAGGTATGGTCTTATTATGTTCTAATAGTTGTAAATAACCGAAAATAACATAAAATGACTAAGATAAGTGCGTTTTTTTTTCGATAAATATGTTTAGAATCATGGTCTGATTGAAACCCCTCAGTTTTCGGTAGTTGTCTTTTTACACCCTGTATATATGCATTTGCATAGGAAAGAATGTCATGTGTGAAAACCCAATGAGGTATCCACTCTCTGAGATCGAATCTCTCAAGATCATTTGAGATTGTCAAGAAAGTTACAAGCCCATCGTCAGTGATTGTTTTGGTTAGATTTTTTTGGCAAATTCATTTAGGTATTTTAGAAAATGTCTTTACGTAAGTACAGAAATATTATTAGCATTAAAATTTCAAGAAATAAAAGGCCAAATTATAATTTATTTGACAAACCCTTTACAAATATCTGAGGGACATAAATTAATGCACAAAGAATGAATACAAACAGACATAAATAAAAATTAAGGCGCCACCTAGGCCCAAATATAATTAAGTATAACCCAATAAGCTGTGCCACAAACGAAACAAAAACCGAGGAAAGGAATTTTATTATCATTATTTGCATATTAAAATAATTATTATGGGGTTAAGGGGGTGAAGGGTAAATCTGAGGTGAGTTTATGTTCCGCCGGATTATTAGTTGAATGAACGGACAGTGCGTGTAATTTTAAAAATAATCAAAACATGTTGTGTCCCCTTGAGGGGTAACATGGGTAACAATTCTTCACGGTATTGGTCGCGAAAAGGAGTAAAATTAGTTCTAAGTCTATTCTAAGTGATCCCAGCGGTCCTACTGAATAAATGCTTTGATTTGGTTACCCCTTTTTAACCAACTTCAAAAATAATAGGTTTAATGAACTGTCGGTTTTGTCACATGAACCTAAGCCTAGTGTTCCTATTGTATATTCATCAATAATAGATTTTTTTTCAGCATCAATATAGCTAGTGAATATTAGAGGTCTTTGTGCTAATCATTGAGACTCAAAATGTGCAAACGCAACTGCTTATTATGAGTATTTATTTTCAAAATTTAGGCGGACTTTCATTTAAATCCTCTCATAGGTTCCTAGACATGAGTACAGAAAATTCAGATTTGGAATGTCATTTACATAATTCACACACGTTACTTCATAAGCACGAGGAAAATTACCTTAAAATGATCAAACGGACACTTCGTGCTTCCCTGCATTTTATATAAGTGTCCGAGCGAGACATTGAAAAATAGACTTTCATTCAAAGTTGAAGAGTAGAATTTTGCGTGCAAAAGGGTTAAAAAAGTCTCTGTAATTTTTTCTTTATAGTGCGATCATATTAATTTGTATTCTAATGTAATTTACGTTCGGGTCTTCCTTTGAGAAAGTATTTATTATTAGTTTACCTGTTAAATGTAAAAGAGTTCTTTGTCAGGTTTGTTCATTTTTGTGTTGGTATGATTACAAAATTTTGAATTGATACATGAATTGTTGTTACTTGGCGCAACGGCTGCACTAATTTGAGTGATATGAGCAGAATGGCTCTGTTTATCTTGGAAAAGTTAATTATTTCTGTGTGATCGCGGATAACACATCGGGCGGAGCTAGTATAAGATTGACAGAGGACTGTAGCATAAGACATTTGAAGACCCAAAACATTTTGTACCTGAGAATTAATATGAAGATTTTAATATCGATATAATTAATACTAGTGGTTCTGTGAGAACAGTAAACCTCGCGACCAAAATTGAAATTTAGGTGCTTTGTATTTTCCAGTAGCCTAACCTATGCCTATGTAAACTTTTAAGTAAAACAGAGGAATAAGTTTTAGTGATTATTCGCGTTCCTTTGGTCCTAGGGGGTCGAATCTGGTGTCAACGGGTTCGTCTTGTAAAGGCGGAGAGGACTGCGTAGTCTGATTGGTATAGGTAGGTATAAATTTTACGAAAAACGTCCTTTATAACGCTAAAACAAACATCCAGCCACTTTCCCCCTTTCACCCCCCATTTGGATTTTTTTTTCATAACCTGTTGTGTAGAATGAAGTCCATAATATGCCTTTTCAATTTGACTTTAATCTGTCCATAAATAACGCTACAGCAAACTTCCCCCCTTTTCCCCCCCATTTTCGCTCCAATCAAAAATCGCAATCGACAATCGTTTTTTAATAAGTCAAGGAACCTGTGTGCCAATTTTCGTCAAAATCGGTGGAAAAATTCGACCTGTAGGCGATTACTGACAGACGGACGGACGGACAGAAGGACAAAAGCATTTTTGCCCAATCTCGAAACTGAGACGCTTCGCTCGCTCGGTCAATTAATAGTTATTAGAAGCCAAGTTGGCCAAATGGGGTTGTAACCTTAGTGGTTTTTAGATACTATATAATTTAATTTTAAGGCTTATTATTGTTTAAATGGTAAATAAATGAACAAAAAAAAACTCGACTTTCAATCTGAAGGTCGTGGACTCGAATCCCGACCGTGCAAAACGCAAAATCAATGGATTTTGCGTTTTGTTTTATATCCGCTTTAACACGAACTCTAAACGGTGAAGGAACACATCGTGAGGAAACCAGTTAGTATTCATATAGGCGGCGATGGGCTTGAGACCTGTCACGTATGGAATACTAACTTCTGCAAGAAGTGTCATGTATCAAATATGTATGACATGCCTCTGACTACCCCCTTAGACATTTTCAAAGGATCTGGAATATAAAAAGATCTGAGAGAATGTCTACCGCGCCTTGGAGATATAGTCGTGACCCTGTTTATGTTTAATATAGACAAAAAAACGCCAAAAATATAGATCAAATAATTTTTAAAATACCTTAGGTTAAATAATACCAAATTGAAAGAGAATCTAGAACAAACTACTTAATCAAAGAATTGTAACAATAACAATATGTTGCAATAGATAATAGTGTCGATAAATTAGCCGCGTACCCAGCCCCACTAAAGTGTTGCAACTGCGCAACAAACTTATTGATATTAGATGCAATAGCTGTTCGTTCGGTTGTACCAGTTAGATTTAGGATTTGTTATTTTATATTTTGTCGACTTTATGCTCTTGGTTCATGTTTAAGTTGTTATAGCAAAATTATTACTTACAAAGAACACAAAAAGTCTAAGTACGACTTCATAACCCAACATAAATACTAGATATACGCTCTTATTCAGATATACTTACTACAGGGCATACTTCTGACTAGCAGTTACCTGGATCAGTCGAGCTATCTTTAGATCGTTTTAAACGATCCTTTGATAGCTCTACAGTAGATTAGTTTCTTAAAAAAAAACTTTTTTTGGTTTCGATTTTATACAATGTGGAAAATAACTGTTACTGGAGTTTATACTCGTAGTAAAGGAAAATGTGTAAAGAAATACACAAGAAATCAAAACTTTATAACCAACTCAATCGTTCCAAAGAAAGGGTCGACAATCGGAAAATAATAGATACTATTTTCCACTTCATATTCCATAGTTCTTAGGGTTGTCAGCTAGAAGCACTGTTCTTATTTAAAACATATTTGCTAAGCTTTTAATGGAAGAGTAATTAGGTACTTTATCAGTCAAAACAACGCAAAGAAACCAGTTAGTATGTACAGTCACGGACAATAAGATGTAGACACTCCATACTTTTAAAATTAATATCACACTAAAACTAATAGATGTAGGTTAAAAACAAAAAGCGGAAATTGATTTCACATTGAACTAGTGGCGAAATCAATAAAAATACCAGAACATTGTTGGACATGTTGACCTGTACATGGATTGAAAAATTATGAAGTGTAAACATCTTATTGAACGTGACTGTACAAATAGTCGAAGATGCAGCCTGTAGCTGTCACGAATGGAAAGTAGCTTTTGGAATATCAAACATATCTGAATTTGCATGTATTTGAACATCTTCAAAGGATATCACATTAAATACCCAAAGATTTCAGAGAATGTCTACTTACCCTGGAGACAGTCATGGTCATGATCCTTCTGTCTTTCAACAATTCTTGTTCTTGTTTTTTTAACCGACTTCAAAAAAAGGAGGAGGTTCTCAATTCGCCTGTATGTTTTTTTTTTTATTTTTTTTTATTATTTTTTTTTTTATTTTTTTGTATCTTGTTACGCGATTACTCCGCCAATTGTGGACCGATTTTCAAAATTATTTTTTTGTTTGAAAGGGTATACTCCAGAGGTGGTCCCATATAAATTTTATTCCTGAGGGTTTGATAGTTTGCCCGTAAAACTCTAAAAACCTTCCCTCCTAGCCATTGTAAATCGAATCGACAGATATGTCTAAGACTCTATATGCAATATGTCAAATTGACAATTTACTAATGCCAGGAACTCACGTGTCGCGAGACTTGACATAAAATGTATGCAGTTTTGGTAATTAATGCCTTTAGACGCCGGTGGAGCCTAAGCATTATCTGTTTAGCATTCTTTCTTTCAAGCTGATCTGATGATGGAGTCAAGAGCTGTTCCAGGGAACTCCTCAGAAAATAGGCTGATTGAGTTGAAACTCGGTTCGTAGATTAAATATCATCTAAAATTTTCAAAAATGGTGACAACGAGCTGATCTGATGATGGAGGGAACTCCTCAGATAATCGACCGATTTAGTTGAAACTCGGTTTGTAGATCAAGTATCATCTAAATTTTAAAATATAGTGACAGCGAGCTGATCTGATGATGGAGAACGGAACTCCTCAGTTAATAGGCCGATAGAGTTGAAACTTGGTTTGTAGATCAAGTATCATCTAAAATTTAAAAATATAGTGACAGCGAGCTGATCTGATGATGGAGAATGGAACTCCTCAGTTAATAGGTTGATTGAGTTGAAACTCACTACATCGGTCAAGTTTCATCTACTAATTTGAAATATGATGACTGCGAGCTGATCCGATGATGGAGAACGGAACTCCTCAGAAAATAGGATGATTGAAATGAAATTTTGTACTTACATCGGTGAGTTCAATCAGGTCACGGTAATCCATTACAAGCTTGTACTTGTTGATATTTTAAAAAAAACTTATTTTAATTTAGATTTTTATGGATGGCTAATTGATTCCCTGAGTCACGCCGTGTGTAGAGTCGAACATTGAAGTCGGTTTTTCTTTTAGTTTTAAAACGTAATTATTTCATGTCATTATTTCATTCAAAATATATTATTACGCCTCTTTTTGTGCACTTGGTAACATAATTTTTTGTAATTTTTAACCGACTTCAAAAACAGGAGGAGGTTCTCAATTCGCCTGTATGTTTTTTTTTTTTTTTTTTTGTATCTTGTTACGCGATTACTCCGCCAATTGTGGGCCGATTTTCAAAATTATTTTTTTGTTTAAAAGGGTATGCTCCAGAGGTGGTCCCATATAAATTTTATTCCTGAGGGTTTGATAGTTTTCCCGTAAAACTCTAAAAACCTTCCCTCCTAGCCATTGTAAATCGAATCGACAGATAAGTCTAAGACTCTCTATGTATTATGTCAAACTTACGTTATAGACACACCGCGTGTAGAGTCGAACATTGAAGTCGGTTTTTCTTTTAGTTTTAAAACGTAATTATTATAGTGTTAATCCACACTTGGTATTTCTACTACTAACTCAGGCTAAAGACTAAGACTAAAGTAGGTAGACTAGGGGTTCCGTGCCAAGTGGTAAGGAACTCCGGTTTTAGGAGGATCGTCTGATCGTTGCGGGTTAGAAACCCATCGGAATCCAAAATTTTGATAAGACTTTTCACTTGGTAACATGTTTTTGGTACACAGGTGGTGGGATAGGTCCATGGAGATAGCCTGTCTATCTGTTTTAACAATAGGTGGCAGCCCTATCTCAGGTTGTACTCAGTGAATGATACAGTGCGTAAATCGACGGCGACTGCCCCCCAGGGGGAGTTCGCATCGACAGGACCAGGGTAAAGACAGAATTTCTTATAGTTTGTGATTCAAAAGTGCGTATGTACAGAGGTTTTATACAAAATATGACATGTACTCTGCGTGGTTGCACCTAAATCAACGTTAAAATTACAATGTTATAAGGACTAAATATTTTAAGACTTGTTTCTGATATCGATCCACCGATGCCCATTGCTGGGCATCGGCATCCCTCAGTTGATCTCAGATTTCTCCGCGACGAAGTCATTTTTTATACTTTCAAAAAATACTGATGACGTCAGAAAATGCGGCTAGCTTCTGACGTCTCAACATTTCTTCTATTGAATGGATAGTTCGGCGCGTTCGGCTCGGATGGATCATGCGGCCACCTTTTAGTGCCATCCACATATGATCATGTGCTTATACTTTATTATAATAATATTTGAGTAAGTAAGTTCGTATGAGTTAGTGGCCAACTCTGGCGATGGAGTTTTAAGGCCGCCTTAAGGCCTTCGTCATGGCCTAACAACTTAAATAGCCGAGACCGACAATTTAACGTGCCCTCCGAAGCACGGAAGCGCTCAGATGATAATTACGTTTTTTAAAAAAAAGAAAAACCGACTTCAATGTTCGACTCTACCACGGCGTGACTCAGGGAATCAATAAGCCATACATACAAATCTAAATAAGAATAAGTTTTTTTTAAATATCATCAAGTACAAGCTTTTAATGGATTACCGTGATCTGATTGAACTCACCGATGTAAGTACAACATTTCATTTCAATCAACCTATTTTCTGAGGAGTTCCGTTCTCCATCATCGGATCAGCTCGCAGTCATCGTATTTCAAATTAGTAGATGATACTTGACCGATGTAGTGAGTTTCAACTCAATCAACCTATTAACTGAGGAGTTCCATTCTCCATCATCAGATCAGCTCGCTGTCACTATATTTTAAAATTTTAGATGATACTTGATCTACAAACCGAGTTTCAACTAAATCGGTCGATTATCTGAGGAGTTCCCTCCATCATAAGATCAGCTCGCTGTCACCATTTTTGAAAATTTTAGATGATACTCAATCTACGAACCGAGTTTCAACTCAATCGGCCTATTGTCTGAGGAGTTCCCTGGAACAGCTCTTGACTCCATCATCAGATCAGCTCGTTGTCGCCATTTTTGAAAATTTTAGATGATACTTAATCTACGAACCGAGTTTCAACTCAATCAGCCCACTGTCTGAGGAGTTCCCTGGAACAGCTCTTGACTCCATCATCAGATAAGCTTGAAAGAAAGAAATAAATAATGCTAAACAGATAATGCTTAGGCTCCACCGGCGTCTAAAGGCAATAATTACCAAAACTGCATACATTTTATGTCAAGTCTCGCGACACGTGAGTTCCTGGCATTAGTAAATTGTCAATTTGACATATTGCATAGAGAGTCTTAGAATTATCTGTCGATTCGATTTACAATGGCTAGGAGGGAAGGTTTTTAGAGTTTTACGGGCAAATTATCAAACCCTCAGGAATAAAATTTATATGGGACCACCTCTGGAGTATACCCTTTCAAACAAAAAAATAATTTTGAAAATCGGTCCACAATTGGCGGAGTAATCGCGTAACATGATACAAAAAAAAAAAATAATAATAAAAAACATACAGGCGAATTGAGAACCTCCTCCTTTTTTTGAAGTCAGT
The DNA here is from genome assembly GCA_963565295.1 of Epirrhoe alternata. Taxonomy (NCBI): domain Eukaryota; kingdom Metazoa; phylum Arthropoda; class Insecta; order Lepidoptera; family Geometridae; genus Epirrhoe; species Epirrhoe alternata. The sequence continues at coordinate 9,217,967 of OY751396.1, read as the reverse complement.
TAAAAATGCCACTGGCGGTCACCCATCCACTTACAGACCGACCGACCGACCCATCCACTTACACACCCATCCACTTACAGAATATTTGAGTACTTGATCACATCGCTTTTGGATGTGATCAAGCACTCAAGTTTCAAATACGTGAATTCATGTAAATGTTTGACTGTTTATAAGTTCAGTTAGAACAATAAATAAACGGTAAATCCATCAAAAATGTACCCTTAACTTGAAAGTGATTGAGTCACGAAGTCACATCAAAATATAACTACAACCAAAAACAATATTTTACCTAAAACATTGTCCAAAGCATGTTGTTAATATTTCTTTAGGCGCCAACACATCGGTGTTTTTGCACGCGCAATCGAATCCGGAACGAAACGGTACCCTTTCGAAATAAAGTATAATATATGATCTGCCCAATACCCGGCGTTGTACACATACTGTCAATTTGCGGGATAAATCACAAGCTTTGCTATCGGGAGTGATAAAAGGGGTTTTTTGCCACTGAGTGTATGATTTATACGACTGAGTGTAGTCGCCGATGTCTGGATCGTGACTTTTTATGAATTTTGGAAAATATTTTGCTGATTCCGCTCTTGTTTGATAAAAGAATACATTTCTTCGATTCTCCCCGTGTGATCAAAGAATTTACTGCTCAAGAGCATGTTTTTTATATTTATTCTGATATAAATATTGTTAGGTTTATTTGTTTTGTTATTATTAGTAATTTAAGTTAGAAAACCAGAATAGGGACAGAATAATTACAATGATCTTATTGTTGTGATCTTGATTTCCTTGAAAGTAAGTAAGTTCGTATGAGTCAGTGGCCAACTCTGGTGACGGAGTTTTTAGGCCGCCTTAAGGCCTCCGTCATGGCTTGATTTCCTTTGATGAGTGTGTATAAAAAACGTCCGTCGTTTAATTTTATTATTAAATCATCATCATCAACATTCGACATACCTGAATGTAAGTCTCCTCTTTAACCCGCCACTCCTCATAGTCCCGACACCGGACAATGGAGAAGGATGACATCATCCATTGTTTTCCAACAACACTGAATATATTGTCTAACCAACCGTTTGCCGGATGTTGAAATGCGTTTGGCCAACATTCTGTCACTGTTTTCGCCCATCAGCCGTCATCTCTCCCAGCTAAGCCTCTATTCTTTTTCTTTGGTCGGTACTTCATTTCTGAAGATCGTGATCACCATGAGTCGTTCTGCAAGTATAGACGGCTTGTTGCCAGCGGCTTCGGTTTGTCGCCAGCTGTACCACACTGTAGAACGACGTCTCTCAGTCTCTTAGTTGGTCAGTCAATCTGGTCGGTGATCTCCCACGGGATCGTTTGATGTATTAAAGAGATAGAGAAGAGATATATTAGAGAGATCCCCGTAGATATTAAAGAGAATTGGCGAGAGAATGCAACCCTGTCTCTATTAAAGCCTCTATTACCTAAATCACTCAATAAATATTAGACTCACCAGTAATTTAAACGAAATAACATCTAGAACTCATAGAAGAGACCTTTTCGTAAACTGATGACAATATTTCCCCCATTTTTAAAACCACTTCATTCTTTCTTCCACAGACTTTCTTCAAGGTATCTTGAGACATTATTTACTAAGATAACGTTTCCAGACTCCATAATAAACAATAACCTCTGTATTAACAGTTGATATTAAATAACTCAATTCGTTTCTAATTTGTCGACAATTGTTCCCGACAAAGGCACGAACGAGTGCTCGCGAGTATGAAGGAAGTCGGCAGCTAGGGGGCTTAGTGATGTCATCTACTTTACGTAGATATCGATAAACTATTTAATAAAAAAATATAAGGCTGAATAGGGGATCTTCGTCCAATGGCTTGTTGTAATAGTACATCCTTTAGTTACATCTTTACTGTGCCCATACTATGTAGTGCCTGAGACATTTTTTGCGATTAAAGGCTGGCCCGGCTCCCAACATTCTCTTACATCTTAACTGTATGAACAACAGCGTCTATACGTATGGAACTGACTTAGCAAGACAGCAACACGTGAATACTCACATCAAAATATTTAAACATTGCATTGATTCAAATAAATAATAAAGCGAAGAACTTTAAATGATTTTCAAGTTTAAAATAATTATATAATTTTATACAGTAGTCTGTTTTTATGTGAGTTCAGGTTTCAAATATTATAAAGAGGAAAGATTTGTTTGTTTGTTTGAAATGGCCCCGAAACTACTGGACCGATTTGAAAAATTCTTTCACCATTAGAATCCTCCATTATCCCTAATGAACATAGGCTATATTTTATCCCGGGAAAGCGAAGTTTTCCCGAGGGAACGCGGGTAACACCGCGACGGACAGCTATTTTACAATATTCGGGGTCATCGATATCGATAGATCGATGTAACAGAGTTGTCTCATCCCGAACGCAACAAAGCAAACGCCATTGCCAGTGGCGTTGTCGGGACGGTGCGCCGATGCGTTGGTAATATTTCATTTATTCATAATAAATTATAATCGTGTACAGAGCGACACAGAGTAAATTATAGTAAGAGATGTTGGCGAAAATGTTACGTGTCTTCATCATGAAATTGACAGAAAAACCATCGCAGCTGGCCTACAAGTAGGTCGCAAACTTTCCTGACATACTATAGAAAAAGAACGTGAATCTTTCCCAGTTTGCTTGGTATAGATTCATAATAAATATTTAAAAATAGTTTACCCTGGTTATTAAGAAATAGCCAGTCTTTGTATTGATGTATAACCTATTGATGTGATGTATGATAACTTTCAATTGTAGGAGCTTCTGAACGAAACTTTGTCGTAAACACTCACCAACAAAGGCTCCGTAATATTTTTATTTTAATTTCAGTGAATAGTGTACCATAAACTTAGTTCTTTTGCCTGAAACCCTGCGTTACCGTTTTTTCAATTGGTAATAAACATAGGTATTACCAATACGAGCTATGCTCGGAGTTTCTCTGAAGGATAGAATCCGCAACGAGACTATCCGACGTAGAACTAAAGTTGTCGATATAGCTCAGAGAATTAGTAAGCTGAAGTGGCAGTGGGCTGGTCATATCTGTCGAACCGATAACCGTTGTGGTAAACGAGTTCTTGAGTGGAGACTGCGACTCGGCAAACGTAGTAACGGCCAGGTTGAGTGACGATCTGCGAAAAGCTGCTGGCAGTAGCTGGATGCGTCGAGCTGAGGACAGGGCGCAATGGCGCTCATTAGGGGAGGCCCATGTCCAGCAGTGGACTGCTACAGGCTGATGATGATTAGGATACCCTAGATTTTCACCAAGTAAAACCGCTGGGCTAGTCTATAAAATAAATGTGGTAAATAATATAACCACGAGCTCTCACTCTAACTATACTTGGAGACATTTGCCACCATTTCACCGTTGACTAACTTGCATCTTTCAAAGGTATCCGCTTCGTTTCACATCATTGTAATTTGTGTCTTAATTGTATTGTTTTTAAGATTGTTTTTTGTAATTAGCCCCTGATGAGATGTTGATTGAGTTGGGGATTAATCTTTTGATGTGTGCATAAAAAATGTAGACTTCAATAAATCTCTTATGTTTTATAATAGAATTTCATGTATGAGGTAGTGGCCAAAACTGATAACGGAATTTTTAGGCCGATGTGCCCTCCGAAGCACGGTTGTGTTGATAATACCAGCGATCACCCATCCACTTAATGATCGGGTCAGACCGTTGCTTAACTTCTACAGAGAATGATAGCAAGCGAACCAACGAACGAACTTATTGTTAGGATTCGATCCCACTACCTCACAAGCCCTCACTAGGCCAGTATAGAAACTTAAAATAAACTAGAAATATCCACCGGTGTCAACCCCTTCGTTTTTCCTATACTGAGGAATTCAGAATTGCTCCATTCTAAGGATTTATGTAGCACGTATTATTGCTGCGCTGCGGGGAGCGTACACACTACGTAATGCTGCAATTCTTTTAAAATTTCGAACTCTCGTCTTTTCTTAAAAAAAACGTATCTCCAAGGCGCGGTAGTCTTTTCTTCAGTATTTTTTTGTGTATTCCACATATATTAGACGTCCTTTTAAGATGTCTAAGGGGCTAGTCAGACGCAAGATGATGCTTAACAGTTGTTTTAAAAAACTAAAGCACCCAGCGATTTGAACCCAGGACCTGGTCTGTGGCAACGCTTTCAACAACCTGAGCCTGTTGTTTTATGGAAGTTACAAGGCCATATGTGACATCTTTCTATGACTTAGTCGTAACAGATATAGCTTTCCGTACTTATACTTTACCCAATACCAATAAAAAAAACAGCGACACTCCAGGAATGCCGGCAGAAGTGAAAACTTGAACGGTTCTAAACTTGACAAATAACCCGGTGTCGGTGAGCAGTCACGCGACTCGCACGTGACCTTTTCGAGGCGAATCCAAGAATTTTTTTCTCTAATTTGCCAAACGGGCCTATAGAAGTTTTCAATTCAAAAATCGTAGGTACTAATTTCTTTGAAAACTAATTTTGAATGAATGTTGTTTGTTTTGTGTAGAACTCTATGCGTGGCCCGTCACGCACTTCATCAGTTTATTTGTTGGTCTAGCTATGATCCATGACCATCTGTAACAACGTACTATCTCGTACTTCAGCTGTTCAACGGCTTTTAACTTCGGCTGTAAAACCAAAATGGCGTACTCTGTACAGCGTTTAAAGAAGTGCGATAATTATCCCATAGTTAATTTATGAAGCACAATTAAACCGGAGATTGTCCCGAATTCTTATGTGTAATGTACATTAAAAATATCGTCTCCGCGCCAACTGCTGCGGTAATGGTTATTTCAATTATTTATAGTTATTATGTTTAATTATTCACCTAAATCACGGCTCGCTTACTGTTAGTAATAAGAGATACAATATAAAGTATTTGGACGTGCCTCTGACAACCCACTGAGTTTTATTCCTTCGTTTTAAAACTGACTCTAAAAAATATACAGGGTTATTAGTAAAACACCGGTAACCTCTCAGGACTGTATTACTACCATCATAAGCAGCAACTTTTGTTCAATGACTTTTGATGAAAAATAAAAAGATTTAAATTGAACGCTCTAAACGTTACAAAGTCTATGCGAAACAAAAGAAAGTGATAGTACAGAGCGAGAGGAGCTGGGTTAGGGCGGCGGGGACCGGAATGTGTTCGATAGGACAATGTTTTAGATATGAAAACGAAATCTTGAATGTTTGTTTTTAACCGACTTCAAAAAAAGGAGGAGGTTCTCAATTCGCCTGTATGTTTTTTTTTTTTTTTTATTTTTTTTTTTATTTTTTTTTTGTATCATGTTACGCGATTACTCAGCCAATTGTGGCCCGATTTACAAAATTATTTTTATGTTTGAAAGGGTATACTCCAGAGGTGGTCCCATATAAATTTTATTCCTGAGGGTTTGATAATTTGCCCGTAAAACTCTAAAAACCTTCCCTCCTAGCCATTGTAAATCGAATCAAGACTCTCTATGCAATACGTCAAATTGACAATTTACTAATGCCAGGAACTCACGTGTCGCGAGACTTGACATAAAAGGTATGCAGTTTTGGTAATTATTGCCTTTAGACGCCGGTGGAGCCTAAGCATTATCTGTTTAGCATTATTTCTTTCTTTCAAGCTGATCTGATGATGGAGTCAAGAGCTGTTCCAGGGAACTCCTCAGACAATAGGCTGATTAAGTTGAAACTCGGTTGGTAGATCAAGTATCATCTAAAATTTTAAAATATAGTGACAGCGAGCTGATCTGATGATGGAGAATGGAACTCCTCAGTTAATAGGTTGATTGAGTTGAAACTCACTACATCGGTCAAGTATCATCTACTAATTTGAAATATGATGACTGCGAGCTGATCCGATGATGGAGAACGGAACTCCTCAGAAAATAGGTTGATTGAAATGAAATGTTGTACTTACATCGGTGAGTTCAATCAGATCACGGTAATCCATTAAAAGCTTGTACTTGATGATATTTAAAAAAAACTTATTCTTATTTAGATTTTTATGGATGACTTATTGATTCCCTGAGTCACGCCGTGTGTAATGTCGAACATTGAAGTCGGTTTTTCTTTTAGTTTTAAAACGTAATTATTGGTAAATGTATTATGTTTTGTAAAAAGTAATAAAACAAAAGTTATTGTTTATGAGGATAGTAATACAGTCCTGAGAGGTTACCGGTTTTACAACTAACACTGTATATCCCATACATCCATACTTTACATTCGTTGTGGACTGATTTTTGAAATTATTTTATTGTTTATCGAGTTGGTTTCCTTTTCTAGTAAAACTCAAGAAACCATGAATTCGCTTGTGGTTTTCCACATGATACCAAAATTGGAGTCGGTTTTATTAGCCTTAGATACAGTTGTGTTCCTATTAATTATTTCTTACTGATTAACTAAAAACATCTTCAAAATCCGTTGGCCACTGACACATACGAACTAAAATACCATTTACACAATACCATTCTTGTCTCTTGCCACAGAATATTAGCTCTTGCTCCGTTGAGTTAGAGAAAGCAAGAGGCACGAATGTATCCCACAATGTTTCGTGTAAATGACGGTTTACTTTTACCCCCAAATCATCACAATCAGAAACTTAGCGTAACTTGTCTCGGCAATAACTCATCAGCACAATAGCGCCGGTTCGAGTCCCGGCCACAGCGCTCCTTGAGAAACCGAGAACAAAGAGAGAGTTATAGCATCCTGAGGAAACGGAAGGAAAAATGGAGGTTTCTGAGGTTCGATGCAGGCTAAGGTTTTTTATCGCGTAAAGTCGATATGGAATAATATCACTGTAATGCAAGGTACGGTAGACAATCTCTCAGATCTACATTATTGATCTTTTGAAGATAATCTAAGGGGGACGTATAGAATATTTGGTACGTACGTCAGTAAGTAGTACTGACCAAGACCAGTGACCATGTTTTGCAGAAGTTAGCATTCCAAACATAAGGGCGTAATTAATAAACGGGTGTAAATTTAGGCCGGGTGTAACTTAGGAGTAACCATACAATTTTTGCGGCTTAGACCTGGCGTCTTTACACCATTACTAATAAAGGCCTCAGAGTAGCATATAGGAATACGAATCTCTTTCATCAGGATATTTTCCTTCACGGTGTCTTAATGAAAGAAAACATACAAAGACAGAGACAAAATACGTAGTGTTTTAAACAAAACAACACTTAAAAAACAATTGAACACTGAATCTATTTTCAAATAATTTTTTATCGACTTAAACGGAACAGCGAACCGAAAATATCTATCTATCTATCTATTCAGCCCGGTTGCACCCACTGCTGAGTATAGGCCTCCTCTCTATATCGCCACTCTTCTCGGTCCTGTGCAGTTCTTTCCCACGCTTTCCCAGCTACATTAACGATGTCATCCGACCATCGGGCGGGTGATCTGCCTCGTGGTCTTTGTGCATCTCTGGGCCACCATTTCGTAATTGCTGTAGTCCATCTTCCATCTTTCCGTCTAGCCAGGTGTCCTGCCCATCTCCACTTGAGACTTGCGATGCGCATACCAACGTCTACGAAAAAAATATCGATCAGTGAAAAAAAAGCCCACGAATGAGAATGAAAGTCTGTCTTCTAGCAATTCAGATTGACATTCCAAATTGCATGGAGTGCCTGTCAATACTGAGTTTTTTGTCGTGATGCCTTCTCAGGAATGTCACTTAGCCGACCCCTAAGAATTAATTTAAGGCATGCATCACCCTGTCTGCTTAGCGATGCCTGTTGTGACATATTTATGCGTATTTTTTTACCTTTGTGTTTTAGGGTCCCGTTTTGATAATAGGGCTCTTATTGTCTATGGGTGCTCGCACATTGTAGCCGAGCCGTACGCGGTGAACTGTCAATTGAGAAAATGCTGCTGACGTCAGAGGCGAGCTGCATTTTCTGACGCCATCAGCATTTTTTGTATAGAAAAATGACTGCGGCGCGTCAGTGTGCGATCAGATTAACTTGAAATCCATTCCCAGTTATCATCTCAATTGAGCTCGACCAATCACATAACAGGAAAATTACAAAACACGTAATTTTCGTATTGTGTGATTGGTTGAGCTGTTTCAGATATTTTGTTATCTATATGTGGTTTTCATACATTTTAATTTTATGTACGAAGGTTTAATTCAAGTTGAAGTAGATAATTTAGAAATAGATGCTTGAGCGCCTGACCCGAGTGCAGACTTAGTAAAGAATGACTTGAAACACGCTAGCTCATCATAATCATATTGAACTTGATTTCTTTTAGAGTTTCATTCATGTGTATTGCTGGATGTGACGCTTCCATTATCGAATCCGATAGCTTCTCAAACAATTCAAAATCAGAACACTCCATGCTCTGAGGCCTTTCTTCAAACATCGCAGCGAGCAGGAAAAGCGTTAATTTTGTGTAGAGAGGATTGATATTACACACCTAAAAACTGTACGGAACCCTCGAAACGCGAGCACGCGCTTCACACACGTTATTTATTCGCGTGCCATAAATATGTCTTCGCTGTAAGTGTTGCGCCTTGCAAATAAATAATTGTTGATACGGAATTGTTTATATCCAACCGTGAGATTGGCGAATGCGTGTGTTTTGTTAAGATATTTTCGGAGAAATTTTTTTGGTAGAATTGCAAAATTTTCCGAAGAAATAAATAGATGATATTCTAAATTATAGTATTGAGTTTAGTCTTCAGACACATTTTATTATGTATTTATTCATTTATTGTTTTTGTTGTATTATCTAAGATTTCAAAAAAAAAACTAAAAAATGTATTTTTCCGTGTAAAATGAAGGTCATTTAAAAGTGAATTTTAAATAACAGAATGTATACGAGCTTAAACTCCGTCTACTATAAGTATTTAGAAACGAAAACTTTAAAACATTTCCTAACTCATGAAACAGATTACTAGCAGCGCCATCTAGCGTCGAGTAGCGGAACCAAGAAAATTGTATTTCATAAAGTAAGGAAACGTTGCAATATATTACATATTGGATTAATAACATTATTTAAATCAAAATAATATTAAATGTAATAGAATTAAATAATTTTTGTAAGATTCTACGTAAGAATGATGGCATAAAGTCTACGCAGCCCTCTACGAAGTACTACGAGCGTAGCATTGAGCTACGCTAGCTTGTAAGTGTCATTGTATGAGAAAAGTCTCAAATTGTAGTAATAATAATGATAAGATATCAATTATAGGGAAAAGTACAGCTAACCAGACATTTGAAGCCATTTCGGCTTATTTGCTGAGTAACATTACTAAAGTTACTAGACTGATGCAAGACTGATAAAGTTTTAGAAATTAAAACAAAATCTGCCTAGTGTTGCACTCGAAAAACAATCGAGGATGAGATTTTTTTTAATTTCACGGAAAAGTATAAACTCCTCAGTATTCAATTCATATGTGACCTTCCCAATATAGCTTTTATACGAAATAAATACTTACACAGTCGAGCAACAACCTTCTTTGTTTGAAGTCGGCTAAAAATATTAAGCTTTATTCAAAACATTAAACTTGCATTATATTTAGAAAGAATAACTAAGTTACGATATAAACAACAATAAGGACGTGTCGCGCGGCTTAAAATGAAAATTGTGTTCACTAACGGGTTAAGGAAGTGATATTTATGATCTCAGCCGGCTCATTACTTAATGAGGCTAAAAGTTGAGAGAAATAATATTGTTTTTGTGGCGGAATTACTGCGCTTTGCAAAGATTACATTTTGCGACTTCAAGGAAATATAATTCGTATTGTTTGGTTGTATGTATTTGTAATTTTTGATAGATAAACACACAATCTTACAATCACAATCACAAATTATCACACATCATTAGTCTTACATTAAACAATTTGAAACTTCAAAGAAGGGAGTTCGTATGTTTGGTTATTATATGTGATTTTTAGATTAAAAAAAAATTAATAACTCATTCTCAATAACAAGTAACTTCGTATGAGTTATGAGTGTTAGTTTTAAGGCCGCCCGGTTATTTGGTAGTTTTTATTTTAATTAAAATCTGTTCAGCCGTTTCAGAGAGAACGATACAAACATCCAAACTTTTGCATTCATGATAGGAGTATCTAGTAAAATTGCTGAGTATCCGCCCCCGCCCGCCCACAGCTATCTATCAGCATCGAGTATCGGTTCGAGTCTGCGCAGTTCACTGATCGGTATGCTGTAAAGCCTTTATTGAGACTTTCCTTCCTATTGGAGGATTTGTATATTCTAGAAAATTCTGTGAGGAGGATCCAGGATGCGAACGAAGTATGAACGATGCATGGATACCTTTTAACGCAAGAGGCAGACCATCAGCAAGATGGGCTGATGATGTTCTGGCGGTGGCGGGAAGGCAGTGGATTCCATTTGATAGTAGTTTTTATGAACTCTGAATACAATAAAAAGTGGTAGGGGTCTTAAAACAAACAGTCAAGTTTAGTGGAGTTGGCTCCACTAAAAAATCAAAAAAATCAAAAATCATTTATTCAGTAGGACCACAGGGATCACTTAGAATAGTCTTAAAACTAATTTTACTCCTGCTCTTTCGCGACCAATACCGTGAAGAATCAGGACAACAAACACGGTCTGGGGCCTATAAGTTTTTTAGGTGATCCATGGATACATTGAGTTGGAGCAAGTCCCAAGCTTTTTTGTCATCCAAATAATCAGATATCTTATAAAAGGCTTTTTTACAGAGATGACGTTTAATTGTATTTTTAAATTTAGTGAACTAAAATGGGATTGCGGAATCCCGTCAAAGTAAGTGTATATTCGTTTAAATAACACAATAAATAAACGCCTCCACAATAGTTCACATCACACGCACACTTCTTCTTGTATCACTAGTTCTTTCGAAATAAATAAATGAATAAATAATGCTAAACTTTTTCACACAGCATCGTCTAGCCCCAAAGCAGAGCTTGTGTTATAGTACTTACATAATTTTTGTTTGTAAATACATACATATTATACATAGAAAAACCCAGACCCGAGACAAATACTTTTAGATCATAGAAACGTTTGTCCCACGGCGGGATTGAACCCGCAACCTTCTGCTTCGCAAGCCGGCCTTCGCCCACTGCGCTACAGAGGTCGTCATGGTAGCGAAAGGATTGAAACTGCGCCTCAGTGTTCTTTTTACACACTTGACATCATTTTGTTCGAACACTTTTTCCTGTTGCATAAATAAGCATGATACCCAAAGACAAACAAGTTTTCTGCATACTCAGTTAAAACCAGTACCTACATTGAAGTATCCCAATCTGTGTCGATAAAGTCGAATATCGATAGCCAATAAGGCGTGTCTATCAATATTCGATAAGGCGTGATATCGAAGGCTATCGACTGACCACGCCCGGCAGAAAAAACTGCGTCCCCCGCGCATGTCCGATCGGAGATCGGTAGAGTTACGAGGCGGACGACCTTTGAGAAAAAGTGAGCATAAAACTTGCTAGCTGTCTTTGAAAATAGCCGCCTTTTACTTTGGTATCTCTTTGTATCAGACGAAAACTTGTGGTGTTGCTATGCCGTTCTCAAAATATCATCGATGTTAACGTTCGAAAACGTCAGTAAATCGATGGGTGACCGCCATCGCGCCAGTGGTATTACAGGACACGTTAAATTGGTCCCGGCTATAAGTTAAACGACGACGGAGGCCTTAAGGCGGCCTTAAATACTCACCTGAGTTGGCTGACTCATACGTACTTCCTCCTCTTTGAGTCGTATACCTCAGTGCTGTGCTGAGAGTTGTATACCTACGTACTTAGCCATCGAGTTTATTTGTAACTGATCTCCAAGTCTCTGATCGTTGAGTTGACTCTTATTATTGCATTGAATGGAAAAATTTCCGTCTGGGACTTGTGCGAGTAGTCATAACATAATCAAATCAATCAATCAATCAAACTCTGGCGATGTGCCGTGAACATAAACAAACCCGCAGTCCCTCGTGATTTTTTTGGAATAAAAAGTAGCCCATGTCCTTCCTTGGGATATAACCTTTATCCATGCCAATTTCCAACCTAATCTGTTCAGTGGTTTGGGCGTGAAATAACAAACAGACAGATAAGCAGACAGTTACTTTCACATTTATAATATTAAGTATGGATCGTTATAATAATAATAATGCTGGACATTTCACACAGCATCATCTAGCCCCAAATTAAGCAGAGCTTGTACTATGGGAACCAGATAACTGATTTGTACTACTTATATACTTTTTGTTTGTAAATACATACGCATTATACAAAGAAACACTGAGATATATATTTGCAAACATTTATCCCACGGCGGGGATCGAACCCGCAACCTTCTGCGTCTCAAGCGGGCTTTGCCCACTGCGCCACAGAGGTCGTCATCTATTTATTTTTCTAAGTATTATAACGTGCAATAAAAAGTCCGAGAAAAGAGTTCTAAACACTCATTTCACACTTATTTCGTTTGACATTCTATCCAATTCAGCTTTAGCATTGCGTTCTGTTCTGTGGGATGGAACTAAACCAATAGAATCCATATAAAAGTCCACCTCACATCTTCGATTTATCTACGTAGGCGTGTGTGTCGGGCGTGCCGACCGTCCGCCCATTGGCTGATACGCTGATCGGAAACCAATCGATACCCAATACCCGTTCGGTTCCACGCGTCAAAAACCGATGGAGCGACGTGATTGGCTATTTTATGTTCAGGATAATTTAAAAGAATTTCAGGAGCCTATGTAAAGTGTTCGGAAGTGTTGGTAAGATTTCGTAAGTTATGAAGCTGTGTAAAGATTGTATAAAAGTTGGGAAATCTTATGAAAAGTACCTAAAATTTAAGTTTAAATTTTTTTTTCAATTTCAACGTATTTATTTTTATTTTCCGTGGTCTCTGCCTACCCCTTTGGGAAAGAGGCGTGACTTTATGTATGTATGTATGTATGTATTTTCAAAAGAAAACTAAATGTTTGTATGATCTGCAAATATTTATCTCGGGTCAAAGTGTTTCTATGTATAATATGTATGTATTTACAAACAAAAAGTTTATGTAGTATATCAGTTATCTGGTTCCCATACAAGCTTTGCTTAGCTGTGTGAAAATGTCCAGCATTTTTTATTATTTATTTATTATTATTATTAAAGTTCAACCAAACTCGCAACCACATGAATCTATTCAATCTTTACGCACGTGAAATCCCAACTTAACTTCAGATTTAATATGATAAAAATGTGTAAAATCTACCTAATTATGCCATCATAATGTAATTTTCTTTCCGTTTATAGTATTGTATACATCGAGTTGTGCCGAGCTGCTTGCTCGCTTATTATTATTGTCTTCGCAAAGAGTTCCCTGGAAGGGGTTAATTAGTATGGACCAAGAATTGAATTAAAACATTACGGCGGGAATAATGTGGATATGCCTAATTAGAGCAAATACGCATATATGACTTGACTTTGTGTGTATGCCCATACAAGTCTTTACTGGGTTAGTTTTTGAAAGAGGTAGGTACATATGGGGATTATCTTTTACTAGCTGACCCGCGCAACTTCGTCTGCGCATTATTGAACAAAGTAGAGGAGTTTTGAGTGAATCGAGAGTAGGTATATACAAAATATAAAACTCCGTCGCTTGTTATACCTATTAATAATATTTTTTTTATATTTATGTTTCTCTCAAGAATCCCATAAAAGATAGAGGTAGGGAAAATCTTACCCAGATCTTGCAATGCTAAGAACAAAACGAATACGGTAAATTGGTATAGAATCGCTGAAGCGAGCGGCAATTTTTTTGAAGAAATTGACTCGAAACGTAATTTTTTTTGAATAGCAAGTATTGTATGGTTTTGAATTTCGAAATAAAACGATTTCGATAACTAATATTACCTACCCGCGACTTCGTCAGCAATATAAAAATATCGAAATCTCTAAGCAAAAATCTCCATTAACTTTTCAAAACTCAAAATCAAAGAAAATTATTATACTCGATCGTATCTCCATCTCCGCTATAGTAGAAACGCCACCTAGGAGAAAAGGTATAAAGTAATTTTGACGTCGGTGATATAGATGGCGTTCTAACTATAACCAAAGAAAAAATATTTTAATATCAAAAAATCATAACTTCGGAGTTCGGATATATTGATGGGTGGGAATACACATGTTACATGTTTATCATTAAAATTAAAATAATTTATTATGCAAAATACAAAAAAAATTAAAAAAATCTAGAGTGCAAAAAGTGGCTGGCGGCGGTCACCCATCCTTTTTATGACCACGCCCAGGGTTGCTTAACTTTTTTCCCCATACAAACTCCCAACCCTTATTTTCCCGCCCCCTTATGGTAATTGACAAAAAAAAGTATCCTATGTCCGTCTCCTGGCTCTAAGCTACCTCCCTACCAATTTTCAACCAAATCTGTTCTGCCGTTCTTGAGTTATAAGTGGTGTAACTAACACGACTTTCTTTTATATATATAGATTTTAGTTGCATCTCGTTGAATATTAAACAGTGTATTGCAAAACTAAACAATTTTTTTGACGTGACAACGTCTTATAATTCGATAGAGCCGGCTGCACGCACGAAAAAATGCGGCGTTACCTCGCTCTGAGGCGTTCCATGTAAGGCTTGAAGTGCAAGCGAGAGCGCGGAACGAGCGACAAAGAAGCACAAACGTTGTCACGTTCAACTATCGTCAGTAAACCGACTTTACAGACAACCAATTTTTTTTTTACTTGAAATTGGCCCTACTTAACGTAACTAACGTAAGATATGTCCAATATAACATATCTACCGAAATTGTTACTATTTCTAAGATATTTTGCAGTTTCCAAAAGCAATTGTACTTATTATTTCCCCATTTCCTACTATAAAATAGCAGGCGTATCCACTGTCGTCCAACACCGCCGATGGATAACACAATGAGAGTAGACGACAGATCGCGTCTCGGACAAAACGACAAAAAACTTCGAAAAAAAATTTAAAAAGCCCGCGCAGGAAATATCTTTTATCTTGTAATTATTTTTATCCTTTAAGGCGAAAGAAAGATAGATAAAACGCGATGGAGGGAACAAATAAATTAGTTTGTCCAATCCAGTCGTACTATTGTTCGTGGCTCATTGTGGAAAGCTTTGAATTTGTGTGTTTTTTTAATGAAAATACAGAGTGCATTGTTTCGCGAATCTAAATTGTGATGATGGAGTGGCTTTCCTGAATTAGTCGGGAATAATTGGATGGGATCCAAAGCAAGATCTGGTCTTAAAATATTAGAAAATGTCCTTTAAGAAAAACGAATCAACTTTCTTCAGTATGCTAATATGCATTTTTCAAATACTTCACCACTTCCCGGTTGATTTTCATGTATTGCTAGCTAATTGTACTGAAAAATTAATGTTTTATAATATACTGTGTTTCATACATTTCATTGTCATGTTGTGGCTCCATTTTTGCTGATTTCATAAGCATTCATACGTGACAGATTGCAATCCTATCGTCGCCGATCAAAATACTTGGTTTCCTCTCAATGCTATTCCTTCAATGTGTAGAAAACGAAAATTCGATCGATGAACCCATGAATTTAGGATCAAAAAAGGCACTACCCGCTGAATAGGGCAATTTTAACATAATTTTTTAAAATTATATTTATAAGCGACCGATATATTTAGACGACCTCTGTAGCGCAGTGGGCGAAGGCCCGCCTGCGACGCAAAAGGTTGCGGGTTCGATCCCCGCGGCGGGAACAATGTTTGTATGATCTACAACTATTTGTATGTATTTACAAAAAAAATAGTATATAAGTAGTATATCGACGACTGTACGACCTCTGTGGCGCAGTGGGTTGGGACGCAGAAGGTTGCGGGTTCGATCCCCGCCGCGGGATAAATGTTTGTATGATCTGCAAATATTTATCTCGGGTCTGGGTGTTTCTATGTATAATATGTATGTATTTACAAACAAAAAGTATATAAGTAATATATCAGTTATCTGGTTCCCAAAGTACAAGCTTTGCTTAGTTTGGGGCTAGATGATGCTGTGTGAAATGTCCAGCATTATTTATTTATTTATTATTTATTATATCAGTCATCTTAGTACCCAAAACACAAGCTCTGCTTACTTTGGGGCTAGATGATGCTGTGTGAAAAAGTCCAGCATTATTTATTTATTATTTATTAAGCCTTGACTTACGTTAATCTAGCTTCCTAAAGACTCACAAACATAAATCCTCACACAAATCGAACAATCAAAATCTCGTTACCAAATTAACTCCTCAAACTTGGTTCCGAAGTAATGAAAACATAAATATTGGAGGTACTAATACACTAATAATGGCTTATAACAATAATTAGTTCGGGCCCCGAGGGTCAAGTGGAGCGATTGTCCTTTGAAGGGTTGATTAAGATGACCGGTGGGGTTGGACCTCCGAGAGTAGCGAGGGACAGAAAAGAACAATTCGTAAGAAACCTGTAAGCAAATGTATAGAATTGAATTGAAAGATGTCAGAATATTGTTAAAAGCTAAAATGATTTATGCCATATTCGTCCCGGTGTTTCGGCCCACGTGATTGTATTTGTCCATATTCGTCCCGCATGCCAAAATTATTGTACGTTCAGTTAGCGTCAAGAGATTCATAACTACATTTGTCACCCAGACTTTCGTATCGAATTTTTGATAACATCATAAGCCGTTCGGTTTTGCTTTCCCGTGGACTTTTTTTTATGATGAATGGGTCGACTCTTGACCTCGAAACTTACGTAGGCAAGAATGAGGTCTACGATGGAGCGAGCCTAACCAGAAGGTGCCTATTAACTCTTTTCTTTAAAACAACAGGGTCGTAGCTCAGCGGAAATACAGACGCAGGAAGCCGATTCCATATTTTTGCAGCGCGCATAAATAAAGAATTAACGTGTAAAAGTAGTGATAAAACAAATTATTTTTTCCTACATTTTTGACGGAGATATCGGAAAAATACGAAAATACGAGTAGAACAACTTCTTTTTTTAAACGGTTATATTTTTTTATAGTAGGTACCTTTGCTACAGAGGATGCCTCAAGAAAGCGTGGTTCGTCTGTGCGCTCATCTATGACATGTAATGACCTACGAAGGAAGGGTTAGGTCGAAGTTATATGCGGGCACCTGGTCGAAGGATTAACGTGAGTTACTTATTTGTTTTCAGCCATTTTTAAACTGTTAATTAGAAAGTGGTTTGTCGCGAATACGGGCTGTTTGAGGATCGGATTGTATGGGTCTGTGCAGAATAGATGGATAATTAACACATACATGCAAACTTTACCTTTTAACATTGCAGATGGGAGAAGGGTAAAGACAATGATCGTCGTGGACTTTAAATACATTTTCTTAATATAGACAGGACCAGAACTTTATTTCCGAAGCATGGGAGACATTCTCTTAAATCGACGCAAGAGGCTGCGGGTTCGATCCCCGCGGGACCAATGTTTGTATGATCTACAAATATTGGTCTCGGGTCTGGGTGTATCTATGTATAATATGTATTTATTTACAAAAAAAGTTTATCAGTTATGTAGTACCCATGACAGTAGCTTTGCTTACTTTGGGGCTAAATGATGCTGTGTGAATAGTCCAGCATTATTTATTTTATTATTTATTTATTTAGTTTCTTTATTCAAATAAAATTTGACATCAAATATTTTATGTCAAATTGTTAATAATTTAAAATACTTTAAGGAAAAAACATCCAAATAAATGATTGCACATGCACTTCACTGTTTTTATGATCAAAAACACTGTATTTCATCAAACATTCTAAGCCTTAATTTAAACTTTATAACTATTCAATCCCATACTGACCACACCGTATCAGCGTACATAATAATCCCTAAATCCATTTAAACTCAAGACGATGTAAGGGCACGCGCACACTTAACTGTCGATCGTCTTAGATAAAGGTCGGCGGACACGGGTAGTTTTCGCATTAAATTGTTTCCCTCCCACTGGCTGCCGAATCACAATTAAATTCTGTAGTGTCCAGCCCATCGGTAGGCAGGGAAGGATTTAGAAAATCATGTTTTCTTTTACCGTTTACCTTACTATAACTAAATCGGTTTACAAATAACTTAAAATCCGTGCAAACACATAAACATATTTAAACGTCTGTTTTTAATTCGGTTAGTATCAGTTTTAAGATTTATTTATTTACTAGCTGCGCTCCCGCGGTATAACCCGCGGTCCCTCGGGATTTTTTCGGGATAAAAAGTAGCCTATGTCCTTCCCTGGGATACAACCTTTATCCATGCCAATTTTCAGCCTAATCTGTTCGGTGGTTTGGGCGTGAAAAGGTAACAAACAGACAGACAGATAGACAGAGTTACTTTCACATTTATAATATTAGTATGGATTTATCAACAAAATCCACAGCTCTTGTGATGATTTCAGCGATAAGGCCGTCCTAAGAACTTGTAATTGTTTTATACGTTTTGTTTTTTCTTGGTGTACAATAAAATGTTCATTCATTCATTCATTCATTGTGTGAAGGTGACTAAAAGTGATCCAACTGGGGGTTACTATAAACTCGAGAGATATCGAGAAAACATGTTAATTTATTTGATAAAAGAGCTATGAAGTTCAAAAACTGCCAGGAAATAACAGATTTTACTCTCTCTACTCAATAAATATGTTTTTGAGTTTTACTAAATCTTTAAGTAACTTCTAGTTCTGAATACATCTCTGTGCCAGGTCAGTTCATCAGCGGGCGGGTATCGTAAAGATATCAGCGTTAGTAAGCTGAGGGCCCGTTGTTTACAGTCCAGTCTGTGTCCCGAGACTTGGTTTTGTAATTTACAATATCTATGTAATTTTCTATCCTATCCATCCAAAGGTTACCTGGAAGAAATCGCTTTCAGCGATAAGGTCGCCCATTGTTGCACATTAATTAAGAACTGTTTTTGTTACTATTGTGTTTCTTTCTTTTTGGTGTACAATAAAGTAATATTCTATTATATTCTAATATCAGGTTATAGAAACTAAAAATTACAGTTATAACCGGGGGTGGTTTGTCTACACCAAACAAAACACGAGTCCACAGGTCACACAATAAAGTTTATTACACAAAATACAGAAACAAACAAATTTAACAAAAGTTCGGACTTGGGAGAATAGATTGTTGTAGGAGTTTTCCCGCCGATTCGACTGACCGAAACTTATTCTATCTCTCTCCGACATCCCTCTTTCCCGCCTACTCATACAATACAACCATAGACGAGAGATGTCGGAGACCACAGACTAATTAATTATTGGCATTCTCGGTATAAGCAATAACTAACAATAAAATAAGGGGTACTACATACTATCCCCTTACAACCTCCCCCTGCTAGGCTAGCCAACATCAGGGGCTAGGCTAGCACTAACTCTACCACGATTCTTACGCGGTCTACCTCTCCTACGCTTCGGACGCATAGGTGCTTGAACGTGGCCAACCAACGGTGTAAGCTTAGAACTATGGTACTCACTCAGTTCTTCCGTGCTCAGTTCAACTGGCACATAGCTCACCGGACTGCA
The DNA here is from genome assembly GCA_963565295.1 of Epirrhoe alternata. Classification (NCBI taxonomy): domain Eukaryota; kingdom Metazoa; phylum Arthropoda; class Insecta; order Lepidoptera; family Geometridae; genus Epirrhoe; species Epirrhoe alternata. The sequence continues at coordinate 9,198,448 of OY751396.1, read as the reverse complement.
GACCTCGTGCACTCGGTACGGCACGTCGCGGCGCGGGCTGAACATAGGCGTCTGCCCTGGCACCGTGCTGTTCCGCATTTCATCCTTCAGCAGAAACAGGTCTCCAATATCATACGGAGGAGCGTCGCGACAACTCTCCTCAACATACTGCGGCATCTGCGCCTTCTCACGCGCATCTCTCGCCAGGCCAACAGTCTCTTTCAGCGAGGCGGCGCGGCGGGCGCTCGGCGCCACAGTGGCCGGCGGCGGCGGGCGCTGCGCGCAACTCGCGCAGGGCGCGCGCGCTCTTGTGTGCCGACACCACCAAGTGCGGCGTCTCGGCGTCGTTGCAGTCCACCGGTCCCTCAGATCCTTAGGTGGCGGCGATGTCGTGACTGCGCTGACCTTCCGCGGGTCGACCTGCAGGCTCTCCTTCACCTTGATGCAATGCAGATTAAAATTATTACCAGGCCCATTCGCTGCGAGAGCATCTCCATGCTTCTCAAGCAAGCGGTTAAGCTTCCTCTTTTGCACTGCATCAAACTTCAAACCTCCATCATCCCGCAAGGCCACTTCAATTTTGTCATAATTAACCGGCTTAGCATCACATTCCAAAGCATACTTCAAGACAAACGGATAGGAACTGTCTGGAGTATCAGAAAAATTCCATGAAGCACGGGCGATATCAATGATAATTCCGGCTCTCTTCATGAAATCATTGCCGAGTAAAGTTCTGTTATTTGCATCGGGCAAAGTTGCAAATGTCACTGGCAATTCTCTTCCTCCGAGCTCTATGTATGTATCGCAGCATAAAACTTTACTCACATGAGTAGATCCATCAGCGAGGCCAAATGTATACTGTGACTCTGTGAACTTCACCCCGGAGTCTCGCAGAAGCGTATACAGGCCTGCGCTGGCAAGACTGTGGGTGACACCTGTATCAAGCACGGCAACTCCACGACAACCCGCGGCGCCAACGTTAACAACGGCTCGCGTCGTGTCGGAGTACTCTGCTCTGTACATTTCCACACCCTGAAATTGAACTCTGTTAGTACCACAGTTACAAGTTGAGCATTTGCTCTTCGTTACACCGGGCTGGCCACACCCATAACACCGTACACCTGCAAAATTTGATTTGGGAATCGTCGACTCCCCAGAATCTTTTGGGTTCGAGTTAGTGTGCCTACCCCCTGTGTCGCTAGGTTTGTTTACATTACAACTCTTAGCCCCAGGGACAACAATATCGCGAGATTTTTCGATTAAATCATTCATGGTCGCGCAGTCTTTCCTAGGTAAACGTTCCCTAATGCTAGAGCTCATCAAACTGTATACAATATCTATTTGAGCTTCCTCTATGAGTCTGTACGGCAACTTAGCTAGAGACGCCCGAACACGATTGATGAACACATCACTTTTCTCGGTGTCACTTTGTTCACTGGAGAAAATGTCTCGAAATATTTTGTGTGCCGGTCGCGGCACACCAAACATAGATCGCAGACCTTCAATCGCGTCCTTCCACGAAACCGTCGTAGCTTTCACGCCTTGCCACCAGACAGCCGCGTCGCCCTCGAGCAGCATAGGTAGGCCGCGAAGTGCGTGCTCGTCGGTGATGTTGGTGCACTCCCTGTACACCTCTACAGAGTCGATGAACGCCTCCAAAACGTCGTCGTCGTTCGCGGCTCCCCCATGGAAACGCGCAGAACACTTCGAGAAGTTTCCATGTCGCGCATGCGCAGTGACGGACTCGTCGTTTGGCGCCATCGCCGCAGCCGCAGCGTTTGGCGAAGGCGGCGTCGCTCTCCCACTAATGAGGTTCTCCACGAGCTGGCGATTCATCTCCGCCTGCGATCGTGTGATGCTCTCCACTAGGGCAGCGAGCTGCGCCTCCGTCATGACGACCTGCGTCGATGTCGGTCTCGAGTCTTCCTCGTCGCTGGCGGTGCAAGGTTCTGCCGCCGTCGCAGATCGAGTCTTCGTCGGCGATCGGATGACTTTAGGTGGCATCACGATCGACTTTGGGGTCTATCAATCTCACACCAAGTCCTACTAAAATGTTTTTCTTCTTTCTTACAAGAATGCGTTTGGGAGAACTACGCTCAACCAAAACGCCGGGTTCTTGTTGCCACTAAGTTGAGCGCCACTAAGTTGGGCGCCACTATAACCGGGGGTGGTTTGTCTACACCAAACAAAACACGAGTCCACAGGTCACACAATAAAGTTTATTACACAAAATACAGAAACAAACAAATTTAACAAAAGTTCGGACTTGGGAGAATAGATTGTTGTAGGAGTTTTCCCGCCGATTCGACTGACCGAAACTTATTCTATCTCTCTCCGACATCCCTCTTTCCCGCCTACTCATACAATACAACCATAGACGAGAGATGTCGGAGACCACAGACTAATTAATTATTGGCATTCTCGGTATAAGCAATAACTAACAATAAAATAAGGGGTACTACATACTATCCCCTTACACAGTGACATATTCCAGGAGCGCCGACATAAGTGAAAACTTGAAGGCGGTTTCGGAAAAATACTGTCCTACGCTAGGATTTGAACCCGGAGCTGTCTCACTCGGAGGCGAAGTCTGCCTCAACCTGACCATTCACAAAACACCGTACTTCTGTAACCTCGTGAGCCTCTTAATTTTTAAGTTTTATTCAATTTTACAAGTTTTATTTATTTCTTTCGTTATAAACATCCTCGTATCGGCTCAAAGGCATCTTAATCAGAGCACGAGGGTTGTTTGTGAAGTCCACGATAAAAAGACAATCACTCGCCTTTGTTCTTTATTTTTTCTTAATTTCACTTGATCCCAATCAGGAGTAAATTATAATAGGGACTTAACTAGAAGAATGTCTGTATTGTGCGCTGATTTCTTTCTTTGTTGATCATTGGTGGGGATTTATATAGAGATGATAAATTACCCCTAAACGTCAAAAAAAATTAAGGTCAAGCCATTGACACGAGGAGACCCCTTAACGTGTCTCAGTTTTCAACCCTCGACACAGACGAGAGTTATAAGTTACTAGCTATTCGTCGCGGTGTTACCCGCGTTCCCGCGGGAAAACTTCACTTTCCCGGGATAAAATATAGCCTACTAGCTGCGCTCCCGCGGTGTAACCCGCGGTCCCTCGGGATTTTTTCAGGATAAAAAGTAGCCTATGTTCTTCCCTGGGATACAACCTTTATCCATGCCAATTTTCAGCCTAATCTGTTCAGTGGTTTGGGCGTGAAAAGGTAACAAACAGACAGACAGACAGACAGACAGATAGACAGACAGACAGACAGACAGAGTTACTTTCACATTTATAATATTATATAGCCTATGTTCATCAGGGATAATGCAAATCGGTCCAGTAGTTTCGGAGCCTATTCAATTCAAACAAACAAACATACAAACAAACAAATCTTTCCTCTTTATAATATAAGTAAGTTATAAGTTTGATTTGTGTATATTTAAGTGAGTGTTTCAGTTGCCTACTGCTATCAGCTGATGTAGACTTAGACGCACTTTACACGATTCTTGCTCCGTTGAGTTTTGAAAAAACAAGATGCAAGAATGGTATGCCAGGATGGCATTGTGTAAACGGCGTCTTACAAAGTCAATAAAATACTTCAATAGGAATATTAGTAGTCAGTTGCTTACATACAAGTTTAAAAATTGTATTGATGTTGTAAAATTTTATTGTATTTAATTATAGCTCTATATACACCAATAGTTTTGATTGATCAATTCTTTATTGCATACCACGTAACAAAACAACGAACTTATTCAAAATAACTTATTATATATTTTTTCTTTGTGAATACTAAACTATGAATGTGAATACTAATCTATGACCACTGTCACACTAAAAACGTATTTTGTCACACTCTCTCAGCTCTATACAAAGTTGATAAATATAAAATTCCCCGCGCCTCGCCTTCGTTTCCTCGCTAGAAGTTAAATTAACTTTTTTGCCTTTTTGTTTATCGACGCCATCTTAACCCTTTCTACTCTATCGACCTTCGTCACCCCTGATGTACTGTCACCGTAAAATAATCTTTATCTGTTTAATTTTAAGATTTAAAATTGGAAAGACTCTTGGATTGAATATAGACATATCAGTGAACTGTCTGAGTGGTCATGATGGATGGTTGTATGACTCCTTGTGGCATTATCGACTGAGTGACAGCGCTTAGTGGGCAACTCTGGTGACTGAATTTTTAGGTCACGTAAAGGCCTTAATCAAAACAGGGCTCTCATACGAACTTCATCCTATCTCTTGCTGTGTACAATGCTCACAGCGAAGGGTTAAGATCCGCGGTGTCGTCAAATGAACACCGAACGAAATTGAATTTTTATCGAGATGAGAGAACCCTTAAACCTAACGATTCGATTTAAGAACAAAAGTTCTACGCAATGGTGCGGGTTCGAATTTCCGTTAGGCGCAATTAAAAGAGTTTTGTTTAGATTAGGTGTTTAAAGTGCTATTGTAAAGTCCAGACATTTCATGGTTAATTGTTTTAAATCTAGCTGATTAAAAATATAACATTCACAAACAAAACGTACTTATTAATTAATCTGTGATTGCGTTTTTTATTTGAAATTATTGATCTAACACGCTTTTTGACGATTCTGACTGTTCATAGGATTTTGTCCAAAAAAAGTTTATTTTAGTTTAGTTATAAGAACTGTATCTTCAACCAGAAGATCATCTGAACTCAAATGTAAAACATTTTAAATTTTATAACGGGACTTAATCGCGTAGGTATAACATTTGTTTATTTACCTCGACGTTTCAGTAGCGTTACAGCTACCGTGGTCACGAGAAGACTGCCCGCCGGTACTCGTTCGCCTCTTCGACCGATGAGAAACTACCCTCATTCGGTCAACACAAAATAACATTAGGGTCGCGACACACTACACTGACAACATCCAAGTTAGTACTAGACGTTCTTACACGACCCGAACACTTTTTTATCACTGTATCCCACGTTGATGACAGTTTGTAGCCGCATTCCCGGTTGAAATTTTTGTGTTTCTTTATTTCAACTGCTTCACGCACAATTCTAGTATAATAATGGCGATCATTGGAAAGGACTAAAGGTTGATGTAACTCGATCCAGTGGTTTGATCCTGATTCTAGCAAGTGCTCCGCTATCGCTGATTTATACACCTGGCGATTTTTGACAGCTGCGATATGTTCTTTGACACGCTCAGCAATAGTCCGCTTGGTCTGTCCAATATAAGAACTGCCGCAACTGCAATCGACCTTGTATACACCAGGTGTTTGATAGGGTATAGTATCCTTGACTGTTCCTACTTGTGAAGCTATCTTGAGTAGTGGAGTGAATGTGTATCAAATGTAAAACCTACCTACTCTATTTTACAAGAAATAGGTGGTCATGGTACGCAAAGGATCGTCAAAACAAAGCGGCCTTCACACGCACAAGCTATCGCAAGTAATACTGTTAAAGGCTTATCTGTTAATTTTCTGTGTTCTATGTATTTGTTATTATGGTGTTTGTTTTCCATTAAAATAAAATAAAATACAGCCAATCGCGCGCGAAAGAACGCGTAGCTTCAAACTTCATAAAAATTATCGCGCACGATTGCGCGTACAGGCTTTACCGCAAGATTGCGTTTCGACAAGAACTAACGAGTAATCGCGCGCGAAAGGACAAGCATCAAAAAAATAATCGCGCGCGATTGCGTGTACAGGCTTTCCCGCAATCCTGTACGATAGATTGTGCGTGTGAAGGTCGCTAATGTGCAACTGTCCTATACTGCACGTTGCATGTTGGTGAACTTGGCAGATCATTGTCCAGCAGATCAAAAAAAAAAGTGAGTTCTTATCGCATGCAGATGAGTTCTACAGTTCCTGATACTTTTTAGAAATAGTTCTGGCGTTTTTACCTAAAAAAACACCATGGACAAAATGATCTGCCAACTTCCCGTAGCAGATCATTTGAAGCAGATTGGAAAAAAAATTGGTTCTGTTGGACTTGAAAAGAGTTCTAGATTGTAGCACTAATTCTGGTCTATGAAAATCAAAAGAGTTCTAGCCTCTCACCATCATTGGACATGATGAAATCCTGGACATTCGATATTTTGGACTTTTTTCGATATACTTGAACTTCAGGTATGCTCTGCTGGCACTTTTACGTGAGTTCTGGGCTTGAAAAGAGTTCTTGATGGTAGCACTGATTCTGATCTATGAAAATCAAAAGAGTTCTGGCCTCTCACCATCATTTGACACGATGAAATCCTTGACATTCGATATTTTGGACTTTTTTCGATATACTTGAACTTCAGGTATGCTCTGCTGGCACTTTTACGTGAGTTCTGGGCTTGAAAAGAGTTCGTGATGGTAGCACTGATTCTGATCTATGAAAATCAAAAGAGTTCTGGCCTCTCACCATCATTTGACATGATGAAATCCTTGACATTCGATATTTTGGACTTTTTTCGATATACTTGAACTTTAGGTATGCTCTGCTGGCACTTTTACGTGAGTTCTGGGCTTGAAAATCAAAAGAGTTCTGGCCTCTCACCATCATTTGACATGATGAAATCCTTGACATTCGATATTTTGGACTTTTTTCGATAAACTTGAACTTCAGGTATGCTCTGCTGGCACTTTTACGTGAGTTCTGGGCTTGAAAAGAGTTCGTGATGGTAGCACTGATTCTGATCTATGAAAATCAAAAGAGTTCTGGCCTCTCACCATCATTTGACATGATGAAATCCTTGACATTCGATATTTTGGACTTTTTTCGATATACCTGAACTTTAGGTATGCTCTGCTGGCACTTTTACGTGAGTTCTGGGCTTGAAAAGAGTTCTTGATGGTAGCACTGATTCTGATCTATGAAAATCAAAAGAGTTCTGGCCTCTCACCATGATTTGACATGATGAAATCCTTGACATTCGATATTTTGGACTTTTTTCGATATACTTGAACTTTAGGTATGCTCTGCTGGCACTTTTACGTGAGTTCTGGGCTTGAAAATCAAAAGAGTTCTGGCCTCTCACCATCATTTGACATGATGAAATCCTTGACATTCGATATTTTGGACTTTTTTCGATATACTTGAACTTCAGGTATGCTCTGCTGGCACTTTTACGTGAGTTCTGGGCTTGAAAAGAGTTCTTGATGGTAGCACTGATTCTGATCTATGAAAATCGAAAGAGTTCTGGCCTCTCACCATCATTTGACATGATGAAATCCTTGACATTCGATATTTTGGACTTTTTTCGATATACTTGAACTTTAGGTATGCTCTGCTGGCACTTTTACGTGAGTTCTGGACTTGAAAAGAGTTCTTGATGGTAGCACTGATTCTGATCTATGAAAATCAAAAGAGTTCTGGCCTCTCACCATCATTTGACATGATGAAATCCTTGACATTCGATATTTTGGACTTTTTTCGATATACCTGAACTTCAGGTATGCTCTGCTGCCACTTTTACGTGAGTTCTGGGCTTGAAAAGAGTTCGTAATGGTAGCACTGATTCTGATCTATGAAAATCAAAAGAGTTCTGGCCTCTCACCACCATTTGACATGATGAAATCCTTGACATTCGATATTTTGGACTTTTTTCGATATACTTGAACTTTAGGTATGCTCTGCTGGCACTTTTACGTGAGTTCTGGGCTTGAAAAGAGTTCGTGATGGTAGCACTGATTCTGATCTATGAAAATCAAAAGAGTTCTGGCCTCTCACCATCATTTGACATGATGAAATCCTTGACATTCGATATTTTGGACTTTTTTGATATACCTGAACTTCAGGTATGCTCTGCTGGCACTTTTACGTGAGTTCTGGGCTTGAAAAGAGTTCTTGATGGTAGCACTGATTCTGATCTATGAAAATCAAAAGAGTTCTGGCCTCTCACCATCATTTGACATGATGAAATCCTTGACATTCGATATTTTGGACTTTTTTCGATATACTTGAACTTTAGGTATGCTCTGCTGGCACTTTTACGTGAGTTCTGGGCTTGAAAAGAGTTCTTGATGGTAGCACTGATTCTGATCTATGAAAATCGAAAGAGTTCTGGCCTCTCACCATCATTTGACATGATGAAATCCTGGACATTCGATATTTTGGACTTTTTTCGATATACTTGAACTTTAGGTATGCTCTGCTGGCACTTTTACGTGAGTTCTGGGCTTGAAAAGAGTTGTAGATTGTAGTACTGATTCTGATCTGTGAAAATCAAAGGAGTTCTGGCCTCTCACCATCATTTGAGATGATGAAATTGGTATCATTCGATGTTTATGACTTTTTTCGACTTACTTGAACTTTAGGTATGCTCTGCTGGCACTTTTACGTGAGTTCTGGACTTGAAAAGAGTTCTCGATGGTAGTACTAATTCTGATCTGTGAAAATTAAAAGAGTTCTGGCCTCTCACCATCATTTGAGATGATGAAATCCGTGACATTCGATGTTTATTACTTTTTTCGACCTATTTGACCTTTAGGTATGCTCTGCTGGCACTGGAACGTGAGTTCTGGACTTGAAAAGAGTTCTAGATTGTAGTTCTGATTCGGATATGTGAAAAACGAAAGAGAACCGAAAGTTCTAGCTGGTTAGAAATGTTTGAAACAATGAAATTTTTACAATTCGTCATATAAATTTTTCTTCCTTGATCCCCTGGTATTCGAAAGTGAGTACAGAACTATTCCTGAAAAGTATCAGGAACTGTAGAACTCATTCGCATGCGAACAGAACCAATTTTTTTTTCCAATCTGCTTCAAATGATCTGCTACGGGAAGTTGGCAGATCATTTTGTCCATGGTGTTTTTTTAGGTAAAAACGCCAGAACTATTTCTAAAAAGTATCAGGAACTGTAGAACTCATCTGCATGCGATAAGAACTCACTTTTTTTTTTGATCTGCTGGACAATGATCTGCCAAGTTCACCAACATGCACGTTGCTTCATAAAACATGCAATGACGATCTGCGACAAAACTCGCTCACTCGTCTCCCAGACCTCGCAGGCGTAATGTGTAACTACACAGCGTTGTGAAGCCATTATTTAGTGCGCTTCCAGCCGAACGATTCCGTCGATTATATGCTTAGGAGATGATAATACCACTTGCTTCTTTAATTTGAAATCTTCCCTTATACATCTGATACATCCTTAGTTTAGTTTGTCCAAGGACAGCAGACTGCTTAATAAAACATGACAGCAACATCAATGCATCAAAGAAGGGGAGTAGGTCTTCATTGTGTGTGTATGTAAGCTCAGGAACGCTCCGTGCACCAATAAGCGCTCAAAGCTTACGCACACAGAAACAAATCTATACACACTGTTAAAACAAACCCGCCTTGTGAGAACCACTCAGCTTACTCAGCCTGACCCACAGGAAAGACAACGTCAATACGTGTGGAGCTGACTAAGCTGCGGGTTTCCTCACGATGTTTTTCTTCACCGTTAAGAGCTCGTGTTCTAGTGCATATCAATTTTACGAAACGAAAAATCCATTGATGCATGGCCGGGATTCGAACCCACGACCTTTGGATTGAAAGTCGAAGCACAACCCCATTCGGCCAACACGGCTCTAAGCAGCTCTCCAGGTTGAGTAAGCTGAGAGGATGATTTAAGTGCAGGGCAAGCCTATTCCATCTCCAACAATGTCCCAGGCACTACAGCGTCCCGTTGAGTGTAGGCATAGGTTGCCTCCTGACACTGTATAAATCATCTCATATACAGGGTGTAAAAAGACTGCTACCGAAAACTGAGGGGTTGCAATCAGACCATGATTCTAAACATATTTAGCGAAAAAAAAACGCAAAAAATATGTTATTTTCGGTTATTTACTACGAGTACGATATAATAAGACCATACCTACCTAATAATTTCATTTTTAAAAGAAAAAAACAATTGAAACTCTAAATCCAGCAATCTACGTAAAACAACGCGCCCAGAACATACGCAAACAGTACTCTTCAAACGCTGTTTTCTCCGGATATAATGATTTTTTCGGAAAATCCTTTTGGATGTGGTTGTGTGTTGGGATGATGTACCTACCCCTTTCGGCTTCGGTAGACGTCTTTTTAAACCCTGTATGTAGATAAAGTAAAGGCCTTGTGAGATAAAACCACTGAAATTAAGTAAAATACACTGACACACTACTTCATACAATTGTCACACCAACACACTCTCTTCAACCCGCTAATAATGCTGTTTGACATACCAATTTTGCGTTCATTTCATATTTAAAGCTTTTCAGGAGTGCGATAGTGTCATCACCTATTCAGCTAAATAGCTGCCAAGTGGGAGTCGTGTGAATGAGCCGTGATTGCATGCTATGTGCCTGCTTATCGAAGCTTTGTCGCATGGGGACAAAACATCTAGTATGTTAACAAACATTTTCACAGATTCATGTTGGATGGCGACCTCGGCTGCTGGAAATGCTTGGATGAGTTGAATGAATTTGATGAGTTATTTGGTCGAAAACAGACTTCATTGCAATGTTCGTACGTAAATTTTATGGCAAGCGGGGATGAGGTTTTTCACTTTTAAGCAATAAACCCAGGAATCTAATTGATATGGGACTTTCGACTCGAAAGTATTTCAAACAAATAAAGTTTGAATCGATCCGCAAATTGACAGAGCTAATCGGTCACATAGGTAATCTACATGTAAGGAGAACCATAAAAACTGTAATAAAAAACCTTATTTCGAGTTGGGTAACAATTCTAATGAATTATATTTCTAAAACCAAGTCAATTCTAAATTCTTAAATAAAAATAATACAAATTTGCCGAGATTCCATTAGTAATTCAAAATGTATTCAAATAAGTGCCCGAATTTAATCTATAGAGCCGTGGAATTCGAAGAATTAATATAAAATAATAGAAAAACTTATAAATATTCAAGAAGTTAAACCTTTAGCGACTGACGGATTCGTTTTTACTTATTCCACAGAAAATCTGCTTAAAATCCGTATTAAAAGAATCACTCTGAATTTATTTTGGAAACGGCCTAAGGTATAAGACGCTAGCGAATTACGTTATTCTACTTTTTTCCAAGGAAAATTGCTACTTATTTTGTGAAAGTCAATGCTGCCTTTAAAACGCCTGCTGCTAGAACAATAGATATCTATCCTGCTTTTTGTGAAATTACTACACTAATACACACGCCAACCTTGCGAGGCAACAGGGGCATTCTAGAAAACAGGAAGATCAGCCAGCTGGAGGGGCAATTTGGTAAATTTCCTATACATCACAATTTAAGAGGCAATATCGTTTCCATGCCACAATTGCCATATAGGAAGTTTTTTTTTATTAAATAGGTCAGCATTTGACCTCACTCTGCCTGATGTTAAGCAGTAGTGAGGTCTAAGATGAAGCATGCTTACCTAGAAAGTTAGCAGTAGTTAGCTTAGTTGCTCTTGCTTGCTTAAACGAGTACCTACTTACTCAATCATAACAATATTGAGCAGGTGATACCTACCGGTCCAATACCGAAATTGCCCCTTTAAGCAGGCATGTCAGTCGCTTTTAAACAATCTGTCACTCGCATCTTGCGTCTCTTCCCAAGTATTCTCCTTATCTGCGCAATGGTCGCGATCCGGAGTGGTTACCCTTTGGATGTTGTCATTGCGAATGATTTTAAATGTAAAAATTATTCAAATCCAAACGGATAAGACTTCGCCGGTCGAATAGTTACCGTCTTCAAATCGGAGGTCGGATTTTTGAGTAATCAGCTAACTTCGGTAGGCAAATGAGAGTTAATTTTGTGGTTTATATAGAAATTCTAGATTTATGCAGGACATTTTGAGATGCGAGCTCAGACATTTTGTGGGTTTTCGCGGAGATTGAAATATCCGGAGTAAAACAGTTATGTGAAGGAGGGAGACATGCAAGAATCACGCCTATTTCCATAAGGGGTAGACAGAGACCAAAGATTACTGCTTGCTACGATATTGACACACATTTTTCATCTCCTTCACTCATTCGTCATGATAGCTCGCCGATGATGAATCTCAGATAGTATTTCCAACAATTAAAATTGGTTGGGTAGTAATTCGCGATATCGAATCCGATGACTTTCTAACGAATGAAAATAAAGTCAAAGTCAAAAAGCATTTATTCAGTAGAACCACTGGGATCACTTAGAAAGTCTTAGAACTAATTTTACTTCTGTTCTTTCGCGACCAATACCGTGAAGAATCAGGGCAACAGACACGGTTTGGGGCCTATCATTCTTTTAGGTCCATCTTAAAACTAAAAGTCAAGCTCCAGTGGGGAGCCAGTCAAACAAAATTGAGGCTTGTCAAAGTAAGTTTAGATGCTTATAAAGTACCAATGAAACAAACTTTACACCTACAGATTACACATTTACGAGAATCGAAAACGCACCTCTTCTATTGCTAGCTCTCTCTATCTATTGAAGTGATGTTTTCAGCAATTTCTAAAGCCTTTTCAGTGCATTTATTTTAACTCTCGTGTTTCCAGTCCACCAGGCCCACTTTACACGGAGCACGCGCATTAATTAGCTGTGACACGTCAACTTGTAGTGCTCTTGTACCTGCGATTGTTGTTTTAGTTTAGAAGCTACCAATTAAATAGACAATGAGAGTGTGATTTTGAACAGTGAGGTTAAAATTTTACGGTAAAATTGTGTGAATGGCATAAATAATAAATAAATAATGCTGGACTTTTTCATACAGCATCATCTAGCCGCAAACTAAGCAAAGCTTGTACTATGGGATCCAGATAACTGATATACTACTTATATACTTTTTGTTTAGTAAGATAAATATTTGCAGATCATACAAACATTTATCCCGCGGCGGGGATTGAACCCGCAACCTTCTGCGTCCCAAGCGGGCTTTCACCCACTGCGCCACAGAGGTCGTCAATGCGTAAATGCGAGTATATTAAACTTATAAGTAGATTTTAGTGGTCAAATTGGGTGGCGTTTTCAGCCTCATTTATGGCAAAGCAAACTTTTTAATTTAACAAACAAATATTTATAATTACCTGTAGGTATATAAAAAAATCTGACCAATCACAAAAGCCTACTAATTGAATAGTCAAACAAACTACCCAGTAAGTGATATTCCACTGGAATTATGCTAATGTTGTCTCGTCGAGATGATGATTCGGTTTTTTGTAGACGTCAGAATAAATCAGCCTGACTACCAAGTGTTCTATCATCATCATCGAAGACGAGACAACATGTGGCAAAATTTCACTAAGCAATCAGCACATCTAGGTTTAATACCACTGGAAGACTCCATTTATGAGACCATAAGTAGGACAGGTAAGTAACATATTAAGCCAAATAGAAATTCAAAACTTTTCACTCTCGCCTCCCAGCGGATATCCTCCATTACAGAACCTACTAATGAATTTAAATCTCCACTACGCATTCGGGCCAATAGCGCGACATAATTATGAGCACTCGGTAACAGCAAAAATCCATCTGAAACTTGTCGCTTTAGGGCCATCGCGACGCAAACTCACCCGGTCTTGGGGAGCTACGGTCTGTGGAATGTGGATGCGGTAATATTGCAAGAGTAGAAAAATTCATATACTATGCTCTATATGCGCGTGCCTTTGCTTACTAGATAATCGATTGTAAAGCATGTCTTAAGATAATATAATATTGCTCCGTTGAGTCTGAGAAAGCAAAATGCAAGAATAAATGGTGTGGCAAAATAGCAGTGTAAACGGCGTCTTAGACCCCTCGTAGACTGTAGACTTTCTATCGGCCGATAGTTGAGACGGAATATACTTCAGCTCGTAAGAAGTATAGCCCGTCTCAACTATCGGCTGATAGAAAGTCTGTAGTCTGCGAGGGGTCTTAGTGATTGAAAAGTAAAATCATTTCACTTATGTTGTGTCAGATTTATGATTGATATAACAATAAATAAAAATAAATTAAAAAGCCTTTTATTTCTTGAATAATGAACACCATCTTAACCTAACTGATAACATCTAGACTAAATTAACTGTTTTCGAAAGATTATTTGAAACGATACAAAACTACTTTCTCAGACACACCATACAGTGTACTTGCCTTATTTCGCTGTCGTACGTAATCAACAAAAACCAGGCCTTATCTTCTACTCCTTTGTCAATTGCAACTTTACTTTCTCTTTCAGGCCCCATTCACAATGAACAATTCCATGCAGTCGCCCAAAGCAAAAAATGCCTTCTCCACATTTCGTGTCTGGTTGCAACAAGGTAGCGGTGGACACATTAGCGCTCCGTCAACGCATAGCCGACCTCGAGCCCTCCTTCGCCACAGTCGGGTAATGAGACGAGAGATTTCCCCAACGTGCCGTCGACCTATGAATTCGGATAAAGTTATCAAATTTTCAAAACTGTAACGCATTACGCCTGTGCTAATTATAATTGCAATTATCATGCGTGCTGAGTGCTGCTTATTTATTCGCGTAAGGAAGACGAGGGACTCGTTTCAAAGGATTTTATTGACCTAGAGAGAAGCGTTCAGTTTGGGACAACGTCGTCTCTCTTTTTGAGTTTTCTAGAACTTTTGAAGTTTAATTGATAGAAATAAGTAAATTAATATCGAGTCTAAGCCTCCTCGCTGACTGCAGACTTTCTATCGGCCAATAGTTGAGACGGAACATACTTCGGCTCGTAATGAGTATGGAGATGTATAGCCCATCTCAACTATCGGCCGATAGAAAGTCTGCAGTCTGCGAGGGGTCTAAGACGCCGTTTTCACGATGCTATTTTCTCAAATTCAACGGAGCAATAATAAATAGCTTGTGACGCAAAAGGTTGCGGGTTCGATCCCCGCCGCAGGATAAATGTTTGTATGATCTGCAAATATTTATCTCGGGTCTGGGTGTTTCTATGTATAATAAGTATGTATTTACAAACAAAAAGTATATAAGTAGTATATCAGTTATCTGGTTCTCATAGTACAAGCTTTGCTTAGTTTGGGGCTAGATGATGCTGTGTTAAAAGTCGAGCATTATTTATTTACAATATTCTGTGGCATCGTGTAAACGTTAGTCTTTAAGACACAAGATACAAAATTTTACTATATCAAGTAAATTTCCTTAATAAAACATCTGCTTAGATCAACAAAGCCTACAAATCAGCACTCCCATTTCATTCAAAGTAATTCCAAACAAAATTATGCCTTGCAATAAATATGACGCAAAGCAACCCAAGTGTCCTTAACTGCTCTATGTATCAATGCTGATTACGCAGATTATGTATCAGTTAGTATTGAATTCACCATAGGTTATGTAACAGTTAGTATGGAATTTACCACAGATTATGTTCGAGTTAGTATACCATAGATTGTGTGGAAGTACTGGGCCATCAGGAGTCAACAAAAAAGTTTGTTTAAACTGTAACTGCCTAAAGTCGTGAACTTTGCTTTACTGTCATCGGCTTATTTAGAGTTGGGAGTTGAGGAGCTTTCATACTAGATGTTACGGTGACATTTTCTGAAAATTACTCGTAATTAATAACAGAAAGTCAAAGTCAAAAATCATTTATTCAGTAGGACCGCAGGGATCATTTAGAATAGTCTTAAAACTAATTTTACTCCTGTTCTTTCGCGACCAATACCGTGAAGAATCAGGGCAACAAACACGGTTTGGGGCCTATCATTATTTTAGGTGATCCATGGAGTAGCTTTGTAACTACCATACATTCTTCAGATAGGAACCTTGATTTTCGTAAAATAGGTTACCTAGTCTCTCCTACGCTTTCACAATATTTTTTCACTACAAAACAAAATGAGTTGATTTTCTTAAGCTCATCATCATTTGCCTGCCCTTATCCCGCTTATGAGGGGTCATCACAACATGTTCTCTTCTTCCACTCTCCCCTATCACTCGTCATCTTCGTATTCACTCCCTTCTTACCCTTCTTCTTATCTTCTTTCACACAATCCATTCATCTTTTCTTTGGTCTACCTCTACTCACATATCCATCCACATTCATTTCCATCACCCTTTTAGTTACATGAGTTTCATCCCTCGGCATTACATGCCCATACCACGCTAACCTACTGTTTAGTTGATTGTCTTAAAAATATTGTTCTCTCATCATTTTCTAGGCGCCCTATTACTTAGGTTCCGCTGTCAGTCTGTCCGTTTATCCGTAAACCGAACCTTTATCGTGACATTTTCAGTACCACAAGCGGTCACCCGACTGCAAAGACACTTCAAATTTTACCATTAAAGTTTTTGTACGACCATTTGATTTTCTGATTAAGCTCGCTTTGTGTAGTCCTCTTAACAGTTTATGCTAATAAAATGATATTGTTTTCTTTGAAAAGTCCTATTAATTAAGAAGTGTGGCAGCATTTTATTAATCCTAACAACTCGGGAAGACGGTACTTTCGCTATTAATGTCCCCAACTTTGCCACTTTTGAGTCGCAAGGTGTTACAATAAAATAAACTTGTATTTATTTGAGTAAATACATAAAATATTTACGTTACTAGCCGACTGAATAGACCGTGTTTTCTAAGGCTGGTTTATAGAACACCACTTGACTCGCGTAGATAGCTTAAGTTCGTTTATTTATTTATTTATTTAGAGCCACCAACACAATATACATCTTGTCATGCAAAAATGGTACACTATTTCTTACAAACTAGTCGAAGTTTCATTAAACTGTCTCATACAAAAACTAGTTACGCCACACCGTTTTCCTAGGATCTCTGGTGAATACCTCAATTTTCCGGGATAAAATCGAGCATTTTGCGTTAATCCAGGGCATGTGCTACCTCTCTAAATATCATTCAAATCCTTGTAGTTGTTTCAACGAGAAAATCATCCATCCCGTGTTTGATAGTCTTATGTAGTTCCGGAACAAATAGTTCAATTGGACTACCACTTCTTTTGCGTTTAGTTCAATTCAATTTCAATACAATCATATCTCTAGTTCCGTAGTTCAGCGCGGCGAATGAGCGAGACGAACGTTGCGAGCGAGAACGATAGAGGTCGAAAGGCATACATTGCACTACTGAACTAAACTATCTATCTAGTTCAAAAGATATGTTACGAATGAATACCGATTGGAGCGATCAGATTGACATAGGCAACTGAACTACGGAACTAAAAGATAGATACATAGGTAACTTTTGATTTGAAGTAGGTTTAGGTAGGTGTAGGTTTTTGGTTTGATTTCAATTAGGTGACACATTTTGCGCATGGCTAGTTTGTAGAATGTTCAATATTACATTATTAGCAGAAGTAAGATAGATACTTTTAAGTACCTAAAACTACTTCTGTATATTTAAATTCACAAGAAAAACGGTTCTCGTGAATAAAGTCACGGGCGTTCTACTAGTCCACAATAATTCACAATTCCAAAGTCAGTTTCCAACGAAGTTCGGTTATAATTTAAATTTTTTCACCTAACTGTGAGTTATGAAATTCAGTTTTGTGAAAGTTGGCAATGTAGTCTCGTAATGTGATTCATTGTTAGCGATTTTTATTTACATAGGGTATATACCTACTTTACAGGATTGCTTTGAAATACAATAAACTCTAAAACAGCAAGACACGCAGCAGAAATCTCAGCTAGGTGCCTGGCTCTACTGGTAGAGATCTCATAACTTTTTACAGTGAAATGTAGAGTTCATCATCATCATTATCCACAGCCTGACTTCACCCACTGCTGGGTATAGGCCTTCCTAAGTTTGTGTAAAGTTCGGCAACCAATTTTTCATTGAATGTTTTTTTTGGTGGGATAGAAGATTTCATGAATTGAAAGTCGAGCTTTCAGCGATAAGGCCGCCCATTGTACTAAGAACTTGTAATTGTTTTAAATGTTTTGTTTTTCTTAATTTCTTGGAGTACAATAAAGTGTTCATTCATTGATTCATTAATTCAAGGGTCAGACACTACTTAAATCCCACTAGGCTAACACGGCTCTATTTTTCTAACTACCATTTTCATCATCCACACCCCTATTTATCCCATTGCTGGGCATAAGCTTGTGTCAACTGGATCCTGTCCTTACCACGCACTTTTGTTATCCACGCATCCCACACGATCTTGTGCTCATCCCATCCATTTACGTTCCACGTTTATTTACGTTTTCATATACAATAGTTGGATGTACTAAGCACAGTTAGGAACACAGAAAGCATGCAACTTGTCCAATATGCGAGGGCAAGTTAGAGTCAATACGTGCGCAAACAGACGGTATTACAGCAGTAATGATCCGTCGTGGTTAGACCAACTCTGTACTTGGATAGCTGTCAATCTGAGTTTCAAATAAGTTAGTTCTAACGTTAAATGGGTTACATTAACCGTCATTCATCAACAATATAACTTTAAACTATCATCTGGGGGCACGGTAGTGCCCCCGCCAAGACGAGCCAAGCGAAGCGCAAGCGCAAGGGCACTACCTACCTTTTCTCGAAGCGCTTCGTCGTATTTTTGAACCTTCATAACTTGAGTTTGGGTTATACCAGATAAACAAAATTTTCAGGATATAATGTCAGTGGTAGACTTAATAAACCTCTAAAGTTTCAATTGCATAGCTCTTATACTTTAGATTTTATTGATATCTAAAATACCCCGATTTCGTCACTCACTCACTGATGATCAACAAAATTCTTAAGGTACTTCCTGAAGTCCTAGAAAACTGAAATTTGGTATGTAAGCTAGTATTAGTACCCAAACAACAAAAAAATCCTAAAACTTGGAACTTTTACCCCCCAACCCCTTAAACTAGGGGGTGAAAGTTTGTTCGAGACTTCCGCAACTTTTGACGCTAGAGGTCTGAATGCGGCCGCGGAGGGGTAAAAATCTGAAATAGGGAAACTTAATTCCCTATTTCCTGCTTGAGATCTGAAAATTATACACAAGTACATAGAACACAAACTTTTCATCAAATCAAAACATTATCCTACCCATAAGTACTTAGATATGAATAATATTACTACACTTCACTTCGGTAAGTGTTTATTAATCAACCTATACTTTTGAACATAAGCATCGTAAGTATAGTATGCGCCAACGCCCGCCGCCTGCCCCCTCGTCCCCGCGCAGTAGCTAAAAATAATCGGCCCGTCAGCGAGCGCGGCACCCGAACGCGGGCAGACGCGCGAGGGCAGACGTCGTTGACGGTTGTCTCGTTGAATGAAAAATTTTCGGAATATTTCGGTGATTTAAAAGTTCGCTCATTTTATCTTTCTATCATAAGCAACCTACAAAAAGAAATGAAATCCCACAAAAACATTTCATGTTAAATGTTGCCAAGACGAGACCATATAGCTCGCACTGTCAAAAAGTAATCAGATCCCGTGTAGAGCCAAGTTTCTAACCCTACATGCCCAGACCTAAATCGATAAGCCCTAATTTCACACTCAAGTTACGGGGAAATTCTACAGCCATAGCTCGTACTGCGTTGTTCGTAGCGCGTAGCAGAGTTTTTACGCTATAATCTCGTAGGCGTGCAAACCTTGGACGTAACTGGCGAGATGGCCGCACGGAAAGAGTTTAGAAGATTGAATAGATTTTTAAGCTCAAGCCCATATGACGAATAGCAAAAAGTCCGTGCGGCCGACTCGCCAGTTACGTCCAAGGTTTGCACGCCTACGAGATTATAGCGTAAAAACTCTGCTACGCGCTACGAACAACGCAGTACGAGCTATGGCTGTAGAATTTCCCCGTAACTTGAGTGTGAAATTAGGGCTTATCGATTTAGGTCTGGGCATGTAGGGTTAGAAACTTGGCTCTACACGGGATCTGATTACTTTTTGACAGTGCGAGCTATATGGTCTCGTCTTGGCAACATTTAACATGAAATGTTTTTGTGGGATTGTATTTACCATGATAGGTACAACGTTTTTTGAGTTTCCCAATCAACATCTCGCAATAATAAAAGACTTAGAAAGAGGGTAGATCGATTCGTCTGCCAATAAACCTACCCACTCGCAATGGTTCCTTCGTGATCATGACGTGTGCAACTGCGTCGAAATATCGGGAAACTCAAAGAAGGTTGTATCATGGTAAATATTCCGTTAATAGTGTTCATTCATCAACAAGAGCTCAGCTCTTGTCGGTGCAATGATGCAACTTCCACCTCTCCCTTTCCAATGTGGTTTCCTTTACTTCTTTATACGACATGACAGCGATCTTCTCTTTTATATGACTCATGAAATTGATTCTAGGCCTGCCTCGTCCTCGTCTTCCTTTTATGATGCAAAGCTGTCATTGCGTGTAAGATGTCCAATCATTTTTCCTCAACCGACTTAAAAACTTAAAGCGTTGGAGACGATCTTGAGGCCTTTGAGAGAGAGTGGTGAGAGATCTCGGAGGAGAGAGATGGTTGGAGGTATATGGCGGACACATTTCTTAGCAGTGAGACAAAATAGGTTTTTGAAAATAAAACTAGAGAAGATGGAAAATTATAAGCATAGACGGGGTGTTTTAATTATACGGGAAAAGTATACAAAAATAAAAGTTACCTACCATCTCGAAGATACCTTTTCAAACAAAATCATAAAAAAAACGTGATTAATATAGACCCTACCTATTTTTAAAGTCGGTTAAATATGGTTTATGTTTGAAGGTAGATGCATGTCCAAATTATTCGTCACATGCCCACATTTTAAAGTTAACATGATCAAATGTTACAGAGATCTCGGCTTTAGCTTTCCCATTCATCGCTGCCGAAGCGCTGTATCCGTGAATGGCTGCTATTAGGCTCTGTTTACACTGACCGGAAGATGTTTCTTTCAATGCTCAGTCCGGTGCAGTCAATAGGACATCATTACCGGATGCAGTGCGCGTTTATGCGGGACAGTTACTTGATAGATAAGTTTATTAATCCAAATGACGCGTGGTCTGAGAGATGTTGCATAATATTTGGCTCAATAGATTACCGTCGTGGTAATGTTGCCAATGTCCCAGATAATACAATGTTTTGAACAAGATTTGACTGGAGAGACCTGAAGAGTAGGGAGCTGTGTAGGAGACACCGCTCCGAAGATTCTGGTCACAAGTCTAAATGTCTCCTAATTCTAGTTGATAGTTTTCAACGGTCACTGTACAATTCGATAATCCACTATCCCGTGCTACTAGAACTCTACATACTTACAACTATCGCGAACTAAACTTAGCACCATTAGGTCGACTCTAACCAGTAAATAAGAGCACAAAAGCCACTTCACTGCTACACTAGGTCGATCACAGTCATCACCATATCGTTCTATTAAAACTACTTTACACACAACTATCATGAACTAAACATAGCACCATTGGCTTTGAGTCGGCCATTATTTACCCAGCGCTGTGCTATAGCGGGCTGACCAGTTGTAAACAAATATTGTCTGTGACCACTGCAAGGGTCAAGATGCTCTTTATATTTGCATCATTGTAAAGATGCGACTGTCGTGACCTCATTAAACTATTGCGAGGATTTTGAACACGCTGGATCTCTGAATCACAGATTTGAATTTTTGGGTGAAATGTTTTGACGTGACAACGTCTTATAATTCGATAGAGCCGGCTGCACGCACTAAAAAATGCGGCGTTACCTCGCTCTGAGGCGTTCCATGTAAGGCTTGAAGTGCAAGCGAGAGCGCGGAACGAGCGACAAAGAAGCACAAACGTTGTCACGTTCAACTATCGTCAGTAAACCGACTTTACAGACAACCAATTTTTTCAATAAAATGTGGGCATGTGTACTGTAACTGCTGTGAAACCTGCTGTCACTTAGAGCTTGTTTGTCGCCCTAGTTCACGGTATTGGTGGAAAGGAACAGAATGAGTAGAATCACCAAGTTTTAAGACTAATCCCAGCGGTCCTACTGAATGAAGGAATTTTGTCTTTGCACATGTCTACAGCATACACATTATGAAAAGGATCACCTGTCGACGAACAATCTAATCACGAATCGGTCTTAGATTGTTTTCGGAACCTAAAAAATGACCATTGATGAATTATAAAAAAAATACTTGTCTAGAAGTGTGTGTGAGCCCGATACGAACAGGCAGGGGGTGTCACTCTTGAAGTTTAGGTATATTCTTTAGGTAATTTTTAAGAGTATCGGGCAAAGGAAGTCCGTCAGTGGTCAGTTACCTGCCGGCTCGCACACGTGTTAGACGTGTCGTGCAACTTCGCCCGTTTGGCTCGACCACGAGTATTACCTATCACGATGTCCTATTCCTCTCTTTATTCTGTGGTACAGGTTCTGTTTCTTCTGTTATTAAAACAAAGTATTGATTATAATTGTCTTCCTTTATTATCTCCCGTATCTTTATTAACATAACAAGAGTTTATTGCTACACAGAAATCCTATTCCACTTGCATAGGTAGTCTCACAATATCCGAAAAACAACCTTACTCCAAATATGTAGAGCTTAAAATCCCTTGCGAGTTAATCAGTGTTGCCAGAGAGCAATACATCGAGTGGATGCTCGCTTCGTAAGAAAGGGTTAGAAATACCCTTCACTGTTTGTGTTAGGTAATTATTCTATTGTCATTTTATTTATATTTTGCGGAGTTATCGCGGAGATATCTTATAATAAAGTTAAGACGGGAGGGAATTCTAAGTGTTATTTTATGTAAATGGTAAACCATAGTTGTATCGGGAGAGTTTTGATCAAGTTCCTTTTCATTTGCATTTTTTGGCTGTCAACTCTAATTTATTTGATTAAAAGTTTTGTCTTATATTTTGTTACAAAATTATGATTTTCCACAATAATAAAGGTGGTCGCACGATCCACTGTGTCGCGTACGGCGCGGACAAATGTGCGATCAGCTTTAGGCGACCTAAAAACTCATTATGAAAGCTTCATTGAGGTCGCGTTTTTATTTTAGTATAAGAAAACTTTTGCGAGAAAATGTCCTACAGCCTGTCCGACAGGTGCAAATGCTGTCACGACATTTCTATTTGCAGGTAGATTCATTTTTGCTGTAGAACCATGTAATACAGTACTTCTTGTTGAAGCACGAAATCCCACTCAACGACGAGTTTGTTTAGATGTTTGGATATTTATATGTTTGTGTAACAATCACGCCTAAACCAGTGAACCGATTTGGATGAAACTTGGTATAGGCGTAGTGACCTGGAATAGCATATAGGCTATTCAAAATGTTGGTACCACGCGGGCAAAGCCGCGCGCAGAAGCTAGTACTTAATATAATACCAAGTTATAACAAAATAAAGCCTTAAAGTGAGTTGGAATGAGCCCTCTACATATTCGCCGATGATAGACGAATGCCGACGGTCACGAACGTGTAGAGGGCCTCATCGCCTGTATTCGCCTATCCAAATAATAGTTCGGCAAATGTGTAGAGGGGCCGTAAGAAATACATCAAAATTGATTATCAATGCAAAAGTGCTCTAATCCCATATTTGCTTGAAGTGGCTCTTAGGATTGATTAGAGGAAATCAAACAATAACCCTTACCTAAGACCCTGGCTCTTCAAACATTTCAAGTTTCGGTAGGGTGACCATGATACTGAAGTTGTATGAATAAACAAATAAACGCTGTGAAATAAATAGCAATGAAAATTGATAATGACTAAGAAAATTGATAATCACTAAGAAAATTCAAATTTCAAATTCAAATTGAATTAATAATGACTAAGAAAATTGATAATGACTAAAGACAATTGATAATGATTTATCCAGCTTTGTTGTAATTTGTTTAACTTTGTGTTATCTCCAGAGCTAAGGAATGTGAGCAAGTAAAAAGTGCCTAACCCTCCCTTTGGCAGTAGAGTAAAAAATGTCTACAGGAAGTTCTGACATTCTGAAAGTAAGCCTTTTCATAAATCCTTTAAATAGATAATCTTTTTAATATTATTCATTACTACCTATACGGTAATCATGTTAGACAAAATCTCTAGAAAAATCACAAAGCTTTGTCACCCTCACCTAAGATTCGGCGAAGGTGCAATGTGTACGCTCCAAGTTACTGACCGGTATTGACTCTCGCGATTTGGTAACCCTATTACAGTTATAGACAAACACACAGACACAGGTAATTGCTGTTTGCTGTACGTAAACTTTGTGTCAATAGGTCGAAGTTTACATATATCGGTTGATTCTTCGGTAGAGACGTGAGAGGAGGATGAGTGTCAGTTTTTTCACGCAAACTAGACTTAGGAGGTACTTGTTAGGTGTTATTTATTATTATATGTACTTATCTACAAACTGGGTTATGAATAAATAAATAAATAATTCTGGACTTTTCACACAGCATCATCTTGCCCCAAAGTAAGCAGAGCTTGTGTTATGGGTACTAAGATGACTGATATACTACTAATATACTTTTTGTTTGTAAATACATACATATTGTACATAGAAACACTCAGACCCAGAATATTTGTAGATCATACAAACATTGGTCCCTCCGCGGGGATCGAACCTTTTGCATCGCAGGCGGGCCTTCGCCCACTGCGCTACAGAAGTCGTCTAATGAGAAGAATGAGTCGAATGAGTACAAAATATTCCTGTTAAGTGATTAGTAACATAAGTAATAAATCGTCCCGGGATGGGCACTATCTAAATCATTAAAAGTAACGTGCGGACACTCGTGCCAGTAATTCGATGGATACGCCCGAATTTACATCAAATATTATATTGTGGTGCCAGTTATAAGCGACTGCAACTTTGTATACTTAGTTCTAGTGATTTCAGTTAAACGAATGTCTATCACGTATTTAAAAAACTGACACAGAAAGCTGTGGCAGGTGTGGTAGAAACAGACCTTGTTCACCCAATGCAGCGTAAACTAAGCGAGTTTTAGTATCTGTACCTACTAAAGAGGAAAGATATTTTGTTTGTTTGTTTGAATTGGATAGGCTCTGAAACTACTGGACCGATTAGAAAAATTATTTCACCATTAGAATCCTTCATTATCCCTGATGAACATAGGCTATATTTTATCCTGGGAAAGTGATGTTTTCCCGAGGGAACGCGGGTAACACCGCGACGGACAGCTAGACATCTATACATAGGTAAGTATCTGTTTCACGAGTCACAAAAACAAATCGTCGTTTTTGAATTATCATAATTTAAATATCATTTATATTTTGCTTCACACGAAAATATACATAACAAACTATATAGGATCACAATCTTATACATTTTGTGTGACTAGTCGAATATTCGCCGATGATAGACGAATGTCACGAACGTGTAGAGGGCCTCATTGCCTGCATTCGCCTAGCATCTTCTATCCAAACAATTGTTGGGCGAATATTTTGGAAAACTCTGCGAATGTGTAGAGTGGCCTGGGAACACGCAAGACTGAAAGGACTTAGGCGTACCTTGAGCCCTTTCAGTCAGTCTTGCGTCTTTTTCAGGTTCATTATACATATAAACATATTTTCGAATCTTACGACTTTGACCACCCCTAGGGGTTGTTATAAAAAAATAAAAAACACGTGTTTCATTATTTACTTAAAAGTTTATTTGTACCGAGTTTGGAGTTGGAGTGAATCAGACTAAAAAAATTTTTTTTTCCATACAAAGTTTAACACCCTGTGGTTGATTATCTAAAATTTGATACGCCTAAATGTTATTCCAGAATTTAGACCATCTACATTCCAAACTTCATCAAAATTGGTTTAGTCGTCACGGAGATACGTGGCAACAAACATTCGCACACACAGACTTTCGCATTTATAATATTAGTAAGGTAGTAATTAGTAATAGCCGTGTTGGCCGAATGGGGTTGTACCTCGACTTACAATCCGAAGGTCGTGGGATCGAATCCCGGCCGTGCATCAATGGATTTTGCGTTTCGTACAATTCATATGCGCTTTAACACGAGCTCTGAACGGTGAAGGAAAACATCGTGAGGAAACCATTTAGTGTTGTTATAGACGGCGATGGGCTTGCAACCTGTCACGTATGGAATACTAACTTCTGCAAGATGTGGGCATGTATCAAATATGTATTTGTACATGCCTCTGACTACCCCCTTAGACATCTTCAAAGGATCTGGAATATAAAAGATCTGAGAGAATGTCTACCGCACCTTGGGGATACAGTCGTGACCCTGCTATAAGGTAGTACCTAGTCTCGCTCGTCGCTTAAACTCGCTGGCTCGACCGCACCTTCGTATCAACACGATATGCAAATATGAATATGGGACATAACGGTAATATTTCGTGATAACGTGGCGGTAATTAATAAAATACGTCCTGTGGCGTGGGCGCGGATTCGATGATGTGATTGCTACGGTGATTTATACTCGGCTTTCATATTCGTGGCCTGGATTTGTATCGAATACAGCTAGCTTCCGTACTCAACCTTGCTCACGTGGTACCAAACTTTCAATAGCGTAATGCTATTCCAGGCTACCTATTTAAATTTTGATCCAAATCCAATATTCCAATATTGTTTAAGTATAGTATTAACCTAGAGGTACTCAAACTTATTAAAAATTTTAGACTTAAGCTTAAAAAACCAAATTATTTCCCTTATAAGTTTTTTCCCTTTAGTTTAGGGATCTCTAAAATATAATTGCTATTGGCTCTGTATTTCCCGAAAAGTCTTCAAATCAAGAATATAATAATTTTTTATTGTAAACTGTTGAATTTAACAAAGATGGTCGGTTTGTTATCCAATAAAATGTACAAACAGTTTGCCCTTTTCGGACGTACAATATTAATAGTATGTTAGTACTTAAAACTAAACAAATGTTAAGTAAACTATTTACATTAGTAAACTATTACAAGAGTAAATAGGTTCCTTCTAGGTAAGCATGCTCCATCTTAGACCTCACTACTGCCTAACATCAGGCAGAGTGAGATCAAATGCTGACCTATTTTATAGAAAAATTATAATAATAATGAACTAGACAAAATACCACGAGTAATTGATTTTTGTGTCCAATTCTAAAAGCACTTTCATAATTAAATTAACACAAAATATCATATTACGAATATTAATGCCGAACTGTCATGTCGCATGCTGAAGGACGATTAGCCTCGTGTGGAGTACCTAGTTTGATTTAAAATGTACAGATATGTAATTTAGAAGTCCTTTTGATGGTAAAGTAGGATCACCTTTCACTTCAAAAATCATGAGGTCCGAAGCGTAGACTAACCGCAAGTACTTAATTCCTCGTTTTGAAAGTAAATAGCTAGACGTCTATGATTAAAGAAAATATAGAGAGCTTCCGCCAACGGCTTTGCTTGAATACTTCTTTTGAATATTTCTTTTTCGCAACTTTATATAAATTTCTACCGTTTTTACCTTAAATTTTTCTTTGTTAGTATTAAGTATTGTGTATTTTTCTGGTGGCAAATAAATAATATTTCTTTCTTTCTTTCTTTCTAATACCTAGATAATATTTCAATAATCTTATGCTATTTGATACTTCTATTTTCAATCAACACCTCTTCCAAATCAGTTCAATGAGGTGTGATTAGAACGCAAATACACAAACTTTCAGATTTACAATACTGTCTAGGCGGCGATGAGCTTGCAATCTGCCACCAGATAATAACTACCTACATTTGGTCATACCCAAGAAATTCATACATACATACATAAAATCACGCCTCTTTCCCAAAGGGGTAGGCAGAGACCACGGATCTCCACTCGCTACGATCCTGACACACAACTTTCGCCTTTTCACTCTCATTACATTCTTCATACATGCTCGTCGGTTTAGGGTACTTTTTACCTGGCCCTTCTCCAAAATGTCGCCAATTTGATCTACGAAGGTTCGCCTAGGCCTTCCCCTTCCAGCTGTCCCATACACACTCGCCTCATACACTTGCTTTGTCAAACGACTGTCATCCATCCTCTCTACATGCCCAAACCATCTTAACATACCTTTTCCGATCCTCAACACTACATCTATCCCTAGAAATTCACATCTTCAAAATATCTAATTTTTTGCTATAGGTACAAAACACGCCCAAACATTGATACAAACAAAAATCCACCGCATTTAAATCTATTACGAAATTAAATACACCCCATGACATGTGATGTTATCAGTTTTATGATTATTATGAGTTTTGATTCACGCCCAGTAATAAAACTATGAATTTGGTGCCTAATGGTCGTGACTTGGCGATTGTGAATCGTTAGTTTTCATTGTCCTAGGGTTTGATTGAAAAGGGTTGGACGCATCGTCATTGTTTGCTCAAAAATCTTTTTAAACGAGACAATTATCCTTCTTACATTCTAACTCGGACGAATTAGAATCGAAGCATTCTAAGCTGGTTCAAACACTCTCGATTCGATTTGTTCCTAATGTTGCAAATAGAGAGCGTTGCGTAGTATGTTGAAGGATAGAGTGAGAAATAGTGTGATAAGGGAACAGTGTGGAGTGAAAGAAGATGTAGTATTGAAGATCGAAAAAGGTATGTTAAGATGGTTTGGGCATGTAGAGAGGATGGATGACAGTCGTTTGACAAAGCAGGTGTATGAGGCGAGTGTGTATGGGATAGCTGGAAGGGGAAGGCCTAGGCGAACCTTCTTGGATCAAATTGGCGACATTTTGGAGAAGGGCCAGGTCAAAAGTACCCTAAACCGACGAGCATGTATAATGTAATGAGAGTGAATGAGGCGAAAGTTGTGTGTCAAGATCGTAGCGAGTGGAGATCCGTGGTCTCTGCCTACCCCTTTGGGAATGAGGCGTGTTTTTATGTATGTATGTATGTTGCAAATATACAACTTTAGTTAAAAGAAACTCCACAAGTATATGATTTGAGAGAATGTCTAGTCTACTACATCTCGTTTCTAAAATACTTTTTCTTAACCTACAATTGTGTTCAACGGTAATACAAAAACACTACAGTTGCAATTTCGTATAATTGCGCCGAAATTCAGATACACTTGAGGGGATCGTGAGCATTCAAAATTTTCAATACTCACCGAGTTTCGAGTGGGGTTTATCAAACACACGGCCAAATTGAACACGTATTATGTGGGCTGGAAATATAATTATGGGCTATTTCTCGAAGCGCTCGTGGTCGTGCTTGCTAAGTCGTTCTTGATAGATCGTCGAAGTTAAGCAACTTTCGAAATGGTCTGTAAGTGGATGGATGACCGCCACTGGCATTTTCATCTGAGCGCTTCCGTGCTTCGGAGGGCACGTTAAATTGTCGGTCCCGGCTATTTAAGTCGTTAAGCCATGACGGAGGCCTTAAGGCGGCCTAAAAACTCGAATTTGTCCGCATTGTCCTCGGTTCCTCATACAATCTTTCAGGACTTCAGGGCTTCTTCCCATACGTACCTTCCCCGAGATGCAATCTATATCCGTACCAAGTTTTATTGAAATCTGTCCAGCGGTTTAGGCGTGAAAGTAACACAGTCAACTTTCCGATTTACTTAGTTATAATTGAGTTTGCCGTAGTCGGGTAAAAGTAGAGAAGATTTTAGAAGATTCAAATTAATTGTAATAATGGGACGTGATCATATTGCGCATACCTATCTAAACACTTTTAAGGGATCTCATGCCGTGTAAATGAATTTGTAGAAAAGTCAGTAAAGTATAATTTTGCTTGAAGCAGAGATCAGCCGTGTGTCACTGATATTATCGAAATCATTGAGGTGGGCTCGCAGGCAATATCAAAAGATACCTCATCAAAAATGGACGAGTTGAGACGAGTGGAAGAACCCGGTCTAAAACTCAATGTATGGAGGATTATCATTTTTTGTGCAGCTGGATTGCGGTTTCGTTTTTATTTTGGGTACAGAGGTTTTGTGAGAGTGTACTACTTTCGTGTAAGTGGGAAAATTGAACAATTTTAAAGTTGGTTGAACAGTGACTTTTTTTACACCTGCACGTTGGGACATGGCTCATGGCTTGCTCGATGTAGCCTCCTACTGGTCCAAATGGCTCTGAATAGCGTGATAAATCGACTCAAAAGAAGAAGTGAGTTTTTTTTTTTTTTTTTTTTTTTTTTGAGTTTTTCGGAAATCGATGTTGTTATTCGACCTTTGTCATTTAATTTCTTTTGTATGTACATTCCGGAGTTTAAGATGATGGATATGAGGGCAGTCAGAAGAAATTTATAAACATTGTTATTTTGTTCGACCTCTGCAGTACAATAGTCGAAAGTTTAATTCTCCGAGATCCTTTGAAGTTGTACTGAGGGGTAGTCAGAGACATTACTAAATACATTATTTGAAACATTGGAAGCGGAAGTCAGTACTAACTTCCGCAATGTGGTATTTGCTTAGTTAGCATGTCTAACATTATTCTAATTTGTTTTTCACTAAAAATTAAATTTCAATCGTATGATATTTTCTATTTGCCATAAAGATCCGAAGGGAGTCGGCCTCGTCTAGCCACTCCAACAAAGGTAACTGAATGAGGTGATCTTTGAAATCTTGGATGTGGCATAATAAAACAACAGGACTCTAATTCTCATGTTCCAAAAAGAATCTCTACAAATTCATAATGACCAAAGAGAACTACTATCATACATTAAAAGTCGCGCTTATAACCTTTTCACTGATTTGAAATAAGAACAAGACAAAAGAAGGATGCGGAAGTTTGGAAACAGGCGGTTTTCATTGGACAGTGTCAATTATCAAGTAGAAGTAAGTGCCTTCTGTGACACAGTGGAGAGCTCCAACACAAAAAAGTTTACTCGCCACTGTTCGATCAACTTACCATACTGTACTTGCTCACTATACTTGTTACTTGCCCTATACTTGACCAATGTAAAGTCATTAGTTTCTGAGAAAAACAGCTTACCATATCCATCCAGCTGCCAACCACATCCTCATTTACCGGTTTTTGTTTTTGCAAGTCTCTCGCGTCAAGTTACATAGTTTCCATTCTTTTGCCTTCCTGTCAGTTCTTCGTTACGAAGAGTAATTTTTAGACCGACTAATGGATCTGCTAGAATTGGTTCTGATTACCACATGCACTGCAGAAAAATGCATTTTACATACTTCAGAATATCAGATTAGAAAACCTATATTCAAAGAATTCTTGTCAATAATATTAATTAGTTTGGGTGTTTGGTGTTATTCTACAGATTAAGATGTTGTTTATTTGATGTAGGTAGTATCTATGCGACTTAAATTGACACGGTACATTTGAAAGTAAAATTAAATATTAATATCTTTACAAATCACCCCAAAGACAAATAACGCAACGATCATTCAACGAATAAACCAAATGACAATAACAGCAGACTTCACGAAGCTCCACATTTGCATATTTTAAAATATTTACAAACAGTCTCCGTAAACGCGAGCTCCTTATACAAAGTTATCGTTTCCTCCAAATTTAGAATAACACCCTTGATGCTTAGAGCATAAGATTCAAACCAAAAGAAAAAGATAAGTTAGTTTAAAATCCCAATACCATACGACCCCAAACAGTATCATGTGTTGCAAGCGTACGAATTCGCTGATGGATTTAAATTCACGCCAAATTCGTCCTTACAACGCGACTGCTACGATTTATAGGTTAGAAAAATGGCGGCAAACACATTTGTATTTATATTTAAAATTCAAAGAAACAATATCGGGCGTGCATATTGTATTCCACTCTCACATCAGGATACTTTATGAGCGTAGTGGGAAATACGACAGTTTTCCCATTTTTCGAAAATAAAGAAAAAGAACGCAGAATTTATTATGCGACGTCGGTGGCCGCCATTTTTAATCACGCGTGAGTGTTGCCAGCTAGTGCAGGTAATTTGTTATTGTCTTTATTAGTTGTTTTGTAAATCATATTTTATATGCAACAAAGTCTTTCTAAATACTAATGTTTGGTTGTTTCTAAGTAAATGCCTAATTAATTTATCCACAACATTTTACAAATTACTTATTAATCATTGATAACGCTTTCCATCTCTGGAATAGGTACAGACATGAGTACTTTTAAGCTGTGTGATAAATTTCGCAGTTTGCAAAAAATTAATTACTAAAAAGTATATTTTCACTTATAATCCGCAATGAGACTATCCGACATAGAACCAAAGTTGTCGACATAGCTCGGAGAATTAGCAAGCGGAAGTGGCAGTGGGCTGGCCATATGTGCCGAAGAACCGATAACCGCTGGGGTAAACGAGTTCTTGAGTGGAGACCGCGACTCGGCAAATGTAGTGGAGGACGCCCTCCGGCCAGGTGGAGTGACGATCTGCGAAAGGCTGCTGGCAGAAGCTGGATGCGTCGAACTGAGGACAGGGCGCAATGGCGCTTATTAGGGGAGGCCTATGTCCAGCAGTCGACTGCTATAGGCTGATGATGATGATAATGATGATATTTTCACTAACAATTCAGTAATGGAATCTTCGCTCTAGTTTTTCCGCGAGCAATACCAGGGAACAAAATCAGAATAGAGATCAAAATAGAATCAGAGCAACAAAACCAGAAGTCAAAACCCCTTCAAATCTTCAAGGTCTCTCGAAGATTCTATTGAAAAATAATAAAGATGTTTTCCTTAAAAATGGCCCCTCGGGCACACACTTGTCCGGGTAAAAGAGTATTGAAATGTATATCAGAAACAGATTGTAGAGGGGTGGAATGACCCTTGAATTTGATTCAATATGTTTCACAGGAAAGTCCTGTCAAGAATAAAAAATGTAGGCAGGTTAAGGGCACGCATCTGACTACCCAATAGATATGTATCTGCAAAGGTATTGATGCATAAAGATCTGAAAGAATTTCTGCATTTTGTAGTGACGTGATCCAGTTTTAACATCAAGGGTTTTGACATGATATCTGACTCTAGGCTCTCTCTCTCTCTTATCTTTGAGATCACAAGTAAAAATCAGTAGATCAAGCCCCATGTTCACAACTACAAATGAATTGTACCCACGTAGGTTCTTACCTAATACTTATACGGGAGAAGATACTTCCGTGATGGGTCACGACGCCCAGCATTGGGGATCTACTTCTAGATAGGAGATCTTACCTACTTTGAAACTTCAAAACACTACTTATACCTACTTACTCAGATTCCTGTCATAAACAAGCAAGCAATGACAAATTTATGACATCGATATAGAAAACATTTTTGTAGTTTTGTTTGACAAGGGGGTATAGTATATACCTGTGAATACAGTAGCCATAGTCTTCTGCACTATTTAATCTCGCAGTCGGATAATCCTGGCATGGAAAACTAAAAATAGTTTACTATCAAACTGATAGAATTACTGCCATCATTCTCGGAAAGCGCGTGCCTCGTGGCATTTCTCTTACTTTGCAGCTGGAACAGGGCTGGACACAGGGA
Source organism: Epirrhoe alternata (assembly GCA_963565295.1). Taxonomy (NCBI): domain Eukaryota; kingdom Metazoa; phylum Arthropoda; class Insecta; order Lepidoptera; family Geometridae; genus Epirrhoe; species Epirrhoe alternata. The sequence continues at coordinate 9,165,325 of OY751396.1, read as the reverse complement.
TAATGTTCAAAAAGCATTTATTCAGGACCAATTTGATCACTTCACAAACTAAAGTAGGTGATTCTTTCCATGTTCAATAAGTAATAGTTCAAAAAGTAATAAGTAATAGCGAGCCCTGTTTTTGTTTTAATTTTTTCAATTGATTCTTCCTAAGAAAGAAAGAAAATACGTTTATTCAAGACGAAAGAAACGACACAAAGATAAAACAGAGTACTTAATACATTTAGGTAAGGTACCTAGATGCTAAAACTAAAATATTCCATGTTGAACAATTACCTACTTAACATGTTAACATGTACATGTTAAGTTCTTCCGTTCGTCCGCTTGCTGAATAGGTGAGGACTCAGCATTTGTCTAAGTTTACACAAGAGATAAAAGAATAGCAAAGTTTGTTTCAAGTATTATATTTGCCCAATAATTTGTAATTATTGTATGCCACTTAACCGTGGGAACATTACGTGTTGATGTTTCGGACAGTTTTAGTCACCACACCACTGAATAAAAGTGTCCTTTGTCCACGGTTCGGTTATGATTGTTTTATAAACAAGTAGGCACCTAAGTAACAAATAGAGCAGGACAAACAGTTTTAGATCTATGCGATAAGTTTCATAAAATAAAGTTATTGGAGTCCAGCCCTGCCCTCAGAGCGCGGTGATGCCGTTGATTTTTATTCATTTGCCGCGTCCCGGCCATCCGGGAGACATATCGGTGCCTTGGTCCCGGGAAATTGCATTCTGTGCCCCCTAATAATTCGTTTTCATGTGTTAGTACCGGTATTATGTAGGCGAGAAACCGGTCTAAACTTTGAAAGGCAAAAGTCGAAGTCAAAGATAATAGTACATTATGGTACTAGTGTGTAACATTGGTGATTACCGCCGAGGCGCCATTGAGACCCGAGCCGTAGGCGAGGGTCTTAAGAGAGCCGAGGACGGTAATCATCAATACACACGTGTATCATACGACGTTTTTCAACACATTTGTGAATAAAATAACAATAATAAAAAATTTTGAAAAAAAAATTGAACCGACTTCATATAACACAAATAGACACTAAGAACCTTCTATGTACCTACACTAAAAAGAGAAAAATAAGAATATACACATGCAATTATTACTTACAGTATTCAAATAAATTATTATGTTATATTATATTTTGAAGTCGGTGCCAACTACCTATGCATTTACATCTAAGAAGAAATTACGAGTACCTACAATAGAACTTGGGTGCAAAATTGTATGGAGTAGTTAGAGTAGAATAGTTGGCACCGACTTCAAATATAATATAACATAATAATTTATTTGAATACTGTAAGTAATAATTGCATGTGTATATTCTTATTTTTCTCTTTTTAGTGTAGGTACATAGAAGGTTCTTAGTGTCTATTTGTGTTATGTGAAGTCGGTTCAATTTTTTTTTCAAAAATTTTTATTTTTCAATTTTTAGTGTAAACTAGCTGACCCGCGCAACTTCGTCTGCGCATTATTAGGAACAAAGTAGAGGAGTTTTGAGTGAATCGAGAGTAGGTATATACAAAATATAAAACTCCGTCGCTTGTTATGATAATAATAGATAAGATAAGATAAGATAAGATAACGTTTATTTTGTTCACAATTTTTTTTTATATTTATGTTTTTTTCAGCCAAATCTGTTCTGCCGTTCTTGAGTTATAAGTGGTGTAACTAACACGACTTTCTTTTATATATATAGATATAGATAGATAATATACCTAGTAGGTTAGGTTAGATATTGGAATAGTCAAGATCAAAGAAGTTAGAGTGAGAATCCCTCAGGAATAAAATTATATGGGATCACCTCGAGCGTATTTAAACATGTCAAACTATTCAATGTTTGACTCAGATTTTGTAGTGAGAATGAGGTTTTTTGAGATTTACAGGAAAACTATCAATCCCTCAGGAAAAAAAAGTATGAGGACCACCTAGATATGTATACCCTTTCAAGCAAAAAAAAAAATTTTGGAAATCGGTCCACATTTTTCGAAAAGATCGGTGATTTTTTGAGTATTACGGGAAAACTATCAATCCCTCAGGAGTAAAATTTTTATGGGACCACTATGGTAGCATACCCTTTCAAACAAAAAAAAAATTTTGGAAATCGGTTTACAACTGACGGAGATATCGATGAACATACATAAAAAAAAATAAAAAAAAAAAACATGCATACACCCGAACATAGAACCTCCTCCTTTTTTTGAAGTCGGTTAAAAACTCATTTACAACAGTGAAAACGAGTTGTGAAAAATGATATAGAAGAAGAAGAAGAAGGGAAAAATTAATTAGTTTTCCTATGCGCGTGTTAGATTAGGATGGCTCTATTCATTAGAAGAAGTTATAAGATCCCTGGAAAACCCTAATTTAACTACCTGGGGATCTATTTCCTTTATAAAGATAATATTAAATCCTAATAGGGTAGCTAATAGTGGATAATAAAGAAAAGAATCACAGATTAAAAGAATTATACTTTTATACAATACACCATTATTTTACACAACCAGATTTCGAACACAATTTATGTACAAATAAAATATAAAATACATTTATAATACTTTAAGGGTAGGTAATATCACACAACTACTATGAATAATAAACAGGAGCAAATACTTAGCTTGGCTAACGGCTAGTCGATAAGAGAGAGATTCTCAAACGCTCGATCGTATTTATAGGCCACGAAGCCTTCCCCTACTAGGATAGCATTACCTTAAATGGTCACAGAGACAGTCTGATGCTCAGACCACATTTCATTGCCTTATAAGGCAATGAACGTTCACAAATTGAATACTTACCTATACAATTACATTTTAAGAACAATTCTATGATATCAATGATTACTAATCCTAATATTAATATTCCACACATTTACATAATGTGATAAAAATTAGTTTCTATTTTATATTACAGAATTATCAAAGCTTAAACTAATATTATACTTAGTATCTATTGCTTTATTAATCCAAAAATAACAATCAAATGGGTATTCTAAATTCAAAAAGCTATTATAGACATGCTTTTCACTTATAGTATTTACATTTTGTAATATTTCCCATATAAATCTGTTACGGCCAATCTTGACCTATACTTCGTCCCGAAGTAGCTTTTTATAGTTAGCACACAATAATTTTTCTTGCCACTATTTTACAAAATTTCAATTTAGTTTATCATTCGAGTACATTTTTACTCACAGCTATTATAATATTATATAAAGTTATAAATAAATAACTAATTTCTTTATTTGTTTCCAAACAGCAAAGTAAACAATACACATTATATTGTTATGGTATGAATAAACTAGGCTTACATATAATTTACGCTAACTTTGGTCGCCACACTAGGATACCCTGTGTCGTGGTGACCAACATTGGATTTATATTACAGTTACCACAGCTACACTGTTCGATAGTGATAGGTACTTTTTATTACATGGGTGTGATGTGCATTTTCAAATTTCATCTTTATACAAGGACAAAAGCGTTAGGGTATGTATCGTTGTTAAGTGTATTTTAGTGGTAGGTATCAAATGATTTGTGTGTGTGTAAGTGTATATATGTAAAGGAGTATATAAAATGTGTGTGTGGTGTATGTTTGTGTGTGTGAATTTATTATAATGTATTTTGTGTTATAAGAGGTATTTAATAGGTAAGTACTTACTTTATGTTTTACATTGGTATACAAATAGGTAGGTAATTAATACTAGTCAGTTATACACATCGATTTCACTTCATGAGATAGATGCATTTCAATTAGGTATATACGATTTACAAGTGTCTGATTATCCCATTTTTTATCTCCTTTTTTTACCCTTTTATCCCTTTCCTTTGATTTGTTTACTGGCCAATTACTCTGTATTGTACTGCGTACCTCCACCCGCTGCTGATGGAGCGCCAAGTACCCGGAATTGGAGGCTAGAACAGCGGGGCAACTACTATTCCTGCTGGTCACCATCATCCGCTGTACAATGAGCTGATTCAGCCGAGCCTCGAAGCCCACAGCGTAGCCAACTACCGAACGTGCTTCTCACTTCCATCCGCTGTCGATGTGCTGATTAGCACCCAGCAAGAGGCCACACAGCGATAAATAAATATAAATAATATGACATGTAATATTCTTTATATCATACTTGCTCAGTAACTAGGGATTACTATGGTGGAAAGTCTCCTTGTAAATTGGTGTTTGCAATTCAAGGCAACATTACGTCGCACTATGCTTGAATTGTAATGTTCACATTACAGTTCAAGCTATGCAAAACTCCTTGGTAAACAATCTCTTTTCTTATAAAATGGTAAGAAAAGTTTTTACTGAAAAAAAAACACTGAACATGGCGGCATTTAATTTCCATACATTTCAAACTATGCAAAACTACTTGGAACTCAGAGCCGTGAAAAAAAATTGAAAACTATTTACGAAAAAAAAATTGAAATGGCGGCATTTCATTTGATCTGAAAGTTTGTGAAGTTTGTTCGTAAAGTGATTTAAGTTATTTACAACAATGTCAAGCACTTCATCAGATGATGAAACTTGACATTGGCAGAATTATACTTAATTGTGTAGAAAGCCATTAAATAAAAGAAGAAGAAGAAAAAGGAGGAGAGCCTGATTTTTGTTTGCTTGAAGCAGAACAATCTCTAAATTTGCTAATTATTCTAATTAAAATTTCATTTTGCATTACCAATGTTTTATTTACCTCGCAAGAATGATATAAAGTAGAATGCTTACCTCGGTTGCAAGTAGCTATTACACCCTCGAACTATATTCACCCTCGCTCGCTGCGCTCGCTCGTGTGACTAAATATCTCGGGTGCACGCGATCCATTAGCGCCCTATGCGAGCTGCGCTCGCACTGGCGCCAAATTGGATCTTGTTCTGTAATAGCTTACTTACGTCCCTTGTGTAACAATCTACTATTTCACCATAAAATGGCCCGGATTTTTACCCGATGAGATTTTTCAGCACAAAAGTAATCGTTCACAAACAGTAGTCATTGTACATACATACCTATTATATACCTCGAATTTAAGTAGTAATAAGAAATAATAAATAAATATCACCTAGCCCCAAAGTCAGCAGAGCTTGTGCTATGGGTACTGACTGATATACCTACTTCTTATATACTTTTTGTTTGTCAATACATACATGTTATACATGGAAACACCCAGACCAGATACAAAATAACTGTAGATCATATTAACATTCATAATTAAAATTCTGAACATAAACTCTTTCTTAAATAATAATTTTACATGTAGGTACCTAGTACCTAGTATTAATCACATGGCGTTTTTAACAACAATGTTTTCTTCCAACCATTCTCCTGCCCAAAACCATAATTTCTCTTTTGCTACAATTATATTTCTTCAATTATTTAAGCCTTTTAGAGCATAGCGGTCATCGAGGTGAGTTGAAATAATCGCATAAGGTCACTTGAATTTCGGTGCTAATTTTTTCATTACGCCTAATATGATCTTGCTTGACTAACGTATAAGTACTAAATTACCTACAATATAAATTCTTGATCAAAACGTAAGTATATCCTATACCTGGTTATAAGCTACCTTTGACACGAACCTCATTTAGACGGGCTTGTACAACAGCTATTTATTAGTTTCCACAACAACTAATAAACGCCACGAATATAAACACAATAATGAACTTAGTGTTCGGACAAACATAACACATAGGCTTCGAAACACTACCTAAGTACTACCTGAAGATCTAACGGAGAAAACCCAGTAGATTTTGGACATTAGTATTGATAAGACTGTGGTACCTACCTTAAATTGTTCGTTTGGCCAATCTGACGAATCATTACAGATAAGTAGTACCTACATAACATATTAATTTATATTGCTACGTAATGTTCAACCTGTTCATTGCTTAATGAAAAGGGCCCAGTACAGTCTAAATGTATGTTATGAAATGGTACCTATTACAGCTGTTTTATTTATTGGGTGTACCTACATAATGGAATAATTTGGATATACTCAACCTATATACTCTTGGAATAAACATCCTACGTTCAGCACTGGGGTTTGTTTTGTAATGTAACTACTTAATCATTTTTCATAAATATTGGTTAGAATGTAAATCATCTGTTTCTACAGTGAGACGTGGTTCAGCATTTTTCAACTATGAATGTTATCTATCGGTGTCATTGGACACATGTATGATATTTACTTCTGAGAATAAACTTAGAAATCTATGTAGTTGAGGACTCAATCAGATCTCTGCTTGCAAATGCTAATTTCTACTCACTAATGAATTTGTCCTTTTATTTAGATTCAAACTGGAAGTCTTGCAAGTCTTAAAAGTCTACTGTCTGATGCATTGTAACAAAATGTTCTATAATAAGTTCAAAAATTTACCGCTAGATGGCGTGATTAAAAATGGTCAAATGCTAGATCGCGCTGACGAAAACGCGCGGCGACTAGAGTAGTCAAACTATTATTTATTTTAATGAGTTCAAAAATTTACCGCTAGATGGCGTGATTAAAAATGGTCAAATGCTAGATCGCGCTGACGAAAACGCGCGGCGACTAGAGTAGTCAAACTATTATTTATTATAAAAATTGCCGTTAACTGTACTCTGTGAATCCCAAATATTATCAGTTTCAGGTTTTCTACTGGTCACCCAACCTACCTCTCAACAGGCTATTTGTACGTAGTACATCTACCAGCGGGCTAACATTGACAAATCTCCCTTAGACATTGTTGATTTAACCACATTGCAATCCAATCAGTAATGATCGTATTTTTCGGAGGGTCTAATACTAATGGCCTAATAATTGGCCTATGAGGAATGATCGTATGGTTAATAAGTACCAATATATAAATCTTAATGTGTTACGACTATACGACATATATTACATGTACAACTAGGTTTGACAACATGTGAACTGGTCTTCCTAAACATTCATGATCACTATTCATTATTTAAACGGGAATTCATTCGCAAGTATGTACCTACCTTATTTTATTTCTCAATTTTAATATTTTTATAGGCGCGGTCGCAGTCCGACTGATGTATGGCGCATACTACACTAACCGAAATTTCACACTTGCGTCACATTACGACGTGCATTATACCTATCTACTTAGTAGATTCAATGATGCACAGAGCTGAAATCCATCTTAACGATTGAAATAAGAATTGCAATTGCCTCGCATAATATCATAAGAACTGTACCTAGACTGTGAAAGACTTGTGCATTTAGGTATTAAAATATTATTGGTAAAAAAATAAATCAGTCTATAAAATTATATTCTTACAAGATGGAACGTAGTGAATTTTTTTTTTTTACCATTCCTAAATCAGGATATCGAACAAAATCTATGTATCAGAATCGTAATAGCAATCAGTATCCCTAACAACGAAAATAACAAGCTCAATACATAAATCTTGAAATCGAACTGGTACCTTCACTTTAGCAAATACCTGCAAACTACATTCATCTATGGTACCATATACGAGAAAAATGCGAAGTAATGTTACAACCACAACGTTTTGCTAGACTCCATAGTTATGCTACTATCCGTATCAATAAGTTGATCTACCGCTTTGCTCCAATGGACGTTTTTTATTAGATTGTACGTATGACGTGAAGAAGCTTATTAAATTCGGAAGTGGTTTTGACACTGCTGTTATAACATGCCATTTTTTACATTTAGATCAGAAACGCCACATACCTACTATTTTGACTTTGAATTGCAACTCTTCAAAAGCTATAAATATTATGTTACTAAATTACCAAATCTTATTCTTAGCATGTTTAAAATATGAATTTGCAGAAACGGAAGTGTACAAAAGCTGACAACTCGGTGCGTAAATTTTGCGTCTAGAACTATGATTTTCAGAAGCTTACCCGCCCTTGCGGCGGCTGAGGTGTTGCTCCAACCAATTTCTGTCGAGAAAGCCTCGATGCTGTTGCACCATGCCGCGGTGCCCAGGAGACTCGTGGTCAGGTCGAATGTCGGCAGGACAACGTCATCTTTTCGGTGACTGCCGAAAACGGCATGTTTGATGGCTCGAAGAAGTTGTTGTAAGACAGGGGGCGTCGTCCATCTAAAAAAAGTAAAATTTTAGTAAGGCACATAATGTAGGTAGTTCATATCCCTTCTTCTGATGTTAGATTAGGATGGCTCTATTCATTAGAAGAAGTTATAAGATCCCTGGAAAACCCTAATTTAACTACCTGGGGATCTATTTCCTTTATAAAGATAATATTAAATCCTAATAGGGTAGCTAATAGTGGATAATAAAGAAAAGAATCACAGATTAAAAGAATTATACTTTTATACAATACACCATTATTTTACACAACCAGATTTCGAACACAATTTATGTACAAATAAAATATAAAATACATTTATAATACTTTAAGGGTAGGTAATATCACACAACTACTATGAATAATAAACAGGAGCAAATACTTAGCTTGGCTAACGGCTAGTCGATAAGAGAGAGATTCTCAAACGCTCGATCGTATTTATAGGCCACGAAGCCTTCCCCTACTAGGATAGCATTACCTTAAATGGTCACAGAGACAGTCTGATGCTCAGACCACATTTCATTGCCTTATAAGGCAATGAACGTTCACAAATTGAATACTTACCTATACAATTACATTTTAAGAACAATTCTATGATATCAATGATTACTAATCCTAATATTAATATTCCACACATTTACATAATGTGATAAAAATTAGTTTCTATTTTATATTACAGAATTATCAAAGCTTAAACTAATATTATACTTAGTATCTATTGCTTTATTAATCCAAAAATAACAATCAAATGGGTATTCTAAATTCAAAAAGCTATTATAGACATGCTTTTCACTTATAGTATTTACATTTTGTAATATTTCCCATATAAATCTGTTACGCGCGCATTGCGATCGGCCACAGACTAAATGCATGACGTTTTTTTTTATTTTCCGCGCCTATTCTGCCACGTATGTACAAAATGGGGAATATAAAATTTTCTTATATTATACAGAAAACAAAAGTTATATTTGAGTGAAAGTTTTATTTATTAAACACGTATGAGTTAAAATTATCTATTTAAATAAGAAGTTGCATGAAATGAGCAAGCAATAGGAACATTAATTTATTCGTTCTATTGAACACGATCTTTTTTTTAATAAAAACTTTTTTAAAAACAAAGCAACTCAACCAATGAAATTTAAAAAAAAATCTATAACTCACTAGTGAGATAAAGTAATGAAAAAGTCACAGTTTGATTATGGGTGTCATTATGTGCCTAATTGCAGTGACCATAGAGCCACTTTATGAGCAAGTGTGTTGAAAAAAGCATTTATTCAGTACGACCGCTGGGATCACTTCGAATGGTCTTAGAACTAATGTTATTCCTGTTTTTCGCGACCAATACAGTGAATAATCAGGGCAACAAACACGGTCTAGGGCCTATCATATATATCAATAAGGTTTTAACATTGCATACCTACAGCTTAGCTGTGCCTCTAATTTCATATGCAACGTCAACATACCATAAAACGTTTCAACATAACACAACCTTCCGGATTTTAATTTGTCATTCGACCACTTAGCTCCCTGCGATCATTAAAGCCTCCTAACATCCACTGCCTCTATGCTCTATGGACAATAGTCGTGCTTGTCTATGGCGCGAGGCCCATTGAATCTCCCGCGCCTCCAGATGAATATAGCGTTCTCTTTTCAAAATTGTGATATATCATCTCAATTTTTGTTTTCTAGGGCGATCAAAGAACCATTACAGTGCCACAAACTTATCTAAACTGGTGATAGATTCGCTGTTATCGCATTTGGTGTTGGCAGAAAAATAAGTTTTACAGTTCTTCTTTTGGCCACCGGTCCTGATAAGTTTGTGGCACTGTAGTCATCATTTGTATGAACATAGTCTATGGAATAAATAAAATTTAATGATTAAGGTCATGGACTTTCGAACGAATAAATGAGAAATTAACTTTAAGGCTTACAGGTCCTGAATTAATAATTTTGACTTTAACTTCGACTTTTTGGAGTTTGACTCGGGCTTTACCTATTCGGTATTAGATAATGTTGGTTCTGAGAAATCGCGAAGTAACCAGGAGTAAAATCCCCTAGTTTTTATGACGATTTTAAGTGATCCAACTTATTCATCTAAATCAATATAACTTACAAACTTATATTCCTCAAACTTTTGTGCACTACCGTCCTATTTCTGCTTCTTTCGTTTATTTTCCATCCAAAGGTTGCCTGGAAGAAATCGCTTTCGCGATCAGGCCGCCCATTGTACTAATGAACTTGTAAATGTTTCTAATGTATTGTTTTCGTTGTTGTTTTGGTGTTCAATAAAGTGTTCATTCATTCATTCATTCAATAAACCTACTTTTGAATTTACCTACTGAAGAAAATAGCTGCTCATTCAGCGGATCGTTTTATGGTTTCTGATACCAGAAATCAGCATTATCGTCAATTAGCAAAGAGCGCAAAAACATCTCCCACATTTATTTATACTTTGACTGGATTCGAAATGAGAAAAGTTTTGAACGAAATCCACTGTTGACGAGTCAATATTAACTAGAAAACTGCAATTTTATACCTTACATCTAATAATTCGTCTTGCAAGGTATTTTGAGTTTTTAGTACTGGGCATAAGGACTAAGATAGGTTTTTGAATTGTGTACGGATGTTGTCGAGGTCCAGCTTTCCGATAAAGTTTTTTCTAATAAGGTCGGTTTGTGGAGCAATGCTTCTATTCTGCTGGTTTTCATTCAAACTTGGTTATTAGGCAACTTTGAGGAATCATTTGATACAGCTCCATTAAGCTGTTGGTTGACCTCCTAAAATGCTAAAGGTATAAAGCGCCTTAAACTTAGGCCTTTACATCATTACTAGCGCAAATTGCGTGTATGTTGCGTTTTGACGACCTCTGTGGCGCAGTGGGTGAAAGCCCGCTTGAGACGCAGAAGGTTGCGGGTTCGATCCCCGCGGCGGGATAAATGTTTGTATGATCTGCAAATATTTATCTCGGGTCTGGGTGTTTCTATGTATAATATGTATTTAATTACAAACAAAAAGTATATAAGTAGTATATCAGTTATCTGGTTCCCATATTACAAGCTTTGCTTAGTTTGGGGCTAGATGGTGCTGTGTGAAATTGTCCAGCATTATTTATTTATTTTTATGTATTGTGCTATGATGGGTATTGCGCTGCGAAATACCCATCATAGCACAATACACATCTTTACTAGATGGTTTCCTCAACAAATCCTCGCGGTTTGTTGAGGAAATCTCCGCTGCAACGAAACCCCGATAGACCAACAAATCAAGCGCCGTGGAATTGGATCGGCCACACGCTCCGAAGGGGTCCCGACCATATACCAAAACAGGCTATGGATTGGAACCCCCAAGGAAAGCGAAAACGTGGTCGGCCCAAACAAACCTGGCGGCGGACGGTGCTCGACGAGGCGAGGAAGATCGGGAAGTCCTGGAGCGAAATCAAGCGTCAAGCCCTAGACCGATCGGGATGGAGAGCCACTGTGGATGCCCTTTGCCCCATCGAGGGGACATAGGATTCTAAAGAAGACTAGATGGTTTAAACAGCGTCAGGCAGGAGGCAACCTATGCCCGTCTCAACAGGACGCTGTAGTGGCTGGGACATTGTTGGATGGAATAGGTTTGCACAGCACCTTACACTTACCTACCATCTCGCCCTGTTGAGAGAGTAAGAGTATAAAAGACGTAAAGAGAGAGAAACCTTTTTAAAGTGAAACCTTTTTTAGGCACGTTCGGCAGTTTTGATAAAAAACAGGGGCCACGACGTATCCCCAAGGCGTGGTAGACATTCTTTCAGATATTTTTATGTATTCCAGATCCTTAGAAGATGTCTAAAGGTGCATTTACACGGTGCGATTTTACTAAGACAAATCGCATACGATGAGCGTTCACACGGGAAAATTGACGTGCGATGCTAAATCGTATCGCACCGTGTAAATGCACCTTAAGGGGGGTAGTCAGAGGCATGTCCAACTACATATTTGAGATGAGAAAAAATTCTTGGATTCGTCTTGAATAGGTCACATGTGAGTCACGTGACTGCTCACCGACACCGGGTTATTTGTCAAGTTTAGAACCTTTCAAGTTTGCACTTCTGCCGGCACTCCTCGAATGCCACTATTTTGCGTATGTTGTGGTTAGCATGGTATTAAACTGGTGCCTCTCTAAGCGTCTTTCGGTCCATAGAACGTCACCTCAGCACACGATAACCCGAAGATAAACGCACATAATCAACTTTAGGTCCGTTATACAAAGGTCGGCCCAGATTAAATTTATGCCCCTAAAATAATTAATTCCCTTTAACTTCATTAAGACACCCGCATAGGTGTAATTACAATGAGCCGAGGAATCTTAATTGTCAAATTGAAAGTCGGACATACGGCTGTTTAATAATGGAAACCAGCATTATGCTGACAATGCATTTTTGGAGTGACCTACAACAAAAAAAGTGGTTGGTATTATTGCGCATGGATTGCGCAATAATACCAACCACTTTTTTTATATTACCTTACCTAAATAATTATATTACCTTAGCTTGATAATCATGATAAAGCCGCCATAAAGATAGAGATAGTACTTTTGAAATAAGATCATTTTGTATTATGATACTAGTTGAGTATCTGGACAGCTATACAATAATCTATACTAATAATAATATTATAAAGAGGAAAGATTTGTTTGTTTGTTTGAAATGAATAGGCTCTGAAACTACTTGACCGATTTGAAAAATTCTTTCACCAATAGAACCCCACATTATCCGCGATGAACATAGGCTATATTTTATCCCGGGGAAGTTAAGTTTTCCCGAGGGATCGCGGGTAACACCGCGATGGACAGCTAGTAAAAAATAATGCTAGACATTTCACACAGCATCATCTAGCCCCAAACTAAGCAAAAAAAGCTTGTACTATGGGAACCAGATAACTGATATACTACTTATATACGACGTTATAAATACATAGAAACACCCAGACCAGAAATATATGTTTTCAGACAAACATTTATCCCGCGGCGGGGATTGAACCCGCAACCTTCTGCGTCTATGACTACCTACCTTTACTATTTCATTAGCCTTCTTAAAATCTAAGCAGTCCTTCGATTTATGTTTCTTAACAAGTTATAACATTATGTTACCGAAAAAAATTTTTGAAGAGAAAACTTCTTTAGGCGCGTTTGGCAGTTTTGATATGAGGAAAATTCTTGGATTCGCCTCAAAAGGTCATGTGACTGCTCACCGACACCGGGTTATTTGTCAAGTTTAGAACCGTTCAAGTTTTCACTTCTGCCGGCACTTTTTATTTTCAAACTTCCCCTACATTTTCCAAACGTTCACCATCGTTAACCCCTGTGTGTCCAACCTATAAGACTACCGGCCTCATTCAAGACGGCATAATGGGATGAATATATGGTTTACTTCGGCCAAGGTCCATGACAGTAGAACAATAACGCCTAATATAACCTACAATACCACCGGTTATAATGCCCACCTTATTGTTAATCGTGTTTACAATGCCTTCGGTTTCTATAGGTTTAGCGGTAACCATTTATGTTTAATCGCGGATTAAATGTGTGGCAGTCGGTCATGAATTATCTTCGGTATTACATTTTAGGAACTACCTAACTACCCGCGGCTTCGCTCACATAGTACCAAGGTACATTGACGATACCTCTGTAGCGCAGTGGGCGAAGGCCCGCCTGCGACGCAAAGGGTTGCGGGTTCGATTCCCGCGGCGGGACCAATGTTTGTATGATCTACAAATATTTGTCTCGGGTCTGGGTGTTTCAATTTATAATATGTATGTATTTACAAACAAAAAGTATATAAGTATATCAGTCATCTTAGTACCCATAACACAAGCTCTGCTTACTTTGTGGCTAGATGATGCTGTGTGAAAAGTCCAGCATTATTATATTATTACATCTTTCAATTTGGTGAAAGATTTGATAATTGCACCACTTAAAAGAGGGACAAGAGTAAGGAAATGATGATAAATTGCAGTGATACTTAAAACAATCATAGCTGGTTTAATTATTATAATTTTGTCCTAACTTATGAAACAACTCATTCATAATTCAGCAAGTTTTATGAGCCCTCTACATATTCGCCGAAGTTAGACGAATGCCGGTCACGAACGTATAGAGGGCTTCATCGTCTGTATTCACCTGTCATCGTCTTTCCAATAATAGTTTGGCAAATAGTTCAGCGAATGTGCAGAGTGGCCGTTATACAATACAACCTTATCATGAGTTATCTCGTTCATAAACGATAAGCAAAACTTATCTCAAAATCTCTTAACAAGAAGTCCACAATCGATGACGTAATTCGATCCCGTGATGCTCTTGGCTTTATCACTGGCGATGAAAGCGACCACATCTGCTATCTCTTCCGGCTGGCTCACTCTATTCTGGATAGTTCTAGTCTTCAACAACTCTATGTTCAAATCTGTGCATTCTTTGAAAATCTCCGTCTCAACTGGCCCAGGGCTAACAGTGTTGACTCTGACTCCTACTTCAGACAGCTCCAGAGCAGCTACAGATCCGAAATGAGTCAAAGCAGCTTTAGAAGCCGCGTAGGTAGCGTATCCTGGTGAACCCCTCACGCCGGCAACACTCGACACGTTGACGATATTACCTTTAGTCTTGGCGAGGAATGGGGCTGCGAGGTTTGTCAAAAGGAACACAGGTCGCACATTTGTTTTAAACACTTCATCGTAGACTGCGACAAGGTTTTCTTCTATAATTTTATGTCCACTTCCAAGTATTCCTGCATTGTTGATCAGAACATCGATTTTTCCAAACGTTTGGATGGTAGTATCTATGATTTTGTGAACTTCTTCGTCTTTGGTGATGTCAGCCTTGAGAGGTAGGGGTTTCTTGTATTGGGAGCATTTTTTTGCTACTTCGTTGAGTTTGGTTTCGTTTCTTCCAACGATAACTACATTTGCACCTTCTTTGGCCAAATGCAAGGATATCGCGGCTCCAATGCCGGCACTGCCTCCTGTGACGATCACCACCTTGTTTTCAAAACTCATGTTCGTGTCTTCACTCAAAAACACTGAGAAGCAAAATGATAACATTACAATCTGTTGTATGCTTATATAAGATTGTGTTGACGCGTCCTTATCGCGTCTTATTATTCGTTTTGAGTGTTCAAACATTCGGGCGTAAGTCAATATTAATCACACCAAAAACATTTAATGTAAAATTGGTTGCCAAGACTATATTTCACTGTAAAAAAGTTATGTGACTCTTCTAGCAGAATCAAGCCCCCAGCTCCAGTTTGTATTGCGTGTCTTAGACCTTAGCTTACAACGCCTGGTCGGTTTCTTTAGGTCTCGCGGTAACCATTTAGGTTTAATGGCGAATTAAATGTGTAGCAGTCAGTCGTGAATTATCTTCAGTGTTATAATTTTTGGAACTAGTTTTCACCTGCGACTTCATTCCCGTGGTACCAAAGTAGCCTGTGTACTGTGACTTTCCACTCGTGAATCGTTTTCTCCATCGGATAATTGCATTGAAATTACTAACTCTACCTTAATTTATTCACTTACATAATAAATAACCCTTTCACAATTGTAAATACGAATTTCGTCGTGCATCTTATAACTACAAAACAAGACATTATCTTGTTCGTAAGACATTATCGTGTCTCGTCGATAAGCATACTTATCTCAAAATCTCTTAATAAGAAAACCACAATCGATGACGTAATTAGATCCCGTGATGCTCCTGGCTTTATCACTGGCGATAAAAGCGACTACGTCTGCGATTTCCTCCGGCTGTAATACCCTGTTCTGAAGAGTCTTTTTCTTCAACACCTCTACGTTCAAATCTGTGCGATCTCCGAAAAACTTCGTCTCAGCTGGCCCAGGGATAACAGTGTTCACTCTTACTCCTACTTCAGACAGCTCCAGAGCAGCGATTGATCCGAAATGAGTCAATGCAGCTTTAGAAGCCGCGTAGGTAGTGTATCCAGGCGCACCTCTCAAGCTGGCGACACTGGACACGTTGACGATGTTACCTTTCGTCTTAGCGAGGAACGGAGCTGCTAAGTTCGTCAAAAGGAAAACAGGACGCACATTTGTGTTAAACACTTTATCATAGATTGCAACAAGGTTTTCTTCAAGAATTTTACATCCACTTCCTAGAATCCCCGCATTGTTGATGAGGATATCGAGTTTTCCAAAAGTTTGGATGGTAGTATCTATGATTTTGTGAACCTCCTCGTCTTTAGTGATGTCAGCTTTGAGAGGTAGAGGTTTCTTATATTGGGAGCATTTTTTTGCTACTTCGTTGAGTTTTTCTTCGTTTCTTCCGACGATCACTATATGTGCACCTTCTTTGGCCAAATGTAAACATATCGCTGATCCTATGCCACCACTGCCTCCGGTAACGATTACTACCTTGTTTTCAAAACTCATGTTCGTGGCTTCACTCAAAAACACTGAGTCGCTGCGAATAGCAAAATGATAACATTACAATGTAATGTATGCTTATATAACAGCTCGATTGTGTTGACGCGTCCTTATCGCTGCTTATCGATCGTTTTGAGTGTTCAAACTATTATCAAATTTTCTGGTTCAAACACTTAAATGAATGCCTACCTACATGCTGCATTTTTTGAAGCTAATCGAAAGATGTCGTTTCAAATCCCGCTTGAGTGCAATTTTTTGAAGCATTTTCAAATATTTGTCATGTAGGTAGGTAGACGCTATATCGGTGTATGATAGCGGTACTAGATGGTAATTATTTTTCCCATAAATTCCTATGAATCGCTTGTTGATATCGAAATATTGTAGATTTCTCACGAGTTGCTGAGTTATAACTTTTTAAACTATCATGGTTGACACTATAAACACAATTAACGGGATATTTACCATGATTACATATTATTTGAGTTTCCCGATATCATGGTAAATATCCCGTTAATTGTGTTTATAGTTGCTGAGTTAGCCCAAACTCTAAACTAAATGTAGACGTTCACAAATCTGTACGCACATCAGTTAGATTACACTAAAAATCTTCCTCCCTACATAGTCTCCGTGCGTTTTAAATATTTCCATCGAAATAGGTTCTCACATTGTAATCTGCATAGTATGAAAACTTAAGACAAGAAAATTATGCCAAGAGACCAAACTTTATAAAATCTCACCACTACACCAAGTTTGAGAGCTATGGTATCACTTAGAAGTTTCCAATCTTAGTAAAAACCGTTAGTGTAAGTGGAGAGCAGTCTGCTCCTAATTCTGGACGTAAATATTGTGTACTGCCTTAATATTAAACGGCTATACACCACTTGTATGCTGGAACGTCGTCACGGTGCATATTATAGTTCATTTTAAGGAGAGTATACTATTATGAATTAGGAAACTTGGGTTCCTTATAAGAGCTTCTTGAAGGTGTGCGTGCTATTAGAAAAGGCCTTTACATCTTTACTAGACGATTTAAGTAGCGTCGAGAGGTGCCTATGCCTACACTCAGGATGCATATTGCTTTCTTTGGACATTGTTGCAGATGGAATAGGCTTACCCAGCACCTAAGCCCTCTTCACAACTTAATGCCACATGTACAAAGCTGTCGTCAAAACGTGTGAAGCTGACTATGCTGTAAGAACACGACGGTTCCCGTCTCCGTTTAGAGCACTAATGTTAATGGGCATCAATTGAAACTGAAAAATCAATTGATGCAGGGCTGGAGCAAACCCAATCTCGGAAATTTCATGAAAACAATCAGCGTGCTATCACCATGTATAGAAATAGAAAATAGAAATAGAAAATATTTATTTCTGTAACAGATTTACAATATAAATTACTAAGGTTGAGACCTTCTTTTAAGTAAAAATACTTGTGTTAGAAGGTCCCGCTCTTCCATAGCCATACATTAAGGTTACAGATTGGTAAATACTTAAGTACTATTAAAACTACTGGCTTTATATAAGTTTACAAAAATATATACTTATTAAATATATACGTATGAAACGCTATTTGCCATTCTGGCATACATGGCATTCTACCATTGGTCTTGTCTCTTGCTTTCTCAAACGCTACGGAGCAAAATCGGCACACATGTTCAAAACACCTTATTCTGGCCAATTTGCTGCGCTTTCTTAATTCTTTACACACGCGGCTGTATAAAAAACATAAAGCATGGATCCAACAAAAGCCGAAACATTCGTAATTTGTGCACCGCGTAATTCCAGTCCACGTAGTAATTCCACCTACAAAAGCACAATAATGTAAGCCACGCCTAATCTCCACGATACGAAGACGGCGGAGATAGCTCGGGGGTCATCGCAAACAAATGAGGGGTGTAAATCCCCCCCACCCCACAGGTAGCACTTGCTCAACCCTTTCTTGGCTAACATATGGGTGGGCAGGGATGTTGGACTCTGCTGGATATGGCTTGGATAACTACAAGTACAGTCCAATGAACGTCTTTTGGAGCTATAAGGCGTTGTTTTTTTTATGATGAATTTGTCTCGAAACTTTCATAGGCAAGAATGAGGTCTACGATGGAGCGAGCCTACCCAGAAGGTGCCTATTAACTCTCTTCTTGAAAATAACAGGGTCGTAGCTCAGCGGAAATACAGACGTTGTAGACGTTGTTGTAGGAAAAATATGAGATGGGCATGCAACCAGCTACGGAATGCTTCTGCAATAAATGTGAACATGTTCCAATTTGGCGTAAAAGGATTTGTAACACATAAAAACCCTTGCTTTGGAGAGCACAGTAAACTGTCACTCCCGGCACAGACGTTAAGCCATGACGGAGGACTATTAAGGCTGTCTTTGTCAAGAGAGTTGGCCACTAACTCATATAATATAGTACTTCTATTCTAGAAAGGGACAGAGGGTAGAAATGATAGAGGTAAGCAGGTCTTAAGAGTACTCAAATGCTGAATCTTCACAAAAACATTTCATGTAGGTAAGTACTCACATAATGGTGAATGTTAAGGTAATATAAGGACCAGAGATTGGGTCTGAAATAAAAACTTTTTTTTTCTATCGGTTCAAGACTCTACATAGGTAATGCGATACTGTAAAAGAGTTATGACATTTCTAAATCGGTTGAGCCAAGCTCCTACCTGAGCTTCAAAGTCAAAGTTTATACTGCCTTAAAAAAATGAAATTTCTAGCAGCATCGGGGCCGAAACTATGACGGCTTAAGGGCGCGTACTACCTCAAAACTGCTTCGACTCTGGATCATATCTATAAAAGTATTGAACCAATATTATTGAAAAAAAATATTATAGTTGAGGATATAAACTGTTGCTTCATTGTAGTGAAAACACGATTACTAAATATTTTCTCGATAGAAAATAATCACAAACTTCCCTCTGAATTTTACTTAGAAACAAAAGTACTCAATAAATACTTTAGCTAGACTAGTAAAACTTTGTATCTAAACTCAGCTTAGTACCTACACTACGTGGTCCCGTTGTTCCGAATTTTGATCTTTTTTTGTTTTTGTACTTTTAATTAGCTAAAAAGTGTTTTAGCTCCGTAAATAACGCTGCGCATCCATAGCTCTGTACTCCTCACACGCCGAACAAATCACACTCGCTGTCCCGCTTACAAAATGTTGGCGTAAGGCCCTTAAATACGAAATGCTTCGAGAAAAAGTTCAGTGCCTCGCTTTTGGCTTGTCTAGGCGGCACTTCCTTGCTAGATCCGTTCCAGGAACTGTACAGCTGTGTCAGAACAAGGTGTGCAGCGGTAAGACGACTGAAGTGTTTCGGACGCGCCGGATTTATGCCCGACCCGTATTGGTTCTGCGCTGCCTGCTGGATTTAGCTGGTGGTCGTATTTTGAAGATACCTAGTACCTAATTCTTATGTTCCGGTAGGAAATAACACAG
Source organism: Epirrhoe alternata (assembly GCA_963565295.1). Lineage (NCBI taxonomy): Eukaryota > Metazoa > Arthropoda > Insecta > Lepidoptera > Geometridae > Epirrhoe > Epirrhoe alternata. The sequence continues at coordinate 9,145,419 of OY751396.1, read as the reverse complement.
GCACTTATTAAACCAACTCCTTTAATTTTTGTTTTATAGTGCTAATCCACACTTGGTATTTCATTAAGAAATGAATTAAGGACATTAAGGACGACCTCTGTAGTGCAGTGGGCGAAGGCCCGCCTGCGACGCAAGAGGTTGCGGGTTCGATCCCCGCGGCGGGACCAATGTTTGTATGATCACAAATATTTGTCTCGGGTCTGGATGTTTCTATGTATAATATGTATGTATTTACAAACAAAAAGTATATAAGTAGTATATCAGTCATCATAGTACCCATAACACAAGCTCTGCTTACTTTGGGGCTAGATGATGCTGTGTGAAAAGTCCATTATTATTAAAAGTCTTATCAAAATTTTGGATTCCGACGGGATTCGAACCCGCATCGATCAGACGATCCTCCTAAAGCCGGAGTGCCTTACCGTTCGGCCACGAAATCCTACTTGCCGGTGTCCAAATTTTCGATAAGCTCATATTTTTCGGTTAAGCTCATATTATTTTGATAAGACTTTTCATTTCTTAATGAAACTCCTTTAGTTCCGATAGAAAGCAAAAAACACAGGGTCATAAGTAAGATCGTAAATATGAGTTTTTGGCCAACTCTGGTGACGTTTTTAGGCCCTGTCATGGCTTAATGATTTAATAGACGGGGCATAATGGTATCGTGTGTATGGCATTTAAGTTACCTACCTAGTGTCAATCATTCTGTAGCAATTTCGGTAAGTAGATAAATGGCATCAGAGTGCGAATAGGTATGAAACTGTGTTCTTACATAAGTCTTTTAATTTGTACCTAAGCACTATCTATTTTAGTAGCTGTCACCAAACCCTGAAGATGGACCATCAATCATCGTAATTACAACACGACGGCGGCCAAACAACTATTTTTTACCCGCGTCCCAATTCCCAGGCCGGCACGGTAATAGATAGCAGTAGTTCTGGAGCTCGATGCTACTGCTTTAAATTATTATGTCCCAGAAACGGACTACCCACCAGATACCTACAGACTCCACACCTTGGTAAATTTTTAAAAGTAGGCTTAAGATGGCCTGATAGCGTGGAAAAACTTATCATCACGGGAAAAATCGAGGAGACCCAGAGATTACAGCCCTATGCGCTGGACATATCAAATCCGCACCACACTCGACACCCAGCTACACAATGTCCTAAAAAATCGGACAAGATAGAAAATCCTGGGGAAGGAAAAATCGTAGTGAGGTAATATGGAATCGATATACGGAGAAGGACTAGGACTAGCCAAGTAAGGTATATTTATGCCTAAGTAAGTAGGTAAGTACCTACTCTAGTTATATTTCCGGTAGGTAAGGTACCTAACTATTTTTTCTGGTTGTATCACCAGCTCTTTCAAACCAGCTTGGTGAAAGGATATTCGCAACTAAATGATTAAGTTCAGGTAGGTACCTACCTTAAGTATCTAGTATCCGAACAGAAGGAACAGCATAACATAAAAAACTCGCTGCTGGCTCTTGTATAAAATAGCAAAGAAACAATTCTGATGTTTGGGGACGTCTCACAGGCCTGACAGGACGTATGATATTGTATGAGGGGTATCGGTGACGTATTGTGTGACGTCATATTAACGACTGGCCCCTTGATACGAATGCTTAGGAATGTATCTTTTGATTATAGGTTACAATTTTCAAACCATTTCCTGTGTGTTCATCCCTGCTTCTATCGTCCCTACTCATAATAATTTTAAACTCCCATCCAAACGTGTTCAATTTTTCCCATTCTCAGTTTTATTGGTAGGTAGAAAAGGATGTTCACAGGCAAGTCCAAAAACATTGATCCATGTAAAATTTGCAAAATTTTACAGAAATTAAAACAAAAATAAAATAGGTAGGTGAAGCATTCGACACATAGTTACAAGATAATACAAATAAATATTGGGATCATAAATAAAGGCCGAGACAGACGGAGGGACACGCGTCACCTTTTGATACATTTCCGCTGTCGTTATTAATGACAAGTCATCGGTGGCGTCCCGACGGGCGACCATAGGGCTGCCCCGACGCAACCGACGCCGACGTGAACGAATTCAATTTTACTAGCAAGGTTCTTAAGGAAAACGTTGTTGACAGCATAGAACCAGACAGAGTGGCTTTTTAGAGTCCTATTGACCTGCAGTAAATGCTATTAGGTAGATAAATAGTAGCAATATTTTAAGAAAAAGATTCTTGAAATTGGTAAAGTTGACTAGATTTTGTAATCTCAGCTTTGTAGAATAATAATTAGTAAGTAGGTATGTAAATTGTCACGCCCGTGAGCATCGGATTCGCGCCTTTTGTACGTCAGCCGAACACTGGCCTTCTGAATGTTCGTATGAGCTACTAACAACAATGCGTGAAAAAATAAAGCTTTATAATAAGTACAAAGATACCTAGGTATGCAGGTAAATCATTATTCTAAGCAATGTTACAGCTTAGGTCTTATCACCAGTCTCAAGTAGGTAGCCCTGAGAAATTCGGTTGTCGCGACCTGTACAGCATAATAATAGACCGGGCCGCGGGGTGGTACCCCCTAATATCATGTGAGGCGCTGGTAAATTTATCAATAGAATTATATCGCGAGCTGAGCGTGTGTGCCGCGCTTTATATTTTATTCAGCCCGCGATGTTTTGACATTGATCTCAGTACGTCCCGTGAGCGATCGCCCTAATGTTTCATTTGGATTACTGGTTTTTATTTGAAAGTATTGCTGTAGTCAGAGGCACGTTCAAATCGGTAGGTGCATCATGCGACATCAACAGGTAACCCCTATGCACGAGACACGTCCTTGAAAAGGCCACCTATACCTAAATTTTTCAAAAAATCGCATTTCCTAAGTCACAGGTAGCTAGACCATGGCTGCCATAACTGTATATACCTAAGTATCTACTAATCTAATTTAGACATTTTCGGATCTAATTGCAAAGGAAAAATAAAATTTATTGCATACGTCAAGTCAAACAATACCTACTACACTGCTTTGGGCTACTCCACTAGCGACGCTGTCAACTGAACAATAAGGCTGGTGGCACTACACTTACCCAGATTAAAATGGAAAATTCTTATCGCACAGATTACATAATAGCACTTTCTTTAGATAGTAGCTATACGTTAGGTTAGCCTACCCACTCAGATAGGTCTCAAATAAATCAGGCATTAATCCAACTAAAAACGCACTCATTCAACGCCAGGCTCCATCTCACCGCCTTTAACAAGCAAAATATTAAATTATCAACACGATACACGTCTGAAAAGGAAATTTATTGTTGCCTATACGCTGGTTTATTTATAAGAAAGCACTGTAGCGCTCAGGGAGATGAAATTACGTGATACCATTCCGAATCAAAGTGAAATACAGCTTGAAATTGTTGTGGATATCTATCCTACCTACCTACCTATGTAGTAGGTAGATACCTACTACCGTTGCCATCAGTGAGCTAAGTACATAACTACTACAACAGCCTACAGCTTTACCATGAAGGTAGTCAGTGAACAACATTCTGATTTATCATTGGATTCTAATGTCTGTGGGTTGTACCTACCATATTTTGGGCACTCTCATTTTTCTACTTTAGGTACATAGCGTAACTCAGCGTAAATACTACAAGTACATTACATTATTTATCCCGACGTTACTCTGAGATCCCAACCTCTCATCACCTCCGTTCCATAGAAATAGAAGGTTTATTTCAATTTTTTTTTCATCCTTCAACTAGTATTCTGCAAAAACGAAACGCAGAATTGCAAACGGGAACCAAACTGTCAACTGTCAGTTGTATCATAACGTCAAATTGTCGTTTGTTTTGCTTCACAGTGGCCGGTGGCGTTGGAAAATATCTGTTTCGCGAAGTTTTTAATAACTTTCACGATGGATTCCCGTTTGTACGAACAAAAACTAGCCGGTCATAGAATATTCAAGGATTTGAAGGGTAATTTAAAGGAAAACCCCAGTGGAAAGTTGCGTAATTTGCTTGAACTCAAAGACGATGTTTTGTATGTTTGGAATCCCGAGGAAAATTGTTTGTGGTGTCTGAATATGAAGCAACTGGAGGAAAACGGCGATGAAACCCCCTATCAGGTAAATTTTCAACCATTCTTTGTGATAAGTTCCTGTAAACTTGCTACCGGCATGTTTTGATGTGATGATTTGGAGGTTATGTTATTGTTTTGCGTTATGCGTTGCACCACTGTCGCTTCTAGTTTTCACTTATTTAATCCTTTTTTAAAGAATCTTTATTGGATTGTCTGTCTCTGTGAACAAAACTATTTCTTTTATCAAATTGCTAGAACAGTTACTAGGTCCATTTACTAATAGTCAGCAATTTTTTGTCAGTGAAGTGAACTTTAGGTTACTTAACACCGATTAGAAACACAATTTATAACCTGTTAGGAATTCTATGGAGCCTTCCACAGCTATACCTCACTGAAGGAAACTTTTTGTTCATACAACAAACAATAATTCCAACAATTCCATGATTTAGAAATAGTGTGAACGGAGAATAAAACCCCTCATAAGAAAATAAACATCAGTACTCAACAGTCAACCATCAAGATTTTTACTAATGTAGCACCATACAAATATTATGAAATGTAGCATGTATACTTTCATAAAACGGATCCAAGCATTCATGAAGTTAGCTGTTTGTGTGCGCAGAACACAATTTTGTATGAAGAAGCGGTCACTGCACAGACTAACCGCTAACTTCACAAATGCTTAAATCCGTTGAACAATGTGTATGCTATATTTTAAGCCAAACTAATGGCATTGTTCAGTATTTTTAGTTCATTTTAGAAATCATCATCATCAACACCCTTAACCCTTCTTTAGGTCATTTTTTATGGTTTCTATTTTCATTCAGGCATAGCCCATGATGCAGTAAGATCTTGTTCAGTTTAGATTTAATTGTATATTAGATTTTACACTACATGTGTATTTTAATTTTAATAAATTGTTTGTTCCAGGTATGTGAATTGATTTACAAGAAATCACTGTGAAAAAGATATTGTTTGATTGTTATAATCAATAGAGTACTCGCTGCTATGATTCCAAATGAGTAAGTAACACACTTTGATTCAATTTCTTGAAATCTAGATTATTCTATTCTGTTATTTCACAACCAATTCAAGCAATCAGGGCTCTCACTAATAAACATTGCATAAAGTTATGTATGTGTAATGCATAAACTCCAAATTTCTAGGTCATTCATAGGTTATCCTTTACATAACTTAATGCAACGTTTATTAGTAATAGATATTTGCCAAATAAGAAGCTGAAAGTAGTTGATAATTTTTAAGTATTATCAATCTAATTATAAGAAATTGTGTAGCAGCCAGCTAAGCCCCCAATTCCCCGTAAATTGATAATTAGGATAAAAAAAAGTTGGTGCGGTTAAAATGATTGTCAGAATTTCTTTGCGGGATTGATGCCATAAATCATCTATTGAAACGGTTTGTCTCCATAACATTTAACTATGTTTGATATGATAATGTTACTTTATAAGTAAAGACTTATTTTACTGATGTTAATAATAATTATCAATATTGATCTATTTTAAAACGCAAATTAAACAGGTGGTAAGTACTGTTTTCATAACATTTGGTTTTCAGAGTGAGCCCTATTTTATTTTTCAGTGATGTGACTTTTAACACATTTGCCCAGTTGTCGGACAGCATAGGTTTGAAACAAAATTCAGGTCCAAGTTTAATCTCAAGCATCTACTTGTCAAAAGTTTACATTAAACTCTCACACAACCATCATTGTTTTTAATAACGGGATGAGATCGCATAAGTATAGGTTTTTTGATAATATTCGCACTATTATCTTATCTCGACGTTTCAAAATGTTTCTATGGAAAAGTACCATCATCATCATTCCCTGGCCCTTATCCCACGCTAAGTGGGGTCGGCACAGCATGTATTCTTCCTCCATTCTCGACCATTCTCCATTCTCCATTGAAGACCTCTGTGGCGCAGTGGGTGAAAACCCGCTTGGGACGCAGAAGGTTGCGGGTTCGATCCCCGCCGCGGGATAAATGATTGTATGAACTGCAAATATTTATCTCGGCTCTGGGTGTTTCTATGTGTAATGTATTTTTTACAAACAAAAAGTATATAAGTAGTACTTATATCAGTTATCTCGTTCCCCTATTACAAGCTTTGCTTCGTTTGGGGCTAGATGATGCTGTGTGAAATTTCCAGCAATATTTATTTATTCACTCCTATCACTCGTCAACAGTTCATCCCTCGTCTGTGGTTCATCCAGTCCTTTATCTTTCATATCCTCACTCTCACAATCCAACCATACTTTCTTCGGCCTCTTCTTGCATACGTTCCAGCCTTACTCATATTATATGGAAAAGTACTATGATTTTATTTAATGCGCAATATTTTTCGGTGAAAATATTTTTTTTGCAATTGTAAGTACCCAAACCAAAGCTCAGATCGCATTTAAGGCGATGTCCGAACCCTCTCGAGTGCTTCACCTCTATAATACCTACTCAAGTCCGACTATAAGGTTAAGGAGTTTGCTCATAACAGTTAATCACTTCCTTTGCCCGACTGACCCGACACAGGCTTATTAGAACATCCAGAACACTCGCTACTGTACCTAACAGTATCGTATAAGTGGTCAACTCTGGTCGGAGTTTTTTAGGCTCCCTTAAAGCCCTAAAACATAACGTGCCTTCCGAACCACGAAAGCGCCACCCATCCACTTACTGATCGGTAAAACGATATGCGAGGTCGATTCTCGCGGCTATTTGGACTAATGTTTGTTAATAACCTAATAGAAACCTTAAGTAAGATTTTAATGAGATTCTTATTTTCAAAAATCATTTATTTAGTCGGGTTAGCTTTGAATCTTAGAGTCTTGAGAACTGGGTCGGTGATTCTACTCGTGTTGCTTCGCGAACAATAGCGGAAACTCGTGCACCAAATATTGTGTAGGCCCTAGCTTGTGTACCAGCTGCCCTCTTTTAGCTGCGCTTTGCAGTTTGGTCACTATAAATCGGCCAATGAGATGTAGTGATTTAATCGGAAACCTCAAGGGCCCAGGAAGCCCATTAAATCGTATGGTCAAGGGATAATTAATTCGGCGGTATTCCCAGAGATTAATGGCCGGTATCGGACGAGAGCTCTTTTCAATGGGAACAAGTTTATTGTTTTGTTTTGGCCATTCAATTAGTTGGTGCTGCTTAAGATGGATAACTTTGCTCGCGTTCACATTGGTCTTTGGTCTAATGAAATGTCTTACGAGTTGATTTAACTATAGACCGGAGTCTTACATCACTATCATTATCATCAGCCTAATAGCAGTCCTTTGCTGGACATAGGCCTCCCCTAATGAGCGCCATTGCGCCCTGTCCTCAGCTCGACGCATCTAGCTTCTGCCGTAGATCGTCACTCCACCTGGCCGGAGGGCGTCCTACACTACGTTTGTCGAGTCGTGGTCTCCACTCAAGAACTCGGTTACCCCAGTCGTTTGGTTACTTCACTAAACATTTTTTAAATATGTACTGATTTTTAGGAAAACTTCCATCTAAATAAGATTTGCAACTTGTTCGTCATTTTATAAAGCGTTTGTTCCTGACGTGGCGGTCAGAAACGTCAATTCTTCACAGTACCACAGCATCAAGATCAGGAATAAAGTATTCAATGGATCACCCACCCCCCACCGCCTCTTGCTACGACACCAAGGTTTATTATTACATCATCATCATCCGCAGCCCAACTTCACCCACTGCTGGGTATAGGCCTCCCTCTGCTTTTGCCATTCTTCCCAGTCCTGTGCCAGCCTGATCCATTGAGTCCATATCAGCATCAGCGTTTCAGTTCCACATACCTCAAAATATCACTCCCGAGAAACCCATTCCAATAATCCGTTCCAGTAATCACAAGAAAACAAAGGCAACCTAATCCCTTCTCAAACGTCTTCGAAATTACACACACGGTACATCTCTCGGAATTTATCGTGTAGGAATTGCCCTTTGGCCGGCGAGTAGCCCTTTCGGGACGATTGTTAATCTGAACTTGGGTGTACTTCTCACCTCCGGCCCTTGCCTAGTAAATCGCCGGCAATTTGTTGGTACGCTCTTGCGTCTGAATTTACTACTCTCCTACACATGAAGTTTTTCCTCTTTGATTGTAACTTGTGAGATACGGTTTCTTGGGCTGTTCTAGTAGACTGGTTGCTCGTGAAAATCAGCCGCTAGAAGTACACTTCACGGTGAAGACTGCCACGAAAATTCTTCACTAAAAGACTGTTATTCTAAATTCTGTACCAACTGTTCTCATGTTTCTGTTTGTGCCTTTTTGCTGCTGTGACACACAATCACAATTCTTCAACTTTTAATTTTTTATTATTCTTCTTTTTTATTTTGTTTTTTTTATTCTAGTGATTGTATTGTGTGCCAAAGTAGTGAATAAATGTCTGTCTATGTCTATGTCTATGTTTAGCAGAAAACTGGATACCTAACCTACCTCCATTCTTGATGATTTATACAGCTTCTGGAGACAGCCTGTGTCTTACTTACCCTTGATTGAAGAGATCTGTTTCTTCAATGTAACTTTTCTGAACATTTATATTACGCTAAGTTTATTTCTACAGCTCACAAATACACATTTGGTTGATATATTTTATCACGCATAAAAACTCACACAAGCAAGCAACTTTAATGAACATATTTATGTAAACCCCGGGCCTCGTTTACTGCATTCATAAATTTAGCCTGAAATTTGCAAAATAACTCTCATATCTCCGAGCATCCCGTTCAAACAGGTCTCGCGATGTAATCAGTAACTCAATAGCCAATTTCAGTGTAAGGTGGGCCCACCAATTTGGCTAAACCGGCTTCCATACATAAATGGCTAGAACAAATATTGTCCCAATTACCAGATAGCATCGGTGTGTAAACACGCGCGAAGAGTGCCGGCCTGGGGCAGTATCTCAGGACTTAGAGGCTCATGGGCCAATTGGAGTTAGACTTGAGACAAAGGAGCTCAGCGAAAGTCTAAGTTTCTTCACATTTACAAAATTGTATTGCATAACAATAATACAACGAAGGCGCAGGCTTTTGTACGTCACACGTAATGAAATGAGATTTTGCAGCTTAGGTTAGCCCCCGTATCTAAGTATCGGCGTTGAAGAAACGACTTTTATATTATTTTGACTAACACTTTGAACTGATAATCCAAATCAGGCATTGAGTACTGTCTTAAACCAATAGTTCCTTGTATTTAGGCATTTTTGATCGTTAGACCTTACTGTTCTTTAAACACTTTAACATCGGACGAATACCCTTAATAAACCTGACCAATCACATTGACAAAGTTTGCCCAAAACCGCTTCAGCTCATTCCACAGTCTGTTCCCCCCAAGACATTTTCGTCCGTGCCTTAAGATCGTTTTATTACCAGCCCGGATGGACGCGATGGATGGCGGGGGATGTAAATTTAGTGCGGAACCGGACGCGGAGAGGTGAGCATCGGATTGTTTTGTTTTTGCCCGCCCGCATTAAACAGGGCGACACTCACACTGTTCTGAACCAAGAGGTATCCAACGAGTTGTGGTGTTTGGCGTATGTGGCCTTATTCAGCGGTGTTCAATAAGGACGGTTGATTCAAGTGTTGTATGATCGACAAAAGTGCTTCTACGATGACGAAGTTTTTAGGCCGTCTTAATGCCTCGTGACTATAGCCAGGACAGACAGATTATTGTGCGCTTTAAAGCACTTAAATGCTCAATTGTTTGTCACTAGTGGTCATCTATTTTGTGATTCCCGCACAATTCTTTCAATGATCTATCAAGAATCTATAAGCATAATCAAGCGCTGTTTTTATAGTATACTCGCTATTTACGATATTCAGTACACAGGGATTCTTGATATGGATGCTGGACTGTTCGTGATGAAGGCTGAAGGCTTAAAGGCCTAAAGGTTCCCACTGGAGCTGGTTTTTTTTGTTTTAAGATGGATCACCTAAAAGAATGCTAGGCCCCAAACCGTGTTTGTTGCCCTGATTCTTCACGGTATTGGTCACGCAAAAAGAGGAGTAAAATTACTTTAAGACTATTCTAAGTGATCCCAGCTGTCCTACTGAATAAATGCTTTTTGAATTGACTTGACTTGATGAATTTTAGGAGTATGCATATTCGATACTATACTATAGAATACCTCGTTCAAAATTGCATCAGATACTAGTAAGAAGTGCATCAAAACTCATGACAATCTCCTTGCAACCTTATTCCCCAAAGTTTCGGTGCAAATTCGCCCAGCAACGGATTAGAGATCCTTAGATTTTAGGGGGTCTTAAGACGATCGCGTGTGTTCTACGTTTCGCCGCTGCCTTTGTTTGGACGTGTTAGATCGATGTGCCTAATGTATGTGTAGATCGAAATAGAATACAGGGTGTCTTGAGAATAGTTTCTGTATTAAGTTTTACGTGTCTTTGAAAAGGGGTTTGTAATCATGTACAGTAAGAACATTTTGAATATAGATAGATAGTAGATTCCAGGCTACGATCTACATTTAATCGTTTCATCTAAATCGGTCGACCTGGCGTTGACAGTTTTGCCCTCCATCCGAAGAACGGAAGCGCTCAGTTGGTATGCCAATAGCGGTTACCCACTTGCTGACCGTTGCTTAACTTCGACGATCTATCAAGAACGACTAAGCAAGCTCCACCACGAGTGCGTTATTCTCTAGTGTCCCCTGTATATGGCACAGATCAGCCAGTACTGGCGTCGGCGTCGGTTTAATTTGCCGCCTGTCCATTCGTTCCGATTCGCGTGTATTTATTGCGGCGTTGCAGATTGGCTGCGCAGTTTGCGAACTTGTTTATCGATGGTGATTGCTTTAGGAGTTGCTTAGGCAACATGTTTTTTGGTAACAATGTATCTTGATTAAAGAACTTCTTAACTTCTTTTCTTTCCTTTTCACACTATTTCTTCTTCCATCTTCATAAAAAAAACACCGTCACAAGTATTTATTATAATAGCTTCCTCCCGCGTCGCATACCCTTTGAGTAATCTGTTTACTACTTGAGACCAAAGATTCATCGAAATCCGTTCGGTGATCAAATTGTGATTAAAACACAAACGCCGAGTAAGTTTTGTAAATGGAAACAATAGTCAATTTTACATGAAAAAAAAATATCATCGTAATAATTTCCCTGAACAGCTCTGTCATTAATTTTCAGTCCGCAACTAATATACGCTCAAACTACGTTACGATACAAGTTTGCAGACCTAAGACTGTGCTAAATCGTGAAAGATATGCAAGTTCTGATGGGTCCGACAGTCCAGGCGAGCTATACAATCATCGGCTTAACATGCCGGCTAATGAACACCCGTGGGCTTACATGCCGTGCCCCTTCCGACTGAAGATAGTTCACTTGAAACTTGCCGCTTCCGTAGAAGTAGAGCAACCTTCACCTCATATTCACCTGTCATGTTGCAATTTGCAAAGCTTTTGAGAATGATTTTAGGCCCTATTTTATGATATTCAATGCGTAGTAGGATAGTTTGTAGTATTGCGTACATGTGCGAACGCGGTCAATGCTTTTCTAAACATTTGCATCGTTTTCATGACGGTAACTTCTACCGACGTCAGTACTGACCGTCAGTATAACACTAAATAGGGCATTAGGATGCCATCGACGAATCTAAATATCGACAATATATTATTTGGCTCATAAATTTTGCCAATGTAATTCGTACGTTGCAGGTGGCTAGCTCAATATGTACGTCTAGGTATACATTGTAGCTTATATATAGTGAATGCAAAAGGAATCAGTACATCAGTGAACTATCTCGAGCACTAGGCAGGGAGGTGGGCGGTCCCCGCGTCTTACCGCCTCACTCGAGACGTTCCCAGTTCCCACACAGGATACAGATTCGCTATTAACTCGCTTTGAAATAAAACATCTTCATTTTTTACCCGCCTAGCTATCTTGGAAGCCGCTGCAGGGTACTACAGTTTTAAAGATAAAGTAAGGAGATTCTTGGGAACATTTTTGCTGCTTTCTTGTTATTGGTTTCTACTTGGTTGTGCCGGTAAAATAATTTAAAAGATTTTTTATCTTTCATTTTTTCCGTTAGGTGATTAACTGTTGTTTCTTCACGACAGTCACCCTGGAAAAGCAGGTGTACAAACACGGCTAGCATTACTTTAGGTGATCACAGTCTTTTGTGCAGTGCTAGCCGCGTAGGTGCATCCACAGGCTCTAAATGGTGTTATAGTAGCAACTTTTCTTATTCGTGGTTGTATTCGTTAATCTGTGCAAGTATTGGCACGAGCCCGCGAGATCGCGCTAATAACTCAACTACAGCACTGTTTCGGAAGGTCGAAGGGGCTTGATATATCGTCTCAATGGGACTTGTTTATCTTCTAGCTCGTTATCACAATGTAGACCGTTGAGCAGTAGAGGAACTTCGAAAATCTTATTTTGTGATTGTCTCATTGTCTTTGGCTTAGACAAGCCGAGATAATTTTAGGATTAACACAAATTACTTGTTGTCGAAATCTCATTTTTATCACTAATCGGTGAAACACGATACATTCTATATCATGATGTTCCTTTATCTTCTCAATCTCATCTATCAATCGGCGCTACTTCAAAAGTATGTAATGAATTTCGGTAAAATTAACAGATCGAAGATTTTGATACCATTAAGTTGACAAAATGGGTCCCAAATCAGTAGCTACTTGAGTTCAATCGGAAGAATTGTGTTCTTCAGTTTCTATACTATCTTTACTGCTTGACATTATACTGTGCAGTTATTAAGAGCATTGTGCGTCGATGATGTTTCGATGGTGAATTAATGCGCACCATAACTACTCACCCGTTAAACGGGCTATGAAGATATAGGGGAAGTTCTTGAGTAGTTTTGTTTGTGCCTGAGGTTCGTATGCAAATATTGAAATCATTGTCTTGCATGTTTGTTTACAGATGGCGTGCTTATTAAAATTTTAGATACATATTCATAGTTTACTGAAGGTAGGATTATCTTGAAAAGCCTTACTAGTTCCACATTTGACTGTTAGATAGCGGTGGAGCTATTGACCTTAATGATTGTAATATCCTTAGTTACATACGGCAAAAATTCAGCCTCTGCTGAAAACGAGTCTCCACACCTTCATTGATTATAATCTGTTGATGTCTAATAGCCAGATACGATCTCATGCTGATCACTTACACCACTCTGTCTGTACATTCTCGCATCTATTATCGATAGTTGGACACTTCTACTACTTCGTACAGCAGACTTCTAAGTTAATTCGATCATTACATCCCTATTCCCAAGTTCCCAACACAATCAACATCTTCAAGACAAAGGCAATCGATATTACCTCGGTGCCCGTAAATCAGCACTATCGGTCCATTATTAATTAAAACCCCCGTAGGAAGCACCTGTCCCGGTGGACTAGACAAAGACGCCCCGGGCCGGCAAATCCTTTTGGGTCTAATCCGAGTATCGATACAAGAAGCCCTATGTCTTGTGAGACATGAGGTTGTTCAGTTACTTGTATTGATAGCGGTCGTCGATTCAGCTTTTGACGTGACAACGTCTTATAATTCGATAGAGCCGGCTGCACGCACGAAAAAATGCGGCGTTACCTCGCTCTGAGGCGTTCCATGTAAGGCTTGAAGTGCAAGCGAGAGCGCGGAACGAGCGACAAAGAAGCACAAACGTTGTCACGTTCAACTATCGTCAGTAAACCGACTTTACAGACAACCAATTTTTTGTGGAGCGTTTCGATAGATTTTGTCATTGATGGTAAATAAGTTTAGTGCGAGTTTCGCTTTGATTAAACTATTATGAATTCCGGTGGATATGTGTGAGTTTTGCGTGTGTGATATTAGAGCTATCAACCCCTGTTTATCACCACCTGAAGCTAGCACCAACTTGAGCAAATATAAATATTTTTACACCGTTCGCCGCCACCCCCGGCACTTGACGAACAAAATCCAAAATGGCGTAAATGTAAAACGCACATCGCCGCGCCACTTGAAGCGCCGTTCTTTTCCCGCCTCGGAGTGTCGTTGCCTGCATTAAATCTTAATAAAACCCTTCATGCATCGCGACTGGTGCCTTTGATTTTTCACTCGGCAAACCGCGTCTGGCTGTATCAAAGAAAATCACAACTCTTTTCAATGGGCGCCGATATAATGTGCACAAAGACCACGTTAATTGATCCCCCTGCGCCCTTCGCTTTGGGAATGTACCAAACGGCTGGCTGCTTGGGTTCCGCGCAGATTCTTCGATGTTTGATTGATGTTGTCTGAAGAAATCTTTACTTATGATGTTTTACTTGTGTCTCGTGAAGTTTGTTTCATTTTATTCGTCATTACACATGGTTGATGTCTGAATAAAGATTCTGTCTTATCTCTCCTAGTTATATTTACGACTAGCTGTCCGCCGCGGTGTTACCTGCGATCCCTCGGGAAAACTTCACTTCCCCGGGATAAAATATAGCCTATATTCATCGAGGATAATGTGGCATTCTATTGGTGAAAGAATTTTTCAAATCGGTCCAGTAGTTTCGGAGCCTATTCATTTCAAACAAACAAACATACAAACAAACAAATCTTTCCTCTTTATAATTTTAGTATAGATTTAGGTTATTCACGCGTTGCCTGCCCGCTGCCCCTCATTGTGGTGCTGTCTAAAGAAGGCCTTGTAGCCTGCACCATGTACGGTATGTGCGTCTTGGGCATTGGTAGTGTTTGCTAACATAGTTCACATTTACGGTTGTTCAATATTAGATCTCTGTTTGAATACCATTATCTTTAAGTAATTCTTCCACGGTACCCAAAATAAAGCGATACAGCCATGCAACTCCCCACAGAGTGGACAGTGTACCTTCAATTTACTAATACAAATAACCGGGCGCGGTCCTTTAGACCCCGCCCGCTACAGGCGACGGTATCAAAAGAAACCCGCTATTGTGCTCAACCCTCAATCGCTGCCTCGATTATCGAAAAGAAAACACTCTCATCTATATTTTAAATAATGATCACGGTACAGGCGACCCTCGGTGGGGTCGAACAATTGACCTGTGATGGATTGTGCGGGATCCGGCCAATAAATACTTGGAGCTTGTCACCTTTGTACGTTGTCATGGCATGTTGTGAGTGTACTTATACTTTTTTCATACAAGAGATCTCTTGGAGATTGTCAAATTGTAATCATCGAAATCCTTGTTAGTTTAGTAGGTACTGGATTAAAACAGCATCGTCTGATACTTGGTAGACGTAAACATTATAACACGGAACTTACTCTCCTGAAGTGAAATTATTGATTTACTCCAAAATTCATCTGTAGATTAAAATAGATTTTAGTGGTGACGAATTCAGAAGCGAGGCGGGCGCCTGATCGGATGTGACTTGAGACAAGAGAGAAAAATGTTTGCATGATCAGCAAACATTTGTTTCGGGTCCAGGTATTGTGGTGAATGGTGATATGGTATTGTAGCTTCTGAAACTCATGATACAGGGAATTCTAGTGTAGAATTAGTACTAAGTATGTGGCTGTTGGCTGTTATTTATTTTTTCGTGCTTCTGATATCAATGAAAATCGATGACAGCCATTGAATAAAATGGCTAGTTTATTAATCGCCATTCAGTTCAAAAAGCATCAGATCCGGAATAGATGTAACAGTACTTCACAGTGATGAATGTGCTCCATAATCTGTATAGACTTGCATCTAGGTTACAGCTGTCATATTCTACAGGAACACTAATTAATCCTTTGAGCCGTCAGCGCGACGTCAACTTCGGAGACATCATTATAACTATCCCGGCGATAAATCAACATGTAGACCTTTCGAGACAAAAAACTCCTCTGTTAATGAACCCCTCCCATACATCATTAACTGGTAGTGTAGGAGTGTCTCGCAAACAATTCCGCTCCAGTTTCTGTAGGGACTGGTAGGTTGGATTCGTTACAGCGAGACCTCGAGTGGAGCCATTGTGAGCTGAGGGCGTCTGTGCTGTTGTGTCCGAGATGTGGATAATTGCCCCCGCCGACTCCCGGTGGGAGATGCCTGAAGATACTCTGACCTTGTTTTGGATTGTTTCATTTCAGATCTTTTACTTTAACGATCGATTTACTTCACGTCACCAAACTAGTGACAACAAGACGAAGAAGACTATCCTTTTTATTCTCGGCTTTATAGTTCCGTCACTACAGTTGATCACTAATTCATACAATTTTAGTAGGTATCAATTTGTGCTCGAAGGTATCGAACCTCTTTCAGGCGTACTCGAAATCGTTTCTCCATAGTGGTTTTAAAGCACCAGTGACATGACAAGAATTATTAATTTGCGAATACTCGTTCAACTCTATGTTTTCAATACGCTCATGGTAGCTTGTATCGATGTATCATATTATGCGCGTATACTCGTATATGTTATATCGATGGTTTAGAGACAAAGTACACGAACCTTGCTTTGTCTATAAATCATCGATATCTCAAAAAATAAAGCACTTTCCCGCAAATGCTTTCACACTTGATTCTACGAGTATTACGGCTACTCTACACATTCGCCGAACTATTATATGGATAGAAGATGACAGGCGAATAGACCCTCTACAGTCTACACGTTCGTCACCGTCGGCATTCGTCTATCTTCGCCGAATATGTAGAGGGCCCATTATACGTTGCATAATTTTTCGTCTAATAGGGCTGGGAAAACGATTTTCACATAGAACTTAAATAGTTCACAAACTACATACTTCAGTGCTCTATTTAACCCTTCCATACCGAACTGTAATTTACAGCCGCAGTAAATGACGCTGCCCTTTCAGGCCCCCTAATAAACAGCGACCGGTGTCACCCAGTTTATATGTATTTAATGGCCGGTATTTGCGTATTGTCTCCGAAGATGCTCCGTGTCTCGGGACAGGTAATGCCCTTATTTATTGCCACTTGAGGTGAACAAAGAGTGAATAGTTTACTGGGCTCTTAATGTTTTGATAGTGGGTGTGCTGATGATATAAGGGTTAATGGATGATAATGGGTTAATAGGTTTTAGAAATATTATTACTGTTCATCATAGTTAACTAATTTGGTAGTGCTTATATGGATGGCTTTCGATACGGTTGCCTCTGGATAAGTGTTTTATATAGTGTACTGTGAAACTCGATGTAAATTATTTATAATAATTGTAATTTTATGTATTAAGTTTTTATGAATAAATTGAAATTGAAATTGAAGATAAGAATGTATAAAAACTGAATATAAGTATGGATTTATTTATATTTCCCGTTTAAAACATTACATAATTGTAAATGAAGTTATAGTAGCCTACGTCATCATCTTTTTAGCGTCTAATATACAAATAAAGTGCAATACATACACATGTCCTGCTGATTTTTTTTTTCTTTAACCTATGCTGTCCCACAGCTGAGCAAAGGTCTCCCCCAACTCTCTCCAACCGTCCCTCTCCCTTGATAGGTTCCACCACCCACTATCAAATTACTGATTTACAAATACGAAAATATGTAGGACTGAGTAAACATTTATCGACTTAGATTGCTCCAAAACGCATCTTTAGCGCGATCAAATTTGTCGTGTGTCGCCATCTATCCTAATCTACATATAATTGGTTTTCGCCAGTCGATCAACCAGAATGTAACTGAAATAGAGGCAGAAGTCTTAACGTTACAATGGGCTTCCGAGTTCTCCTTTGCGTTGCACCGTTATTAAAATCTCGTGGAACAATCGAGTCGAAAGCGCACTTCCGTGAGCTGTGTACAGACTCGAATGGCTTATGAACTTACCTGTCGCTGGATAGACTTGTGACTGTTGAGACATGGTTCTGCAATAAATACTAGACTCTTAATACTCTCTAGATTCTTATAGGCGGCGATGGGCTTGCAACCTGTCACGTATGGAATACTAACTTCTGCAAGATGTGGGCATGTATCAAATATGTATTTGTACATGCCTGTGACTACCCCCTTAGACATTTTCAAAGGATCTGGAATATAAAGATCTGCCGCGCCTTGGGGATACAGTCGTGACCCTGTTTACGTTTTTTACTAGACTCTAGGCTTTTACAATGTTCGTTTCTAGGAAATATATACTTACAACGAAAAACCCTACAGTTTACTAGATAGAATTACTGTTTTACCCAAAAAGTGATGTAATATTGCCACAACTCCTGATTTCTCTCATTGCTTTCGTAAAGGTTAGTAAAGCCAGTGTCACATAAATAATCACAATTAATAATATTCTAACGACACCTTATTATGTGAAAATTGCATCCAACCCAAAGATATTTTTAATTATGCTACTGCTCCTTGACATTAGATGCATACATTTTCTGTCAAATGTCACTTTTTAACGCGGTAAGACGCAGGTGGAGCAGTAGCATTACACGTAGAACATAACCCTTCTGAAGCAGTCGGGTTACAACATATTCTCTGAATATTGTCACCAAGTATGAACGTCCACAATGCATGGATTAATACCCCGGGCTCTGTCGATGGCAGCACCGAACGAATCATTATGGGATAATTGTCCATCCACTTCGTCGAGGGTGCTTAGGAAATCTGATTCTTTCCTCGCGACCGGAATTCACAAATTATTACTCTGTAGTGTAATTTTTATTTCTTACATGGGTATTTATTTGATTGCTATTGTTCGTTTGAGTGTTCACAAGAGCTCTGTTTGCAAAATTATGTAGGCTATCCCCTTTTTTTCGTATTTCTAGTAAGTTTATTACCGGTACTTAATCACATATAATCGCAGCTTAGTCATATCCTTGCGTATTGTATTGACCGTGAGACAGTGATATTGATATTGGTTGCTGAATCTATACTCCAACAAAAAAGTGTTCCGGAATGAAAGCTAAACCATAAACCAAAATGTGTATTTTAATCTCAATGCTTGAGATTGCAGTCTTTAATACGAGTCTAAGTACATTATGAATAGCAGGGTCAGACCTTATATTCCTCAAATATTGTTTAAAGGTATAAAAAATACAGGGTGTAATAAAAAATACAGGGTGTAAAAAAACTACTACCTAAAACTGGAGGGTTGCAATCAGACCATAATTCTAAACATTAAGCGAAAAATAAAACCAAAAATCTTAATTTAGCTACGTCATCTTATGTTAGTTTCGGTTATTTACTACTAGTACAACATAATAAGACCATACCTAGGTACCTAATAATTTCATTTATAAAAAAAAACAATTTAAACTCAAAATCCGGCAATCTACGTAAACAACGCGACCAGAACATACGCATACAGTAATCTTCAAACGCTGTTTTCTCCAGATATCATAATTTTTTCGGAAAATCCTTTTGGATTTGGTTGTGTGTTGGGATGATGTATGTACCTACCCCTTTCGGCTGCGTAGACGTCTTTTTACACCCTGTATACCAGAAACGTTTGGTCATTTTGCTCAAGAAAACATTATTCACCCCTCCATTTTTGAATATTCGAAGCTGTTTCCAAAATATGCACTGATCAAACAAACGAAGGATCACAAAAGGCGAAGGTCCAACCGAGTCCTGAATCTTTAATGCGACCAACGTCCAACATCTATTGTTGCACTATTTAACAACTTACCCTACGTCTGCTCCAAATTAAACTCTACACGATTCTATAGAAATAAATACTGAGAAACTCTTTGTACTTTACGTGTGTGCCGTCGGTGTGTTGGCAAATGAAACTATTGTTCAACAATATTAATTAATGTGAATTTTATATCAATCTGAGGTTGGAAGTAACGTTTGCTCGGAGTTTGCATGTGCGATTGAATAAAATAACCGTGCGCTGTACCTGTTTGTTTTGCAATGTCGGCCATATTGTTTTCTCTGTTAACTGCGAATACTGCGATAGAAACTCAGTTTGAGTTTATTTTAGTTTGAATTTCACTGCAGATTTGATTTACTATTTCGATGAATAAAACGTTGTAATACTGTAACTGTAATTGATATTGGCGCAACATGACGTCACCCTTATAGAAATGTCTGATATTGTCTTTTCCTTAATATCATTAAGATCCATTAATGACCGGCCGTCCCTCATATGACAATAATCCACACACTAAAACCTCTGCCACACAATAAGAAACCAAAACACAATTGAACCTCGAGGAATAACCGACGGAACCGCCATTATATCAGTAGATTAAAGGCCACTTTACTCAATATTCCGTAAAATATTGCCTCATAAATAGAGGGCAGCGAAGACGTGATCAAGTCCCCGACCGCTGCGTGTAATCCCTTTAAAAATTGCCAAACAGAAAACAAACCGAGAATGGCGCAGCTATACATCAGTCTTAAAGAAGCTACAAAAAAAGGGAATTCGTCCGAAACTCGTGAACGGCCAGATGACGTCCGAAGACGGATTCCGGACGCGACAGATACGAATGGAATCGGCTGGTGGTAATAGAGATGGTCCGGCTAAATGACCAGCATCCGGCAGACAGAGGCGAATCCACCGTAATAAAGCAGGATTGATGAAAAAGCGCTAAGCCTCGCCGATATAGCGCACGAGATTGAGGCAAGAGCTCATAGCGTTTCAGCATTCACACTTCATTGAACATGAACTTCTATGAGGTTTTATTGTAATTAACGTGACTTTTCAAAGGAAGTTTGTCGAATTGACGTACCCGAGTGAAGTAAATGGCTTAAATGTGTTGCATAGTGAGAAAAGCATGGGCAAACACGTCTCAATTACTGTTGAAAGTAATGATGAATTTATCATTGATCAATCATCGCTGCTTTTGGGATAAATAACTTGTCATAATTTGGAAGTAAGATTTAGTAATCAATTTGACTTCAGTGGCAAAGACTTCTTGATACACATTTAAAACTGTTTTCATTTGCACTAGTTTGACAAGATGAACCTACCGTGTACAGGGGCAAAGCATTTGTGCAAGTGGTAGTCGCCTATCTTGGGCCAGCCCCTCGCCGTCTTCCCGGCGGCTTTAATACAAAGCTATAGCTATTACAGAGATCGCGCTGGACCATCGAACGCCGCGGCTTTGCTCAACTCACTTTACCGGGATTTCGGATATGACGTAAAGCACTCAGTTAACCGACCCCCGGATTCACTCTGACCGACTTTTTCTCCTATTTATTAACCCAAGATATATATTAGAGGATGGAAACCCGGATTATTCTCGGAATGCAATATAGACGGAGATAAGACTGGGATCTTATTGGGCGCTGTTAATTTTGTTAAGGTTATTGATGAATATTGTTATTAAAGTGCTGTCGTAGGGACCGGCTGGTGGCTTTATTAAGTTTTACGATAAGCTTTCAATAAGGCTCTAATCTCCTTGACAGTTTCGCTGGCTCTGGAAAGTTGTATGAGGTTTTGAACAATTACTTAAAAGAGGCGCAGACATAAAGGGATCAACAGGTTCTCCGGCTAGCATGGCATTCAAAGACCTCGGCATAATGAGCGCAGAGCAAACACGACGCCCGTATAATTTATTAAACATCGCAAAAAGCGGAATACCCGCAATATTTACTGTTGACCCTAAACCGTTTCTTAACCTTTGTTGGAACATGGCGGCCTGAGGGGACACCTGGCCGCGGGTCGCACTAACATATATTAATAACGCGTTAATTTATCAACAAGCAGTGTTTATCCAGGGATTAACTGTGAATAGTTTTAGTTGTAGAACAAAGGGCCGAAAGGGTTCAAAGCGCTTCTTGCCGACATATTTACCTAAGGTGTAGGTGATAGTAATTTTACGCGCGAGAGGTCCGAGTGCGGGGGCAAACAATGCTCCCCGGGACATGCCTAAAATTTCGCCGCACGAGATTACACAACTGTTTGTGAATATCAAAATCCGAAGTTTGTTTGATGCCCGCGCGTATGTGATTGTTGATGAAAACTAACGCCAAGTTTCACAATCAAACGAGCTGCAAATATTTGCTGTGCAAATTAAATTATAACATGAAACGAACGCGAGTTTTGGGAGATGGTCGAGCAGAAAATGTTATCGTGTAGCATGTCTCTTCAACTCAAGATTCCGCGAGACTTTACGTATGTCGGAGGGCGAACGCCGTGTAATGCTATGTATGCAACGTGCAAACAACTTGTCAACATAGTTTCTTATACACTCGAATTGTGTTTGTGCTCTTGTAAAATCAACCGCTGCTTTTGAAGAACTATTAAAATAATGAACGAAAACAATGGTCCAAACATTTTCAGATTTAAAGCTCTTTTATTTACGGAATGCCCTAGTTAGTTGCTTCAAGTCTGCAAAAAGTGGAGGATATCGCAAAAAAGCTATCGCGAGGACCGTCCCGAACAAAGAACGGTTCACTAACATAATTAAAAATCTCCCGATTTTATCCGCCTCCCAGTCAGTGTCCATTCTAGTTCGTTTTAATTATAGAGAAATATCGCTTTTGTCCGGAAATCTGCGCGACTCGGTAGGACCTTAGTCATTCTACTAATTACTTGTCTTTGAAAAGATATCATTCGTTTTATTGCGATGCTTCTATGCCGTTGTAAGCACGGTTGAATTTGAATTACATTAATCTAGTTGATTTGTTATGCGACCTATTATGAACCACATATGGTTCCTCTATAAAATCACAAATAACTCATTGATGTTAAAATTTTTGGGAATAGAAGACATTTACTCGCATAAAATGGCTTAGTTAGGTAAGAATCGACAATCTTAGATCCATAGTATAAACAAAATTAATAATATCCGAGCCAATTAATAACAAAGACATGTAGCAAGTATTGGGGGACATCTCAATGATTAACGACTGGAACTAAGGGCCACGCCCGAACTAACGTATCCGTCTCACCGTCTGTCTGTCGCGAGTGCCATTACTCAAAACTTAAGCCACGTCACTGATATTCTGGACAATTGTATTCGGAGCACGGAATATGGATATGATGTCTCCGATGTCCAACCTAATAGGGAGATGTTTGGAAAAGTTTCTGCACCACGTTGGGCGCCAATCTAGCAACCCAAGTTACTTGTCAATTGATACAATGTGTGACAGAAGTTTCGTAAGCTAGTGAAGGATTCGGTACTTACTGATAACTTTGTTGATCATAACTGTTATTTGGAACAAAACGATTATATTAATGGTTAATGACGTATTTAACAATAGTCGTAACTTTGGTGGACGTTTTATGTGACGAAAAGATTTTACAATCTCACAGGTTTTGCATAGAAGATATTGTCAAATGGTCTTATATCGCGACCAATACCAATAAATATGGCTTGGAGCTTTCTTTGAGGTGATCCATCTTAAAACTTAATAGCCAGGCTCCAGTAGAGATCCAGTTATACAAAATAAGATAGTAAATAGAAGAATAACAATAATTACGTTTTAAAACTAAAAGAAAAACCGACTTCAATGTTCGACTCTACACACGGCGTGACTCAGGGAATCAATAAGCCATCCATAAAAATCTAAATAAGAAAAAGAAATCAAATCGACAGAAAATGCTTAGGCTTTATTAAATCGTCAATTTGACATAATGCATAAAGAGTCAGACTTATTTGTCGATTCGATTTACAATGGCTAAGAGGGAAGGTTTTTAGAGTTTTACGGGAAAACTATCAAACCCTCAGGAATAAAATTTATATGGGACCACATCTGGAGTAGGTATACCCTTTCAAACAAAAAATCGGTCCACAATTGGCGGAGTAATCGCGTAACAAGATACAAAAAAAAAACATACAACGAATGGAGAACCTCCTCCTTTTTTTGAAGTCGGTTAATAAAACTCAAAAACACAGTTCATCTTGATGGCATGTGATACACAATTCCATTGTCCTCGAATCGATTTGAAAAAGTTGTTAGTGTAATATTTCAGCACGCATTACCCAGCATCTTCGGTGCGCTGGCACCGCTCCCAATCTAATGGGATTAAATCATGCGACATTAACGCCAGTCCTCGTAAATAATATTCCTTTTATTAAACTCGTCGAGATAAATGATTATAGACTCCACTGTCCCCTTGTTTGTCGTGTAATGTGACGGTGAGATGAGCCGTACTTCTGAGTAATTACAGCTGTTTTGTATTTTTACGAGTCATGAGGTGATCATCATTTCGTATCTGTGGTCTGTGGGACGGATAGTATCTTTGCATTTAGCTCATCAACAATCTCATCAAAGTTTCTCAAAAAGTTCGCAATTGTTAAAATAAGTAAGTTCGTATGGGTCAGTGGCCAACTCTGGTGACGGAGCTTTTAGGCCGCCTTAAGGCCTCCGTCATGGCTTAACGACTTAAATAGCCGGGATCGACAATTTAACTTGCCCTCCGAAGCACGGAAGCGCTTAGATGAAAATGCCACTGGCAGTCACCCACCCACTCACAGACCGCTTCGAACCTTGCTTAACTTCGTCGATCTATCAAGAACGACTAAGCAAGCACGATCACGAAATCTTCAATGATTAAATTGAAACAGTAGACTATCAATCTTTGAGCTGACAGTGTGTTTAGGTACATATTACACACTTAGCCTAGTGCGGAGTTGGCGGTAAATTTTTTATAATAATTGTAATATTTATGTAAGTTTTATGAATAAATTGAATTGAATTAAAAGTTCGAACTTGGTTAAAGTTTCAGTGAGATAGTGGTCAATTCTGGTATTAGAGATCTCTGCACTCCGCGGTCACCCATATTTGAGGTTTAGCAATACACCGACTATCCAGGTTTATTTTCTGCAATGCTCACGTGTCGGTCACGTGAAACGACAGCGACTTGAAACGTTCCCAGGGCTGACACGCCTACCGATGGACAAATCGAATGCGTCTGTAATCGAATGTGTCGCGCCCGAGGTCGGCTAATGGTATTACCATTATTAATCATTCGCCATTCGTTCCTCGTACAACCAGCGGTGCTCAAGTGCTCATACTTCTAAGCGGAGTTGTGAAAGTTTTGTTTGAAAGGGTATACTCCAGAGGTGGTCCCATATAAATTTTATTTCTGAGGGTTTGATAGTTTTCCCATAAAACTCTTAAAAACCTTCCCTCCTTGCCATTGTAAATCGAATCGACAGATAGGTCTAAGGGTCGATTCACATCTGACGGAAGATCCGTCGCGGATTATCGGTCGCGGAACGCCAGAACTGACAAATGTATAGAAAAACACTCGACCGTTCACACTCGACGGATGATACGTTAGTCCGTCGAGTGTGAACGGTCGAGTGTTTTTCTATACATTTGTCAGTTCTGGCGTTCCGCGACCGATAATCCGCGACGGATCTTCCGTCAGATGTGAATCGACCCTCTTACGACTCTTTATGCATTATGTCAAACTGACGATTTACTAACTTGACATAAAATGTATGCAGTTTTGGTAATTAATGCCCTTAGACGCCGGTGGAGCTTAAGCATTATATTCTGTCGATTTGATTTCTTTTCTTAGTTCGATTTTTATGGTTGGCTTATTGATTCCCTGAGTCACGCCGCGTGTAGAGTCGAACATTGAAGTCGGTTTTTCTTTTAGTTTTAACACCTAATTATATGGTACAGATACCTGGAACAAATACCTTAGAAGGTTCAAACATGGCATACAGTCAAAGTTTGAAGCTGCCTACAGGGGGAGTCGGAGACACGTCCGCATATCACACGTAACAGGTTGCAAGCCGTGGTTTCTTCACGATGTTTTCCTTCACTATTTAGAGCTCGTATTAAAATGCGTTTCTAAATTTTTCAAAACTAAATATATTTTTAACCGACTTCAAAAAAAGGAGGAGGTTCTCAATACGCCTGTAAGTTTTTTCGACCGATTTTCAAAATTATTCTTTTGTTTGTTTGTACTCCAGAGGTGGTCCCATATAAATTTTATTCCTGAGGGTTTGATAGTTTTCCCGTAAAACTCTAAAAACCTTCCCGCCTAGCCATTGTAAATCGAATCGACAGATAAGTCTAAGACTCTTTATGCATTATGTCAAATTTACGATTTACTAATGCCAGGAACTCACGTGCCGCGAAACTTGACATAAAATGTATGCAGTTGTGGTAATTAATGCCCTTAGACGCCGGTGGAGCCTAAGCATTATCTGTCGATTTGATTTCTTTTCTTATTTCGATTTTTATGGATGGCTTATTGATTCCCTGAGTCACGCCGTGTGTAGAGTCGAACATTGAAGTCGGTTTTTCTTTAAGTTTTAAAACGTAATTATGATCCTCTGACTATTTGAACCCTGTTGGGTTGTAAATCGAGGCACTACTCGGTCAACTCAATATTTTCAATCAAGTAGTACTTTCTATTACTGTGTAAAAGTTTGAGAACCATGCCATCAGTCGGGTATTGTCAGTATTGCCACCAGGAAAGATATTTGATTAGCGACCGGCCACAGGGGGCGCGGGCGATATCTCGATCTGCTGTAAACATATCCTTATTGTACGTGTTACAAATGCAATAGTGGGCACTATAACATAGTTCTTGATATTATTGGGACTAACAGTCACCCATTTGCAAAGACTAGAACCAAATAGGTGGTCGCAAATCGCAACAAATTGGATCCCTAGAGACAAAAGAAGAAGGCGAGGCCGACCAATGAAAAGATGGTGCGATGACATCGCGGGAGTCGCAGGTACGTGGCCAAGAATAGCAAGAGACCGTAAAGTGTGGAAAAACTTGGAGGAGGCTTTCACTGCCATAGGCAGTCCTTACCGGACAATTGAACCGGATTAAATTAGTTTTAAGTACTTATAGTGTAATAAGAGTGGTAAGGAGAATAAAGCTCTTTTTATTTTTTACTAGCTGTCCGCCGCGGTGTTACCCCGATCCCTCGGGAAAACTTCACTTTCCCGGGATAAATATAGCCTTTGTTCATCGGGGGATAATGTAGCATTCTATCGGTAAAAGAATTTTTCAAATCGGTCCAGTAGTTTCGGAGCCTATTTATTTCAAACAAACAAACATACAAACAAACAAATCTTTCCTCTTTATAATATTAGTATAGATTCAAAGTCAAAGTCAAAGTCAAAAAGCATTTATTCAGTAGGACCGCTGGGATCACTTTGAAACGTCTTAAAACTAGGTGATTTTACTCCTGTTCCTTCGCGACCAATACCGTGAAGAATCAGGGCAACAAACACGGTTTGGGGCCTAGCTTTCTTTTAGGTGATCCATCTTAAATCTAAACTTATGATAACTTAGGTGGTACCTACCTACCAATTGCTTAAATTATATAATACAAGATAGCAGACATTGAGGACACATCAGCCGTCGAGGGGCAGAGCGACATCAGGCCACGCGAATTTATCATTAATATAATCCTTAAGTGAATAATAAGCTTTTTTATAAGAGTATTTTTTATGTAAGTTTTAAATCTTCGAATAGGCAGTTTAGTCGCGTTTTCAGGAAGTTTATTATAAAAAAGTATCGTATTTCCCATAAAAGAACCTTTTACTTTTTCTAATCTAAATTTAGGCAAATAAAGTTTATTCTTATTTCTTGTGTTAATGCTATGCACATCACTTTTTTTCCTAAAGTTATTTATATTTTTATGAGTATACAAAATGTTTTCATAGATGTACTGGGAAAAAACTGTTAGAATATTTATTTCTTTAAAACGTTGTCTCAGTGAGTCCCGTGGTTTCAATTTGTAAATCGCACGGACAGCTCGCTTTTGCAAAACAAATATATCTTGAATATCGGCTGCTTTACCCCAGAGAAATATACCGTATGACATCACACTATGGAAGTAACTATAATATACTATCTTAGCTGTCTCTTCGTCAGCCAATCTCCTAATCGTACGAACTGCATAAGCGGCGGAGCTCAGTCTACCTGCAAGTCTTTCAATGTGAGCCCCCCACTGCAAATTGGAATCAACAGTTAGCCCCAAGAAAATAGCGGTATCGACCAGATTGAGTGCTTCCCCATTTAATTCAATTTTTGTTGCTTTGTGAACCACGTTAGGCAAAGTAAATTTAATACATTTAGTTTTCTTGGCATTAAGTAAGAGATTATTAGCCGTAAACCAGTTTAAAATTAGAGACAGAGACGCATTAACATCATCGTACTCTTCTTTATATCTATCAACTTTAAAAACCAAAGAGGTATCATCAGCAAACAGAACAATGTCACACATGTCTTTTACAAAAGAAGGGAGGTCATTTATATACACTAGAAACAAGAACGGGCCCAATATCGAGCCTTGTGGTACACCCATGTCAATAATTGACCCTGAAGACCTTTCGCCACCTACATCGACTTTAAGGACTCTATTGGAGAGATATGATTGGACAAGGTCTATAGCTTTATTTTGAACGCCATAATATTTTAACTTAGAAATCAGAGTCTCGTGACATACACAATCGAATGCTTTGGACAGATCACAGAATACTCCGATCACGTCTTGTGAGTTTTCAAAGGCTTCATAGATGTGCTTTAGAAGCAAAGTACCCGCGTCAGTTGTTGAACGACCTTTGGTGAATCCAAATTGATAATTATGCAGTAGTCCATGGAGATTAAAATGAGCTAGCAATTGATTCAAAATAACTTTTTCAAATATTTTACTTAATGCAGGCAGAATCGAAATTGGTCTATAGTTAGCAGGGTCGCTTTCATTGCCAGATTTGAATAAAGGAATAAGTTTGCTAAACTTCATAAGGTCAGGAAAAACACCCTCGTCAACACATCTGTTAAAGACATAAGCTAGACATGGTGCAATATCAATGACAATAGTAGCTAGTATCTTCGTTGATATTCCCCATAAATCCTCAGTATTTTTGATATTCAAAGTCTTAAATGTTTTGACAATATGATCTGCGCTCACATAACTGAACTCAAACTCACTGTTAATCTGAGTAACACCAGTTTCTAGATAGGCGAGTGCGCTAGAAGCTGAGGAATTGAGTGACCGGGTCGCAACCTGGGCTACATTAGAAAAAAAAACTATCAAACGCGTTAGCTATTTCAGTGTTATTGGTTAAAAGACTATCATTAACTTTTAAATTTATCTGTTTAAAACCATGTTTTGATTTACCTGATTCATTATTTATTAATTTCCAAGTGGCTTTAATTTTATTCGAAGAAGATTCTATTTTATTTCTCAAATGCATTGATTTAGCTGCTTGACATACTTTTTTAAATATTTTAGAATAGTTCTTAATGTATAAGATATGTGATGGGTTGTGAAGCATTAGTTCTCTAGTAGCATAAAGATCATACAGTCTATTCCTACTTCGATAAATACCTGGCGTTGCCCAGTCTACAAAGCTCACACAAGCTTTAGTTAAGCAGGACTTTAATTTAAATATTTCCGTATGCTCCTCAATAATAAGATTTGACAAACTGGCAAATAGGTCATTTGGGTTTTCTACACAAGGTAAAAGTGACATTTTGAGTTCTATATTTCTTTGAAACTTTATAATACGACTCACTGTGATGGGCCGATATGAGAACTTTACAGGTTCATTTAATGTGAAATTAGGAAAAACGACACTTTGACCATAGTGATCGGACTCAAAATTTTTTACTAAAGATTTACTAATCGGTAAACAGTTACAGAAGACATTGTCCAGACATGTGGCCGTTTCCGATGTCACCCTAGTTGGCTCATAAAAGAGATGTTTTAAATTAAAACATTTAAATAAATTAGTTAACCTGTCAGTGTCTACCAATATATCAATATTAAAATCGCCGCAGATGATTAGGTTTTTGTTACATTCAAAAATTTTAAGTTAAACTTCTTCCATAGTGGACTCATATATCCTATGATCAGCACTGGGGGGACGGTATATACTTACAACGATATGTCGCTCTAGCTCAACGCACGACAGCTCAATAGTCCTCTCGATAGAGAGGTTAACAATATCTTTACGTTCCTTGCATTTCAAGTTATTTTTAATAATAATTAGAGAGCCGCCTCTTATGGCGCTCTTGCGTTTATATGAACTTATTACATTGTAATGGTTAAGATAAGGGAGCAACTCATTTTCTATAATCCAGTGTTCTGTGACACACATAACATCTACATTGAATTTATTTAAAAACAACTCTAATTCTAATTTTTTGCTGGGGAGACCTTGCATGTTCTGATGTACAACATGAAATGTGCCTGTCTTACCCATTGTCGAAGTGGTCAGTTTAAATGTTGATCCACAGTCCCTATTTTTTTAATACCCTGATTAGTAATATTACTAACCCCCGGCTCGTCAGTTAATTGTGTTATACTACTTATAACACCATCAAAAATATTATATGCTAACAATTTAGCAATTATCAATTTACTATTCCTACTATGGTACATTGTACCTTTTGTCAAAATAAAATCACTAATAAAATTATTAGTATCTAAATATAAAACGTCACTATGACGACATGTCAAATTATAAAATAATAAATTAGCTTTATGAACTCTCTGGTTCTCCTTTTCAGTTGAGAACTGAGAGTAAGGAAAAGCACACAAAATTAATTTTCCTAATCCTAGATCTAGCTTCTCCATTATTGCTGCTGATTTAGCAGTCACTCACTTTGTTACTGTACGGAAGGTTGCGTAATTTCGACGATCTATCAAGAAATCAAGCTACACCACAAGCGCGAACAGTCCTGAGTCCTGACGCAGAATTAATCATCTTCACACTATTCCAGCTCTCATTTAACTCACCTAACAACATGTCACAATTCAATTATAACTAATAACCATAAAAGGCCCAAATTAAATCCCAGTGGATTGGCTGATGGTATCTAATACTCAGTAATGGTCGAATGCTATAAATGATATGCTATGGACAGAATCGATTCCTGGAGGTGGTTAGTTATGGGTGTGTGCTCTGTGGAACATGCAAGGTCATTTGATACTTTTATTTACTGTATAAATTAATAAACAATGTATTTTCTTTGATTCATAATCATTTTCTTATCAAACTTTGATTAGAACCGATTTTCGATTAAAGATAAATCGAAGTCAAAGTCAAAAAGCATTTATTCAGTAGGACCGCAGGGATCACTTAGAAATCTTAGAATAGTCTTAAAACCGTTAGAATAGACCAATACCGTGAAGTGCGTCGTAGCAAACTCTACGACAACTTGTAGACTTGCTACGAGATCGTAGCTGGTGCTACGATGCTCTATGAGAATGGGGATTATGTTGATAAAATCGTAAAGACTACACTTTAATACTCGAAATAGGCCTAAGTTTGTGATTGGGAGTTATTAGACCCTAAGGAGCATAGAAGCGAGTATTGACAGTAGAGGTCACCCATCCATTTTATGACCGCGCAGAACAACTTAACTTCAACAAGCTATTTAAGCGATTTTGTAAGAATGAAAGAGGCACTACCCCACTCAGCAACACACTAATTCATCATCATCATCAACAGCCTGACTTCACCCACTGCTGGGTATAGGCCCATAGCTCATACCATCCAGGCTAATTCAGAGTGACCAAAACCAGTGCTATTAAACTATTTACTAACAATTACGTAGTTATTCAAATTGTACTCTAGGTATCACCATAAAAACTCTCGTTTCTCAGTAATTTCCAGTGTGTTTACACCCTAGGCAATTTCATTAGTTGCCATTAATATCAACATCAATTAATATTGTTAGGGCGCGGCGATAATGCGCGATAGTCGGTGATTAGCGAATGTACAATCAACTGCTAATTGATTGTGGCTTTACTCGACTGCATAACTTGAAGACTTGTTTGTTGTCACTTTCGATTAGCTTAGCGCCCCACCGCTCAGCTTTTTAGAAATGGAAAAATGGAAAGGCATTGTAAAGAGCAAACTGACCAAGTGTGTGTCATGCCTCGTACTATTACTTAAAACTTTATTTAAATCATTTTAATGATTTTTTACAAAGTAAAAATTTTTTTTTTTATAATTTGGTAATCGGTTCACAACTGTCAATGTTATAAGTGAACTTATACAGAGTTATTTGTAAAACACCGGTAACCTCTCAGTACTGTATTACTATCATCATAAACAACAACTTTTGTTCTGTGACTTCTTACAAAACGTAATACATTTACCAAAAACAATCCTTCAAGATTTCGTTGCCCTATCTAACACATTTCGGCCCCCGCCGCCCTTAACCCGCTCCCCTCGCAACACAAATAACCCTGTATATAACCTTTTCTGATTTTTAAGTTTGTTTAGAATCATCTTCAGTAAGCACCTCCTTAAGTCGTATAAATGTTTATAAGTGTATTTTACCAGAAATAAAAACCCCAAAGGCCACTCCCCGGAGTCTCAAAGCGAAGCAAGCTCAGTGTGTACCTAATTACGATTATTTCGGCGAAAAAACGGAATGCACCGCGTACATGATTCCACTGCATATTAGATTTAATGGCGCGCTCCGAATGTTTTAATCACAATTAGGGATCTGTTGCGAAGTGCGAACGGTCGCTTGTTGCTGTTTGGGAAAGCACCCTTGTATAAGCTATTGATGTAACATTTTATGGTTATCAATACTTTAAATAATAATGACGGAATCTTTACCGTGATCACGGAAGAACACACTCTGGGTCTTCCGTGATCATGGCGTATCCAACTAAATCGAGTTCCGTTATTCGTGTTAAAGGTATGTATAAGCTATTGTGATATAAGTGAATGGAGTGGACGAACAGCTGACGAGTGATAGGAGTGAATGGAGGAAGAAAAAATGCTGTGCCGACCGCACTTAGCGTGGGATAAAGGCAAGGGAATGGTAATGAAGATATTGTATGTTCTCATGTATACTTTTCTTTGCTTGTATACCCAGGACTCCGTGAGATGAGCGACATCTAGTTTCGAAGAATGATTGTAAGGCCTCAGTTGTTTAGTGTCGAAAAATGTCTTCGCACGCGAACTTAGAAAGCTGGGCCCCAAACTATGTTTGTTGCCCTGGTTCTTCACGGTATTGGTCGCGAAGAAACAGGAGTATAATCACCTAGTTTTAAGGCTATTCTAAGAGATTCCAGCGGCAACTATTTGAAGTACTTGATTCATTCCTAAATGTGATACTGGTATCACAGACCTGCAAAAAATAAGAAATCAGTTCGCACCAGCAAACCGCACCTTACACAGCAGCGAGGCCCGAGCTCGCTCAAAGCGAATAAAGATATCTATATTCATTAAAATTTAAAACGCGAGCGAGCTGTAAGATTCAAAAGGGGTGTAGGCCACTACCCATGTGTGTGTGTACGTATGTGTGTATTACATCCATTGGAGATAATATTGTGATTATTCGCGCGATAATGCAACGTATAGGCATTAGGCAGTGTGTTGCTAAAATATAGACAACAGTGGGCTATTGTGTACATATTGATGAATAGTTTTGTTTATAATAATAATAATAATATTTCAAGTTATTTATTCAGACAATAAGAGTCCACAACATGTTGGTTAGTAAAAATTTATACACAATAGGCGTTAGTTCTTAATAACTAAAAGAGATTTCGCCCTCTGAGAGAGCTTCCACACAAGAGGACATGCATAATTATTTGAAATTTCTTTTAGAATACTGTTGCTACTCGCGCGCACCCTGCTTAGTGGTGAGGCCGAATAAGGTTTTTTTCTAAAAATACAAACAGTCATTTACTTAAGGACCTGCAAAATTTTATAGACTAAATAAAAATTTAACATTAATTCTAATGCAATGTAAGTGTTGTGAGAATTTAATGAAAAAACTTTCGCTAAATAAACTTTGTATCGATGGTCACAACACCCCTGTTTGTTAAGACAAATTGCATTATAAATAAATAATAAATAAATAAATCTTTATTCAACACCTTAGGGCTACACGTTACAGAAAATATAATTATTATTATACTACGGTATAATACTTATTACAATTAAACATAGGTAACAGAATACAATGTGCCTGAACTAGGCGAACCTGTGTCTCAGGCTGGAAAAGGCTAACAATATTCATTAGGCAGGTCAATAAACAGGATAATCTATAAACTTAGTGATAAAATAAACAAAAAGCAACTAAAATGACATTATAAAATAAACTAAATTAAAATAACCACTTTTATACAATTAATTACTTACTTTACTACAATTAATAGTTTCTCAGTTTCCTCGTAAGATAAATTAGATAAGGCAAGTTGTAGGGTTTTCTTACAGATAGTATAATTCATTTCATAAATGCCTAATTTGCGATTGACACACATATTTATCGTCGCATTACACACTTATTTATCGTCTCACCGGAAAGTTTCCGAGCTGCGGCTAATTTTTATCACGCGCGAGGTCGGGCTTCAGTAACAATTACGATTCAGAATCACGCACCCGTCATTACATGCCGTTTTATCTTAAGACGCAGCCCCAACCCTTTGCCGTCTAATCGTGAATTATATCCAGTAATAAAATTCTTTAATCAAAGAAAACAACCGAGCGCGCATTAAGCGTGCAACGTTCGCCACCTCCGGTCGTTACACGGAATATTTACATACATGCGTCATTACATTACACCCCCACCCACCCCACAATAATTAAGGGTATAACGGAATCTTAGCGTCTTATTACGCGAACGTAACGATATCCCTTACAGAAAATTGTAAGTGTCGTTAGTACAACACCTCCCTATGATCACCTAAGTTCGAGGCGAGGTGTACATGCGCGAACTTAAATGTGAAATATCCGCTAATGAATCAGACAATATTTTAAGGCGTGGAGGCAATAAAAACCCCCCTGTTAATGTACACCGACACTTTGTCTCGTGTAGGGATGCGATTGGGATGATGTATCGATGTATGTGTGGTGGGCTTTGTCGATGTATTGGCTAATGTCGATTGGAAAGTTTAAATTTAGAATGTCCGATTGTGGGTAGAATGGTTTTGTGTGCTTATTGAGTCAAAATTTCGAAATATTTCTCACTGTTTGTTTAAAAATTTGACCTGATTCATTGTATGCCACTTTGTTTTATGCACTTCGTAAATATTACTTTTAATCGTATAAAATAATTCATCACAGATTAAAGGATACAAAAACTACATATTTTGTTACAAATTAATTAAATTTAAGCTGGACCATCAATTATTCCGTCGCAATAAAGTCTTCATTTTACGATCATGCAAAGCATGTTGTGACAAATTATAAACTTTTGATCTTGCATGTAAATGTAACCAACACAATGTTTTAAGCAAATAAATTATCTTTATCTTTATCTTTATCATCGATAAAATCATAAAATTATCGTTTCTCTATGCTAATGTGGCATCCCTAACCGGTCATATTCTGTTTTTGCCACAACAGGGGTTGAATTATGTCAAGATGCCAATGGCTCACCCCCACATTCCTGACTTAGCAACAAGCTTCTGAAGAATATTTCTACAACATCCGAGGTAACCAAAGTTATTACAAAAGGAAGTAATTGTGATTATTTGAGTTTGTATGCTGTTGAGTGTAAAATTATTTGATCTCTTTGCATTGCTAACAGGAAGAAATACTCGTAGCATCGGTAGCAAGGGATGTATGAGGGATGAGAGAAACTTTCATGACATTAGAGACATAATTCAGTGGATGGCCTACTACGATCGCTTATGTAGTACATAAGCGACTTCTCATGCACACATGCTTCTCCACTGGAGCTTATCCTAACAGAAAGTAATACCTCAAACGTTTTGAGGCATAGACATCAATATCCGTGATTGACGTCTGTGCCTCAAACCGTATTTGTTACCCTGGTCCTTCATGGTATTGGTCGTGAAGGACATTTGTAGAATAACCTAGTTTTTAAGACTATTCTATGCGATCCCATTTCTTTTTGACTTTGACTTAAAATGTTACGATCTGATGCCACGCTTCCCGCAGTGTAAGCGGAACTTACACAAAAATTCTGTCAACCATTGACACGAATGTGGTAAAAATAAAAAAAATGGTTGTCTGTAAAGTCGGTTTACTGACGATAGTTTAACGTGTTAACGTTGGTGCTTTTTTTTACCTTGACCTTGACCTGGACCTGGACCTGGACCTTGACCTGGACCTGGACTTGGACTTTGACTTACATGGAACGCCTCATGACGAGGTAACGACGCATGACGTCATGTTTTTTCGTGCGTGCAGCCGGCTCCATCGAATTATAAGACGTTAACACGTCAACAAGGTAGTTTACCTTTGTTAACTGTTGCTTCCGAACTTAGGACTCATAAAGAAGATTGACTCTTACAGTGATGATGGCCAAATTCTCTACACAATAGCGGGATCCACATAAACTTTTACAGCCCAAGTACAGTGACAATAGACGTTGCGTCAGTTCCTTCAGGCGAGGGCCTCTGGAGGGCGTTTTGCGGTCAGGACTTGCGAATGACTCGGAGCCTACAAGTGCTCATATGGAAGTTTGTTTCGTTAATACATTTGTGATACACCGTCTTTGAGGATGACCAACATTGTTTCAAGTCTAGTGACTCAAGTGCCGAAAGGCTGCTGGCAGAAGCTGGTAGCGTCGAGCTGAGGATAGGGCGCAATAGCGCTTATTAGGGGAAGCCTATGTCCAGCAGTGGACTGCTAGGCTGATGACGATGATGTTTGAAGTACTACTAGAAGAGTTTATTTTAAAGTAGAAGATCGAAACTCTTTCCAAGTCCACTCAAACAACTATAAAGAGATAGATAGATAGATAGATAGAAAATACTTTATTAAAAATAATAAATAAAATAAAAACACACACCACATAATAAAAAAAAACAAAAATGGAAAACTAAAAAAAAAAACACAATGACATACAATCGGCGGTCTTATCGCTAAATAGCGATAGAAAAACATCCTAAAGAAGGACAAACATAATCGAGTGTAGTCGAAATGTTATGTCTTGCTCAGAGCACCAAAATAGAGTTTCTTTTGAATCTTCGTGCCGGTTTAGCTGTATGGTTAACAAGTGATTTCTCTTATTCAATGATGAGCTTCTACCAATCTCAATGCGCTGTATCTCAATCGTTCCTTAACGCGTTCCATATTAGACACCACCTCCTGCAACGACACCAATCTTCTTGCCTTGTCACTGTTGTAGTAAACTGGCTGAACAGTGCGTCCGTGTGTCCATCCAGCAAACAAACCGCGAACAGTTTGAGACGCGGTGATTTATTGATTCGAAGGCGACCGCCCCGGGACCATTTCACGGAGTTCGCGATTGCTACGCGTTTCATTAACGTCTCACTAATTGGGTTTCCGGCGGTACATAACCTTTGGCAGTCGTATATCATGCAAGATAGGGTATTCATTATTGAGGTTTCGGCTATTGTACGGTTTGCTGATAAGTGGATCGTTTTGCGTCCAGCGCGAGTGGATCACTTGGTAAGAGAATGTTTCGTTGCCCTGCATTTTTGTTAACCGACTTCAAAAAAAGGAGGAGGTTCTATGTTCGGGTGTATGTATGTTTTTTTTTTTTTTTTTATGTATGTTCATCGATATCTCCGTCAGTTGTAAACCGATTTCCAAAATTTTTTTTTTGTTTGAAAGGGTAAGCTACCATAGTGGTCCCATAAAAAATTTAGTCCTGAGGGATTGACAGTTTTCCCGTAATACTCAAGAAATCACCGATCTTTCTGAAAAATGTGGACCGATTTCCAAAATTTTTTTTTTGCTTGGAAGGGTATCCATATCTAGGTGGTCCTCATACTTTTTTTTCCTGAGGGATTGATAGTTTTCCTGTAAATCTCAAAAAACCTCATTCTCATTACAAAATCTGAGTCAAACATTGAATAGTTTGACATGTTTAAATACGCTCCAGGTGATCCCATATAATTTTATTCCTGAGGGATTCTCACTCTAACTTCTTTAATCTTGACTATTCCAATATCTAACCTAACCTACTATATTATTTACACTAAAAATTAAAAAATAAAAAATTTTGAAAAAAAAATTGAACCGACTTCACATAACACAAATAGACACTAAGAACCTTCTGTACCTACACTAAAAAGAGAAAAATAAGAATATAAACATGCAATTATTACTTACAGTATTCAAATAATAAATTATTATGTTATATTATATTTGAAGTCGGTGCCAACTATTCTACACTATCTACTCCATACAATTTTGCACCCAAGTTCTATTGTACTCGTAATTTCTTCTTAGATGTAAATGCATAGGTAGTTGGCACCGACTTCAAATATAATCCTATAAATATTATAAAGGCGAAAGTTTGTAAGTATGGATGTATGGATGTATGGATGTTTGTTACTCTTTCACGCAAAAACGGCTGGACCGATTTGGTTGAAATTTGGTATGTAGATAGGTGATACCCTGGATTAACACATAGGCTACTTTTTATCCCGATATTCCCGCGGGAACGGGACTTACGCGGGTGAAACCGCGGGGCGCAGCTAGTATAACATAATAATTTATTATTTGAATACTGTAAGTAATAATTGCATGTTTATATTCTTATTTTTCTCTTTTTAGTGTAGGTACATAGAAGGTTCTTAGTGTCTATTTGTGTTATGTGAAGTCGGTTCAAATTTTTTTTCAAATTTTTTTTAAATAATCCACTGAATCGACCGACCACCGTTGTCAATTCGTTTCTCCTTGAAGAACATTATCTCTTCAGAAACGAAAGTCTTCTGTCGCTTTCGTGAACTAAACTTTCGGATCGCCATATTCGCAGCTTTTGTTAGCATTTGGCATACGTCAAATGTATAAGGAGAGCAGAGAGCGTGTTAGAAAAATGTAAGTGTAATAATAACAGGGTTTCGGCAGAATACCAGCGCCTTACCACTTCTCAGTGGGACGGCAGAATGCTGAGTCGAGGCCTTTTTGCTGCTGTGACACACAATCACAACTTTTAAATTTTTATTATGCTTCTTCTTTTGATTTTGAATCTTTTTATCCTCGTGATTGTATTGTGTGCCAAAGTGGTAAACAAATGTCTGTCTATTTCCAATAACATTGCACCATCATCATGATCATCATCGGCCTATATCAGTCCACTGCTGGACATAGGCCTCCCCTAATGAGCGCCTACAACATTGCATATCATCAATTAACAGCTAAAGTACTCAAACAGCCAATATGAGCACAAACGGCAGTCAGCAGCCACAACCGCATATGTACGAAAACTGAAAAAACCTAACCCCCCACACTCATTAGGCCAACAAAAGTGTCACATCGCGCCGAACGTTTGATTCCAGCACTCGTCTGCTCATTGGAATTTAAAACGGTGATTAAAGCGATAAACGCTGTTCGGTTTGAGCGTTCGTTTGTTGGTATAACACGGTGGGTGGCTGTCTTTTTGTGGTGATCATTAAAATTTTATGGAGTTTGTACGTGAATCGTGTGATTACTCGATTCTGTTGCGTCTGAAGTGCTGATCGAGCTCGATAGCTTGGAAAGACTTGATTTTGAACTTTGAATTATGCTTTTGATAATGGCTTAGATTTTACATTTTCTTTAGAAAGATAAGACTGTATTATTGACTTAAGTCCGAGAAAATGTCTACCATGCATTTAGGATACAATAGTGATTATGTTTCTGTAGTTTTTTTTCTTAAGTGGCTCTATTCCTTCCTATTATTTGCGCTTGAGCTTGTATCAATGTAATGAGAGTGAATGTGAGAGTTAAGACTATTCTAAGTGATCCCTGCGGTCCTACTGAATAATAAATGCTTTTTGACTTTGACTTTGAATGAGAAATCCGTGATCTCTGTCTACTCCTATAGAAAACACGTATGATTTTGTCGATACTTAAACCTATGAAAAAGAATTGTGATCTTATGTATGTTCACGCTCATTACGTGTAACACAAGCAACAGAAAGATGCGTAAAACTTAAAACTCTCGAACCCCCCAGCTATTAACCGTAAGAAGGCGCGTCGACCGCCGAAGTGTCACAACTCAAAGTAATTAATATTTTAATTGGGCATTTCGAGCGTTGTTACTTAGCTGATATTGCACGATAAATTCGGTGCCGCTAATAATGTCGCTCACCCCACTTTTGAGTAGAGTGGTGCGGTTTTACGCGATTTTAGTACTTACCCCACTGTTGTCGGCGGTGGTCGATTTTAATTGATGCTTTTGGTGACGCGATTATGTCGGTGTAAAGATGGAAAATGTGATTACTCTTTATAGCTTGAACTATACTATACTTATCTCTGTTATTTATCGAAGTGAAAACTTATTTTGATTTCGATAAGTTTTACTTGATCTCTTATAGCTGGGGCCACCAACGGGAAATGTCGTTGATTATCGCGTTGATGGACGTCGAACGTTGGTGTGGCCATGGCCACACACCATAACGTTGATGGGCATTGACGATGCCGTTGACGTTGGTGTGGCCCCTACATTAACGATGAAAGATAACGTTGTAAGGAAACCAGATAGTCCTTTGATAGGCGTCGATGGGTTTGCAGTCTATCACGTGAAATAACTGAAGTGAAATTGTATGTGCTTTTGACAACCTAAACATCTTTAAAACTTATTTCCAAAAACTGTAGGCATCTTCATCAAAATGCGATGTTTTCTCACAGCAGTAAATCACGTTCTTAGACATCATCCAAAAGTCAAACTTAGCTAACTGCCGCACTCAGAGACATAATTTTGTTCTAAGGAACGGATTTAAGTAGCCATTCGTAGAGGCCTAAAAACTCAGTCATCAGAATTGGCCACTGACTTATACAAACTTACTTTTTAGTAGCCGTTAACGTCTCTGAGTGCGCCAATAAGGCGCTAATACCAAAGTCAATCGCATTCTTTGTTCATTCCCAATATCTAATCCACGTCAAAGGCGCAGATTAGTATAATCTCAATACCTTCACCCTTTCGCAAGTCGCGCGTAACGAATCGGTGAATTTTTGATCTCACGGGGCGCGGGCGTCACCAACATTATTAACACTTAATATTTACTGGTGGGGTGGCTTCGAAGGTGCTGCTGTATCGAGCATCGATTTCAATTTGGATAGGATTGTTTTTACCCGACTTAGATGTTCTGAGTTCGGCTGTTTATATGTTTTCTGTGTTCATCAATGTTTTCATAATTTTTGGGCTGATTTTGAAAGTTACTCTTTTGTCTAAAAATTACCTTTTTTGTTTGGATCTCGTAGTGGTCCTTTATACATTTGATTTCTGAGAGATACCCAGATACATTTCCCGTAAAACTTAAAAAACCACATCTTCGCATGTAATTTATAATTTAAAGTCAATTTTATTTAAAGTTTAATCATCATCAACTCCCTGCCCTTTTCCCACATTATGTGGGGTCGGCACAACATGTGTTCTTCTTCCATTCTCCTCTATCAGCCGTCATCTCAACACTCACTCCTTTCTTACTCATGTCATTTTAAGTTTAATCTTATTATTTAAATATCCCAGCGATATCTACCCAATCCTAAAGCTAATTACCCCTAACCCCACCTTTTACAATGTTCATTAATGAAGGCGCAAAACAACCTAGTTCGTAGGTGTAAGGTTCATACAAAATTCACAGCCAATCAAGCGTTACCCCGAAAACAGCGCCCTAACGAACTCAATCAATAATCAAATGCAATGAACGCGTAATTAGAATAGCTCCCGAGACATTTGCATATGAAAACCTTATAATTGATCATTCATAGGAACCCCCAGATGGGAGACAATAGGGGGAATGGGAAAACAAATTAGGCTGCGGGAAATCGCGAAAGTACTCGTGAATGTCGAGATGGGTAATATTGAGACTTACACTATCGTTCGTGTAACTTGCTTTGTCGTTCTTGATCGTCATCGGACCACTTTTACCATTCATCATCATCAGCCTATAGCAGTCCACTGCTGGACATAGCCTCCTAATGAGCGCCATTGCGCCCTGTCCTCAGCTCGACGCATCCAGCTTCTGCCAGCAGCCATTCGCAGATCGTCACTCCACCTGGCCGGAGGGCGTCCTACACTACGCTTGCCGAGTCGGTCTTCACTCAAGAACTCGTTTTACCATTAGGTAGTACCACTGATGGTACATCTGGCATCGAACTGTACTGACTTGCCCCAAACGAACTTTTGTGCTGTCATGTGGATGGGTGACCGCTGGTGGTTTATAACTGAGCGCTCCCGTGGATTGCTTGTTGACCAGGCTACAAAGTCAAGCATGACGGAGGCCATCATGCGGCCAAAAACTCTCAATAGTGTTGACTAATAACTTAAACGATAATACATTCATGATGTGGTTTGTTAGGTGCTAAGTAAATTGTGACCGTCAGGCCAATGCCTAGACAATACTAACCGAGTCAAACCAAGAGTACTTGTGCCTACATCAACAAATGCTATTTGCTAGGTAAGCGACACATGCATATCAAAAGATACCATGTACCTTATTAGTTTCAATAGTAGACCTATGCATTTTAATGTCTTAAATAGCAACGCATATACTCTACTACAACTACATTCTTTGTCCATTGACGGTGTCTAAATGAATCTTGTTTTATTCCAACTTGTAGTGGGAAAAAACTACCTCCCTCCCCACCCCATGCATTCGTCTGAACAGTCTGTCTGCGACGCCAGAGGCGACGACGGCTCAAGAGCATCACTGTCTGAAATATTAATATACTATATCGCATACGGGATATATGGGAAATGGAAAAATGTACGGGCTTTGTGCAGCACTATTTGAATCTTTGTTCTATCAAAAATGTGGTTTGCAAAGGTAATTTATCTTTTTAAATTCACACGGTTTAAACTTATTGTTTTGTCATGGTTAAGAGAAAAGACGGTGCTTAAGTACCGACGAAAGCATGTACAGCCAAGTGGCTGTACATGCTTTCGTCGGTACTTAAGTGCAGTGGCTACATAAGTATATAGCCACTGCATGTAAATGTAAGTCAACAAGTTAAGAACTGTAAAAGAAAACTTACACTTGATTAGTAACAATAAAATTATGTGGTTGAGAAAGGAACACGATGATAACGAAAATACATTGTTGAAAAACACTTATCGAGCATATTTTATAAGTAAATCATCATCAGCCTATAGCAGTCCACTGTTGGACATAGGCCTCCCCTAATGAGCGCCATTGCACCCTGTCCTCAGCTCGACGCGTCCAGCTTCTGCCAGCAGCCTTTCGCAGATCGTCACTCCACTTGGTCCGAGTAAAGTTATAAGTAAAGTTTCTGAAATAACCCTGAACTTATCTAAGACTTCAAAGTCGGTACAATTAATTTCCTAATTCACTTCCATCGCCGGCAGCCGCAAATGAACACGGAACACACAACCTCAACCAGAGATAACATTCATAAACGCTAATCGAACTCATCTTAAGGGCAGTAACTTCCATAACTATACCCTTGCTCATTGAAGGGCACTATTAACTCCCTATAAATTGGCCTGAGGGCTCCCGATAACACCTTATCGAGTGGTCGGAGCTATCGGCCAGATTGTTGCCTCTTGCGGCTCATCTAAATCCATTACTTCTAAATTGACACTTGATGACGCCTTGGGCGAGATTCAGATTGAATATTTCGGAAATTTTGCTGAGGAACTAATCTGTATTGTAATTTGATAAACAGGCTATATTGGTTTGAACAGCCATAGATCTCTCTTCCAACGAAACTTTTAGTTAAGTTAGTTCGTAAATATTGTAAACATTTTTGCACAAAATAAATGACTATTCTATTCTATTCTTTTTTTACCTTTGGAGAAAATGATCAACCCTATTTGAAATTGATACAATAAGTAAAGAAAAGAACATCACAAGAATAGTATTATGTCTGTGAAATCGGCCTTGTTTAAATATTAGCTTAATTATCTTCTTAAATAGTAACCCAACCCTTCCAAAGCACTAAGATGAACCCATCAAAAACTGTAAAATCAAACGCTATCGGCCGGACAACAAAGATAACATCTACATTTAATTAACCGTCCAGCCTCCAGCCGGACATCAAAGGCCATCTTAATACGCCCTCGGCCAAATCGGCTCCCAAACATCGGTATTAACACAACCCCACAATTTGTGTCCCGTCTTCCGGCGAGGTGAAATTTCCACGGGTGTCCAATAGTCTATTAAAACCCTACTACCAATAAGAACTCCATCCTTTGTTTATTATAAACACTTTCTATCCCTTCCGTCTCGTTTCTGTCCATAGCTGAGACTCTATCTGTCCCGTTCTAGCGTTTGTTTTGTAGCAGTACGTCTAGTGCATATCCTAGGGTAGCGGTACCCTCAAGAACGTTAACGACTTGAACCCCGAGTACGCCTGAGGCCGATTCAATTACTACCGTTGTATTATTTCGACGGAAAATATGTATGTTTGTGTACGTTTGTTGCGGTTCTATATTAAATTCTGTTTCGTGTTTATTGGTGGCGAGTAGGGTCTTATTGGATTCTGTTGTTACCTCGTATGCTAAGTTTGCGCTGAGAATGTCGGGCGTCTCAAATGTTCTCGCACGTTCAAATTGAACGCTGGATTTGCTTAAACAAAAAAGTATTTATTTGACGACCTCTGTAGCGCAGTGGGCGAAGGTCCGCTTGCGACGCAGTAGGTTGCGGGTTCGATCCCCGCAAAAGTAGTATATCAGTTATCTGGTTCCCATAGTACAAGCTTTCCTTAGTTTGGGGCTAGATGAAGCTGTGTGAAATTGTCCAGC
Source organism: Epirrhoe alternata (assembly GCA_963565295.1). Taxonomy (NCBI): domain Eukaryota; kingdom Metazoa; phylum Arthropoda; class Insecta; order Lepidoptera; family Geometridae; genus Epirrhoe; species Epirrhoe alternata. Next base: position 9,100,972 of record OY751396.1, on the reverse strand, counting down.
ATTATTTATTTATTTAATCAACTTAAAATCGTGAACCCTATCAAACTCCAAAAATATAATCACAATCCTTTCAAAGTGACTGCAATAAAACCTTCGTGTTACAAAAAAGAGGTACCTAAAATGAGTAACAGATTGAATGTGTCAAACTACCTGCCACCAAGAGCTGTTCCACTCCATCAATTCGATTCGGAATGTCTTGACAACACACGAGGAAATAATGGAGCCAATCGTTTCGAAGGAGCACTCTCAAAGAATGATCGCCGACAATTGAACGATGGAGGTGTCAAAAGACCAACGGGTCGGGATCCCATCCATCATAATGATTTTTCCCCCGACCACTTTACCAAGACCTCTACAAAGCAAGCCAATTCAAGATCGCAAAGGTCTATTGATGGTGGGTTGTTTCTGATGAAATTATTTTCACTACAAGTCCGGTCTGACGTTTCGATCTGCCAGTAGATGGATTAATTTGATTATCTTACAGCAGATGTTTGTAAATGTATTAAACGGCCGAAAATATGTCTAAGGGTCGATTCACATCTGACCGAAGATCCGTCGCGTATTATCGGTCGCGGAACGCCAGAACTGACAAATGTATACGAGTGTTTTTCTATACATTTGTCAGTTCTGGCGTTCCGCGACCGATAATCCGCGACGGATCTTCGGTCAGATGTGAATCGACCCTAAGCGTGGTCTAAGCTAAATGAAAATGGAAGAATCCGAAATGGTTTCTGCATCTCAAATTATTATCGTCGTAATCACAATATTTACAATTCTTTAACTTGTATCTTGTGTCTTTGTGTCGGAGGGTTTTAAATATGAATCCAACGTTGGCCACCATCTTATACGAACTTACAATATGAATCTAAGTAATGGAATAAATAGAAAATCTGTGATAATCTTGTGGTTCAAACCAGGCTAATCTTAATTTCTTTTAATCCTTAAATTTAATATCTTTTAATCCTTCCACGCAAACCTAGCAGACTAAAAACAAACAGGGACACGACTGTATCCCCAAGGCGCGGTAGACATTCTCTCAGATCTTTTATATTCCAGATCCTTTGAAGATGTCTAAGGGGGTAGTCAGAGATATATACAAATACATATTTGATACATGCCCACATCTTGCAGAAGTTAGTATTCTATACGTGCCAGGTTGTCTAATAAAACTTGAGTTCAAATAAGCAGTTACTGAAAATTCGATTCTCTAAACGTTCATAAAATTCAAGCTATCTAATCTACACCAAACAGGTAGATGAAATGTTTCACAAAATTTAATCACCTCCGAAATTACAATCGTAAAATGCAAAATATCTAATAGATTATTAAGGCATCGGACTGATTCATCTGATAATGCTGGAGGAAATTTAACGGTCACCCCCTCGAATGGACAAATTTAATTATGCTTTGGAAACTGACTAGAAAATTTTAATCATGGATGCTTACCATCAATCGTTATGAATACTCTGGATATTAAATTTTACAGTCGCTTACATTTTTCAAAACTTTAGGTCTTTTATTCCCGATACAGCCTATTTCATTGGATACTGTCTACTACAGTACTGGAAAACGATATTAATATGCATCGTATCAAGCAATGCATAGGATCGTAGCGACTGGAGATCCGTGGTCTCTGCCTACCCCTTTGGGAAAGAGGCGTGACTTTATGTATGTATGTATGTATGTATCAAGCAATCGTAAAATGAGTATAGGATCGCACGGATCGTATGTATATCAGCCCCATACATGCACGACTGTCAAGCGGAAAACCAGAGATGCAACACACTTTGGGCTACCCGAATCACCCCCGCGAACACCTAAAACCGACACACATATTGCAAGTCATAGAAACATTTATCCCGGTGCGAGAATCGACCTAGCGTCGTACTAGGTCCTTCGTCATCGCCAAGTCTTTGCTTTGGGTACTACGAAACCCTTAAAACATGATCTACAAGCTACGATTGAAATGTACCGCCCGTTCTGAAGCAATTGGCTAATAACTCCGCGGTCGCAAGCCCGTCTAACCACCACTTACACGATACCATCTGGCATACCATTCTTGCCTCCTGCCACGGAATATTAGCTCTTGCTCCGATGTGTTTGAGAAAGCAAGGCAAGAAGGTATCCTGTAAATGACGGTAACCGCCGGCATTCGGCAATTAGCGCAACTAGGTATTGAGTGATGCATTCAAGGGAGAACGTCTTACCTTGCCTTTGTTGGAAGGACTTGCTTAGCGTCTGTAGTTTATTGTGGATATAATTGCAAGTGGTTCTTTGTGGTTATTGATTATGAACCTAGTCTAAAGCTTATCATTCTTAAACGTTTGCAATCGAAGTTCCCGGCCAATGAAATCCCGTTTCATTAGCCAAATCATGCACCCACATATCGTGTCACTACGAACCAGTGTGATAAGAGTTTTAGGTCAAAGATCCTCCTTTCGTGTACACGTGATCAAATCCTTGCTGTGCTTCTCGTTCAAACTTTAAAGGTCGCAAAACTTTATTCATTCGACGAAACAGACGGCTTATCTCCAATGAAATAGGCAATAACGTCAAATAAAATTGAAAATTATAAGTCATGGAAATGAATACAGTGATCACACCCTCAAGGAGGCCTTAAAACAAGAGCCAATCGTGCCCCCCGCCTCTTGAGAACCCAAAAAATAATACAATAAATCAGAAACATGCAAATCCCGCTAATAACTTGCACAAAACCGAAAGCTATTTCACGGGTGCCGAAGCGGCCCGCCACGTAACGTAATCCACGAATATTTAATACAAGTAGGGGTAGGCAGCGGACTCTGGGGTGCTATTTCCATGCTGATGTTTAATAATTGATAATACCCCGCGAAAAACGCGCGCTCGGGGAACGCACGCGACTCGCATGGAGATGATAATACCACTGTCTCGATAAACACAGACCGATACTGAGTCTAAGTATCGGAGACAATCGCTTCAAAAGTCTTTTAGCACATCTTGTCGAAGAAACACGTGATCCTACATCTAATCTAGCTATTGATAAATACCTCAACAGATGAGTATTCAATTCACACAAGTGCTTTCGGCACGCTCCACCTGGCAGTGACCTGGATCAGTTTTTACATATAAAGTAGCTTAGCTTCTGTTTAAATAAATAAACACTCTGTAAGTCAATTCCTTGCGCTGATCTAGTGAACAAAAATAATTTAATTTGGATCATGTTGCAATCACAATTACATAACCTAATTGCATACTACTACGAGTATAATCCCCTAATATTTTCGTGTCACACCAAAAAAATATATATCACAGTGTAGACAGCTCTAGTGATATACTCACAGCTACCTGTACGCATCCCGGCATCACATTATCAGGCTCCTAACTTGTAAACTGAGCAACTCAATCGATAATCATCTCAAACAAACAAACGAGAAATCCTTTGTTATATTTGAATGTGGTTTATGTCAAATTCAAATTACAAGACGATACGCGATGCTAACTCGAAAGAGAGTGGCTCTGGTGACGGAGTTTTTAGGGCCCCTTCATGTCAGTCATCATCATCATCAGCCTATAGCAGTCCACTGCTGGACATAGGCCTCCCCTAATGCGCCCTGTCCTCAGCTCGACGCATCCAGCTTCTGCCAGCAGCATTTCGCAGATCGTCACTCCACCTGGAGGGCGTCCTACACTACGTTTGCCAAATCGCGGTCTCCACTCAAGAACTCGTTTACCCCAGCGGTTATCGGTTCTTCGGCAGATATGGCCAGCCCACTGCCACTTCAGCTTGCTAATTCTCTGAGCTATGTCGACGACTTTGGTTCTATGTCGGATAGTCTCATTGCGGATTCTATCCTTCAGAGAAACATGTCAGTGCTCAGATGAAAACGCCACTGGCGGTCACCAATCCACTTACTGACCGTTTAGAACGTTGCTTCATTCAGATAATCTATCAAGAACTATTAAGCGAGCTTCACTACACCACGCTTTTATCTATGTTGTATATATTTATCTTGATTCAGTTTCAGCTTGAGTTTGCCCACAGCTGGCTACATTTAGCTATGGGCAATACTAGTACGCTTGTGGATCATTTACACGATACGATTTTTGGCACGTTTATCTAAGCCGATGCCATTTATAAAAGGTTGCCTGGAAATAATCGCTTTCAAAGATAAGGCCGCCCATTGTACTAATAACTTGTAATGGTTTTAAATGTTTTGTTTTTGTTAATTTCTTGGTGTACAATAAAGTTCATTCATTTTTAGTGTCCGAGCGAGCGTCGCATTTACTATGACTTTTAGCATCTGATGAGCGTTTACACGTAAAAATTGCAGTTCCATACTAAATCGTATCGATATAATTGCTACTTTAACGTTAATCTTCTACTTCTACCAATTAGGTATTCAAAGCGTCAAAAAAAGTTGTCCAATCTTCAGAGTATCGAGTTTCCCCCCGAAAAAGGAAACAAAGTAATCTATGTTAGGCCTCGTTCTCACGGCCGATATGTATGCAGATGGAATTATTGCCGGCGACGAGCGACGGTGTTAAATAAAACGAAAACTAGTGATGGGAGTTATCTCTATTCTCTGACCCTCGGAAATGTTAAATTTAATAATAATTTGTATACATTTAAACGATTTAACGGATGAATCACCTAATAAAGATAGACCCCAAACCATGTTTCTTAACCTGGTTCTTACTGTGTTGATCAAGAAAATCTGTTTTTGTTACCCATTGTAAGTATTTCATAATTTGTATACTTCTTTCCTAGCCTATGTTCTGTTTCAATAATTTGTTGTCTTTACCAAATAAATTAATCTATTTTCACATGGATAAAAGAGCTATAATTTTTCAATTCACGTCATTTGAATCGTAGGCTATTAAAACACTTTCCTTCTTATGTATAACTTTATGCCAAATGTGTGGCAACACGCTGCAGCTGTCGGCACAAGACAAACCTTGTATGGTTTAATGTGTCGTATTATTTAAGATTATAAATAAGTTTTTGATAAATAAAGAAAATATAAATACTTCCAAAACTCTTTAAATCATTCAACATACGTAGTTTAAAACAAGACTGAGAACAACGTCCCATCACTAAAACGAACGTGGTCGACAAACAGCCGCGGCCGGATTACTGCCAGTGATGAAAAAGGGAAAAATCATTTATTTTATTACCTGTGCAAAAATAATAAGGCAAGTTCGACCCGGCTTCCGAGGATTCCACAGCGGATTATTATTATAATTAGGATTCAACTTTTTAGCTCCGGGGGATTGTTCCAGATGATTGGATACTAGTGAATACTCGTATTTCAATAACAGTTATGGTATATGTAAATAGGTAGTTCAATGTGACCAATTTTATTTCATGGAATTATTTAGAAAGATAAGAGAAAAAAATTTAAAGATAAATAATCTTTCAAAAGCCATGTCTTAGTGGAATGCATAAAGATATCTTTACGAAATTCACAGGGTAAATAGTTGGTAAAATGGCGATGTTTTTAAAATACATTTGGATTAAAAAAGTTCCATGAAGTTCCAGAAAATGCACTTGAAGTATTGGTATTGTTTTCAGGTTTTCATTTTACGTCGTTTTATTTTATGGCGCAGTCGAGTGGGTTTTTGGAGTAATTAGTCATTGGGTTGGACAGACCAAACTTTTAGCTTATTACCAGAGAAAAAATTATAAGCTTATCATAATTATTCACCTCAAATGAACAAAGTCTTGCAACTGCTCAATAAATAAAATGTCACAAAAATCTGAATAACTTCTTACAAAAAATCGCTGAACATACATAGGAGTGATTTGGGTAGCCCTTGGGGTGCTGCATCACTGGACTTCCGCTTGACAGTCGTTCCTGGGACACCCTGTATGACCTTATCAATTTCATGCAATTCTCTTTGCGTTTGCGTACATCTAGTTTTAAATTTAACACCACATCTAACTGTCAACTGTTGAGCAAAATCCAGTCACACTACTAACATAAACATTTGTGTGACGTTATGACTAATCATTGAATGCAGACAAGGATTCAGCTTTAAAATGTACAGACATGGTGTGGAGTGGACACATTGTTTCATCCTAAATCATCTTACTGCAGGGCAAAGGCCTTACTTCACACGGTCTTGATATTGTAGTCCTTTGCAAAAGAGTCCAGCTCATCCCATCATTCAACATGCTTACTGAAACTGCGCCCATGCGAGACGAACCCGCGACCTTTACGGATCTGTTATCCAATCTCCCAACTGAGCCAATCGACGCAATAGTTGATATTTTATGGTATACTAGTGACCCGCCCCGGCGTTGCACGGGTGTAATGCTGATGCTAAATATTAGGGTTTAGCCAGTGTTTGCAATGTAAGCGCAAAAAATGTATTAGTAATTCACGACATCACATTAGATACCTCTAAAATTATCAGTGTTCCTCTACTATATTATGCATGAATTATACATATAAACCTTCCTCTTGAATCACTCTATCTATGGAAAAAAACCGCATCAAAATTGCGTAGTTTTAAAGATTTAAGCATACATAGGGATATAGGGACAGAGAAAGCGACATTGTAGTGATACAGATTTTCGCCGTAAAAGTTACTTTTGATTTCCACTGTGCATGGTAGACAACATCTTGCATAAGTATTCAAAATCCTTTGATGATACAACCTCGACTTTTATCAAAACAGCTAAGCAGCCTGTTCTATTGCTTCAAGCGATTACGCGATTATCAAATCATTTCCTTCAGTCAAAGATGTTGATTCCAGCGGCTGTCAGATTGGAGGGTAATCATGAGCGTCATTGGTGCGGAACGGCTCCAGTCAATTACAAGTCTTTGATGTTGATAGTTGTGACGCGGGTACTAAAGGAGCCACTGGCCCAGACGAGGATTAGTGATTCGGTGTGCGAGTGATTTGGGTAAATTCTTGGTATGTGCTAGGAGGGATTGGATGCGGTATTTGTAGATGTTTTGTAAACTTTTATTCTGACTAAAAATAAGCAAAAAAACATGCGTAAATCAAAGAGTATTTTTAAGCATCTTTTTATCATTTTGTAAATGATAACGTTGTTATTGAAATAAATACGTTTGGAAATGTTATAATCTAGAAGTCAGTTTTGCTGTGTTTCGAATTTTTAAAATGTTCGGATATTATCAATATAAATTCTCTGAAAATAAAGTCAAAATCAATAGCTAATTACTGATTAGTCACGTTAAATCGTCTAAAAAGCTAAAGTGCCTCAAACTTATCTGAACCGGTGAAGGGAGCGCTGTTATCACATTTGGTGTTGGCAGAAAAATATATTTAAAAAAACAGTAAACAGGGCCACGAACTCACGACTGTATCACCAAGGCGCGGAGACATTTTCTCAAATCTTTTATGTATTCCAGATCCTTTGAAGATGTCTAAGGCCTAATATAGGCTAATACCTAATATACCTAATATAGGCTTAGAAACACTACTAACTAAAGATTGTTAACTTTGAAAAATAAATATATCTATCTATCTAAGGGGGTAGTCAAAGGCATGTTCAAATACATACTTGATCTTGCAGAAGTTAGTATTCCATACGTGACAGGTTGCAAGCCCATATAAGAAAAATATTTTTTATAGTAAAATTCGTTAGTTCCTCTTTTAGCCACCGGTTCAGATAAGTTTGTGGCACTCTAAGTTTTGTTTTTGTTTTTAGAAGATCTTTATTAGACATAAAATATATAAACAAAAAGTACATACTCAAAACACAGCTTTGACAGACTTAAACATAAAAAACACTGACTCGACAGGCTATTGCACCTTTTAAAGTCTTTAAACAAGATGGGTAGCACTTTATAAATCGGAGATGCAATGCAATTTATGTAGAAAATTACGACGAACGAAGTTTAGGTACACTCACTTTGTATAGTTTATGTTTTTAACAATATGCATATTTACTTACTAACCTAATTGTCTACCAATCTAAGGTAATCCTCATTATAGGTACCACTACGATAACATGATTTTTTTTAATCAAATTATTAAAAGATAAAATAGTATTCACTAATATGGAATGCAGACAACACACGCACAGTGCCAGCCTACCCTCAAAAAGACAACCGATCCGTCCAGCCGGGCCGAGCCTATCGGTCGCACCAAGGTTAACCCTACGCATAGCAGTGGCAGTGGTTAGAGTAGAATGAAGTATACGCACCTGAGTAATTTTATTATTTTAATCTCCAATTGTAAATATTGTAAATACGATTAAAAATAAAACTGGTAAATAAAAAATTATTAAAGGTCTAAACATATAACGGTCTATAAATATGGTGTTTTTTTTTGTTAATAATTATATTTTTACGGATGTTACCTAAATATAAATTAAAAAAAAAAAAAAAAAAAAAAAAAACTCTAAGTGAATCCTCTGTTTTTCACGACATTTAAAAATCAGAGCAACAAACACAGAAACCATTCGGATACGCAAACGAAGATTTAATTTTGTTCATCTGTCGGACCTGCCGGCTGTCACTCGCAAGGCGGGCCAATACATCATTCTTCCTTCTCCCTAAAACATTTTTTTTTTTCACAACATTATCAAAATTATCCTCCCCCCAGTTGTCGCACCTTAATGAGGGTCCCCCTACTGTCTCCCGATTTTATAACTGCCGATAACGCAGCAACATTGAATAATTGTTGTAATTTAGTCAGCTTGTTACCCAAAAACACGATACTTGGGGCTTTTTATTACGTATCGCTGAGATAGCTGTGCCTATTGACCGATCGGGCAGTGGGGGCGAACGCTGACGAAGTGACGGTATTGTTTCCTTAGGGGTTTGGTTTGGTGATATTTTGTTATCGCTAAATTACTGTGTGTATTTAGCTCATGACAACTCTAGTTTCATCTACGAGTACGTTAAAGAGGCGTCTTTTTTACCCGACTATGAGAGCTATTAAGAAGGGTTATGATTTTAGCGGTCTATGTATTTAGTACCTATTTATATCATTAGCCGTGTTGGCCGAATGGGGTTGTACCTCGACTTTCAATCCGAAGGTCGTGGGATCGAATCCCGGCCGTGCATCAATGGATTTTGCGTTTCGTAGAATTAATATGCGCTTTAACACGAACTCTAAACGGTGAAGAAAAACAGCGTGAGGAAACCTGTTAGTATTCTTATAGGCGGCGATGGGCTTGCAACCTGTCACGTATGAAATACTAACTTCTGCAAGATGTGGGCATGTATCAAATATGTATTTGTACATGCCTCTGACTACCCCTTGGACATCTTCAAAGGATTTGGAATATAAAAAAAGATCTGAGATAATGTCTACCGCGCCTTGGGGATACAGTCGTGAACCTGTTTTTTTTTTATAACATCCATCAGTTTAATCCCCTTTGATAAGAGGCGTCAGTATGTGTCAGAAATTTCGTAGGTACGTATTTTGACAATCATAGCAATAGCCTTTCTCATAATATCATCCCTGCTAGGCAAATGAGTCGCTTTTATTCGCGATTCGCCCGTCTCAGAATCGTATCTCAACATTCTCAACATTATATCTTTACGTATGAATAGCATGATCAAAGTTAAATCCAGTAAGATCGAAATTTTATCTCTTCATTGTAGCGACGACAGATCGATTGAGACGCAATATGCAAGTTTTATTCTCACGGCAGGATAAATGTGTGTATCTAAAGATAAGTATATAAGTAGTATATCAGTTATCTGGTTCCTATAGTACGAGCTATGCTTAGTTTGGGGCTAGATGATGCTGTGTGAAATGTCCAGCATTATTTATTTATTTTTATTTTATTTTATTTAAAGATACTTGTTCCATACAACCTTTAAATGGAGAGGAATATGAGGATGTAGTAATCAAAATCCTCAGATATTCAGAGGTTTCTTTCTCGCTCTATGGTGTTTTCTCCCTCTACTCCCCGTCGGTATTTCACGAGTCTTGTACGTCACTAATAAGCCACTTGTATGATTTAATAACGTATGTGGTACCATTGTTATCGGCAGAGCAACTTATGATGACAATTAGTACTTTAATGTTGGTAATATATTAAATTCATTTTTCGCGAAATATGTTCGTTATTTTTGATACAAAAACATTTTTGAAGAGACATGGGGATCATTACTTTGAACGAGACTTCTTAAAATTGAACATGGTAATTCATTATTTGCCTTAAGTTTAATCCTGGTGTAGCAGATGTTTTTTTTTTTTGCAAAGATTTCCATACTTTTCTTTAGGGTCATGAATTCCTTTCAGCAGTATTTGACGCTTTGTTTACTGTGCCAATGGCGTCGATTCTGTTGTTCACTGACTAAACTTAATTAAACTAAAACTTGAACGTTCTTATTTCGTTCTCACTAAAGACGAAAATAGCATGTCGTTGAAAGTGACATAAGTAACTAAAAGTTTAATCTGAGCTACTTTAGCATCTGTTTTACACGGCAAGCAAAATGGTCTGGACTAAATCTACCCACAAATACTTAATTTTTACTAAAATTAAGAAATTTTAAGAATGCCACTATTATAGTCATTCCATTTTGGACTTTATCGTTAACGAAATAAGAACGAAGCATTTTAGTTTAGTTAACTTTAGTCAGTGAACAACAGAATCAACGCCAATGTCTTGCGTCCAAGAACCGCTAGTTGCGATATCAATTGTTTCAGAAGGCACATTAAGGTGACAGTCAGTCCAGCATAGTGATTCATTGAATACTTCTTCTGCGACGAAACCGTTGGAATTCATCAAAAACTGACGTTATCTGCACTGCGATTGGTTCCTGTCGGTTGAACAGCAGAACAGCTTCATCTCGAATGCATTCCGCCGAAGAAGAAGTGGTTGGATTGTGTGAGAGATGATGTGAATGTAAAATGAGTGGATGCACAGGTGACGAGTGAGTGGGAGAAGAAGACAGTAGGATGGGCAGGGAAATGAAGAAATAGACAACCCAAAACGTACTTCAAGAATCTCTTTCAATATTGAAACAGATTTAATTAAGATTTTTAACTAATTTCAATCGGTGATAACAGCAATTACGGTTCAATCTAACTTCAATAAGTAAATGTCGTGTACCCCACCTGCATCGCCGGCGGGCTTAATAAGGCGATGTTCGTTCAACGCGCATTTTTACGCTGCTGTCATTAAGAGATCACCGAGGGGTGCAGAAGGGTCACAGGTCGGCTGAGTTGAGAAAAATGCCTATTATAAATGCTGGTTTACTTTTCATAAATGAGAGATGCTGATATGCAATTGCAATGGAAGTTTAAGATTTAAATCCTACTATTCTACTGCAGCTAAAAGTTTGTGAGTATGTTTGTGCTTCAATCACGCCTAAACTATTGAGCCGATTTGAATGAAACTTGGAATAGGTGTAGATAGTGACTTAAAATAGCATTCAAAATGTTGTTACAATGCGAGCGAAGCCGCGCGCAGAATCTAGTAGGTATGAAATACTCTCAATAATCTTACATAGTCTAGATTTGAATTTAGTGGAATATAGCAGAAGAAGCAGACCAAAGAAGTTATGGATGGACTTTGATGATGAAAGGTCCACTAGCATCAATGAGCAATCAGCAATCGATCGCTTTTTCAGGCGGCCGGTCAGTCATATCGTTTGGTGTTTCCGATCTACAGATGAAGATGGGTTCATCTGTAGATCGGAAACACCAAACGATGTGTTACCTTCTTGTCGTGTCAGTAATTTTCAGTATGTTTCCCTGAACATGATCTTCGTCGTAGCTAGCTTATAAAACTTTAAACATCAAGCCAATGTTGTATTTCGATTGATAGCTCAGTAGGCGTTATTTCTATGTTCCATCATGAATATTTTCTGCATTTCCACCATGATTACTCTATGCTGTTGCCGGTAGCCTTCGAGCCGGATACCGGCCCCCAGTTTTATGGTTTTCATTAATGAAGATGGCTCCAGGGCTGATCGTTCGAGGAACCTCTATCGCGGGGGTGATTTTTAATGGCAATTATTCTTTTTTCTCTCCGCCGATGGAGTTTGCCTCTCGGTGTGTCTAATTATGGGGAAAATATCGCGATAAGATATTAAAAACTTTGAAAGTGAGAGTAAATATTGTTTACACTTTTGTAAACTTTTGGTCGTCGCCCGATCAATCAAGTAAGTTGCCATAAGAACGAATTAATGTAATATAACCATGAAAGTACCATTATTGAGTAGAAAATCATAATTTCTAATAATATCTCCCTGAAGCTAAAGAAATCTCGGTTGACTCTCGATCTATCGTTCCGCCGTGCGTCCGAATACTTCCCAAATACTTTGAATTACAAATCGGTAGGTTCTTTTCGAGATTTGATTCGACTCCCCCGATTGCCAGTTTGATTGCTATTTTAATGCCTCCTCGGGTTTCTTTCAGGAAATTATCCGGGATTATGATAAACTTCAAACGGTTAGCTATTTGAATATAATGGCGAATGAAAATGGCGATTGTATGCATAGCAATAAGCTTTGAAAGCGATAGGGAGCTGGCTGGAGGCATTTTTGTTAGATTTTTGTACGATAACTCTAAATTACTCTGTATTTATGTTTTTAACTGTCTCCAATAAATATAGTTTAAGGCCACTAGTACAACTGAAGCGGAAAAAGTGGCGTGAAATTTCAAGAGGTGTATACCCAGAACATGTTGGTGATTATAGGCTGATTAGATAATTCGATAGCGTTGTACGAGTATTACTTTCCCAGTAACCGGTTAATAGGAAAGTAATACTCGTATTTCGATCTTCAATAGTATCCCACCTAAGAACTTTCCAAAATGTGTGGCAAGTGCATGAATAAAGCCTTGTTTAGGCGAATCTTAATTCCCTTTTCATACTAGCTCAAAAACTCATGATACAACAAGAAGAACATTGTGAATACCAACCGACTAATTATTTACCCAACCGGTAACCGGCGATCAGATTAGCAGGTAATCGTCTGGATGATTAGCGTCAAAAGTGTCGTAATATCTCATTCCGTTTGTGTCTAATTAATCAAGATCAAGCAATCAGCCATCACTGCCTATTGTGATTACCCTGAAAAATACGAGTAAGCCTGTTTTGTTTGGGATTGACGGGAGCTTGATGAGATTTTATAAAATTACTCGATGATTTGCTTACACTGACTGAATCTTCAAAAGACGAAATAAACGTTTATACCTCAGGAGTTACTATTATTCTTAGTGTTGTCGTTTTCAAACGGGCTGTTTAATATAGATCTGGTAGCATCTGGCTAAACAAAACCGATAGTAGTGTTTTCTGATAATACCTTTTTAAATTGTAAAGGTGTTCTAGTTTTGTAAGTGGCTCATTATTCATGTGAAGAGAGACAGGCTTAGTTCCAGATGTTATGCGGTTTTCGGGGCAAGATATCAAGGTTTATCCTGGTCCATCTCGCCTCCGTCACGTAATAATCCAACCAATTTATGACACTCGTGACGTTACGACAATCGATTTAAAAAGTCCCACAGCGTCCATTACCGTCTTAAGGCCGCGAGGGGGGTGCGAGGTGCTATTTTTTCCAGTCGTCAGATAGATTGGATGACACTCGATCTCCCCAAGAGGGCGAAATTAAAACGGCGGCGATGAGCCAAGCCGAATGGCCGTGGAATTATTTTCCGTTGAGTGATTCTGGCCCATAAAATTTCTGATTGATCAATTCATCCGGTGTTTCCATTCCGCCTTAATGAAGAGCACGTTGGACATTTTTTTCGTCTCCCCCGACTCTATTTTTCCGCCTGTTTTCGCTTTAGTGGGTGTTTTATTAATTTCCCGAACGTTTTTTCGGCAGTTTCTTGTCGGATTTGCATTTTGTCCGCCGATAGTCGAAAACAGATTTGGGATTCGAAGTTTGCGTTTTATTTGTACGCTTATTCAATCGGAACGTTCATGGAAAATTGGACAAATATTTGCTACTGTGAAAGACGATTGACACCAAAACCTACTCCACAAAACATGACTACAGCTCGTAATGTTTTCCGCGTCATCAATAGGCAGGGTCCAGTGAGCGGCAATCATGAAAGGAATCTACATGGACGTCAAACTATCGTGAAACTTAATGGTTTAAAGTTGTCGATCGCTCCGGCCCTAGCGAATTTTATTGCGGGTCCTTCTGGGTGTTGGGATAATGGATCCGATCTCCGGACAATGCTTCCATTTGGCCACATTTCATTAAAAACAACAATACGTACGATAACGAGTGCTAGAGCCATCAGCGTGGCGTGGAAGGCTATTTGATCTCGTTTCTTCGTAAGGGTCGAGTTCGAATACGCAAATTGCCTTGGTTCTATATTGTTGATCGATGTAAGTTTTGTTTATTTTAACCGACTTAAAAAAGTTAAGATTCTATGTTATGTATTAATGTGGACCGGTTTTGAACATGGTCCTCTCGAGGTGGACCCATATTTTGAATCCAAACGTATTGATACTTCTTCCGTAACTCATCCTTGCTTGTCTACCTAAAGGTGCTCGTAAACGGGCTAGTTTTTTGGCAATTTCTTGCTGCAATGGTATAGCCGCCTAGTTGCCGATGTTATCTCGCAACACAGTGCAATAGTTGCTGCAATATTGCTGTGTAACCCGGCGATATTGTGAAGATATTTCTTTGCAATTCAATGTATAGCCGGCTAGATTGCAAATGATTTATCCCGAGTTGCAAATATACTGAGCTATATTGGTCAATAAAAATTACCAACAAGATGCAATTTTAGTAGCCCGTTTACAGGCCTAGGACCAAGGGTTTCTGTTGAGTTTCAAAACGTAATGAATCTTTAAAGTTTTTAATTAATATTTTTTTTATAAATGCAATTCAAACTCATCTTCCAATATTAAAATCGCCAGCAATGCCTTTGATGTTAATCTATCCCGATAAATAACGAGTAAACAAACAAAGGAAAGAAAGCGCCCTCCCGACGTATAATTTCATTATTTGCACCGAGCGCATCGCTTTAAATATTCCCGATCTGTGAGGGGTCGTTGTCTTTAGATGAGTAGTTATGTTCGTTTGTTTAAGATGAAATAAGCATTTTAATTCGCTATATAACTTTTTTAAACTGAAGAGGAAACCAACTTCTATGTATTTACAAACAAAAAGTATATAAGTAGTGTATTAATTATCTCGTTCCCATAGTACAAGCTTTGCTTAGTTTGGGGCTAGATGATGCTGTGTGAAATGTCCTGCATTATTATTATTATTAACTTCAATTCAACAACAAAATCGAGAGTCGGTACAACTACTTACCTACTACAAGATTTCCGTAAATTTTATTGAGACATAAGCTTCTGCGCGCGGCTTCGCCCGCGTGGTACCAACATTCTGAATAGCCTATATGCTATTCCAGGTCACTATCTACGCGTATTCCAAGTTTCATCTTTAGTTCCCTGGTTTAGGCGTGATTGAAACACAAACATCTAAATATCCAAACATTTTAACAAACTCACATACTTTCAGCTTTATTTTATGAGTGGGATATATTATATGAGTGGGATTCCTAAAATTGATTAAAGAATTTCAGTCCGAATTTGTAGCTTACACAAAATCACTTGTATCAGCCTAATTCTTGATTTAATGTTGAAAAAATTAAAATATCACCGTCCTAATCTTGAAGACTATTAACCTGGGGGTCCATTACTGTCACCCAAGGGGGCGAGGAGGGGGTCTCGATGTCGAAGACGTGTTTTTGTCGTGTTTTTATTAGCGACAGCAATGATGAATTAGCGAACGCGTTTATTAGACGCTCGTAAGAATTTTTTTGTCTTAGGATTTTGGAGTTCTGTCTTAACTGTTTAGGAACCATAATAAGAGAAACCGAGTTCTTGGGAAATCTTGTATTCTTATACACGTCTAGCTGCCCGTCGCGGTGTTACCCGCGTTCCCTCGGGAAAACTTCACTTTCCCGGGATAAAATATAGCCTATGTTCATCTGGGATAATGCAAGATTCTAATGGTGAAATAATTTTTCGAATCCAGTAGTTTCGGAGCCTAATAATCAATTCAAACAAACAATCATACAAATCTTTCCTCTTTATAATATTAATGTAGATTTCCCAATTGCCCAAATAAAAAATAAAAAATAAATTGGGCATTTTCTTTAGTTAATGTCAAGCAGGGCGACGTTAGTGGTCACATCAAACGTACCGACTTATTGATAAAGCCACCTCCGATCACCCATCCACTTAATGACCGTTCAGAAAGTTAAAAAAGTAAGTTCGTATGAGTCAGTGGCCAACTCTGGTGACGGAGTTTTTAGGCCGCCTTAAGGCCTCCGTCATGGCTTAAAGACTTAAATAGCCGGGACCGACAATTTAACGTGCCCTCCGAAGCACGGAAGCGCTCTGATGAAAATGCCACTGGCGGTCACCCATCCACTTACAGACCGTTTCGAACGTTGCTTAACTTCGACGATCTATCAAGAACGACTAAGCAAGCACGACCACGAGCGCTTCGGAAAGTTGCTTCACTTCGACGATCTATCAAGAACGACAACGCGCCACTTGCGCTTCGGTACGTATAATGCAACCTGTGGCAACTATACCTGCGGAACCATTTTTTCCCTCACCGCTCCACCTTAGCCTGTATATTTTTAATTTATTTCCCTAAGATAACACGCGTCGGGCGATGGCCCGCGAATTTGTATTAACAAGGGCGCTATACAGAGGTACATTATCGGGTGAATTCAGGAGGTTTCCTCTTGTAGTAAATTAAATTGTTTGCTCCCCCCAGGTGTGCGACGTGCCTTATTGACGCGGGAAATTGCTGATGAACTGGTTTTAAAAGGTGATTGGCGAGTTTGAACAAACGTGTCTGAGTTTTATGTTTTTCTTCAGTTTTGGGAAAGAATGAAAATTCGCTCGAAAATGTTTGGTATTTTGTTGGAATACGAGTACGTTCTTGATCTAAGGGAATACGCTTTTTTCTGATCGATAAATTCATTGGTATGTACTATCATTCGACGACCTCTGTGGCGCAGTGGGCGAAGGCCCGCCAGCGATACAAAAGGTTGCGGGTTCGATCCCCACCGCGGGACAAAATGTTGGTATGATCTACAGATATTTGTTTCGGGTCTGGTTGTTTCTATGTATAATATGTATGTATTTAATATGTATGTATAAGTAGTATATCAGTCATGTAGTACCCACAACACAAGCTTTGCTTACTTTGGGGCTAGATGATACGGTGAAAAGCCCAGCATTATAAAAAAGAATTCTTAAGATCGTGAGTTCAAATTCCAAGAATTTGAACTCACGATCTTAAGAATTAGATAAAAAGAAGAAGAAGATTAAGGAGATGGTGATGAGATGTAAATGACGTTTACTCTAGAAGTTGTCGCAAAATAGTGACAGCTTAATTGATAGTCTCATAAGCAGGTGCTGTAATTCAGGCTTTAAGAGCAAACTTCCCCGCAATATATTAGAACGTCTATTATGGCGATATTAATAAACAATGCATCGTTCATTATTCCGTAGTCGTACGTTTTATACCGCAGAGCGAGTTTAGGAAGCTGTAGCTATGATGTTAGGACTAGCGTAAGCATGTTTTATAGAGGAAAAACTATTCACACACTAAAAAAAGAAATGGAAGAGTATAGAAAACACCAAACAGGTTGGTACGAGTACTTAGATACTGCAATAAATGTACACAGACTATACACAGATACATATACATACAGGGTTAGTAGTTGGCAGTTGTTGTTTATGATGATAGTAACAGAGTCCTGAGAGGTTACCGGTGTTTTACAAATAACCCTTTATACTCATTTCAAACATAAAAGGTTGACATTGGTGACAAAGGAACAGGAGTAAAATCACCTAATTTTAAAAGACGATTCAAAGTGATCTTAGCGGTCCTACTGAATAAATGCTTTTTGACTTTGAGTTACCATTAGATCTAAATCATTGTCCAGTCCATGGAATAAAATGGTATTGAGGCTCACATACAATACTTTCGCCACACTGGCTCGAAAGAACTAGTGACACTAGAAATTAGTAAAATCCGTAAACTCCTTATTCCAAACCGCTAATCAGATTTTAATTTTGTTGAATCCGAATTGATGAGCTCCATAGCCAGCTCCCGATCCCCTTGTTGAGCACACTGAACGTTCAGGCCAGACTAGACACGTTCGTTAATATGAAAATTAGCCCGAATGAGCTGCAACGAGGAAATTGGCTGCTGCACCCAGCACCGCCATCGGCTTATATTGTACTAGCTGGTACACTCAACTTTTGTTACCAGGAATTATGTTCATTGAACATACGGTAGTACTGTACCGTATGATACGGTACAGTACTCGGGTATTAGGTACTCATGAAAAAATCCGAAGATTCTTCTTCTGAACATACGGTAGTACTGTACCGTATGATACGGTACAGTACTCGGGTATTAGGTACTCATGAAAAAATCCGAAGATTCTTCTTCTAGTCATCCACGATGGATAGAAAGACAAAGAAGACGTGTACGGATGTCAATATGTCACTGTCAAAAAGCATTTATCCAGTAGGAACGCTGGGTTAACTTGCAAAAATTTGCGCTAAAAATTTGGTCCGCTCATGTCACTCCCTTTCCTCTTAAGATGCCGTGTAACAAAACAACGAGTACATTTGTAGTTATTTTAAACTTTTTATAATTATGAATGAATGAATAAAAAACTCTTAATTGTACACAATAATTACAAAACATACACATATGAACCAATAGAACCCAACGAGACAATGTACAATGGGCGAACACATGTTTCTGTAGCCGGCTGTACCGAGTACTTACGAGTATCTGCTGTTTGGGACCGTGTTTGAACGGTGCAGGTAGATTCGGGCAACATTTTCGATGATATTACAGAACAGGATGGAGCACGTTGCAATAATGAAACGCAAATATGAGCTACGTATAATCACGTACGATAATTTACTCCTTTGCTTTACAAGAAGGCACTAGTTACTCGCATAGTGGCTGAGCTAGAAGATTGTAAGCCAACGAAAAATTTCCTATAAAAATTTACTTGTCACCCCTATAGCATGTTTTACCATAGCGTTTATATTAATCAGTAGCTGAGCCCCGCACCGTCACCCATTTTCTCTCCTAAACACACATTTTCAGGATAAAATCATCATCATCATCCGCAGCCCGACTTCACCCACTGTTGGGTATAGGCCTCCCTCTGCTTTTGCCATTCTTCCCGGACCTGTGCCAGCCTGAGCCACTGTCGGCCTTCGACGTTAATAATATCGTCCGCCCATCTCGCTGCCGGACGTCCGACACTTCTCTTGCCAGTTCTAGGCCACCATTCTGTCATCTTTTTACACCACCTATCGTCACCACGTCTTGCCAGGTGTCCTGCCCATAAAAGTGACCTATTAATCCAGGGCTAGGGAGCGCCTAGGCACCTTCGAAAAGAAAGACCTCATTCAAATCCATCAGCCAACCAATCTTCCGCATTTATAGTAGTAAGATCAACGTGATCTGATTAAATTTCCTTCAAGATACAACGATACAGCAATAGTAAACAAAGCTCCGCAATAACCCGCCATTTTCCCTGTACCGGAGGTCAATCGACGGCCACTTCCCGCAGATAAAAAGAAAACCCTATTTGCGTCACAAAGAAGCGCTATCTAGCGATAAATTATCGAAATTATTGCATTAAAAATTCCATCTAGTAAGTCAAAGCGGCCATTAAGCGCTCTCGGCGGCGAAAGGTAACAAGACTCTTTGTTGCAGCCGTCGGTTGAGACGTTCAAGTCGCGAATATGTAATTTTTCTCCGGTAAACGCTATGGGAAAACGTTTTGACAGGGTTGCCAGTGAATGCCTTTACGGGAAATTATAAGGAGCTGTGTGGGATGGACTTTCAGTTCGAAGCTAGTTTTACGTGTTTGATACAATGTATCAAGGATAATATAATTGTAATATTGGGAAAGTAGAGCTGTCATTATCTACACTATTGGCCATGTATTCTGTGGATAAGACCAATTAACCTACATGTTGTACCTGTATAAAATCATCTTGTAAATATGTCAAATTTGAAGAGGAATCTTCTTTAGGCGCGTTTGGCAGTTTTGAGATGAGAAAAGGTCACGTGCGAGTCACGTGACTGCTCACCGACACCGGGTTATTTGTCAAGTTTAGAACCGTTCAAGTTTTAACTTCTGCCGGCACTCCTGGAGTGCCTGTTTTTTTGCCAGGAACCTACGTTTGCCAGGTTGTTTCCCATTACGGCTATAGATTATCTCGGGCTGTAAACCGATTTGCGCTGGTAACCCTAGGCGTCCAGAAGCGCTCCGCTTTGATATATTTTCGTGTTCCGCTCTTAGTTAACGTAACGTTTGATATTCGTTTTGAAGGATGTAATTTAAAATTCTGAATAATGTTAACGGTGGCTCTGCTTCGGCTATTCGGCCATTTGCGTTTTAGATTGTACTCATTTGGGATCTCCTTTGTTGGACAATCACGTTGGGCCAATCAATTTAATATTTTGTTCACGAAAAATATGCGCCTTGAAAATGACTTGAATTTTTGTTTTGATGCTACCTGAAGACCATCATGACGTCAACTTTATTCGTAATCAATGAATTAATAAGCTAAATGAATTTCGAAGCATGGAATCAATCCCTCCTTCATCCGGATGAAGGAGGGATAAATATTTTTGATTTTGCTGAATGGCAAGCATCTGGTATCACAAGTTTTGGGACCCTCAAAGTGACTTGCCCTAAAAGTGTTTCAGCACGTTAAATTCTAACTTGCAGTAACTTTGTAGTCTTTCCGAAGTTTCGTTAACTAATAAGCAATAGAAATAACTTATTAGTGTGTACAGAAATGGTTCGACAACTAGTGATACGCCAAGATGAGATTATCATCACCGAGGACTAAAATTGTTTTGTTTAAATTTTTTGTTCCTAGCATTAATTTCAAGCGTTCTTCCTCCAGTCCCCACAACATTAGCTTTCAATTCTAAGCCTCATTTTTGTAATTAAATACGTGACTTCATTTAGCGATGGTACTTTCCAAGATGGCCACCGCGATAACATGACCGGATCCTGATATTTTTCGCCAAAAAATAATATAAAGTGACACGGCTGTGTTCTCATTTAGGCTCGGCTTTATGAAATGCTACTGAATTGTCAAATGAAATGTTACCAAAAATGGTGCATTGAAATGAATACAAGGAATAACAATCCAGTGGAGATATAACTTCGACATTACCTTGCTTATTCTCAAACCTTGCGCGTTTATTTGGTTTTTACCCGACCACAATAAGGTTTATTAAGAAAATCATAGAAGGAAAAGTGGAAGGAAGACGAGGATGAAGCAAGCCTAGAATCAATTTCATGAGTCAGATAAAATAGAAGATCGCTGTCATGTCTTATAAAGAAGTAAAGGAATCCGCATTGGAAAGGGAGAGGTGGAGGAAGCTGCATCATTGCACCGACAAGAGCTGAGCTCTTAAATTTGATGATGATGACTATAAAGTGACCAAATAGCAGTCAATACTGTCTAATTTGTGTTTTCGTAGCAGTCTTCAGTCTTTTAGTACATAGAAGACTTATTGAACAGCACATGGACGGACATTAAGGATGTTCTTAACGCCGTGAGCAATTTTCCAGTCAACCTAAGTAGTAAATTTGCTCTAGTAAAAGGCTATTATGCTATGCTATATAAAGCAGGCCACTTGGCCAGACGAAGTGACGGCAGGTGGAGTAAGACTTTGACCGAGTAGTGGCCTAGAACCGGACGTAGAAGTCGAGGTCGTCCAATTGCGCACCATAGAGTTTGGATGTGTGAGGCACAGGACCGGAATGAATTGCGTAAACAGAGGAAGGACTTTACCCAGCAGTGGGATATTCTTGGCTGAGGATGATGATGATGATGAATGTCCCTTAAGGTGCATTTACACGATGCGATTTCAACCCATACGATATCGTATCGCACGGCAAATTTTCACGTGTGAACGCTCATCGCATGCGATTTGTCATAGTTAGCGCGACGCTAACTATGACACGTTCAATGGGCGGGGCTTAGCAAATCGTACGAAAAATCGCATCGTGTAAATGCACCTTTAGGAATACTTAATTTTCGGAGTGCTAGTTACACACATACATTCAGTAGATTTTGCTTGAAAGATTGACTAATAACCACAAATCCATCCATCCTCACATTTCGCATTTGTATACTCGTAGGAGGATAGTGAGGAGGGTATTTTACAAAACAATTGGTAATGTCATTTCAAGAGCGCTGTTAATCGCGCTTGAAGTCGGCGCGCAGCCTGTTCGGTATCGGTAGTTCGCAGTTTCTGCTTATAATGCCTTATAGCCTGTAGCTGTACTCTCGAATGAAAACGGATTTGCAAAATGAAAGAGGAATTATTACGACTCAGCTAAACTAGTAACATTATACTAGGTATCGCATGGTAACCTGAACCTGAAGTCTCCCTGAATCAGCAATAATAATTGGAAAGAAAAACATTTATTTGGAACACACTACAGTAGGCGTAAGAGCAAGAACAAAGGAGTGACTAAACAAAGGTACTTAGGTAGATACATCCCACTCATATAATAAAGCTGAAAGTTTATGAGTTTAGATATAGATAGATAGATAGATAGAAAGCTTTATTTGCCAACACACAGACACAGGTACATTACACATACAGAGAACAGGTACAAAAAAGAAGAATACAAAAGTAGGTATGAGGTAAGTAGGTGACAGAGCTATGAAGTTAGGAACCTCTGTGCCTATCCCTACTCACCTACATGCAATATCGATATATGTATGTTTGTGTATCAATCACGCCTAAACCAGTGAACCGATTTGGATGAAACTTGGAATAAGCGTAGATGGAATAGCATATAGGCTATCAAAAATGTTGGTACCACGCGGGCGAAGCCGCGCGCAGAAGCTAGTACATGATACAACAAATGAGAAACAAGCACATGATAAATAAATACCGATTACATTAAAAATATAATCTTTAAAAGAAACGTATAAAATTAATCAAAGTATGACATATATTCTTAGTTTTTATCTGGAATCAATTTATACCACGTTTATTAGTAAGGCCGTAAGAATTTGGTTATTCTAGTGTAACATCATTTTGGAGACCTTTGCCCAGCAGTGGGACAGTATAGGTTGAAAAAAAAAAGAAAAAAAAAAACATTACAATGTGTAGCTACAATTATGTAGTGGTTAGTATCTGTTAGTAATGTGGCACGTTATTCAACGGATACACAACCAGCCGATAAGAATTTGGGAAAGCGCCAACTTATAAAAATCCTTTTCCACTATCGGTGTCGGATATATTGAAACACCAACTTTAATTCAGCTACAAGGTTTATTTTCTTGAACACAAATACATTTCAATCAAAACCCCAAGTCCATTCATTTATCCCGCCATTCCAAGAGTCTTATTCCTCCGTACTTTTTCTTCTTTCTTCTTTTCTCAAGGCGTCGACCATCCTAATGCCCACCGCAACATTTTTCTTATGTCAATGTCAGCCTTGTGAAGGTTGCCAACAGATATATCTATGAGTACTAGCAGGTATACCAATTACCATTTCCTCTTCAACTTTTGAATTCCATAACAATTTTTCTTTCACAAGTTGGGAATCACCCCCGATGGCCGGCCTCCCGATATCTTTGAAGAATTACGAGGTACGGTCGATAACAAAACTGTCTAGGACTTTTCTAAATAAAAATGCGTTGTTTATCAACCCATGGTTATATTTTTCGGTAGTGTATGCAATTGATAACTTAAGTTTGTGAGTGTGTGTGTAAGCTACATGCATACAGTTTTATACCATACTAGCTACTGCGCGTGGCTTCGCCCGCGTGGTACCAACATTTTGAATAGCCTATATGCTATTCCAGGTCACTATCTACGCTTATTCCAAGTTTCATTCAAATCGGTTCGCTGGTTTAGGCGTTATTGAAACACAAACATACAAACTTTCAGCTTTATGATATTAGTGGGATCGTCCAAGTGTGTATTATGTGAGAGTAATGTAGCATACTTTCGAATGATCTAGATTATTTTAGATTATACTTATAGATCCTTTCTTAAATAACATAAATAGGCAATTTTTATTTGTTCGGTTAGATTCGAAGCGGTTTTTACTAGTGGTTTTTACCCAGCAGTGGGCTAATATATCTGGACTAACCTTAGTACTATAAGACCTAATTCCGGTTTAAAGATACTTTATTCTCATAAGAACACTGTTCACTTAAATGAGAATTTAAAATTAGGTTAAGTAATAATTGTTACTTATGTTCTGGCAAATAAACGAATCTTATCTTATCTAATCTAAGCCTTAGTTAAACCACTGCTCTGTTGCCCTTTATATCCTAGTGAAATAAGAATCGTTTAGAGCAATATTTTTCTTGGCGATTGTACGTTCACGTCGAACTTTTCATTTCATTTTCCAAACTTTTAATCTCAAAGTGCCCGTGAAAGAAAAATGGAAGCGTTAAGAAAATCACCAGCGCCACCTATTATCAACCTTCACTTGGGGTGGTCTGCGTTGAAGATTGTTTTGTTTTTATGCGAATTTAAAGAACCCAATCAAAGAAGTTTGAAACCTAGCACAATAGAAAAGTGTCCACTAGAGCTGACCTAAGGAAACACGAGTCCCAAACCCCGATTCTTCACGGTATTAGTCGTTAAGAAGCAGCAGTAGAATCACCTAGCTTTTAAGACTATATTGATCCCAGCGCCAGCGGTCCCACTTGCTAATTACTTTGTGACTTGGACTTTATTCGTTGATCACTCAGCAATGTTATCGTTAGCACATAAAGCTTTTATATTATGGGACCAGGTTAGCAAATACAAAAGAATTAAACAAAATCTTCCACGAAACAGATTGTCCTGTACTCTCAAGAGGAAATACTTGGAAGTGTTCATGCTCCGCTTGCGTCTGAAATAAACATTAACTCGAATCCGAATGAAAGTATAGATATGGACTAATTCCTTTGCTACATTCATCCTCAATCGAAATGCAACTTTAGTTTCATGATTTTAGGGTTTAATTTTCTGGATGAGAAGAGACATTTACGCTCGCGATGGATTGTTCTCGAAGAGTCATAAAAAGTAAGATATTAATGTATCGCGGGAGGCATTAGACTTGTCGGATCGATTCTTATGCATAAAGAATGCTAATGGTCGCCGTGAGAGCGCGATGTGCCCGCGTCGCTGATTTATGTGGGCAACTTCGGCTTTTGCTGTCGTCTGGAGAGGACAGTTTAGGTATTGGACTCGAGAATGTGTGTCTTTGTAGGCAACAGTGTTTTTTTCATCTGCTTCTTATAATTTGAAGTATGTTCTGTTCTCTTTATCTCGAAGCTGAAAATCTATAAAATTCAGGTATTTAAAAAAAGTCAAATCAAATTTATTTCAGGCAACATTATTCAAGTAAAAGATGTTAAATACTTAAAACTACGGCCCATATTATAACATAAATATCTTAATCTAACATAATATAAAATATAGGTACTTATTTACTAGCACGTAGTGTCGGTGACGTGTGACACGATATTATTATCACGATATTTCAATAAGCACAATGTAACGCGTTAACGTGTGTAAACTATTTGTGTACATACCTGTGCCTATGACTATCTGTGGCAACGTCGAATCATATTGTTCAATTTCGGAAATATCACCGTAACCAATGTTTCTTTTTGAACCGTTGTAGTACCTTTAGCTTATTTGTCGCTACGTCGGTCGTTCGTACGGTATCTGAGGACATGGTAGTATCTTCGCCAAGCCAAAAGAAGCGGGGTCTACATAATCGATGTCCAGTAGTTGTTTAGTCCGTATTTCAAGTCCGTGTTGTGAACTTTCTGTCTTTAGGCACTGGAACAGGTGGACGCTCAAGGTGCGAGGCTAATGCGCAAAGCCGAAATTTTATCAACTGCCTACTTTTCCAACTTAAAAGTGGCTTTCTTTACGTGTAGCTGATGTTGTTTACGGTATGATCGTCGAAGTTAAAAGACATTTTGCGTACAAAATGAATGAGCAGTGCTGCCGTGCTTCTTACCGAATCATTACCAAACATGTTAAATTGTTGCATTTAAAACCTTGACTGAGGCCTTCAGGCAGCCTAATCTTTTACCAGAGTGGGACACTCATACGAACTTACTTTTATGTCTATTTTGAATGTGTAATTAAGTTCAATCTAATATTTTTTCGTCAGAAAGCATGAAACTTAACTATACCTTGAATTACAACAAGTAAATGTTATAGCTAAACGGAAGCTATGCTGCAATGGTTTGAAAAGTGTACTCCTAACGCCATCTAGCGGAGGGTAGCGGAATTAATGGTAGCAAGTTTTTCTCTCGAGTTTAAAACATTTATTAACAGTAGCGCAGTTATTATATTTACAGATTATTAGTATGTTATCGTAATTTTGAAGTAATCTTGTAACTATTTGTAGTGGTATTATTTATAGTATTTTGTATTCACGAAGTAACCAAGACTTTGTGATCTACATCTCGTTCTGCTTGACTGTACTTTGAATTTTAATAAACCCTCGATGAGAAACGAAGTTAGATGAGTTGTGGCGACACCTTCGGAATCTTTAAAGTTTCACACAAAATGCTAAACTCAAGCAAATTAGTATTTAAATCAGAAAGTTCACAATGCGCCCAGCATCAGAAGTGTAGCCGCAAACACATCCCATAAATAATTCCGCATCAACTGGAATCTTTTATCTGGCAGGCATTAACATTCCGACCGCGACACTTGAATTAAAAAACAAACAATAATAATTTGAATACATGCACCACAATCTTCGCAAACTGCTTCTCTGGTCACGTAAAACAAAATGGCGGACAAAAAATGGCATATCTGCCTCGGACACCGATCGCGATACACGTACGCACGCGGCTGGAATATTTTAATTTTTTATATTATTTTATTAAATATGGAAAAATAACCCGCGCCCCTTCAGAAGCACCCACCTTGGTATAATTGTACCCGGCTTAGCCACGTGTGTATCTGGAATTTTAATACGTCCAGTAATCCGCGGGTCCCTTATTTTTATTGTGCTTTTGCCACGGAATTTACATGCGTAATTCATTATTGTTTTATGGGCTATTTTTGTGATCTAATAAAATCTCTAGGCGCGGAAGAGCTTAAAGCCAATTCCACAATGTCACATGAATATTTCAGAGTTCCTCTGATATCGAGTAACTATTGCTTCAAGTCTGCTCGTCAAGCAATGCGATACACTATTCCCCCAAGTTTAGTCATAGATTACTCTATAATGTGTTCTTTTACGCTTCGACGCCGATAACCTATGACTAAGTTCGGTCAACTACACCGAAGATCTGCTACTACCTAAACTTGATGAACCAGATATTGATGATTACATCTGTTTAATAGGTTGATTTACACGTTGATTCAGTCATTAGTGTAAGTTTAATAACAGATGAAACAGTGTTTGAATAAAGGAACAATTCGGTCATTACTTAGTCGTGTGATTTGGGCCCATTATCGCCTTTCGTAGCGTTCCGTCGGTGGGTCGACGAATTTATGCCCTCCCGCGGTGACCGCACTGAGTTTTGTTTCCTGGCGCGTTGTAAGAATTCAACTGAAGCGGAGGTTACCAAATATTTGGCCACATCCTTTTTTTTCGACATTTTCGCTTTAAGTAAGTTCGTATGAGTCAGTGGTCAACTGGTCAACTCTGATGACGGAGTTTTTAGGCCACCTTAAGGCCTCCGTCATGGCTTAACGACTTAAATAGCCGGGACCGACAATTTAACGTGCCCTCCCAAGCACGGAAGCGCTCAGATGGAAATGCCACTGGCGGTCACCCATCCACTTACAGACCGTTTCGAACGTTGCTTAACTTCGACGATCTATCAAGAAAGACTAAGCAAGCACGACCACGAATTTCGCTTTTAAAACCAAACATTCTTGTCCAACCTCTACAAGATGACCGCGTATGAATACCGCCCACGGGAACGTAGTCACGGGCATCTCTGGAAACGCTGAACTGGTTTGAATAGGACTTCTGTGGAAGATAGAGGAGGTTGTAGTCACAATTTATCTCGGAATTCCCATGCGAATCGGGATGGACGCGGGAAAACGAATGAGTACCGCTCACGCTAAAGAAGTCGCGAGCACAGCTAGTAATACATATAAAGGGCATCAAGTTGTATTCTACAAGAAATTGAAAAATTTAAGCAATCCTTGTTCCGCCTTCACCGTTCTTTTACAGGGACTTCAGACGCACAGCTCACTATCATCCACACCTGGTTGATATTCCACTTATTAGAACTAAGCGCTTTCAAAGTTATTTTATTATGCGCACTGCAAAAATGTGGAGACAGTGTCTCACTGTTTCAGACATAGTCAGTGAGGCTCAAACAATACATTTTGGCGTTCCTCAGGGAAGCATTCTGGGCCCAACCCTTTTCAATGTTTATATCAATGATATTCATGAGCTTCCTATTGAGAGTGCAGAGATTGTTTGTTACGCGGACGATACCGCTGTGATCTTTCACGGGTCCTCCTGGCAAAGTGTTTCGCTAGCAGCTGAAACAGGAATGTCTCTAATAAACAGTTGGCTCCAGCAGAATCTTCTCACCCTAAATACTAAGAAGACCATGTATGTCTGTTTCCACAAGACATCCGCCTCAGCACCGCCCCCGGATATGGAAATAAAACTTCATTCATGTTTTGGTGGTGTTTCATGTACCTGTGAAAACTTAAAAAGAACCAAAGTCACAAAATACTTAGGTATTTTAATTGATGAAAACCTTTCATTCAAACATCACTTGGAATCTTTGTCGGCAAGAACCCGGAAGGTAATAAACATAATGCGGAACTTAAGAGATGTCGCTAGTATGGATCTTCTAAGATCTGTCTACTTTGCGCTGTGTCAGTCTCTTTTACTATACTGCGTAACCATCTGGGGTAGTGCTGCCAAAACACATATGCTGCAAGTAGAGAGGGCACAGCGCTCTGTTCTAAAGGTCATGCTTAGAAAACCATACAGATTTCCTACAGTTACTCTCTACAGGGAAGCTTGTGTTTTGGGTGTTCGTCAGCTATTTATTATGAAAACATCTACTATTGTCCACAAAGAAATATTAAACTCACTAAATAATGAATCTCTATTAAATGGAAGAAACTATAGATTACCCACTCCTTCTTGTAAAACATCCTTTGCTCAACGTTTCGGTCAATTTATAAAAGTGCATGTTTATAATAGTATTGTCAAACATTGTGATATAAAAAATAAATCTGTCTTTGAAGCCAAAAGAATCATTATTAGGTGGCTATCAATTCTTTCCTACGACACAACAGAAGATCTGCTGCGCATTTTATATTAACATTGCTGCGTTATTCTTAAACGTTAAGTAATTTGAAACAATGTTAGCCCTGTTACTGCTTATCTTTATCCAACGTAAGAGATGGTACCTACTTATTAGTTTAAGCACCCTTTCTGCATAATACTCCTGTAAATGTAGCCCCACAATTTATAAAATAATTTCTTCACATGCTTATATTCTGGAACCTTTTGTAGCACTCTTTAATCCATAAATCACTACTCCAAGTGTCATAACTCTAACTATCCTTACACATATATATGAATAGATATAGCATCAGCATGTAAGTGCTTACTTGTTATTTACCTACCCGTCAAATTGTCTTTTCTGTAAATTAGCAATAATGTTGTACCTACCTAATCCCACCTGTGAATTTTACAAAATATTATATAAAATTTTCTTTTTATTCTTGTATAAAACTGAACTAACTATAACTTGCTAATTTGTTAAAACTGATACTGCCGGCCGAGGATACAGTTAATGTAAATGTATAATCCGTCTCACTGGTCTTCACGATACAGGCTTGCCTAGTGTGAAGACCGCTGAAATAGAATAAGTCAATAAATTTTAAGCTACGGCAACACCATACCTTCTGCATAACTGTCTGTTGTAAACTGTGTTTGCTGAAATAAATATTTTTTCATTTTTCATTTTCATTTTTCAGCTTCCCGCGTCTGTATTTCCGCTGAGCTACGACCCTGATGTTTTTAAGAAGAGGCACCTTCTGGGTAGGCTCGCTCCATCGTAGACCTCATTCTTGCCTATGTAAGTTTCGAGGTCAAGAGTCGACCCATTCATCATAAAAAAAAAAAAAAAAAACTCGATAATATTCTTCCCGCTTTCATTACCACCAGACCTCTACTCCCCGTTGGGTCAGAGCGCGGCGGGCGGCGCGGAAGGGTTACACCCATTTGATTCTTTTCGATAATCGCTCGCTAATGCACTCGCACCTTGACGGTGGTTTACGCAATTATTTGGGGATCTACACATTATTTAATGCTACTTCGGGAGTTTTGAATGAGAATTAAACGCGTCTTACTGTTTCTTTACGAGAACAGCTTTTATATGTTCTCTGGTCTTGCTGAATTTAGATTCGATTGTTGTCAATTGTCAGGATCTGCAGATATTTATCCCAACGCGATAAAAAAAATGTGTAAGCTTTTCAAAATATTTATCCCAAGTTCGTGTGTTGTTGTTGTACTATGGTTTTCTGAACTTCTGATCATCATCATCATCCCAAGCCCGACATCACCCACGTTGGGTATAGGCCTCCCTCTGCTTTTGCCGATAACTTTAACTTCTGATACTCCGAGTTTATAGATTGGTCTTATCGACAGAATTCAATATAGCTTGCGAAATATCGGATTTGTTGCACGAAACTAACGTTAGGACCAGATGATGTGTCCATCCACCATTATTTTATTTACCACTGGTTTTTCACACTGGTACAAAGCCTTATTCCGCCTTCACCGTTCTTTTACAGGGACTTCAGATTCACAGCTGATTATCATCCTCACCTGGATATTCCACTTATTAGAACTAAACGCTTTCAAAGTTCTTTTATTATGCGCACTGCAAAAAATTGGAATCAGCTTCTCGCGTCTGTATTGCTGAGCTATGACCCTGTTGTTTTCAAGAAGAGAGTTAATAGGCACCTTTTGGGTAGGCTCGTAGATCTCATCGTAGACCTCATTCTTGCCTATGGTAGTTTCGAGGTCAAAAGCCGACCCATTCATCATAAAAAAAAGCACTAAAGAGAAGATAAGAGAACTCGTGTTGTCAATCCAGTTTACAAGATGATCTTCAAAGTGCATTAAAAGGCTATCCCATTTCGCAGTGTACGACGATCGGAGCAACTTTTTCAATTTCCTTTCCGCGAGCGTCGGACCGCGGCACGTCAAACGATAAATGATTATAACTATGACGGCGAGGAAACGAACCAACGCTCCCTATAATGAGAAATAAGTCGAAAATCTATTTATAAAAGTCGGGTGTTGGACGGACTAAACTTGCAAACAGGTGAATTGCTACACAACAATGTTATTGTACGTAAAAATTATAAGATGACTGTCAGGTGCAAGTACTTAGTCTCATACCTATATTTTGCAGAAGTAAGCATTCGATACGTGCCAAATTGCAAGCCCATCGCATTAAAACATAATCAACGTTTTACTAACAGAACAGCTTAGCCAAAACAGAATCGATATTGATGATTTTCGAATACTTTTGTTTAAATTCACCCAGGAAAAGTCGCGTTCCTAAGCTAATAAAAGAATGAGACGAAAAAACAAGAAGCCCTGCGTTTTGTTCTTTGTATTGATTAAAAAAGTTGCATAATCATATTTGCCGACGTCTCGGCGATAGTTCACATCCGATGGTAATGTGATTTGTTTTCGACTGCTCGCGAGTTGACAAGTTTTATTGGTTTCTGCTCTTTGTTCCACGGGGAATAACTTGATCTAGTCCAAAATAACTAGGAATACAATACAAGTGTAAGTTATCGATGTCTGGAAAAGAAAAGCAGTTGTATGTGGGCGCATGTGAGTCACGTCCTCGATGATACATGACAAATCTCTATTAGAGAAAAACTGTTTTTAGAAACATCTGAAATAGACCCCATGTCAAAGTTTCTGTTTCCCTGATCACTAATTCTGTCTTTGTTCACGCATCTCGGACACAGCTTAACCAATTAAGGTAGAAACAGCTTTCACTTCACCTTAGCCTAAAGTGTTTGAAAAAAAGAGTTCATACTATTCCTGTTTTTATACTTTTACTGGAAAACTCGAAAGTAGGCCGATGCCCAGCAGTTGGACAATGCGGGCCAGAAACAACAACTATGCTTGTTCCTATTACAACCTGTCATGTCTGTCCCACAGAAGCTGCACTTCCTGACGCCGCCAGCGTTCTCCGTGGAGCGTCTGATGGCCAGTCCCTGCGGCAGCAGAGTTTGCGTGTGGGGCGCGCGCGGATCCATCGTCGCCGAGCTGCCGGCGCGTTGGGGACGTGCTGGCCTCTTCGACTCGGCCAATCACGCCGTGCTGTGCAAGTAAGTTGGATACTTTCAGTAACAAATCATTTTACTACAGTGATTTGAAAAAAATTGACGTTAAAAGGCAGATGTAGGACATCTGATGGTTCGGAAAAAATAGACGATAAGAAGCAAAATGTAACAGAATTTAATTCCTCCAGAGGCTTTGGCAAGTCTACCAGGCCGTGATGGTCAAGCAAGTTACTTCACTAGGCACACGTTAGGCAATGTTCTGTGCGGTCACGAAACAATGAGTCTAAATAATTTTTATTATATTTGTTAATACCGTGTATTTTTATAAAAATCTTTTTACTCGGTCTACCTACCGCGATACAGGCTTGGCCTAGTGCGGGGTCCGTTGTAAATTATTTTATGTATGAAATAAATAAACAAATAAATAATAAAATGAGTGACCGCTAGTGGCATTACAACGCTTATCAAAGCTTTTCCGTGGTCGAAATAGATTTTTGGTGTTTCTTATCTTTGATCTCATACAAAACGCGCTATTTAGCAGATGAGCATGGTATGGATACTTAATCATTGAACGTTGATGCTGTTTCACCAATAAATTGGAACAATATTCTGTTAAAGTGTAGTTAACCGACCGTCCGCACGTGACCGCGACTATCGCGCACGTACACACAGTGCAACACAAACAAACTTTAAAACTCAAATCCGGCTGCAGACGCGGCGGCATCTTAGCATAATTAGCCGAAAGGGGCCGTTTATTGCTAATATTAGTTGTATGGATTAACGGCGGGCCGCGTTACGCCTTCGCAAGCTATTAACATAAGTCTTTGCTTAAATCTAAGATGTTGCGGGAGCGTTTTAAGAACTTTTAAAACTAGCTTTTTTGGGTTAAGTAACTAGTACTTCTTGGATAAAAAGTAACTTAACTAGTGACTAAATCAGGTCATATTGTTATTTAGAGTTAAATATTGTAAATTTTGTTAAATTTATGTAACCTCCAAAGCTATTCATCAAAACTCGTCCACCGCAGAAAGAGCATTCCCAATTGAATGAACCTTAATTGAAATCAGCCGAGACGGATTACGACTGCCGCAATCCGTATCGGTAAATACAAATCCGAATGCTCTCTGCAAAAGCACTCGCAAC
Organism: Epirrhoe alternata; assembly: GCA_963565295.1. Lineage (NCBI taxonomy): Eukaryota > Metazoa > Arthropoda > Insecta > Lepidoptera > Geometridae > Epirrhoe > Epirrhoe alternata. Next base: position 9,067,562 of record OY751396.1, on the reverse strand, counting down.
ACTCGCCCCCTACAAGACGCCCGGCGGGCGGGATGCGGGCAAATCTTCGAATTAATTTTACTGCCGAAATATGCAAATCGCGAGATATAGCCCGGCTAATAACGTGTACAAAAGAGTGGTGACTCGAGCGCGAGATTTTCATAGATCGTGATTACAGACAGGACCGCTGAGTGAAATGCCCACGAAAGTTGCTTCTGAGAAGACACGCCAAATATTCAAAGTCTAAAATCATTTATTCAATACGACCGCTCTGAGATTACTTAGGTTCGAGGCTAATTCGTTTCTGAACAAGCTCTAATAGCCGGTTTGGTTTACATTGGCCTCGAATAGCCGCAAGTGGTGAGCACCTAGACAAAAAGGTTGACTAGCCACTGTCCTATCGGTTTACACTACTTGTTCACAGTATTTGATAGTTTACACCGTCCTTGATCAATGTAAACTAGAGCCATTTCTCACTTACTCGGCGTATCAATCGAAACTAATCAGAACATTATCTTCATCACAGAATCTTTACTTAGGCTTATTTTGATGGACCTGCAACACAGGTTTTCACAAACCTATCGTAGGCACCAGTCTCACACAATCTAGATTAAAACTTAAATCTAGATTAATAAGTAGCATAGTCTTTGCATTAATTTACGTAGTTGGATAAAAACCCTAATATGAGAAAATAAACGAATTTGAATTTGATGGTAGCGAGTGAGTGTCTGTACTGCGAGCTCCATTCCCTAACTAATCTATGTTGTAATCGTTACCTCAGGCTAACATTATAGTCGCTTCGAGGAGTTTAATAGGTAACAAAATTTACCGTGATAGTAGAAAATACACGATGCTTACGTGCCGGCTTTCAAGCGAACTTATCAACCTTTATTAGATTTCACACGTTTAGTTTCTTCTAAGTATGTTTAAGCCTTTGTTTTATGGTTGTTGGCTTAAATTGTTTACAACGCTCGTGTTTCTTTGGGGTGTTTTCTTTCCATGCTTGTGTGGGCGGATAGGTAGGGGTAGGCCTAAGAAAAGATGGATGAACTGTGTGAATGCGGATATGTTAGTGAAAGGAGTGAGTTCTGATATGACGAGTGATAGAGGGAAATGGAAGAAAGAAACATGTTGTGCCGACCCCACTTAGTGGGATAAGGGCAGGAAGAAGAAGCTTGTGTGGGCGGATGGTTATCAACTGAAAACGACAACTGTACCTGTCCTACAACTATAGAATAATAGAAATACAAATGATAATAAGAGTAATGTGATGGTATACAATGAAATTGGGCGCATGAAAGTAAATAAATTAGGCTTAGTGTTCATTGTAAAGTAGGAGTGCAGCAAAAAAGTTGTTGAACTAGTTGTAGATAGATTTAATGTATTGATCGATTACAGCACATAATCAAGAAATCAACGCTGATTCAAGTCTATCAATGTAGAATTAATCAAACATTTAGTAAAATAAAGTCCACAGACGAATTTAGATCCCTTGCTTCAGTACGGTTCATCATGCGCATTCTATTTAGCAAATTATGAAACAAAATAGTTCAGTTGATTCCGTTGGCATCGCCGGCACCGCTCGTAACTCCCTCGATAACCCCTTATCGCCGGTGTTCGGGTGCATTTGCAGCATCTTCCCGCCTCTTAAATATGCCGAGTTTGCACCGGCATGCCAAATATACCTAAGGATAATTTACTTGGACTGAAATGAACTTTGCTATGATATCTCAGGATCTAAACTAACTATAGACTTCTGTAAGATTTAGTGTTGAGCCAATTTTTGACGTGTTAACGTCTTATAATTCGATGGAGCCGGCTGCACGCACGAAAAATCATGACGTCATGCGTCGTTACCTCGTCATGTGTCGTTACCTCGCTCTGAGGCGTTCCATGTAAGGCTTGAAGTGCAAGCGAGAGCGCGGAACGAGCGACAAAGAAGCACAAACGTTGTACTATCGTCAGTAAACCGATCAAAAGTCAAAGTCAAAGTCAACGTAAAAAAAAAAACACCCACGTTAACACGTTCAACTATCGTCAGTAAACCGACTTTACAGACAACCATTTTTTTTTTAAATATTTTTAACGACTTTAATAAAGGGGTATTTTCAAAGGGTACCATATAAATTAAATAAATACCATTCCATTGAAACTACAAGTAAATACCTCCTCTTCTTTTTTTTTAATTGTCTACGTAATACCTACATAAACCATAGAGGAATAGAATCACCTGAACACACATAATACACTTCAGGACAACTTAGGTAATAGTACGAATCGAGGTAACATCAAAGAAAATGCCTACTAATAAAGATCGTCTTCCTAATGACATACAACAACTGATCCTGTGTCCATTATTGGCACAGACAGACGCCAAACATCCGGACCTTCGCAAACACAAATAAAACATGCTTGGTTAGGGAATAGAATACAAATGAAGGTAGTTTTAAAAGACTACGGTGTGTTCCTTGGTTTTATTTATTTGCAGTCCAGCCTGACTTAGCCCAGGGCAAAAGTAAGTTCGAAAGAGTTAGATGCTCTCTTATCCATTTGGAAAAATGTAGCTTTTAAATGATAAAAAAAAATATTTTCTTAGGAATACTTCTATCGGTATATCCATCCACATTCATTTTCATCATTCATCGTGTAACATGACTTGCGTCCATGACATACCCATACCACGCCAACTTCTCAATTTATCAGTCTCTACTCCAAAAAAAACGAATAGCCAAAAAGGCTAGCTTAGTAAGCTTAGTAATTCAAAGTGACTGCTTGTTTCCCCAAAAAGGGCAAAACGCTACCAAAGCACTACAAACCACAATTTGTCAACAAATAGCGCCGACCCCACACATCAATAGACAACGATACATCGCTCCGTAATCCTTTAACCGCCGATCCGAAACCGAATGATCCTCTAAGTCTCAATTACTGGGTTACCCTGATTTACCCGCGACCGATCCAATTTGTAAACCTTACTCGATCAGAGAAAACTACCCGATCCACAATCAATGCAAAACAAACCTAAATTCCACACAGTTAAAGATGAGAATTGCAATTCTGAGATCAAGACGTCACCTTCCGAGTCGATATTGTCTAGTCATGCGAGTGATGACCAATGTTATCGTGACTGATGGGAAATACACCCTCTGATAAAACAATAGGGTGCAGTTTTCTTTGCGCGGGACGTACCAAGGACCGTGTGCCCCGAACCCCAATTATAGACCACAAACTATTTTATCTGAAAACGGTGTGACAACACTAATCTTATTAGAATCTATTGGCATCGGAACGTGAGAGGAAGGCCAAGCGAAGCTGCCCTAATACTTTCTCATTAGAAGAAAATGATAGGAGAGAATCAAAGTCAACAAGGAACCGATGGTATAACAGCTATTTTTAAATCCCAAGGTATAGGACTTGTTTGTCTGATGTAACCCCACGTACTGGGTTACTGGTGTAACCATCTTAAGACTCCCGTAATGACAGAAAAGCTGAACAAACTTCCTTCCCCCGTGGTGATTGATTCGCGTGATCCTTAGCTTATCCAATACTCCGGTTAATCCCGACGCTCCGTGCGCGATAGCGTGTGAGATTGACTTGTGGCTTTCAGCTCAATGGGTGCTTGGTGTATGTGAAGGGGCATGGCATTTGTTTAGCTCATTACCCTTGATGGCCAATAAGTTTTAAAATATTGATGTACATAAAGAGATCATTCTAATGTTTCATCGTGGTTGGTTTTATGTTTTATTGTTGGACCTAGATTTATTACAAATCTCATACAATTAATGGCAGTTCAGAAAGCAGTGTCAGTAATTTCTTCAGTCATTCATCATTCAGTCTTATGGCTCATTTTCTTCCGTCTTCTCATTCAGTCTTATTGAAATAGAAAAAGTCATTTTCAAATTCGAGTAATATCAAGTTTTTGAATCTTATAAATATTCCATCGGTGAACCCATAATCCCCGTCAAATATCCCGAATAAAATGTCCAAGGAGATTTCTTCTCACGTTTGAGTTTAAGCTGCGTAATCGCCCCCATTGAGCGCGCCGCACCGATTTGCGGGTAGACACACAAAGAATCCCTTTTTTATCCCTTCACCTCAGGGAACAGGGATGCGCCCTTGGCTCGGACCGTGTTACAGCTATCGATAACAAATTGGGGTGCGCGACTTCTTAAAGGGTTAGGGACTGTCTTGTAAGAGGGAGCACTTATTGAATCCTTTTTTCGACTATCTCATCGGGTGCTTTAACATGACATGATACTGGCCAAACAACTTGTTGCTTTTATTACAAATTCGGGGAATATCGGCTAGAAATATTGGCTGTTGGGGTTGCAAAAGGAAAACGACAAGGTGATTTTATTTGCGGGACGGCTCGCAAGCGGAATGAACAAACATTCACAGCCGTAGGAGAGTGCAGTTAACCAAACGCAGGTATCCAAAAGAGGACCGATAAAACAACGCGGGTGAGGGTAGTTTTGTTAAGCAATTAACGGGGCACAATCCGACGTTTAATTCCGAACCGCAATAAACGAAACGCGACCGTGTGGCCAGCCAGCGAGAGGGAATGTGATGAAAAAGGCACGATGTCCACACACACTTGAGGAGGAATGAAATTACAAACGGCGGTCGCTGCGGCCGCGGTAATATCATTCCGCGCGAGTCTTGAAAACGAAATTAAATTTTGCATGAAAATGGTACAATATACAAAGAAAGTGGCCGGACAAAGGCGGAGTGGCGGGACGGTTGGTTAGCGCGCCCGCGCGGACTTATCGCGGACGCGTGTGTAATTTGTTTCTAATCATATTACATTTTTGTTGCCGCCCGTGTCTTTGTGCCCCCGGTAAGATTTAATTTTAATTAAGTTTTGTTGCATCGCTTGCGTTGCCCTGCCGGCATCCCGTGTATTCTCAATGAATTTACAATGTTATTTTTCGTTGGATTCTTGTCTGATGACGCTCGCATCTCGAACTAGGCGCACCTCTGTCTGCTCCATTATTAACGGCACTCGTCCCAGTTAATTAGCTCTTCATAATGTACAAACGGTTACTGAAATCCCTCTCTTAAAATTTACGCACTCATAAATACACGTGAGCAGTGATCTCGGGGAATTTTCAGTTTTCGGCAAGTCGCTTAATAATTCAGCGTGTAGGCGCTCTGCTCGACTAAAAATGAATTCTCTAATGTGAATGGAACTTAGAGCGTCCGTCGACGGCCAGAGGCAAAATAATTAAAGCATACCATTAAAAATTCTTCCAGTGAGCTCTTGAGGCCCGGATACATGATAATATTAATACGAGCCTGCGGTGCGCCCGCCCAACGAATGAACATTCTAATTACGATTCGGAATTATAAATTGATGAGCTTACCTTATACTTTTCTCAATATCTGTATACTTACTGAACCTAAGTATATGTCTAATTTCCCATTTTATTTTGTCTTACTACAAATGCGATAGTTCGGATTTGATGTTTATTGGATACGTTCAAACGATTTAAATCCCTTTAGAATCTGCTTTGAACTTAGCACTATACAGCTAGTCCTGAATTACATGTTCAAGCTATTCTTTAATAATCAGGAAATATCGACTTTAATTTCAGGAAAAGTGACGTATTCTTGAAAGACCGCGGGGTGTTAGTTAACCATAATAATAGTGATGTTAGTTATTCAGTAAGTGACCAATCTGTTGACAAACTCTCCCTATACCAACAAAATGGCCATCCGCAATCGGACACGTTACACCATAATCACTAATACACTATCAACTGTTTGCTTAGACTCTGTCCTGGCTAGTGATGCGCGATTTCTTGTAACTTATCGAAATTGTACGAATATTCATCGTTGGCTTGGCTAAATGATTACTTTAATGGTGATTCTTACAAAAAGTTAGAGTCGAGATAAAGTCTTGATTTTGTACTGTAACTTTTTATAAGAATCACCATAATTATATTCATAATTTATTCATTGAAGAGTCGTTACCTAGACTTTGTATATGTAACACAAATCATGAAAAACTGCGAAGGAAAACCCCGTGAGGGTATAATCAAACCTATTTCTCAATGTCGTCATAGCGTCCTTTTGTCCGTTGTTTAAATCTTTCTAAGATGTAAAAGCCTACATTTTAAGTCATTTTTGTAACTGACTGTAATGTGGTTATGGTTTTTGTACTATAGGTACCAGATTAATAGGGGTATGTGGAACTGGCGGAATAAATAACATCATGAATATGTAAGTCACGTTGTGGCACATCACTAGTGGTTGTCCTTCAGTGGTCAGCCCACCGCGTGTTTGCCCCGAGATGTTTGTGGAGTCCAGCGGCGACTTTGATGCTGTTTATAGAGGGTAATCCTCAATGTTTGGTCAGTTTAATAGATATCTAATAAGTAACTTAATGTGCCTAAAATTTGGAAGCAATACCTTTCTCCACGATGCTCTAGAAAAAGGTCAAATCAAACAATTGGCCAGTAAGTTTGTATGAATGAAGTGGTATTTACACGATGCGAGTTTTCGTACGATTTGCTAAACCATCATCATCATCATTGGCCTGCCACGCCCATTGAAAGTGCCGATGATCGTCGCGTTAACTATGACACATCGCATATGAGCAAATGTGGAAAATTGTCGGACTCTATGATATCGTTAAAATATAAAATCGAAATATTGTATGGGTTGAAATCGTATTGTGTAAATGCCCTTTTCGAGACCAACTCTGGTGATGGAGTTTTAGGCCGACTGAAGGCCTCCGAAATGGCTTAATCGCAGGAGCTGATAATTTAACGTGCCCTCCGAAGTAGAATGTACTTATTTGATTTTTCCATTAGCGGTCACCCATCCACTTACTGACCGTTGATAACGTTGCTTAACTTCGATTTATCAAGAACGACTAAGCAAATACCACTAGCGCTTTTTTTATGATGGGTCGACTCTTGACCTCGAAACTTACATAACAATGAGGTCTACGATGGAGCGAGCCTACCCAGAAGGTGCCTATTAACTCTCTTCTTAAAAACAACAGGGTCGCAGCTCAGTGGATATACAGACGCGGGAAGCTGATTCCAAATTTTTGCAGTGCTTTAATTTTACTAGTGATTCTGATATCACAATTATTCTCATCTTCGAACGTTCGAACGTAGGCGAGTGTGTATGGGACAGCTGGAAGGGGAAGGCCTAGGCGAACCTTCTTGGATCAAATTGGCGACATTTTGGAGAAGGGCCAGGTAAAAAGTACCCTAAACCGACTAGCATGTATGAAGAATGTAATGAGAGTGAATGAGGCGAAAGTTGTGTGTCAGGATCGTAGCGAGTGGAGATCCGTGGTCTCTGCCTACCCCTTTGGGAAAGAGGCGTGATTTTATGTATGTATGTTCGAACGTTCTTATTTCGTTAGGTTAAGCTTAGGATAGAATTATCGCAAAGGGGAACTTCCAAGTTAAAACTTATAAAACTGATCTAAAAATCTCTTGAAACTCGTGATGCAACTAACATTTTCGATTTTCCAATCTGGAGCGTCCTAAGTGGCATTAGCGAGAAAAGTTGCTAAATAAATAGCCGAGTGCAGGCAACTTAGTCTGGATTTAGTGTTATACGCTTCGGAGGCTGACTTACGCTCAGTGTGCGGTGAACGAACAACACTGTTCGATGAATAAGAAGTATAATGCGAAATCGTCAACAATATTTATTGAGATGTGATGGCCGAGTGGCGAGTGAATCCCGGTCGTGCTTCACTGGAATTTTCAAAAAACTAATTAAATGTGCATGAAGCGAAATAGTTAATTGTTCTTATAGTCCGAGATAAGCTTGTAAACCTATCATCTGGTAGAGATCGCTATTTAGCGATAAGACCGTCGATTGTTTAGTTTTCCATTTTTGTTTATTTTTATTATGTGGTGTGCAATAAAGTATTTTCTATATTTTGTGTCTATCATTTGGAATCTTGACTTTGATTCCAAATGATAGGTTAACAAGCTTATCTTAGTATAGATATAGTCAAAGTCAAAAAGCATTTATTCAGTAGGCCCGCTGGGATCACTCTGAAACGTCTTAAAACTAGGTGATTTTACTCCTGTTCCTTCGCGACCAATACCGTGAAGAATCAGGGCAACGAATGCTAACTTCTGTAAAATGTGGTCCTGTCTTTGACCCTTAAACAACTCCCTGTAGATCTCTGATAATGTCTTCCATCATATTGTTCCAGATGTTATTTTCTGCAACATAACCCAAGCATTCACAAACATTCAGATCTATAACGTAGGATCTTGCGTGAGATTTTGGTCCTTAAATGGTTGAATTCAGTGTTCACTGGTTATTTCAAGGCGTTGCGGTTTTCTCGTATTCGTACCATGCAAGTGACGCTGCGGCGTTCCTTGCGTCTGTTTAAACTGAATGCGAGCTGGTTTGTTTCTGAAACAGTTTGACGGTTACTTGGGCTTCTATTATGTCCTTTAAACGCCTAAACGAGGCATTAAACGTGACCATATGATATGAATCGTAATTTTTCGATAACTTTATCATCTCGCAATCTTAATGCCCAACTACTTAGGCTACAAGGTTACGTTTATAAGCGCTCGTGGTCGTGCTTGATAGATCGTCGAAGCAAGCAACGTTCAGTTAAGTGACATTTTCATCTGACCGCTTCCGTGCTTCGGTGGGCATGTTAAATTGTCGGTCCCTGCTATTTAAGTCAAGCCATGACGGAGGCCTTAAGGCGGCCTAAAAACTCCGTCGCCAGAGTTGGCCACTGACTCATACGAACTTACTTACTTTACTTTATAAGCAGGACATATCTGAAACGATGCGGTCTTAAAAGTATCTACATATTCTTTACATTGTGTTACGTCCTGCCAGAATCTCAGGCATTCAAAATTTCCTTCCTTAAACTATTGAATAAAAAATTTGCAAATGATAACCTATCTTATGACACAAAAAACAGCATCTTAGACATCCTACTTATATGATAAAGCTGCAAGTTTGTGAGTTTGTTTAAAGTAAAGTAAAAGTTTATTTTGCTAAATTTGTGGTAGGTACAAGTTACAAGGTACAAGTTACATTCACGTTATTAGCAAAAAACATGTTTGTATTTCAATCACGCCTAAACCAGTGAACCGATTTGGATGAAACTTGGAATAGGCGTAGATTAACCTAGAATAGCTTATAGGCTATTCAAAATGTTGGTACCACGCGGGCGAAGCTGTGCGCAGAAGCTAGTACTATTTATTCGCATACAGCATCCCCAAGACGATATCCTCTTTACTCTCATACACTACAATATCATACAACCAATGTCTGCCTAACAAGTATCGCATCAAAACTAATGTATTCCTTAATGCACAGCATAATAATCACCGATCTTTGTGAACACATAGCGAATAAACCCTCTCGTTAAAGGCTAGCCGGGGGTGAGCCTTATCCAATATTTATTAAGTTATTTCAAAGAAAATCGTATAATTAACACCATAGTCCTCCCCCAGACGCGTGCAACCAGCGCCATAGAGCAGGTGGGGAGAGGCGATCCTCACTGATATATCAGTAACCGCATGTTATGTAAAAATGTTTTAGCTGGAATTTTTTTTTGTTCGAAACTCAGTGACTCAAATAATGAGCAGAATCCTAGACAATTCAGTAAAAAAACGTAAACAGGGTCATGACTGTATGCCCAAGGCGCGGTAGACATTCTCTCAGATCTTTTTATATTCCAGATCCTTTGAAAATGTCTCAGGGGGTAGTCAGAGGCATGTACAAATACATATTTGATACATGCCCACATCTTGCAGAAGTTAGTATTCCATACGTGACAGGTTGCAAGCCCATCGCCGCCTATATGAACACTGACTGGTTTCCTCACGATGTTTTCCTTCACCGTTCAGAGCTCGTGTTAAAGCGCATATAAATTTTACGAAACGCAAAATCTATTGATTGACAATTTAGCAGAATCAGTTAATTTGAATGGATTCATTGAAATCTATTGTAGTTGTTCATTACATATGATAGTTGAGAGAACACATTCATTACTGCAATTTATCCATTTAGAAAAAAATTGGTTGTCTGTAAAGTCGGTTTACTGACGATAGTTGAACGTGACAACGTTTGTGCTTCTTTGTCGCTCGTTCCGCGCTCTCGCTTGCACTTCAAGCCTTACATGGAACGCCTCAGAGCGAGGTAACGCCGCATTTTTTCGTGCGTGCAGCCGGCTCTATCGGATAATAAGACGTTGTCACGTCAAAAACTCGTGAATAAGTTCTCAATTCATTCAACCGAAAGGGACACCAGAGCCACAAAAGGTATCCAATTAGTACCTACGAGCTCGATCGCGTGTCTCGTCTGCGCGTCACTCTAGCTCAATTAGCATTCAGCCGACTCCTTACGTGTTCCAAACTTAATGAGTGTGTGCGACTGGCGTATTTTTGAAATTCGCATCACCCTTTGATAACACGGCCAACGCAAAAATATGTAAATGTACCTCTGTAGCACAATATGGTGGTAAGCAGTAGGCATACTTTGGTGCTGCTGAAATTAAAAAAAAAATTGGGGGTAAGAGCTCCGCTAAACAGTTTGTTACTCCATTATCAGATCAGTTACTAATAATTATTTAATTTATTAAAGAGTGAGAAATGAAAAGTCATAACAAAAGTTTAGATTTCGACGGAATTCGAGCCCGCGACGATCAGACGATCCTGCTAAAGCCGGAGTGCCTTACCACTCGGCCACGAAATCCCTGAAGTCGCAATCGAAATTTTTGATTAGCTCATATTTATCTGTTAAAGCACCGGTAGCGCTATCTACACGTTTCGCTCAGTGAACTCATGCTCATTGTCCGAAGTTACATTTAGAATCAAATGACGATGAAATGTCGCTTTAACTAAATCTTACATTAAAAAAAAAGTGTTAAACCACACTTAGGGGTACCTAGGTATAGTGTGGTTGGAGATGGTGGTGGTGATAGTGTCACATAAAACTTGAGAATTTTCACAATCTTAAGCTTGTTGCCTATTTATTTGATGCTTGTAAAATATTTTTTAAATACTAGGTACAATGTACCTAGTATTTAAATTGGTTTTTACCTAGAATAGGGCATTTTTACAATATGACACATCTTGCACTATTTACTACGTCATTCAAATATTAGTCCATCCACACTTTTCCAGACAACTATTGAATTTTTCATGAACAACACAAAATAAGTGTCTCTACTGAAGATATTGTACTGTGTCCTTATCCGCACCGGGCGAAAATTGATTATGTCTTTAGGCTAAGCAATGTAGTGTGGATCTTTGAATATTCTATGTCTTATAATTCGATTAGACTGGTCGCCCACCTCGTGTTCGGTTACCTCGGGTTAGCCCCTGCCATTAATACATTCATGAAAAAAACTTCCTTTGAACATTAGTTCAAAATTATTTGAAACATAAAGAAAATAGAAAGAAAATTTATTTAACGTCTCAAGGCAAACTATGAAACGATGTGGTATGTGGAAATATTTAAAAGATGTCTTTCTGAAGAGTCGAGATGTCTTAGCCCGGTTGATCTTATTGGAAAAAGCATTTCAGAAGTTTACTGTGAACGCTTGTGTTTGTAAAGACAATATCACTCGCAAGATAAACCAAGTAATTCACTCTCATTCCCGAGTGAACCTCAATCCATCACAAGAAAAAACGTCAAAAACGAACGTGCCAATCGCAATCCACGTAACCCGCATCTCATCTGCACACAAAGACCCTTTCTCAGTGTAGCTATGATCGGCCCGGACGGGTTATTAGCCTCCCTTATCACACCGCATCTTGTCATTCCAACTTTACGATTCGCATTCATTGTTTTTGCGAGCTCATCGCGGCCCCCTCGATCCGAATCGACATTTCGTATAAGAGCCTGTAAAAACTCCATACACAACAATACGAGTATACTCTCCACCGAATATCAACCTTAATACGTCACGATACGAAGCATACTTCTTGTAAATGCAAACGTGAAGCGAGGAGATGTAGCAAACGGGATACATGCTTGAATTATTTAGATGACAATCGTGCCTGTGCTGTGATCGCTTTTTCTCATTTCTATCGAATAGAAACTTTAGCTCCATCTCTTTCGAGCTCTCATTATTAGAAGGAGAGGGTTGCTTTAAGGATTGCTGTATGCAAAGCATGCGTCAGAAAGTGATGCTCTAATACGTTAGGGGCTGCATTCTGTTCTCGATGTTTGAATAATGTACCGACCGACATTGTGTGTTCAATATTCAGGATATGAGCATCAAACACTTTTTATTCTATCCCATTTGGTAAGCGATTTCCAAATGGGTATTACGCTTTGCTTTCTACTTCGTCTTGCTTTACGAATACTTTAGGATATCGATTCTGAAATGTGGAGCTTCGGTCTTTCTTATTGGTCAGTGGAATGGTACAGTCTAAAAAATATATGAAAATTTTGAATTTATCGAAGTATAATTCCATGCATCACTAGCACTCAATATACATTTACTACTCATATCTTGGAATCAAATGAGCCATTGAATGTCGCACAGTCAGCCCCCTCCCCGACAACTCTAAAGAGATGAAACTTCAAACGACAGCCGAGTACGTAGTACGTCATACATTACCATAATAACTGTCGAAGGATTGCAAGACATTTTTCCCCGGGACTGGCCAGCGATGCCGGGCTTCGTAAATTAAAATGTGAATAATTAACACCGACCTGAACCCCCTGCACCCCGCTACCCCACTGCACCCCACACGCCACCCAGATGTATTAGTTTTAAGCTCTCACTTGGTATGAACGCGATTTAGGGTGAAATTCAAAAAGGAACGTTTGGCGTTAAAATCGCGCGGCTCGCTTCGTCTAGTTTTAGAGGAGACCGGGGTATTTGATTGAGTCCGCCGCACGCGAGTTTCGCCCTTACAGCCTTTGTAGTTTTACATAGTTACATCGACTGCGACATTTGGTCATTAACTTTGGGCATGGTTTATTTGAAAAGGTTTGCAAAGTTTTCAATTTTCATGTTGATATTTGACGCTCAATAATTTTGGTACTCAAAATACCTTTACCCTCTAGACAGCCCAATTAAGTACTGGATTGATGACCGTGTGTGTAAAAGCGTACGGTCTCGCATAGCTTACAGATCATATGATTTTCTTTCATATACATAAATGTATTCAGGGCAAGAGACTGCATGTAACGCTTTACACCGTCAAATCGTCAAAGCCAACACCTCATTCAATTGGCAATAAGTGTAGGCCCGGCCCAATCACGCAGCATTACTTATTCAATGGACCGCGGCCGGAAAAATCGTGAAGTGGTCCCGATTGTTAATATTGATCAGCTGATCCCGGATCGACGGCCGTGGGTACGGACTTCACAGTATACATTTAATTATTTAAATTAACATGGAGATCTTGATGCTGGATGTGCTTTGGGGTCTGGGGTCCACTGACTGACTCGTATGAACTTACTCCTTTCTTCTGACAGTCTACACAATAATGAACTAAAATCTTGTATATTATTAGAATTATTCTTTTACGCTTTTATGAGATTAGTAACTTGCGGTCGTGTTACCCGCGGTCCCTCGGGAAAACATCACTATCCCGGGACATATAGCCTATGTTCATCAGAGATAATGCAGGATTCTAATGGGGTGACAGAATTTTTCAAATCGGTCCAGTAGTTTCGGAGCCTATTCAATTCAAATAAACAAACATTTCCTCTTTAGAATGTACAAAAAGATCGTCGGTGCAGAGTCGGCTCAAAATTGGCTGTTTATGAGAGAGAGCTATAATGACCCACGTCTTAGAGGTAGTCAGAAGTTTAGCTAAATGTGGGCATGAGCCAAATAAAGTTCAATTTAAAACAAGCTTGTTTCTTGTCGTTTCCACTGTGCTGATATCTACAAACGTTCGCATCGGTAAAATTGTTGTTGTTTCCGGCAGAAGGTGAGGAGTGAGAGTTGCTGAATTTTAAAACTGTTTGACCCCAAATATTTTTTTGTTTCGGCCATAACGCCTCCCTGTCGATAGCGAGAATTAATTCTGAAATATTCTGCAAAATTTGATTATGAATTCGTTATTCGCTGAACATTTTTAGTTAGTTGACTTTCTTTTTGTGTTATCTATGGATCTTTATGACTACTTATCCTTAAAAGTCAAAGTAACTCACGACTGTAGCTTATGAAAAATAGTGTTATAAGGGAAAAGTGTGGAATGAAAGAAGATGTAGTGTTGAGGATCGAGAAAAGGTATGTTATGATGGTTTGGGTATGTAAAGAGGATGGATGACAGTCGTTTGACAAAGCAAGTGTGTATGGGACAGCTGGAAGGGGAAGGCCTAGGCGAACCTTCTTGGATCTACTCGTAATTGGCAAAATTTTGGAGCAGGTCAAAAGTACTCTAAACCGGCGAGCATGTTCCCGTGTGTTAATATTATGTCAAGTGCAAGACAACACAGGATAAATAATGCTGGACTTTTTCACACAGCATCATCTAGCCCCAAAGTAAGCAGAGCTTGTGTTATGGGTACTAAGATGACTGATATACTACTTATATACTTTTTTGTTTGTAAATACATACATATTATACATAGAAACACCCATACCCGAGACAAATATTTGTAGATCATACAAACATTGGTCCCGGCGCGGGGATCGAACCCGCAACCTTTTGCGTCGCAGGCGGGCCTTCGCCCACTGCGCTACAGAGGTTGTCGAGGATGGTTTGTGCTTAAAGCTAAAGCAACAAAAGTCATCAAAACATAACTGTTTTTAAACGAGTATTGGTTACATTGTAGCCTTTTATTTCGAGCATAGATAATAATCCCTCCAGCGTTATAAATAGAGGACATTAGAGCACCCTCGAGACGCCGTGTGCATATTAAACGTCACGCACAAAAATACAATTAATTAATAATTCTATTTTTCTAGTCAAACCCCTATGCTAGCTACTGATGGTGCGACTCACCAATCTCTCGAACGAAACTCGATTCAAATTCATCATCATTCCACTGCTGGACATAGGCCTCCCCTAATGAGCGCCATTGCGCCCTGTCCTCAGCTCGGCGCATCCAGCTTCTGCCAGCAGCCTTTCGCAGATCATCTACACCTGGCTGGAGGGCGTACGTTTGCCGAGTCGCGGTTCAAATTAATTTGTTTGAATTAAGAAAGAAATGAGTTAGACAATTGCTTAAATAAGTTCGTATGAGTTCGTTACCGACCCTGGTAACGGAGTTTTAGGCCATAAGGCCTGTCATGGCCTAAAGACCATAGCCGGGACTGGCATTTTAATTTGTCTACAATCTGCATCGTGCTTCGTCTGGTACGCAAGACTTCTCACTAATTTCTCGAATTCATGTCACTCTTGAAATTGATATATTATTTTGACAATCATGATAACGGCCGTCCATAACACATCTATACGACATCGTTTGACCGCCGCGTGAAATATGTATAAACCAGCATTTTGTATTATATTTGGTTGTTTTAATTAAAGTACGCGAGCACCCCGTGTCCAATGTTGCAGCAATTTTTTATCGCAAATGTAAATATCGTAAATACAGGGTGTATTGACTTTGGTCGGTCTGTGTCCTTAAAATTAGGTATGTTTGAGATCAGCATGATTTAGGATGTTCAAAATTTTACGTAGTGAGTCTCTTGTAATATTTGCATTGATTGGTTTGAAAATAAATACTGTAAGTTCAGCATTGGACATGATAGACCATACAAACATTGTCGACGCGCAACAATGATAATTACGCGTAACAACTCGCTTGAGGATGGATAATTTTATACTTTTTCGTGGACGCACATGATTTTGATAAGGTGAAAAACGATTCATTTACTTCTTATCAATATTTAAAAAGCTCGAACATCCGTAGGTTTGCAACCCTTCATCACAGTGATTATTTTAATCGTGCCCTTTCATTTGATACATTTATTATTGGTTAGAAAACCCGACCGATCGCTGGCCGTCCATTGTCCCGTTCAAATAATCGTAAATTCACGAACGGACAAAATATAATAAATTGCCGATGAGATCTGTGCATAGACGCTAAAAAAACGTATTTGCGCGTTCGGATATTAGCCACCTCTCTAACACCCCGCTTTAGGGGTCAAAATTGTTTGGTTTGTCGCACAAACGCTCGCAAAATCGACACCAATGAGTCTATATTTGCACTTTGGTCCCTTTTGTTGTCGGCTTTTTTCGGTTGTTTCCGAGTAAAGGCTGATAGAACACGTTTTTCAAATCATTAAACAGTTTCGACCACGGCCGCAGTCGGAAAAAGGAGTACGTGGAAAAAATAAAAGGAAAATGCGAAGCGTTGGCCGGGCGACCGGTTGTGTGGCGATAATGCTGCCTGACGCACTAGTGTTGAACTTATTGGGACACGAATACTTAACTTTTAGCATCTTTTGTATTGGAAGAGTCAAACATGACTTCAGAGGAAGTCATGATTGACTTTGACTCGTTTTCAGAAACCAGTTTCATACAGTTTTCAGAAAATGATGAAATATTTAGTCATTCGGCTTCGTTCACTTTTAAACGACTGTGGGTGCCATACGTTTTTCGTGCTTCATCCTGGTGGAGAAGCTAAGTGAAGCACGGGTCCGGACTTCCAATATCATTATTACCATTAGATGCCTAAGAGGGTAGTCAGAGGCACGCTCTGAAATTCAGATTTTGCAGAAGTTAGCATTCCATACGTAATATATTGCAAGCCCAAACTTTTATACAAGAAACTAAATTATTCAATTATTTTTGATGATGATTTGATACTAGGACTAATTAAATTAATCAATTATTGTAGTACAAGAAACTAAAACAATTAGTCCAAGTATCAACTCATGTCGATCGAGTGCAGTGGTTGACGGCCGATTCCCACGCTCCCGCCGTATCGACACCTCGCGTTGTTTGTTAACACGTTTTACTTGGTCAATTTGTATCGGTTTTGGGATTATCAACGGTTTAGCGATCGGATGAGTACGTGGATTTGGTTTATGTAGCTGAAATCATAAATGAGTGAAACGAAACGGAATCTCGATATCTAAGTCAAAGTTAAGGTAAAAACTTAGAAAGTTTGATAGCGTTTGGTATGACCGCTGGGATCATTTAGAAAAGTGACTTCGCTCTTCCTTCACGACCAATTCCATGTAAAACCAGAGCAAAAAAAACGCGTTAAGCTATAATTTTTTGTAATTTTTATAGTGCTAATCCACACTTCATCATCATTCATGTAGTTCTGTGGCCGAACGGTCGAAGGCACTCCGGCTTTAGGAGGATCGTCTGATCATCGCGGGTTCGATTCATTTCTTAACGGTTTAGCTAGCCTAGCTTTTCCAAGTGATGCATCTTAAATCTGAATAGTCAAGCTCCAGTGTGAATCCGGTCGAACAAAGTGAGGCTCGTCAAGTTTATATGCGTTAGCATTCTCAGATTTTTTCAACACGGCCCAGATAATTTCTAAGTAGCTATTACGAGTAGTCATTGGTTCTCCGGAGTAGTCATTTCTTAATCAACAACTTATTACCCTAAACGTACAAGTATATTGCATGTGAAATGTGAACGAAAGCAATTCTTGACCCGCAGCGCCGCGCAAGCGAAAACCTTCCGCCGCTACGTGGACGTACATAAATTTGAAACGCGGAGCTCCAAGCTCCAGGATACCACGAAAGTTTCACACCATTAATTCTTGCCCGCAGTCCACTGCACTTTTTCCATCGTTTTTCATAAAAAATAGCTTTTCTATATGCAAAAGCGAGCAACCCCGTGTCCGTACCACCGTAATAATGGGATCATCTATACAATTTCAATTTGGTATAATATATTGGGGTATTTTTATGTTTTATTGGTCGGGCGGATTTCGGTTCCCATTTAAACTTTTTTTTTTCGAATTTTATGTTACGGAAGATATTGTTCTTCTTGTTTGAATATTTAATGGGGGTTTGGGGATTTTTTCCCTTGATTTGTGTTATTGTTTCTCGAGAGTTTCGATCGGTTATGAAACAAAAAAACGCACTAGAGCAGAGGCTCCGAACGGCACACAAAGGCGATGAAAATTAATTTGTTGTCGGTGTTACGCGTTTAATAGGCTTCATTATTTTCTTTTGTTATTTTTTCTCAGCAGACGTTTACAAATGAGAGTTAATTATATTCGGCGAAGTCAGCCATCGATCACGTGCAAAAGCGAACCGTCATCGCATACAATAAGCGGCTGGATCTGCATCAAACGATCGCGTATTGCCACAATCAATTTTCATTTGCCATCACGAATAGAAAAAGCATCCTTCGAAAGGGCACAGATGGTGAACCATTTTTAATAGACGAAGAAAGCTCGCCAGTCACTCGCAGACAAATCGACGGTAATTAATGACTCTGAGGGTATTTTTTTGAGTCCGATACCAATAAAGGAGGCCACATTACGAGAAGGGACAAAACAACGGGCGGGTGTCGAACGAAAGGAGAATTTATCATCTAGACGGCAGCGGCAGTCGGCGCGGTCGCCAATGTCCATTTGGATAATGCCCGACGCGATTAAAAATATAAAAATACCCCACCACCCGAGGGGCGAGGGGGTTTGACGGAGGACACCGCTCTGAGGACACAAAAGGATTATAAATGAGAAGGAATTTTAGATAATATTTGTACGTTGGATGTGGATTGTAATGTTGGAGATCGGGACGTCGGTCGGATGTCCCCCGCCCGCGCCCCTCGTGGGGGGGGCATCGCCTTCCGCGATCCTAATGAGTGTTTGTATCAATTTGTTAGTATTGTATTTGAATATTTTTGTGCGTTCGTTACGATTTTAATCCCTTGTGGTTGCGGGTTCTGGATCGATGTTTTTTGTTTAATATTCCATCTTTTTGTTTTATTTAGAGTTTTTGTGATCGTCGACCGTTTGTTGATTGAAGGTGGGCGCTTCTGGGGTTGATGGGGTCGAATCCTCTTCCTCGATACCTTCGGAGCTTATCGGATACTTTGATGCGTCGCGTTAATTGGGTCAGGCGTGTCTTTGATTCCCGCTTCACGGACGTACGTAATATATTCGCAGATGTCAAAGGCGCCATTCTGGCTCGCGGAAAGTGGAACAGTTTATTTAAAAAATGCTAATTAAACTCATGATTGCGTGCCTTTGAAAAAATATCATCGCAGGTGCCGCCGCCGAGCCCGCGATAGTAGAAGGGTCGTATAAACATGGAAAATCTAATTCACATCATAATTAATAATTTTTTGAAAAAAAAAATTGTAATTTTTCTCGACATTATACGTAGGATGAATCCGAATGAGCGAGAAAAGAATAACAACGGCGGAGCGACACGCCGTGTTTTCAATTCATTATCACGAAAACAAAAATTTCATTAGCCCCGAGATTTCCTTTTTAAATTTAATTATTCATATTTAAATTAAACAAAATATTATAGAGGTCTGCGGAGTAAAAAAGCGGCTTTATCGTATCATATTTTATTAACCGAATTTATAATTCTCCGCCGATTCGAGTAAATCCCCTCGCCCCCTCGCGGGTCCATGGAAAATATTTATGAATGCCAAGCAGAAAAATCCACAATAATATTTCAGGGTGGCCGCGGTCTTCGCTCCTCCCTGATCTATTTAAAAGAGCCCAAAGGACAAAAGGGCTACCGCTCGTAAAAAAACTGGACACGTATAGAGGTACCGGCCGTCCGGCGTCCGGCGCGCGGCTTTGTCTGATTCTTATTTTTTACCGGATCGGATCCTTTTGCGCCGTTTTTTATCGGTTTTTGTTCCGGAGACACCGTGGCCACTGTTTGTGCCCCGCTTGTTCTAATGTCGGACCATTTGTAATTTTATATTTTTACGGTCGGTTCATTTTTTTAGTTGTGTGGTTAATGGCGTGACCCTTCCGTTCGACTACGTAAAAAGGTGGATTTATGATAAGACTCTTCTCTGAGCTTTTATTGTTTTGCCATTTCAGCGACAATGGCCACTGATAAATGACCTTTACGTTTCCTCAAGTGTATTCTTGCTACAATTACAGAAAGATATCTTTACTTATGGAGTGCTGGGTTATGATTTAGTATCAGAATTTCCATAGCATGCCGTGTCGTAGCAAGCGCAGATTGTAGCTGCTACGAAATTGCTTTGTCGTAGCACTCGTATATAATGCGTAGCTGACGTCTACGACCTTTGTAGCTCACGTAGACTCATCGTAGAAGATGCGTAGCCTACTTACAAATTCTCTTCTACGTGTATATTTGGGTAACACCTGAAGCTAGCTGCGTTTACTGCAATTACTAGGTTTATAAGGCAAAAAAGTTCTTGATAATCCGACAAATTGTATCAACAGTAATCTAGCAACGTTTTAGAAATTTTAGAAAAAGTAAGGAAAAGTCCTTGAAAGCCTTTCTTCTTCATAGTTAAATCATCAAATCATCTAATACAATCATTGCATTTTTCATAATTCAAATCAAAAAAAAATAAGTATAATTAATTCAAACTTAATTTTTTCGTTTTGCTTCCCCTGGAGCTTGACTATTTAGATTAAAGGCAGATAGATATCTTAAAGAAAGCTAGGGGCCAAACATATAACAGCATATTTGATGGCAAACCATGAAGTCGTCAAGCCATGGCAGAGACCTTTAGGCGGCTTAAAAGCTCTATCACCAGATTGGCTAAGTTACTCTCGAACGGGAGTCTTTTGAATTTATACATTCGCAACGAAATTGTTGCAGTATTCCCTCAGATATGAATACCAAAGCCGTGCCGTAAGTGAGACGATAACTCAGGATACGTTCCTCGCTCTCGTAAAAACTGAAACAAACATGGCCGCCGTAAGCAAATTATTGCAAAGCTAAGGCCATGTAAGGGCGCTCCTTACCGCATATTTATCATAGGGAATAATGAATGAAACCTTTTTTTACGATAAGGTGGGGGTGAGGTTGACCGCAGATGCTTCCGTTTAGATGCTGCTTACATTCATCCTACTTAATACTGTAAATGCGTAAGATTGTTAGTCTGGGTGTTTGTTACTGAAGCGAAAAACATGACCAATCAATCAGTTCCAATTGGCACAGTGTGTAAGTAACTATCCAATTAGATATGTGTGTGTTGTTGGATATAATCTGTTAATACATAATAAGTTCTTATTCGTTTTATCAGTAGAAAGACTTCAAAGAACCAAGTAGCTCCTTAAAGGCTTACAGAAACGATTCTCTTTGACTCAATTATCATTAACTGGCTCCCCACTGGAGCTTGACTTTTAGTTTTAAGATGGATCACCTAAAATAATGATAGGCCCCAAACCGTGTTTGTTGCCCTGATTCTTCACGGTATTGGTCGCGAAAGAACAGGAGTCAAATTAGTTCTAAGACTATGCTAAGTGATCCCAGCGGTCCTACTGAATAAATGCTTATTGACTTTGACTTTGATTCAAGGAATAAATACTTAGAGTTTCACATCCAACTCTCGTCGCTTTCAATCGTTTAGTTCTGGAATAACGCCGCGTTTCCACCTCCAAGAAAACTTCGGTGAAAACTGTCCGATAGCATTTGCAGATGGAAACAGCCTAAGCCTAATCCCTGCTGAGGGATATCTACGTTTGTACCGCACGTTCATTTTGTAATCGAATCATGCCATGCTCTTTCTATCCGAATGAAGTCGGACCGGCAATTTTCGATTCGTTAGTTTATTACACATGCTTCGTCCGATGCGCCGCCCTCGAGATTTCACACATCAGATTACGACAGTCATGAGGATGCGAGGGCTTTTAGAACGAGACGGTACGACAATAAATTGTATACGATACGACAGGCTTTACAACTTTAAAAGTAAGTTCGTATGAGAGTAATCCTAATTAAGTTAAATAAAGAGGCTATATATGGTGACGCTACTACGAAGAAAACAATTTGAAAGAATAGAATTCCTCGTCTAACTCTTTTTACTTTTCTCGCGCATAAATGTATCAATGCTGTGGTCTAAGTCACCTAAGTAAGCATAAGTTTAGATTTAAGATGGATCGCGTAAAAGAAAGCTAGGCCCCAAACCGTGTTTGTTGCCCTGATTCTTCAAGGTATTGGTTGCGAAAGAACAGGAGTAAAATTAGTTTTAAAACTATTCTAAGTGATCCCTGCGGTCCTACTGAATAAATGATTTTTGACTTTGACTTTGTCTCCTCCACTTTTATCATACTAAAAGTTCGAAACTAATCAAGGTCGTTATTGTTCGCACTAAAAGTTCAAAACTTTCATACAGCAAGGACAATATACGTAGTATCGCATAGTGTGAAAACGGCCGTACGAGTCTGAAGCGAGTTCGCCTCAAAAGTGAACTAATTGATGTGCATCGAATTATTTACTGGCAGAGCGAGTTTAGGGTTGGAGTCAATAATTTGCTTACCCCTGATTAGGTGCGCGCTAAGCAGTTTTGACGGTGTTTGACGAGAATAACAAGTGGTTTATAAGATTATTTTTGTTTGCGATGTCTTTTATTTTCTTCCAACGTATAGCTCCTTTCTTACACTTCATACTTACATTATATGTGTTTCGGTTCCAGGAGTCACACCCTTGACGAGAGGTTCCTGTTTTCACAAGGCGAGGTGAGGCGCGTGCACTGGCATCCGAGCTCACTCTCTCACGTGTTGGTGCTCGTCTCAGACAATACCATCAGGTAAATGGACAAACTGCGACTAAATCACCACTATACCCAAGGCACTGTTGACTCTCTCAGAACACCGAGTGCCAGTAAGATTCTTATAGGATAGTCAATGCAAGCCGTATGCCCTTTTGCAGAACTTAATTTTTCGAATAACAAAGTCTAAGTCAAAAAGCATTTATTCAGTAGGACCGCTGGGATCACTTTGAATCGTCTAAAAACTAAGTGATTTTACAGGAGTAAAATCACTAGGAACTCCTGTTCCTTCGCGCTTACCGTGAAGAATCAGGGCAATTTTTCGGACCAGTGCAGCGTGCTAAAGGACAAACAACCGAACCACAGACTATAACTCCTATAACATGATTCTTTATTACATTTATCAATACTTATTACAAATATGACAATTTCAGGCTCTACAATATAGCCCTGAAAAGTGGCCCGAAGCTGGTCAAGTTCTTCACAATTGGCCCGAAGCCTTGCAGTCTGATCTCTGGGCGCACTTTGCTGGAGAGCCTTGGGGATACAGCGGTGGACTTCACGGCACTACCTGACTCTGATACGCTGCTCATTCTGCGGGGAAATGGAGATGTTTATATGCTGACTTGTGAACTGGACTCAAAGAGGTCAGATGAGATGATTTATTAGCTATAAGCTGCTTGCGTTACCCGTGGCCCTTCGGAAATACTTTGCTTTTCTGGGATAAAAAATAATAATCATCTCTATGTCTATTTCACCCAAATCCTTTTAATAGTTGTTGTGAATTTGTAACACGAAGGTCTTAATTGTGTATGTAGATGTATTTCTGTGTGAGTAACCAATACCGAGCGCTCATTCTTCCATGAAGCGTTCTCTAGCTTACGCACACAGAAACTACGCTATAGGATAAATTGTGTCATCAAATCACAAAAGTTTGTTACCTCTAGAGCCACCGATATTCACTTTCAAACATTTATTAGTGTGCGTAAGCGATACTGAGCGTTCGTCTATATAGCGTTCCCGAACGCACACAAGACCTTCGTGATGTTGAACAACTGTGCTAATACTAACTTTCATCAACCTTTCCAGCCCCCTAAAGTCGTCTGTCCGCGGTCCGCTCGCGATGTTTCCTCCCGCAGACGACAACTACGGCTCGGAGTCGTGTTGCATCGCGGCGTTGGGCGGTCGCGGGGCTCCGCCTTTACTCGTGCTTGCCACTGCCTCGGCTGCGTTATACCACTGTCTGTTACTACCAACGGTAATTATCTATCCTACCACTACGTACAGTCACGCACAATAAGATGTATACACTCCATACTTTTAAAATTAATATCACACTAAAGCTTATAGATGTAGGTTAAAAACAAAAAGCGGAAATTGATTTCACATTGAACTAGTGGCGAAATCAATAAAAACACCAGAACATTGTTGGACATGTTGACCTGTACATGGGTTGAAACATTATGGAGTGTATACATCTTATTGTCCGTGACTGTACTACTCAGTTTTCATAATTTGTATGCTATCCAATTATACTGTATGTTGTCCACGGCATTGATTTATCCTCCCGGCTGCGCCAGTAAAGTTACTACTATCCTTGGCGTTACCTCCATGTTCTTTTTGTTGCAAAGAATTAGCAAGTTTTTTTAATATTCTCAGTGATCCCAGCCATCCTACTGAATGAATGCCTTATAGCTATGATATATCCCATACAAAGTTTCAATACTTTTGACGTGTTAACGTCTTATAATTCGATGGAGCCGGCTGCACGCACGAAAAAACATGACGTCATGCGTCGTTACCTCGCTCTGAGGCGTTCCATGTAAGGCTTGAAGTGCAAGCGAGAGCGCGGAACGAGCGACAAAGAAGCACAAACGTTGTCACGTTCAATTATCGTCAGTAAACCGACTTTACAGACAACCATTTTTTTTCACATCCTGTTTCCTTTCCTAGAATGCAATCTACAATTGATCAACAGGAAAGGTAATATGCTACTTTTTCTGTTTGTATGATGATCTGCTATTACCGCCCAGAGTGGGCCAGTATCTCATACGACACAGACAATAAAATGCACAGCCAAAGCTACTTTCAAATTTATAATTACGAGTATCTGATGTATAATATCTGGTTCCCATAGTGCAAGCTTTGCTTAGTTTGGGGCTAGATGATGCTGTGTGAAATGTCCAGCATTATTTATTTATTTATTATTTATTGTACTAACGATCTAATGTGCGACTTGTAGGCGAACGAGATAGAAGATAGCGACTCTCACGCCCTCTACGTGGTGGAATCTGTTGAACTGAACTCAACGGACGACGTACTGCATTCTTATCCCGTTCACATACACCCAGTAAGTATCAGTATATTACGACTACAAATCTCGATACAACTCCAAACTCCGTAGTATTTTCGTACTCTCACAAACACGTGTGTAATGCTCTTAGTAGTTCGTAAACGCAATCGAGAAACCTAAGGACAGGGAGTCCAAATGTCAGTGACCTAAACCGAAAAATCACAATCACAATTCTTCAACTTTTAATTTTTTATTATTCTTCTTTTTTATTTTGTTTTTTTTTTATTCTAGTGATTGTATTGTGTGCCAAAGTAGTGAATAAATGTATGTCTATAAATAATAAGTTTCTCTTTTGTCGTAAATCCGACCGTTTAGCGATCCCAGGGTCACCGGGTCACGACTGTATCCCCAAGGCATGGTAGACATTATCCCAGATCTTTTATGTATCAGGTCCTTTGAAGATGTCTTAGGGGAGTCAGAGGTATGTCCAAATACGTATTCTTGCAGAAGTTATTATTCCATACGTGACAGGTTGCAAGCCCCTCGCCGCCTATAAGAATACTAACTGGTTTCCTCACGATGTTTTCCTTCACCGTTTAGAGCACGTGTTAAAGCGCATATAAATTTTACGAAACGCAAAATCCTTTGATGCACAGCCGGGATTCGAACCCACGACCTTCGGATTGAAAGTCGAGGTACAACCCCATTCGGCCAACACGGCTCCAACAAGGGCAACAGTGCTCTACATATAAAGTAAGTTCGTATGAATCAGTGGCCAACTCTGGTGACGGAATTTTTAGGCCTCCGTCATGGCTTAACGACTTAAATAGCCGGGACCGACAATTTAACGTGCCCTCCGAAGCACGGAAGCGCTCAGATGGAAATGCCACTGGCGGTCACCCATCTAACAGGCCGTTTCAAACGTTGCTTAACTTTGACGATCTATCAAGAACGACTAAGCAAACACGACCACGAGCGCTTCATATTATAACATAGTCCACATTTCAGTGCAGCAACTCGAGTTATGCAGTCTCCCACGCGGGCGGAGTTCACACCGTGTCTCTGCCAATACTGAGCCAACTTACTGACTTCGCGCTCGCTGATGAAGGTAACTTATATTTGCTATCAATACTAATATTATAAAGAGGAAAGATTTGTTTGTTTGAAATGAATAGGCTTCGAAACTACTGGACCGATTTGAAAAATTCTTTCGACAATAGAATCCTACATTATCCCCGATGAACATAGGCTATAGTTTTATCCCGGAGAAGTGAAGTTTTCCCGAGGGATCGCGGGTAACACCGCGACGGACAGCTAGTCAATTATAAGTATGTAGAAGTGATCCGTGTAGGTTATTAAATAAGCTTTTCTGTACTTCGTCATGGATCCATAACGGAGGCCTTTTCATGCTGAATTGCCTTCTGCGCATCAACGTAACGGTTTACCTACCAGATTCCTTGGCCATAGTTATGAAACATGCTTCGAAATAAGAATCGTGCTGATGTTAAATGCGATATTTTCTGAGCATGTGCGGCGATGTTTGTTGAGAGGTTGTTATACAAGGAGAGTTTCTCGCATGCGAGCGGCGATTTCTTCTAGGAAATAATATGTTCGCCTAGTGTAAACAAATGCTTCGAGCCTCGCCTCTCGAATACGATTCTCGCTAAAAGTAGTCTTTTTTACGAGTTTCTGTCAAAATGTAAACAACCGCAGGCGAGACTCGAATGGCGAGCCGCTCGCGTGCGAGAAACTCTTTTTGTGTTACCGCCGCTTTACAGAAAAACTACTAGGATTTAGATGAAAATTTTAATAGTAAATAACGCGACTTTCGCGTCTTCTACGCTCATTATTCAGTACAATGTGATGTGTTCCAGTGGAAACAGATGCGGTGCTCTCCTCTCTGTGCGCGGCGCGCAGTTCCGCGCGGCACGCCGTGCGCCTGGCGCCGCCGGCCGCCGGCCTCGCGCTCTCGCCGCCGCCGCTGCCGAGGCTGGTGCTGCTCACACAACACGCTGACCTTATAACCAGGTGGGGAATTTCGTAGGTTAGAAAATGGATGGCTTGGTCGAAGGGTTACAGTGGCTGCTTGGCGATCTGGGGGTGGCGAGTTCAAATCTTGGTAAGAGTGATGGATTTTTGTGTGCTTCTTTTCAAGCTAGCTCGTCTTGCTGCAGATCTTAACACTAGGTGCGAGGTTGGCGAGCATTGGCGGATCTCCAACATTCAAACCTATCAACCTACAAAGTTATTATTGAGATCCAGCGATATGAGTTATTATTGAGCCCTCATCTCCACAGGCCTCCCCCATCAGCAATCCCCATCAGCAATCGGCAATCCATCGGAAATGTTACCTACATAATCAGAGTCGGTGAAATGGTTTTAATCTTGGGAGTTGAATCCCAGTCATCAAAAGATTATGATTTTAATACATGGTTCTTATATGATTTGTTTAAACTTCTTGGTAAAACTATTTCGAGCTCTGTACTAGGGTAGGTACAATGTGTGTAGTAAGTTTTCGAGGCACAGTAGAAGCGCTGAAGTCGAAGGGTTGAAGCAGGGTTGCCTTGAATCTAATTTCTTACTTGTACTAAAACATGTTTCAGAATTCTGGACCCATTCGATTTGGAGGAGCAGCTTTACAAGGAGATGCAACTGAAGAATCCTGCTCTCATACAAGACGATATCAACTCCATCCTCAGAGAGGTATGCTAGTTCACTAGTCCTTTCCTGGACACTGTGCTTTAGTTCAATGACCTTGTTGAGGTATGTACATATTCGTCTACATACTACACAAAAAAACTTTGGTGACAAATAAATAAATAACTCCATCCTCAGAGAGGTATGCTAGTTCACTAGTCCTTTCCTGGACAACTGTGCTTTAGTTCAATGACCTTGTTGAGGTATGTAATATTCGTCTACATACTACACAAAAAAACTTTGGTGCTAACTGGCATTCGATATATAAGTTTCAAATAGCGCCATCTATGTTTCATCTGTGTTGCTAAAAGCAAAAGAATAGTTCCCAAAAAAACGTAATGTCCTCTTGGACTAAAAAGTTCAATGCCACATCCAAAAGATGGCGTTGATAACGAACAACGAAAAAGAGTCACCAAGAACATCAAAATTGTGTTTTAATTGTAATAAAGTTACGAAATGAAATTGAACTCAAGAAACCACTGGTAAAACAAACTTGTATGTAATTTCAGCGGCAGAAAGTATCGTTCACATCGATAATCCAAGAGATATTGTCACGGGAGGCATCACAGCCCATCCTCAGCATCAGTCGACGGGAGGAACCCCCGCTGAAGGAGAGTTTAGAGGTAAGTTATTAATATACAATGTATGTATGTACGAAACCAGTATCAAAGTTTTGAGTGGCAAAGATAAGTGTGATAAAAAATCTTTAATTTCACACCAACAGACACGTTGTTTTGTAAAACTTGTACTATGTAGTACAAGTTTTATTAACCGAGCGAGCGAAGCGAGCGAAGCGTCTCAGTTTCGAGATTGGCCAAAAATGCTTTCGTCCTTCTGTCCGTCCGTCTGTCAGTAATCGCCTACAGGTCGCATTTTTAAACCGATTATTACGAAACTTGGCACACAGGTTCCTTGACTTATTAAAAAACGATAGTCGATTGCGATTTTTGATTGGGGTGAAAATAGGGGGGAAAAGGGGGGAAGTTTGCTGTAGCGTTATTTATCGACAGATTTGAGTTAAATTCAAAAGGCATATTAAGGACTTCATTCTACACAAGATGTTATGAAAAATTAATCCAGAAGGGGGAGTTGAAAGGGGGGAAAGTGGCTGGATGTTTGTTTATGCGTTATAAAGGACGTTTTTTCGTAAAATGTATACCTACCTATACCAATCAGACTACACAATCCTCTCCGCCTTTACGAGACGAACCCGTTGACACCAGATTCGAACCCCTAGGACCAAAGGAACGCGAATAATCACTAAAACTTATTCCTCTCTTTTGCTTAAAAGTGTACATAGGCATAGATAAGCCTATTGGACAATACAAAGCACCTAAATTTCAATTTGGTTCGCGAGGTCTCCTGTTCTCACAGAACCACTAGTTTTTATTTTGTTTTACTAACCTATACTATCCCACTGCTGGGCAAGGTCTCCCCCAGTTGTTTCCATCTGTCTCGGTCCCACATCACACCAGCTTTCTTGGAAGGCATCAAGGTCACCACACCAAGGTTTTCTTGGCCTGCCCCGGCCAGGTAACCATGGCGTGACAATCCCTGCCCACCTCTCAGTACCAACATGACAAACATAAAAACTCCCTTCTCGTCACAATATGCCACAAAACATCTTGGCTCAGATAATAATTTGGAAACTTTAACGCGGTAGACTTTTGTCGAGCAGTGGGACGGTGTACGTATAGGTAAGTATTTACTTGTTTTAAGTGTGAACGAAAATCATTGTTTGTAGCCACAGAAAATCAGCGCTGCAGCAACTTATAGCATGCTGACTGGTGACCTATTTTGTGCTTAGTTAAGTTAGTTCGTAAATATTGTAAACCTTTTTTTCACAAAATAAATGACTATTCTATTCTATTCAATAAGCTGCTCTGAATATAAAATTGTTTACAGTTAGTAACGAGTGTTTCGGTCCGCCTCCGCGGCGAGTACATGTGGCGCCAGCAGCGCGCCGCGGCCGCCGCCGGCGACAAGCTGCGCGCGCTGCGGGCGCTCGGCGACACGCACGCCGCCTGCCTCGCACAACTACAGGTACAGTACATGTGGCGCCAGCAGCGCGCCGCGGCCGCCGCCGGCGACAAGCTGCGCGCGCTGCGGGCGCTCGGCGACACGCACGCCGCCTGCCTCGCACAACTACAGGTACAGTACATGTGGCGCCAGCAGCGCGCCGCGGCCGCCGCCGGCGACAAGCTGCGCGCGCTGCGGGCGCTCGGCGACACGCACGCCGCCTGCCTCGCACAACTACAGGTACAGTACATGTGGCGCCAGCAGCGCGCCGCGGCCGCCGCCGGCGACAAGCTGCGCGCGCTGCGGGCGCTCGGCGACACGCACGCCGCCTGCCTCGCACAACTACAGGTACAGTACATGTGGCGCCAGCAGCGCGCCGCGGCCGCCGCCGGCGACAAGCTGCGCGCGCTGCGGGCGCTCGGCGACACGCACGCCGCCTGCCTCGCACAACTACAGGTACAGTACATGTGGCGCCAGCAGCGCGCCGCGGCCGCCGCCGGCGACAAGCTGCGCGCGCTGCGGGCGCTCGGCGACACGCACGCCGCCTGCCTCGCACAACTACAGGTACAGTACATGTGGCGCCAGCAGCGCGCCGCGGCCGCCGCCGGCGACAAGCTGCGCGCGCTGCGGGCGCTCGGCGACACGCACGCCGCCTGCCTCGCACAACTACAGGTACAGTACATGTGGCGCCAGCAGCGCGCCGCGGCCGCCGCCGGCGACAAGCTGCGCGCGCTGCGGGCGCTCGGCGACACGCACGCCGCCTGCCTCGCACAACTACAGGTACAGTACATGTGGCGCCAGCAGCGCGCCGCGGCCGCCGCCGGCGACAAGCTGCGCGCGCTGCGGGCGCTCGGCGACACGCACGCCGCCTGCCTCGCACAACTACAGGTACAGTACATGTGGCGCCAGCAGCGCGCCGCGGCCGCCGCCGGCGACAAGCTGCGCGCGCTGCGGGCGCTCGGCGACACGCACGCCGCCTGCCTCGCACAACTACAGGTACAGTACATGTGGCGCCAGCAGCGCGCCGCGGCCGCCGCCGGCGACAAGCTGCGCGCGCTGCGGGCGCTCGGCGACACGCACGCCGCCTGCCTCGCACAACTACAGGTACAGTACATGTGGCGCCAGCAGCGCGCCGCGGCCGCCGCCGGCGACAAGCTGCGCGCGCTGCGGGCGCTCGGCGACACGCACGCCGCCTGCCTCGCACAACTACAGGTACAGTACATGTGGCGCCAGCAGCGCGCCGCGGCCGCTCGGCGACACGCACGCCGCCTGCCTCGCACAACTACAGGTACAGTACATGTGGCGCCAGCAGCGCGCCGCGGCCGCCGCCGGCGACAAGCTGCGCGCGCTGCGGGCGCTCGGCGACACGCACGCCGCCTGCCTCGCACAACTACAGGTACAGTACATGTGGCGCCAGCAGCGCGCCGCGGCCGCCGCCGGCGACAAGCTGCGCGCGCTGCGGGCGCTCGGCGACACGCACGCCGCCTGCCTCGCACAACTACAGGTACAGTACATGTGGCGCCAGCAGCGCGCCGCGGCCGCCGCCGGCGACAAGCTGCGCGCGCTGCGGGCGCTCGGCGACACGCACGCCGCCTGCCTCGCACAACTACAGGTACAGTACATGTGGCGCCAGCAGCGCGCCGCGGCCGCCGCCGGCGACAAGCTGCGCGCGCTGCGGGCGCTCGGCGACACGCACGCCGCCTGCCTCGCACAACTACAGGTACAGTACATGTGGCGCCAGCAGCGCGCCGCGGCCGCCGCCGGCGACAAGCTGCGCGCGCTGCGGGCGCTCGGCGACACGCACGCCGCCTGCCTCGCACAACTACAGGTACAGTACATGTGGCGCCAGCAGCGCGCCGCGGCCGCCGCCGGCGACAAGCTGCGCGCGCTGCGGGCGCTCGGCGACACGCACGCCGCCTGCCTCGCACAACTACAGGTACAGTACATGTGGCGCCAGCAGCGCGCCGCGGCCGCCGCCGGCGACAAGCTGCGCGCGCTGCGGGCGCTCGGCGACACGCACGCCGCCTGCCTCGCACAACTACAGGTACAGTACATGTGGCGCCAGCAGCGCGCCGCGGCCGCCGCCGGCGACAAGCTGCGCGCGCTGCGGGCGCTCGGCGACACGCACGCCGCCTGCCTCGCACAACTACAGGTACAGTACATGTGGCGCCAGCAGCGCGCCGCGGCCGCCGCCGGCGACAAGCTGCGCGCGCTGCGGGCGCTCGGCGACACGCACGCCGCCTGCCTCGCACAACTACAGGTACAGTACATGTGGCGCCAGCAGCGCGCCGCGGCCGCCGCCGGCGACAAGCTGCGCGCGCTGCGGGCGCTCGGCGACACGCACGCCGCCTGCCTCGCACAACTACAGGTACAGTACATGTGGCGCCAGCAGCGCGCCGCGGCCGCCGCCGGCGACAAGCTGCGCGCGCTGCGGGCGCTCGGCGACACGCACGCCGCCTGCCTCGCACAACTACAGGTATTTACATTATTATATAAAAAAATAAGATAAAATATTGAATGAAAAATTAACACGGTTCTATCTCACGAGTTTCATGCATGACCAAGCTCTTAGCGGTTCATATGTCGATATCATTCGTACCTGAGACAACTGAGCTTACCTCATACAATTATACATCAACTGATCTGAGGCCTTTACATCTGTAGTAGATGATTGTATCTGCATAAATGATCTACCACAGATGTAAAAACATAGATTGTTAAGATATAATTATTTATTAATAACTAGCTGTCCGTCGCGGTGTTACCCGCGATCCCTCGGGAAAACTTCACATCCCCGGGATAAAATATAGCCTATGTTCATCGGGGATAACGTCATTCTATTGGTAAAAGAATTTTTCAAATCGGTCCAGTAGTTTCGGAGGCTATTCATTTCAAACAAACAAACAAATGTTTCCTCTTTATAATATTAGTATAGAAGTAGGTATAGACTATTGATTTGATTTAAATGTCTACGTTGCTTCGGGGATAATGTTGTGAATTATGATCCTATATTTGTAAATTATAGAGTGAAGCGGACGAAGTGCAGAAGCAGTCGGGCGCGCTTCGCGAACGCTGCATGCTCGCTGAGAAAAGGCAGGACGATCTCAAATACAGGTACATTTATAAATGACGGTCCACTCCATACCATCTGTTTCGTACGCAATTGTATACTACAGCTTATTCTAGTCAATTCGATGCTAAGGATGTTTTATTCTGGTAGAAATGTGACCGACTATTATTATTTTGACTTTATTTCACCTGTGGGGCTAATAAATAAATAGCAATCAGAATTCGACCTCTGTGGCGCAGTGGGTGAAAGCCCGCTTTGGACGCAGAAGGTTGCGGGTTCGATCCCCGCGGCGGGATAAGTGTTTGTATGATCTGCAAATATTTATCTCGGGTCTGGGTGTTTCTATGTATAATATGTATAATATGTACATTTGTAAGCATCGTATCATAACTCCGGATATATCGCCGAACATAGTATCGGATATTGTGAGTGTGGTGTGTCGCAGACCTAATGACTGTTTAAACAACTAAGTGAGGGTACTTTTCAAGTTCCTTCACAAACGAATGAAGACGATGCCCGCTGCTCCAGTTCCCTCGTGACCACGATCGGTGCAACCCGGTCGAAACGTCGAGGTAAGATAATAGTTCGAATATTATCGAAAACCTATACGCGATCTCGTCCCGTTATTAAAACAAAAATAATATGTATGTATTTACAAACAAAAAGTATATAAGTAGTATATCAGTTATCTTTTTTTTTTATAATTCGATGGAGCCGGCTGCACGCACGAAAAAACATGACGTCATGCGTCGTTACCTGACGTCATGAGGCGTTCCATGTAAGGCTTGAAGTGCAAGCGAGAGCGCGGAACGAGCGACAAAGAAGCACAAACGTTGTCACGTTCAACTATCGTCAGTAAACCGAGTCAAAGTCAAAGTCAAAATCAAAGTCAAGGTCAAGGTCAAGGTGAAGGTCAAGGTAAAAAAAAAAAGCACAAACGTTAACATGTTCAACTATCGTCAGTAAACCGACTTTACAGACAACCATTTTTTTTATCTGGTTCCCATCGTACAAGCTTTGCTTAGTTTGGGGCTAGATGATGCTGTGTGAAATGTCCAGCATTATTTATTGACCGAGCGAGCGAAGCGAGCGAAGCGTCTCAGTTTCGAGATTGGCCAAAAATGCTTTTGTCCTTCTGTCCGTCTGTCAGTAATAGCCGACAGGTCGCATTTTTCAACCTATTTTGACGAAAATTGGCACACTGGTTCCTTGACTTATTAAAAAACGATTGTCGATTGCGATTTTTGATTGGGGTGAAAATAGGGGGGGAAAGGGGGGAAGTTTGCTGTAGCGTTATTTATCGACAGATTTGAATTAAATTCATAAGGCATATTAAGGACTTAATTCTACACAAGTTGTAATGTAAAAAAAATCCAAAAGGGGGAGGTGAAAGGGGGGAAAGTGGCTGGATGTTTGTTTAAGCGTTATAAAGGACTTTTTTTCGTAAAATGTATACCTACCTATACCAATCAGACTACGCAATCCTCTCCGCCTTCACAAGACGAACCCGTTGACACCAGATTCGACCCCCTAGGACCAAAGGAACGCGAGTAATCACTAAAACTTATTCCTCTCTTTTGCTTAAAAGTGTACATAGGCATAAGTAAGCCTATACAAAGAAATAAATAATAATACAAAGAACCTAAATTTCAATTTTGTTCTCGAGGTCTATGTTCTCACAGAACCACTAGTTTATTTATATTTTAACTGATTGAATGCTAAATGCAAAATTATCACACTTGTGATAATTTTGTTGATCAATTGGTGGCTCAAGTGCCTTACAGCACTCGAGCAGCAAGTACACACAGAGACGATAACGGCTATTTAAATCCCTTAGTACCTAAAGGAAGGTAGGGATATTAGTAAAGAAATGATTAAAGTAGATAGCAGTTCTATGAATGAAGTTGGTTTTGCTATTGGTTAAAAAATATCTCAGTAAATGTACTTACTTGATATTCATTGAAACCACAGACCGGCAGCCTTATTGTCTAACTTTTTTTTATTTTTTCGGACTGACCTAACGCTGATGGCCTTATGGGCCTCGGTCAGCTTTACCGGACTTTGGTGTGTGCAGAAGGCGCCGGCACCGAGAGAAAGATTGTTAAGGCAACATGCTCAAGGGCACCCCTAACGGGTACGAACCTCGGCTTGGGCCTGAGAGAGGGCGTCTGATTGGTTTTTCCGCCCTGAGGGGGCGGTGAAACCAAGGGACAACTACTACATCGATCCCGGCCGGCGGGATCGATGCGTGTTACTGTGGAGTGTACCTATTTATGTATCGCGGCTAGATGACGGCGTATCCTCGGCGTTCGCTCGAGTGATAGCGTCATCTGGATCGCCAAGAATATTTCTTGGTCTTCGGGGCATCGCGCGGAACTTGCGATTGTTTTGCCTACCTACCTCGGGCGGCCGACGTGGCTTTACGTAGTACAACGGGTAATCCGGTACCGTTGATATATTGTCTAACTCGATATCCATTCCCAGTTATAGCTCGCGTCACGTAAAAAGAACGCTGGAAAAAAGTGGTGGGGGTATGTTTGCGCATAGGTACACTCGCGCACGAAAGTACTCAACTTACTGTTTTATTTTTGAACTAGCCTTTCGCTTGCGGCTTTGTATATTGGTTATTGGTAGGTACATTCAAATATATTGGATAGAGTTATCATTAAATAGAATTAAAAACATATTTAATTCCGTAAAGAATGTTTAATCGTAATAAAAAACATTAAAGATAATGTTGAAACTCCTTCCACTAAGTCGTAGTGGTATTCCGAATCTTTTGAACCTTTTACAATTTTATTCGTCTCACTGTAGACTCGGAACGTTGTCCGTTTCATACATTGTTTTACAATATCCAATGCATTATTATCAACCTCTATTTCCATAAAGCAATATACCTACGACATAAATATTTTTCTATTTTTTTTATGTAAAACGATTACGTAATTAAAAACTTTTGTGCGCGATGGTATTTTGGGAGAAAAAGTAACGTGGACTCAACGCGGAAGGCAAATGCCAACTGCCTCCGCAATAGCGCGCTGGCAAGCGTGTGGCGCGCGACCATCCCGCCCCGCGCCTCACCCCGTACCGTCAAATGGACCCATAAAGCGTCCATGGCGCAGCTTGACAGCCAGCGTTCTTTTTACGTGACGCGAACTATACAGCTGTATGTAAATGTAATAAATGATGTTTCTTATGGCACAGATGTTCCGCCGTGATCCGAGCGTGGGGCGCCGACAGCGCCTCCTCGGAGGAGAGACAACTGCTCGCGCAACTGAGAGACACGCGGCGTCGCGCCGACGCGCTCTCCGAGAGGCTGCAGGCTACCAAGTTGCATGCGGCGAGAAGAGATCAAGAGGTACTGTATTCACAACGTATCTTTACCTCTTATCATTATCATTATTAGGGTCGGTTCACACCTGACGGAAGATGCGTCGAGCGTACTCAACGGTCTTCGTTTATCACCATCGCGTATCATCGGTCAAGTGTGAAAGGTTGAAGGTTTTATTACTATTTTGTCTGATAATACGCGACGCATCTTCCGTCAGATGTGAACCGACCCTTAGACGATTATTAGACGACCTCTATAGCGCAGTGGGCGAAGGCCCGCCTGCGACGCAAAAAGTTGCGGGTTCGATCCACCGACCAATGACCAACCAATAATAATAATAATGCTGGACATTTCACACAGCATCATCTAGCCCCAAACTAAGCAAAGCTTGTACTATGTGAACCAGATAACTGTTACATTATTTATATACTTTTTGTTTGTAAATACATACATATTATACATAGATACACCCAAACCCGAGATA
This sequence comes from Epirrhoe alternata, assembly GCA_963565295.1. Classification (NCBI taxonomy): domain Eukaryota; kingdom Metazoa; phylum Arthropoda; class Insecta; order Lepidoptera; family Geometridae; genus Epirrhoe; species Epirrhoe alternata. The sequence goes on along the minus strand of OY751396.1, from coordinate 9,031,127 downwards.
AATATTTGCAGATCATACCAACATTTATCCCGCCGCGGGGATCGAACCCGCAACCTTCTGCGTCCTAAGCGGGCTTTCACCCACTGCCCACAGAGGTCGTCATTGTTCTTAAGGTTTATAATGTCATGTTACTTGAACTGATCGTCGCTGCTATTCAATGTGCATTCAGCCTTTAGAGAGCTAAAGATTGGTTGTGTGTAATGTACATTCTTCTCGTGTCACTAGTTCTTTTGAACCAGTGTGATGAAAGGAAGCCTACAAGAAGAGGTTGCTTTCGTGCACATGACACCATGTTTTCGAACTTTTTAGGTTCCTCACAATGTTTTCTTTCACATTCTATCGTTATCACAACAAAATTTACGACTTTCGCTAAATCGTTTTTTCATGCATTAACTTTCATTACTAGTGACTGACACACCTATGTGAAATAAAAACACACATTTTTGGGCTCATTCCTCAAAGAATAATATATGTTGTATTATTTCAGTTGAAGCAGTGGAAGGAGGATTACAAACGCAAAGACGCTGCGCTCGGCAAGTCTCACAGCGACACTATAGCCTCCATACTACAACAACAGTCAGTATCATTATTGTTTTAGTCGAAACAATCAATGGAATACTACGTTACTTAGGCCCATCAGGCCATCGCTTCCCTGATGGGCAAATGAATGAATCGTTCATCAAGTCGAAATTTCTAAGTGAAAGTCAAAAGTTATTATTTCTATAGCAGCTTGGCTCGCGAGGTACCAATATTTTGATAGTCTACTACTATAAAAAGTTTTATCCAAATCAGTTCACTGGTTTAGGCGTGATTGAAACACATACTCACTAACACTCAGATTTATTGGAACGAAGTTCCTTATCGCGCGTTGTGAAAGGGGGCTAGACGGAAAAAATTCTTACGATTATTTTTCCGACCCAAATATCGTCCAATAGAATTGCACCATTCGACGTCACGTGGTACAACCTACATGGTATTATACTGATAATTTTTTGAAAATTTTCTCTGGTCGTTGCTATATATAAAAAACAAAACATGATCCAGTCAAATTAACCACACGTCAAACTGACAGGTTGAATTCAATTGTGAAAATTGGAGATTTTGCATGAAAATGAAATTAACTGTACATTTCGTCTCATGGTGCAATTCTATTGGCCGACATTTGGGACGGAAAAATAATCCCCCGAATACCACACGAGCTTCAAAATTATCTGGCATTTCCCTCAAGGTTCCCTGCAAACAAATAAAATCGTCAAGTTTTTCAGGAAAAATCACTGTGAGTGATTTTTTAACCTGTAAAACTTGACTCCTTCAGTTGTTTGCAACGAACCTATCGGGAAATACCCGATAATTTTGAAGCTCTTGTGGTATTATAAGTGATAATTTAAAAAGTTATATTTCAACTAAAGTCTCAGTCTTTCAGTTTTAAGATACGGTGCTCTTTAAAATATTATGGGATAGTCGTGCTCTTGTTTAAAATCATCTCTTGTGCTTCCAGAACCAGTCAGATATCGGCCATCATCGAGGAGACCAAGCTTCTGAAAGATCAGCTCAGTATCGTCTGAAGAGTCCTTTGTTTTGAAAAAAAAATGTTTATTTGTACTGCGAAATTGTTTTTTGCTACATTAATCTGTAGGCGATATACCAATTTGAAGATTTAAATACATGATACTTGATGTAAAGTAACAAAGTGCCTGCACTTACTTATACGTGCCTATACGTGTTTGTGATAATACGTGTGCTTTTGGTACATCGCCTAAGGATTTAAATGTAAACAGCAAGGAAATCAGGAATTTATGTAGTTGGATTGAAAAGAAAAAACTTTTTAAATAAAAATTCAAAAAATTCATGATACTTCTTGAAGTTAGTAAATCAATTCTCAACAATAATTTAGTTATATTATACCTTAAATTTAAGTAGGTACCTGTTAGTCGAGATTTCGAGAACTTTGTGATCACCAAATCAAAGTGAAAAAACTTTACAAATTAATTGGTAAGTAACTAAACTTGCTAAAATAGGTAAAACACGAGTCTAATTTCGAATATCGCCGACATCAAATAGCCGAACAGATTTTGTTAATTCATAACAAGAACGAACACTTGATCAAGTCACTTTTCGAACAATACAAAATAGAATAGAATATAGCTTTATTGTACACTAGAAAAATAACATAAATTAAAAACAAACATGTAAAAATATGGTACAATGGGCGACCTTATCGCTAAATATAAAATAGTGCCGGCAGAAGTGAAAACTTGAACGGTTCTAAACTTACAAATAACCCGGTGTCGGTGAGCTGATCTTTCCGAGGCGAATCCAATAATTTTTTCTCATCTCAAAACTGCCAAACGCGTTAAAAAGTTTTCACTTCAAAAATACTAATCAAAATTGGTTCATCCCCATTTCGGAGCTAAGATAGTACATATGTACCAGATACAAACACAGATGACTTTTTTGTGGTGAATGCTAAATTTAAAATTTACTTCATAAAAATGCAAACTGGAACTATGTAGATTAGTAAATATGTAAGATCATATTTTTCCTGTCGTTTGTAAGTTTGAGAATTAAATGGTACAAGAAATACATACATATTGTTTTAATTACATACACTTACTTATATTTGTTTTATTAAGTTACCTATATTGTTGGTAGACTACAACAATAATATTCAATTATTTTTAATTTTATAATCTGTAAAGACTAGTTTGTCTATGATAGTATGAATGACATTAGATGACAACTAATTGGACCGTGATATGCAATTATGATTCAACCCACAAAATTTTCAAAATTGAGTTGAGTATGCAGAACGATTCGAAATTAAATCTATTTTCTTATGGTTAAAACACCCATTCAAAAATATTTACCAAAAACGAAAAAATAGCCATGTATACCAACCCACATGTATGGGGCACGTTGAAAATTTTTTCGCAGAAGCGATCCAAGCCACTTAAATCATTGTTGCAATTAAAATCTTTCAAAACATGAAAGCCGAAGTGATCTATGATGTTTGGATCGTTTTGTCCCGTGGTTTTGGCAAATTCCAAGTATGAAAATTATTTTAACCAAAATGATCCAACTACATACGATTTCTTTGAGTGTTTTATTTTTGCACAAGTTTTTTTACTAGCTTGATACCCGTAACGTAAACGATGACTTTTGTAATTTAATGCATAAAACGCAAAAAATTTGGCAATAGTACGAAAAAATGTTATGCAACGTTCAAAAATCAAAACAATTTTAATAAAATACGTGACGACCTGTCTTCCCCACATTATCATAATGACTGATTACAAAAGTCATCGTTTTAAAAATAGCCAAATCTAGTTTCTCGCAAACTGTTATAAGTATTACAAAGTTTAATACTTACAACCGTTTTCACCCCTTACCTACATATCTGTTGGGGTTTTCCATTGAGATTTCTGTTATTGACCCTTTCAAGATAATCTAAGGTGTTAAATGAGATACAATATTCAAATACATATTTGGCTCATGCACACGTTTTGCAGAAGTTAGCCCTCCATACAGGATCCATGACAGGATGCAAGCCCATTTTCATCTATTGAATACTTAGGTACTAAGTACTCAGTTTAACAAGTTATGTAGGTACCTACTTCCCGATGTTTTCCTTCAGCGTTTAGGACTCGTGAGTTGTGATGCATGGCCGGGATACCTATGGACCCACAACCTCCGGATTCATAGTCGACTTGGCTATGATTTAAACTGTCAGTCAGTCAGATTAAGGCTTTTAGTTATAAACATTGAAAGACGTGTTCGACACTGCGATCCGCCCCGGACAGAAGCTAAAAACTCAATGTAGTCAAAGTCAAAAAGCATTTATTCAGTAGGACCACTGATATCACTTTGAATCGATCTAGAGCTAGGTGATTCTACTCCTGTTCCTTTGCCAAAACCGTGAATGAATCTGATTTAAGAGAGCCACGCAATCACGCAATCAGAAGCGCTCGTGGTCGTGCTTCCTTAGTCGTTCTTGATAGATCGTCGAAGTTAAGCAACTTTCGAAACGGTTTGTAAGTGGATGGGTGACCGCCGCCAGTGGAATTTTTATCTGAGCGCTTCCGTGCTTTGGAGGGCACGTTAAATTGTCGGTCCCGGCTATTTAAGTCGTTAAGTCATGACGGAGGCCTTAAGGCGGCCTAAAAACTCCGTCACCAGAGTTGGCCACTGACTCATACGAATTTGCTTAGGTTCTTACTTACGTAATCATTTATCTAGTTCACCATCAGAATTGCCGTCAGTACAGAGTTATCGTATTTTTTCCAAAACTAAGTTATCCATAATGCTGCAAATGGCATATTTTTATTCGACGACCTCTGTGGCGCAGTGGGTGAAAGCCCGCTTGGGACGCAGAAGGTTGCGGGTTCGATCCCCGCCGCGGGATAAATATTTGTATAATCTGCAAATATTTATCTTAGGTCTGAGTGTTTCTATGTATAATATGTATGTATTTACAAACAAAAAGTATATAAGTAGTATATCAGTTATCTGGTTCCCATAGTACAAGCTTTGCTTAGTTTGGGGCTAGATGATGCTGAGTGAAATGTCCAGCTTTATTTATTTATTACGTGATTCGTAATTTAATTAAAATACACATCAAAATATAACAAAAATCAATTTTAATGTAAGTCTAATGGGATTAAGTTAATGTGGTTTCACCTGTACCTACCAATACAGAAAGCTCATGTTTTGTAACCTATTTTACGCGGGAACGACTTTATGGATTTAAATAAAATTCAGCATATATAGAGATCGATATCTGGAGAAGTTACTTCGCTACTTATTATATAAGCATCATACGAGAGAAGTCATGTAAACTTGCATAACTAAAAATTTAAAAAGTTTGGAACATTTCTGCATAATTAATTTTAGAACCTTCCCATACAAAATGTTATTTTGCAGAAACGATCCAGCGGGCTATTTTCGTTGATATCTAAGAATGTAATATCGAATTGTTAAAAAAGAAATATACTCTTGGAAGCCCATACTCATATTCTTTAGACTGTCATATTAATTTTATATCTTTTAATAGAAGATTAACGAAAAAAACACGCGTAAACCTTTAAAGCTCAATAACTCAGTTTGACATGTCTGTGGATTGGAACATTTATGCATAACTGTGATCAATTGTCAACGGACCGATGTATGTAATGTAACACCTTGCAACTTCTAACTTTTCTACGATAATAAATTCAGTGAACTCGCTCCAAGTCTTTCCATCATCAATCAATATTCAACCAGCAACCCATAATACAGTCCACCCCAGAACACCTATTACTTTTATTTACATACATACATAAAATCACGCCTCTTTCCCAAAGGGAAAGAGGCGGAGACCACGGATCTCCACTCGCTACGATCCTGACACACAACTTTCGCCTCATTCACTCTCATTACATTCTTCATACATGCTCGTCGGTTTAGGGTACTTCTTACCTGGCCCTTCTCCAAAATGTCGCCAATTTGATCCAAGAAGGTTCGCCTAGGCCTTCCCCTTCCAGCTGTCCCATACACTTTTATTTCAATAAATAAAACACCCAACAGTCACTCCCGATCGAGGTAATAGTGTTCTGTGCTCCCGATTCACATTCACTCAACACAAGGATTCGCTGATGCGACTTTCAGGTGGTTCCTAACTTGCGGTTTCGATTAGTTTTGTATATTATGCATGCATAAAAAATCAGTACGATTAGGCATATTAGTTATTATATTACAGCTATATGCCACAAAAATCATAGGTAGTTAGAGTATGTACCTAAGTATTTAATTACCCGACTATGCCAGTAAAATAGTGAATTGAATTGTTTATTTTCATAATCAGGCGTGCGTGCTAGCCATTCAATTTGAAATTTTGCGGGCTTGGATGCAACTTCCGGTTTGAAAAAAAAAGAAAAGAAACATTAGCTTTTTTTGTTCTTCTTAAATTTAATACACAAAAGACTATAAAATTCCTATTTTATTTAATGCTCAAAAATATTGCTTCATCAATAGGCAAAGATATTTCTAAATTACGCTCAGAGTAACATAAAGACCTAGACATACACAACATTAAATTGACTAAAAAATTAGAAAGACGGGCAAGATTACAGTGATGCCCTAATATGAAACTCAAAGCTGCCATCATGCAGTCAATAAATATTTTGAGCTGTAAATTATCCACAAACAAAATGTAGATAGGTATTGCTATGCTAGCTTTGAACTCAATTTACCTACATCCTTAATATCATATTGAGTACCTACCTACTTATACCTAAATAAAACCCAAATCTCCTTTGTTTAGGTTTATATTATAATTATTGGTTAGTGTAAAGTTTGACTTTACAACGCGAAACAGATTAAATATCGACGCGATGATCTAGGTATTGTGATTGGTACACATACAACCTCATGCAACGATACGAATTTTTAACGATTATTTTGTTTGACATACTGTCAAAAATGTTTCAATAGCACCACCATATTATTATTTTTTGTAGGTTTCGCAAAATTTTAGAATATTCGTTTGGAACTGGCAATACTTCTAAAAACGCCGTCAAAATGTTAACCAATCAGCTTCAACCGTTCGATCCGAGATCCAATGAGCGCACTGCAGAATGTCAAATGTCAGTTTTCCGACCTTCGACATCCGGTGTCATTGCTTTCAGATTTCTCATTCTTCAGCTAGGGATGCCCGATCCTTTGCTTTGAATCGATTCTTTGGATCTAAAGGGCCGTAGCCCCGTGAATCGATCCACGATCTAGCTAGATCGTATGGCATTGAATCGATCTCATTCGTTCGCATCGTAATTCTAGATTTCGCTAGTGGCTTCGTTTTGCATAATATTTAAAAAGGAATGCATGCAAAACTATCAATAGTATCAACGTACTTTTGAGTTATTTCAAGTAGGTACGTACCTAATGGTGTCGATTCTCTTGTTCACTGACTAAAGTTAACGAAAATAACTTTGTTCTTATTTCGTTAACGATAAAGTCTAAAATGGAATGACTATTACAGTGGTATTCTTAAAATTTCGTGTTTATAGTCAATGTTAAAAAGCATTTATTCAGTAGGATTGCTGGGATCACTTAAAATAGTCATAAAACGAATTTCACTGATGTTCTCTCGCGGCCAATACCGTAAAGAATCTGGGCAACAAACGCGGTTTGGGGCCTAGCATTCTTTTAGATGAGCTAGTCAAACAAAATTGAGGCTCGTCAAATGGTCAAAGTAAGTTTAGATGCTCATAAAGTACAGAGAACTAACGCCTCAACAAATAAAACCACTGGCTGTCTACATCATCATCATCATTATTTATCACTAGCTGTCCGTCGCGGTGTTACCCGTGTTCCCTCGGGAAAACTTCACTTTCCCGGGATAAAATATCAGGGATAATAAAGGATTCTAATGATAAAATAATTTTTCAAATCGGTCCAGTAGTTTCAGAGCCTATTCAATTCAAACAAACAAACATACAAACAAACAAATCTTTCCTCTTTATAATAATTTATTTATTATTTATTTTTAGCCTGCATCGCCCCACTGCAGGGCAAAGGCCTCCCTCCCCTTTCTCCACACCTCTCGATCTTGAGCCAAACTGTGCCAGTCATCTGCATGACTGTCGAGATCGTCCCGCCATCTTCTCCGGGGTCTGCCGCGACACCGCCTGATATTAGGGGCCCAATCTGTTGCTATTTTAGTCCAAAGATTGTCCGGCATCCGAGCCATATGTCCCGCCCAGTCCCATTTTAGCCTTGCAGCTTTGTGGATGACGTCTGCTATTTTTGTTTTTGAACGTAGTATCGAGTTTCGTATGTGGTCTATGAGTCGGACTCCTAGGATACTACGCTCCATGGCTCGTTGGCAAACCTCGAGTTGGTATCTCTCTTGAGCTGTTAGGGACCAAGACTGTGCCCCGTACGTGAGGATCGGAAGAATGCACATGTCCATAAGTCTGCGTTTGAGGCAGAGTGGCAGTTCGCCTTTCATCAGATGTTTCATCGACCAGAAGCTCCTCCAAGCGTTTTCAATGCGACGAGCAACTTCGTTTTGTTGTCCTTCGAAGGAGACTATCTGGCCGAAATACACATACTCATGGACATATTCAATCCTAGCCTACCTACCTATTTACAATAATACGTACTTACCTATTTGTGCTTGTATTTAGGTTACTAACCATTGATGTTGCACATCCGAAATGGATAGACTGTAGAAACCTGTACCTATTTAAAATAAGACCTTAACATGTACAACAGATAATGCAATAAAATTATTCTGATTCTGATTCTGAAAAATCTCCACGCTCCACGTACAATCGCCTCTTCGTCTTATTGGTCATCAACTTGGTCTTACTCATATTCATTCGGAGTCCCACCTAGTTCGGTAGCTGTGGAAGAAAAAAGAAAAAATTATAATAATAGTATAGATTATTTATCATCATCTTCTTGCCCTTATCCCACTCGATGTGGGGTCGGCACAGTATGCCTCATCCATTTTCCATTTCCACTGGCTGTCTACATTTCAGCTATAAAAGAATAATAATTTCGATAAACGATCCAAAAGCCTGTATCGGGTATCGGCAAGTTTTTTTGGCACTGAAGTCTGGCCAGAATTTGAAAGATTTTTATGATCTGGGTGAATCGAATGGCTGTTGAATCGATTCAAAAAATCGGAAGATCGTATTGCCGTGAGAAAGATCGGACATCCGTTCTTCACATCTTTGATTTGACAAGTTTGACTTTTCACTATTCTAATATTCTTTCTTTCATCGGCCATCGCATCGTTCGTATCGTACGTATCGGTTGGTCGGGCTTTTACGTTTAGTTTGGTACCCTACCCTAGAACTGGACTGTTCAAAGTTTTTCGTTGTTTAGTTTATTGAACTAAATCTACGCAACAGAAATGAAGAGCAAGGATTCACAGGACTTGTTGGAGGAGTATTACTTCGGATCCTATTTCGCACGGTAAGTCTACCTACCCTCATTAGTTTGTGTTCGAGAAAATTGTGTAGCTTCATGATAAATTACTCAGGTTTCTTGCTTTTATTTAACCTGTAGGTAACTTAGTCGTTTGCTAGGCGTGGATTATTAAAATAACAGTAGCTGTAGTACTTTATTACTTAAAGTAAGCAGTGACTTTACAAGACACCCGAACCGAACAAGCAACAAAGAAGCCAAGTACCCGGTTTCTCTGTCCTAGATACAGTGTGCATCGTACTGGTATCGTAGTGGTAGGTAGTGCTATAAAACTAGGTGCTAAATAGATTGAACATGAACTAAAATTGCCTCGATCTTCAATCATATTGTTTTTTCAAGCACGTCTCTCACGTGGTTTTCATTCACTTCTGCTAGGTTGAGGGTAGTTGTGAATAATGATGCTCCTATTCTATTTTAGCGAATTAAATACATAAAGTAACTTAGAAAAGCCAATTGAATGCAAAAAAAAGAATTTTGGCAATATTCTTGACAGGTATTTACGTTAAAAATATTAAATACTTAACTCAGTTGCTACCTTTTTCATGCAAATTTTTCGCATAGTAGTACATATCTCCATCTTTCAACAGCCATGTTCCTGGTGATACTGCCGAACGTAATACTCAATCTGGTGTGCAAGATTGGTCACCGAGTCAGAACTCCCAAAGATGAATTGAGACAAATTGCTTCAAGTATTTGGTGAGTGCTATCATTATAATTATGTAAGTAAGTACTTACGCTTGGATGAGGAGCCACAGGTTGTCATGGTATGGGTATGTAATGAGAAGGGAAGAATGACGTGTGAGCCTACTGTGTATGAATGTGGATGGATATATGAGTAGAGGTAGGCCGAAGAAGAGATGGATGGATTGTGTGAAAGATGATATGAGTAAGAAAGGAGCGAGTGCTGAGATGACAGCTGATAGAAGGAAATGGAAGAGGAATACATGTTGTGCCGACCCCACATACGAGTGAGACAAGGGCAAGATGATGCTTTGTTCAAAGAATCTAGGCATTCATCTAGTTAGCTGTTTGTCTGCGCAGAACACAATTTTGTATGAGAAAGCGGTCACTGCGCAGACAATCGACTAACTCATAGATGACTTTCATCTGTGGGCTTACTTCATGAATGCCTGATCTGTTGAACCTAGTAGATGTGTAGAACCTACTGGATAGAATTTAGCACTAACTGACATTGTGTTCTGTGTCCATTTCCCAAGCCTCATATTTCCTGTTCATCCATTGAAATCTGGTTGTAACATGTTATATTTGCTTGGTGACCTGTACAGGTTTTTCATAAACCTATCTCAAGCACCAGTCTCTCACAAACAGTTCAACAATTTGCTGTAACATTTATAATATGCTAACAACATGTGCAGGCCCCCCACTAGATATATAGACGATCTGGTAAACGTTGCTGGGAGCCGTTGGGAACAGGCTGCGCAAGATCGATCGCTGTGGATATTGATGGGGGAGACCTCTGTTCAGCAGTGGATGCTAGATGGCTGAGATGATGATGAACAATATGTTATGAACCATTGTGTGAGACAAATAAACGTTATAACAATTACAATTATAATTGGTATTGTTACAGACATGATGACAAAAGGGCATTTCAAGCAGATGATACTTAGCTGTCGGAGAAGCTGAAAAGGACAGAATCCATAAGGGTGTAAGTTGAATGTAATACTAGAATGACAACGTTTGGATGGATGGATGTTACTACCTTCTGAAAAGTCTTTTGTTTTTAAAAGCTTTTTTAACACCCTTGCTCGTAAAACTGATGTAATTCCACCGGTTTTAAATATGTAAAGCGGGTCATAACAAACGCGTGTGTTATCAAAGCAAATAGTTATGTTATAGTCCATACAAATTCCATAACAGCATTATTTGCCATTTCAAATATGGAACTGATCGCCGCCGAGCTGGAGTCGTGCCTCCAGCTAGTGATCAGCGCGCTGTTGCTATTCAAATTTCGAACTAATCGCCGCGCGGCGCCAGTAGGCAGCGCTAGCGCGCTGTTAAAATGGCGGGAAAACAGTGTGCATTCACAGATTGAGTATAATTAAAATGTTTTCTTTTCTGTTTCCTCGCAAAAGTGTTAAAAAACGTCGTACGATATACGTGCGTATTGGTTATAACATGCTCGGCTCAATTACGCCCTCGCCTGCGGCTCGGGCTGAAATTCCGCCTCGCATGTTATAACCAACTTTACGCACTAATATCGTAATGTACTATTAATTAATTTGCAATGTTTATGTATGTTTATCCAGGTCATATCTTTCAAGCTTAATTTGACCCACTTCCCGGTGTCCGATTGAGCTTTTGGTACACTTGTGATTCCTCGGTGACAATGCAATGCAATAATATGATAACAGCGAGCTGATCTGATGATGGAGTCATGAGCTGTTCCAGGGAACTTCTCAGAAATGAGGCCGATTGAGTTGAAACTCAGTTTGTAGAACAAGTATCATCTAAAATTTTGAAATATGTTGACAGAGAGCTGATCTGATGATGGAGAGTGGAACTCCTCGGATAATAGGTTGATTGAGTTAAAACTCACTTTATCGGTCAAGTTTCATCTTCTATTTTGAAATATGATGACTGCGAGATGATCCGATGATGGAGAACGGAACTCCTCAGAAAATAGGTTGATTGATATGAAATTTTGTACTTACATCGATGAGTTCAATCAGCTCACGGTAACCTATTAAAAGCTTGTAATTGTTGAATTTTTTTCAAAAAAACTTATTTATTATGTAGGTCAGCATTTGACATCACTATGCCTTATGTTAAGCAGTAGTGAGGTGGCCAATTTTCTGTCCAGTATTAGTTCTTATTTGTACCACAAAATAAACGTTTTTCTATTCTATGCTTATTCGTGAATCAATACAAAGAAGAGATTTTATTTTTACTAATCTGGCTTTTTGTTTATTTGCAGATTCTCGTGCAAATAGAATCAGAAATACCTTGTTGAGTAGCCTTGGACGAAGATACTACCCATTACGAGTAGGTAAGTGGTTCAGTTTGCACACAAAAAACTTTTTTTAATTTAGGGACATTTCACGCAACATCATCTAGCCCAAAACTAAGCAAGGCTATGGGAACCAGATAACTGATATACTACTTATATACTTTTTGTTTATAAATACATACATATTATACACTAGCTTCTGCGCGCGGCTTCGCCCGCGTGGTACCAACATTTTGAATAGCCTATATGCTATTCCAGGTCACTATCTACGCCTGTTCCAAGTTTCATCCAAATCGGTTCACTGGTTTAGGCGTGATTGAAACACAAACATACAAACATCCAAATATCCAAACATACAAACTTTCAGATTTATTATATTAGGATAGAAACACCCAGACCCGAGATAAATATTTGCAGATCATACAAACATTTATCCCGCGGCGGGGATCGAACCCGCAACCTTCTGCGTCCCAAGCGGGCTTTCACCCACTTCACCACAGAGGTCGTCGTAAAAAATGTGATAGGGGTTTATGAATTCACACTAGTAGTTTATTAATACTAGCTTCTGCGCGCGGCTTCGCCCGCGTGGTACCAACATTTTGAATAGCCTATATGTTATTCCAGGTCACTATCTAAGCCTATTTCAAGTTTCATCCAAATCGGTTCACTGGTTTAGGCGTGATTGATACACAAACATACAAACATCCAAACATACTCACAAACTTTCAGATTTATTATATTACTAGCTTCTGCGCGCGGCTTCGCCCGCGTGTTGTACCAACATTTTGAATAGCCTATATGCTATTCCGGATCACTACCTACGCCTATTCCAAGTTTCATCCAAATTGGTTCACTGGTTTAGGCGTGATTGATACACAAACATCCAAATATCACACAACATCTAAACAAACTCACAAACTTTCAGCTTTATTATATGAGTGGGATCTACCTAACATACATTATGTTTTTCAGAAAGGCGCTTCAGTTGCTGAGAGACACGACGCTTTCCCTGAAGTTACATGAAGAATTTCTACATCTTCAGTTTGATGAATCTCTTTCCGGTGAAGTAGACTAGAGAGAAATGGGTACAAGATTTTTTGTATGCTGATTTTTTTTAAGTCGTTTTATTGGACTGCGTTTTCTATTGTACATAACTCTGATTGAAAAATGTATGTTTACTCAGAACAGTGTAAAGTATAATCAGAATAGGTATTAATGTTGTTTACTAGAACGTGAACTTGGAAGACAGAGAACAAACCAACCACTAAAGTTTTCACTTAGGTTTGAGATAGTACGAAACTGAATTTTTTTTTAATTTGGACTCCTTTGTTGATGGATTAATTAATAAGGTTTATTCCCAACGACCCCACTAAGCTCCCAACTAGTGGGAATGTAAAATAGGGTATTTTATCATTATTTGACAACTTTTAAAATCAATCCTGAGATCGTAATTAACTAGCTGAATTTATATTTCAATGATTTTTATTAATAATTTTGATTTAATTTAATTAAACGAAAAATAAACACACTGAGCAGCCAGCAATGGCTGTTATGGCACAAACAAACGAATGGCAGGCAGTCGTTCAAAATGGCGTCGTTAGTTCCTCTTTTGGCCACCGGTCCAGATATCTTTGTAGCGCTTTATTCGTATTTGTTGAAGGCACTGAGCTTGGTACGGAGTTAAAATTATTGGAACTTAATGCAATATGCACATGTTATTAGCGATCCTATGCAAGAGTTTAATGCATAGTCTTGATAAATCTCAAAGGAAAGTAGCAGTTATATCTCAGTACTACCCGTAATACAATTACTTACCTCTGGTCAGGTATTCTCAAGAAGTATACCTAATGGTGCCTTTTAGTTGAGCTTATAATATTGTTTTGCAAGTTACCACCATAAAACAAATGAGCTGTTCATACTAAAACATAATAAGGCCTATACTAAACTTACTGGTAAGAGGATTGAATATGATCGAAGGAATAATCCCTAGTAGTACTCACTCAATTTTCAATTGAATTGAAATATATTTTACTATCTACTACGTACGTTTTACGTATATGTATATTGTCTGCTAATAGTAGATTAGGTACTCGGATTTCATACCAAAAATCAGGCCTGTATCAAATTTACTGGTAAGAGGGTTAAATAATCCCAGTAAGTACTTCACTTTGACACTAACATTAAGTAACATTTCACTTTGACTGCTAATGGTAGGTACAGTGCCACAAACTTGAACCGGTGGCCAAACGAGGAACTAAGGATTTTAACTTTTTTTTTTACATATTTTTTTTTCTGCCAACACCAAATGCGATAACAGCGCCCCCTAATCTCTATATGTCTTATCTCTATGAATTTTCTCATATGCTGAAAAGTTGATGATGAGGTACCTAAGTAACCTAGAACCATTGAGCGTAATAGGTACGTATTAGGTAGCATTTGTAGATATAAATACTTGTGCATCGGATCGCTACAAAGAACTCTTGCTCGTTTGAAATCCTCTCATTGATTCTAAAAATGCTTGAGAACACATAGCTAAACAAGGCGTTCACATCTCCAGTGAGAATGATGAATGGTGTTTCCAGACGTTGACAGATGCTGTATATCCGCAGTTAGGATTATTTCAGATTCTTACAAATTCCTACACGTGTTATTAAGGGTGTAGTTTCATGTCATGAATGAGTATAATAATTGGATCGAAACTATTCTGTGACAATAAATTGTGACCTTCTTAATTAATTACTGTCTAATTGAGGTTGTTCGCGCCGAGGACGTCACTATGAGCTACGCACATCACTACTCGGTCCTCGGCGCGAGAAACGCCGACGCAGTCCAATCGTTCTATTCGCCTGCGGCCGCCGAGCACTGCGCACGCTCCATAGATAGATATTAGAGACTCGCTCGCGGCCATTTTATTGTAACAATATTTTGGATAAAGTTTGAATTGAAACCATATCTTTCGTGTTTTGGATAAAACCCCCTTATGTCCTGTAGCCGACATAATTTGGCGCCCCCGGGTGGACACATTTCCTCTCTATTGCATTAAAATCTGCGCGCGCCGAACGCCATTTTTACAACTCCGACGCACAAGACACGTGTCGCGTACTCCTACCGCCGTCGAACCACGTCGAGTTATCCAGCACGCAATTCTGAGGGTCCCGGACAGCTGCAGCACCGGGACAGCGGCGATAACAAGACATCGACGAAGACTTGAACAGGGAGCGGCATACCCCACGTTGGCCATCCGACCACGTGAAGACAACGTGCTGACGAGACGAGCCCAGGCGCAGCGCATCCTACATCATACCTAACAAGGAGAGTGCCGTGAGCTTATCCCATCTTTTCCCAACCTCTTGTCCAAGAAAATTGTGCCGATACGGGTGGATAGCACCTTGTATGGGGCGTGTGAGACCATCCATTTTTGATCATCTTTTATGACCATCTATTTTAGATCATCTTTACGAGAAAACATCTAATAGTGACCATCTTTTATGACCATCTTTACGAAAAATAATTTCCGCTGCATGACACTGCCGCGTGTTTGCAGCTTCAAGAATTAGCTAGGATAATTTTTATTGCACGTGTTTTACCTTGCAGCTACCCTAGCCTGTATACCTCTATTACGAATCGAAACAATTTTAATTTCCCATTTTCTGCCATTAATATTAAATTGTACTCAAATTGCCTGCCCAGCAACACATTTCATATCTATTTTTAATTAAGGCTTTCATTCTATAATTAAGTTAATTATTTTGCAACCTTTTACTGCACAAGATTTCCAATACCTACACGCATAACTTCACTGCACTGCCTGCTTACGCTATCCCTCACACGTGTTCTTCCCGCCTTCCAGGGCTTATACCTACCGCTATTATAGCGAGTGTGGGCGCGCCTGCCTTCCTGCCCACGTTGAGTCCACGTGGTGAACGCGTGCGCCGCCTCAAGAGTCAAAGGGGTCATTCACTGCGCGCGGTCAGCTGATCGACGCGCGCCGTGTCTTCGCCAGCAAAATAAGGAGCGTAAGCCGTCAGCCAATTTATTAGTTTAATCGATTTAACTTCGCGTGATTTATTGCAACTTTTTCATTCACATAATCAGTTAATCTCATTGGTTGTTACTGTCTATTTCAAGTAAATATTTATTTTGTGATCATAAATTAATTTGTCAAATCACATTATGTCCAATCCAAGTGGTAAACTTTCTCCTTTGCCCTTCGCTGCACAGTCGGAAGGACTAAGTGAACTTAGAGTGAAACGCAGCTCGGTGAAGGGACAAGTTACTAAATTCAGTAATTACCTAACTAAATTCAATAAAAATGAGAAATTGTCTTCTATTCAAACCAATGAATTAACTGTGAGATTGAACAAGTTTTTAGAGCTTCAATCTAGTTTTGACAGACTGCAGACTCGCATCGAGGTTCTGAATAGTGAAAATCTTGAGAATGAGCTCACGGAGAGGGACAATGTTGAGGAGAATCTTTTTGCTTGCATAGCCTTGGCTCAAGATTTAGTTAAGATAAATTCCACTTTGCCTGTTGACCATGACTCTTCCTCTCATTCATGCTATGCTCATACTCAATCTCACGCTCATCAACCTGCAAGTTTCAAATTGCCAATCATCCAAATCCATAAGTTTGATGGATCTTTCTATAAGTGGTTGGAATTCCGCGATACGTATGAGTCGCTTATCCATAGCAACGACAGAATACAACCGGTACACAAATTCCATTACTTGTGTTCATACTTAGAGGGCGAGGCTGCCCGGGTGATTTCAAACTTGGAGATGACAGCTGATAATTATGATAAAGCGTGGGAACTTCTTTGTGATAGATACAACAATAAGCGGCAACTTGTCACTAACCATTTAAATGCACTATTCAAAATTGAACCCATTCGAAATGAGACTGACAAATCACTAAGATACCTTGGCGATCAAGTCACTAAAAACTTAAGAGCACTCAAAACGCTGGGGCAGCCCACTGAGCAGTGGGACACGATCATTGTACATATGATCAGTAATAAGCTAGATCCAACTTCGTTTAGGAAATGGGAAGAATATAAGGGCAGTTTAGATGATATACCTACATTTGATGAATTCAAATATTTCCTCAAGACTAGAGCTGATATCTTAGAATCTCTGTATAGATCAAAGAAAGATTATAAACCAAAAAATCAGCAATCTGAATCTCATACCAAGTCTTTTGTGGTTTCAGCAAATAACACATGGCGGTCGTGCTTCACATGCAACGGAGAGCATCGCCTGACAGACTGCAAGGTCTACAGGGCTCTCTCCAATGATGAGAGATGGCAGCAGGTCGTGAAGCACAAGCTGTGCCACAACTGCTTGAGACCGGGTCATACTGCGATCCACTGTCGGCTGGGAGGTTGTCAAGTATGTAAGAGGCGTCACAACACAACATTACACAAACACATAGCTACAAACACATCACTTGCACAATCTAGTCAGGTAGATGAGAAGCAAGACACTGCCGAAGATCATAAAGACAAGACTACAATAGCTATGTCGGCAGTGTCTTCACAGGAGGTATTATTGTCTACTGCACTCATTGATATAGTAAACACGAAAAATAACAGGGTAGAAAGGGTAAGAGCACTTTTAGATAGCGGAAGTCAGTCTTCTTTCATGACAAACGATTTAAAGCTACGGCTACAACTGACTTCTCAGCCACAAGAAGATATTAGTATTTTAGGAATAGGAGATACTAAACTTAACATAAAACCAGAACGTTGTTTTGCAGACATTAAATCCAATCAGACAGCGTTCACACGAAAACACGAATTTTTAGTGCTGCCACACATAACTGAAAAACTTCCAACACAGCGCATAAATGTGAATAACTTTAACATACCTAGCTCACTAGTTTTGGCAGACCCCAACTTTAATGTACCATGTGAGATAGATATTCTCCTGGGAGCTGACATTTTTTGGAATCTCTTGGGAACACAACAGCAGTCACTTGGGGACAGACTACCAGTTTTACGCAGCTCTAAGCTAGGATGGCTGGTTGCTGGGCCTATACCCACATTACGGAGCTTAGGGAATACCAAGGGTTTTCACTGTAGTTTAACCACTGACGACCTATGTATTACGATTCATAAATAAACTTAAGAAACAAGGTCATGAAGAAAGTCTAAGTACAGTCGAACTGAATAACTCAAGTTTTTATTGATAAAGTTTGCACAGCAACAATCATTTCCTAATGAATTACAAGCACTTCGCAAAAATGCCAATGTAAATTCAAAGTCAAATATTTGCAGTCTTTCACCATTCATAGACTCTCAGGGGATCCTGAGAGTAGGGGGGAGGTTAGCCAAGTCTGAACTTGAATATGAAAGGAAGCACCCTATACTCTTATGCAGTAAACACACACTTACAAAACTAATTTTCACACACGAACATAAACGCCTCTTACATGCAGGACCACAGCTCATGCTCTCATCCATTCGAGAGCAGTTTTGGCCAGTGGGTGGCAGAGACCTAGCACGACGCACGAGCCGCAAATGTGTTATTTGCAACCGTTTTAATGGAAAAACGTTATCTAACATCATGGGTAACTTACCGAAGCAACGCATCACTCCAGATTTTCCATTCATGACTGTGGCCTTAGATTTCGCTGGACCATTTTTTATAACAGATCGCCGTGGACGAGGTTGCAAGATATCTAAATGCTATTTGGCTCTTTTCATATGTCTTAGGTATAAGTGTGTTCATTTAGAAGCTGTAAGCGAACTATCAAAGGACTCCTTTATGCTGTCTCTGCGCCGTTTCATCTCTTGCAGGGGTAAGCCGAGGGAGATATTCTGCGACAATGGTAGAAACTTTGTTGCAGCAGCCAAAGAGATAAATGATTTTTTTAGACACTATTCGGCTTCGATCGCTGAGTATGCATCTGATCATGACATAAAATTCAATTTTTCACCGGCTTACGCTCCTAATTTTAATGGCTACGCTGAGGCAGGCATAAAATCAGCAAAATTTCACATAAAACGCTTCCTGGGAAATACGCACTTGACATTCGAGGAGCTGTCTTCTCTTTTTGCACAAATTGAGGCTATTTTAAATAGTCGTCCTCTCGCTCCTCTTTCCTCCTCCCCCAATGATTGCTCAGCGCTCACACCAGGGCACTTTCTCCTTGGCAGGTCACTGATGTCGCTGCCGTCTCCAGCAGAAACGCTCGACCTCAACATGAACAGGCTGGACAGATATCGATTCATAGAGCGCACCAGACAGCACTTTTGGAAACGATGGCAAGCGGAATACGTGACAGAACTTCAAGAGCGAACGAAATGGAAGACACGCACTAGAGATCTACAACTCGGGGACCTAGTGGTTGTCAGAGAAGACAATCTGTCTCCTATGCTGTGGAGATTGGGCCGAATACATCACTTATACTTCGGCTCAGAGGACAGGGTGCCGAGAGTAGCCGACATCCTGACATCGAAGGGCATCATCAGGCGAGCCCTCAACCGTATCTGCCTACTCATGGAAGCTTAAGCACGAACCTGACAGTACTTGAAACCCATGGCAGGAGGAGTATGTGACAGAATTACAAGAGCACATGAAAGGAAACCAAGTCAGAGACACCCGGGAGCCAGGAGAGATCTGTGGGACTGCACCTCCAGTACTTCAGCTACGAGGACAGGGTGCAGAGATCAGCATGACATGATGACGACGACGGGCATCATCAGACGAGCCACAACCGCCTCGCCTCACTCACTGGAGCTTGAAAGCAACTCATGCTTTCAAGGGCCCGGACTATGTTCGCGCCGAGGACGTCACTATGAGCTACGCACATCACTACTCGGTCCTCGGCGCGAGAAACGCCGACGCAGTCCAATCGTTCTATTCGCCTGCGGCCGCCGAGCACTGCGCACGCTCCATAGATAGATATTAGAGACTCGCTCGCGGCCATTTTATTGTAACAATATTTTGGATAAAGTTTGAATTGAAACCATATCTTTCGTGTTTTGGATAAAACCCCCTTATGTCCTGTAGCCGACAGAGGTTTTTATTTCGTCGTCGGAAAGCTTTCCGAAGCAGTTGGTATCGAATCGCATTCTCAAACTAAAAAGGCCGTAGGTTATCCAGGCAATTTGGCAACGCCTGTGGTATCTAATCTACTATCTACATCTACTGTGGTCTAGATCTAATACTCACTAAATGCTGTAGTCCAGTCACTTTTGCCCCATTTACCCTACAGCGGGCAGCACAGTAAATGGGGAATGGTCTGTGTGTCTCCGCGTCCGCAGTCACACTGCGTGTATTTAGGATTGTTGTAGATCCTCTTACCAGTAAGTTTGTTATAGGCCGTTTCATCTGACCCCGCAGTCACACTGCGTGTATTTAGGATTGTTGTAGATCCTCTTACCAGTAAGTTTGTTAAAGGCTGTTTCATCTGACTCCGCAGTCACACTGCGTGTATCAAGGATTGTTGTAGATCCTCTTACCAGTAAGTTTGTTATAGGCCGTTTCATCTGACCCCGCAGTCACACTGCGTGTATTTAGGATTGTTGTAGATCCTCTTACCAGTAAGTTTGTTAAAGGCTGTTTCATCTGACTCCGCAGTCACACTGCGTGTATCAAGGATTGTTGTAGATCCTCTTACCAGTAAGTTTGTTAAAGGCTGTTTCATCTGACCCCGCAGTCACACTGCGTGTATTTAGGATTGTTGTAGATCCTCTTACCAGTAAGTTTGTTAAAGGCTGTTTCATCTGACCCCGCAGTCACACTGCGTGTATTTAGGATTGTTGTAGATCCTCTTACCAGTAAGTTTGTTAAAGGCTGTTTCATCTGTCTCCGCAGTCACACTGCGTGTATTTAGGATTGTTGTAGATCCTCCTACCAGTAAGTTTGTTATAGGCTGTTTCATCTGTCTCCGCAGTCACACTGCGTGTATTTAGGATTGTTGTAGATCCTCTTACCAGTAAGTTTGTTATAGGCTGTTTCATCTGACTCCGCAGTCACACTGCGTGTATCAAGGATTGTTGTAGATCCTCTTACCAGTAAGTTTGTTATAGGCTGTTTCATCTGACTCTGCAGTCACACTGCGTGTATCAAGGATTGTTGTAGATCCTCTTACCAGTAAGCCTATCTTGGTCCTTGGTCGGAGCCCGAACCACCCCTAGATGTTCTGTCGCGGTCCGCTCGATGAGCGTGGAGAAGGTCTTACTCACCTCTTCGGCCTTCCACCTAAAGCGGAGTGTGATACCCGCTTTGGGTGGACACACGGTAATCAGGGTCCCTTACCCTAACTAAGAATGGTGTATAATAAGAGTTAGAGCGTAAGGGTGACCGGACGGTCCCGGCACCCATTGTCCACCAACATTCTGTACTCCATCTTTGCTAGGCGGTCGGTAACGGTGTGGCCTCTTCCGACATACTGCCGGGGTAGAGAGTGCCACAGCAGCGGGGAGTTCGTGTGGAGATCGCTCCCTCATTAGAATCACCTTGGCCTTCAGGTGATCCAGCAGCCTCTCCAACTGGCTGAGATGTAGAATAGAATAGAATATAATTTATTTTGCCAGAATATAGGTAGGTACTTTTACAAGTTTGGTTGCCAATTTACATCTGTTGTGCCTTATAGGTCGATACTATCGCTATACTGGAAGTACGTTGACACCACATACAGATCCAGCTCCTCTAGATGGGCGCATACCAAGTGGTCGCTCATTAGGTGGTGCAGACCTCTCCGGGTGCCCGCATTGCTGGCACTTGTTGCAGCACGTCACACAAATGTGGTCCCTGTCCTCAACACTCTTGCCAGTTGACGAATACGGTCCCCAGCTCCACCAGCACTTCCCGCAGACGTGAGCTGCACTCAAAGACGACGGTCACTTCCTTGAACGGACTACAATTTTAATTTTCAATTCAATCTCCATCTAGGCGGAGATCGCCCGCGGGTTGACATGCTTCTTCAGCTCGGCACGCGTGTTGTCCGAGGTACACCCTTTTCCCTTTTTTTTTGTCCTTCGGGTAGAATGCCAAAGACGGGCCGGGCCTTGCTTGGCCCGTCTTAATGGCCCTTTCCAGTCTTCTTCCAACCCGGAGCGCCGCCGAGTAACTGACCGTTGGACGGCTGGCCTCGGGCGTGGCCGCGGACACCGCGTGCTGAACCTGCGCCTTGGCCAGCTTAGCCTCGGCGATGTTTGCGCTATCTTCTGCTTCCGCCAGCCGCAGCTGCGTTTGCGACGACGCCCAAGATGTCTTGGCCGAAGCCGTAAATACCCCCAATGTCGGACTTGTTTAACTTCTACCCAGGAGCGACGATAGAGACAGACCCTCCACCTTCCCATAGTCCCACCAACCTTGCGGTTATAAGGACCGAAACTGCGAGTGATGCGTCACACAAGTGCGGCACACCTCTACAAATGGCAGACCTACGCACATGTCCCGCCACTCTCCCCATTCTGGGGC
This sequence comes from Epirrhoe alternata, assembly GCA_963565295.1. Taxonomy (NCBI): domain Eukaryota; kingdom Metazoa; phylum Arthropoda; class Insecta; order Lepidoptera; family Geometridae; genus Epirrhoe; species Epirrhoe alternata. The sequence goes on along the minus strand of OY751396.1, from coordinate 9,008,755 downwards.
TTGGCACAACACAAAACAGACTTCGTCGCCGGGCTGCCCCGACAACTTAGCCGTCCGTGTTCCCTCCCGTTCCCAATTCGACGCTGCAAAAGATATATGAACAATATAAATATATACGTACTAATATAAGTAATAAGATGCATACTAATATACTTAGATATTTCTTTATGTATACTACTTAGACATATTTAACGATGTGCCGCTCGCTCCACGAGTGCGATCCGGGTCGCTGACATCCAATCGCGAGTTGCCGTGTCGGGTCTCCTCCAGTCGGGGCCTGCGATGCCAGCCGTGAGCAAATCTCCGGAGAAGGCCGAAGTTTTGCTCATAGCAGACCAGGTCGCCGAACCAGATCGGACCCTCTGCCCCTTCCGGCCTTGCGATCCCCTCTAACAGCTTGCGCCTAAGTTCTGTGTAGTTTTCGCATTCCCAAAGGACGTGGTCTCGCGTCTCCGCCGCCCCACAACTACACCCCGCATCCTCCGCCAACCGCATATCGCACAGGCGCTTGCGGAAGCACCCATGCCCCGTGAGGATCTGGGACACTTCATGATCCGGTTCGACCCAGTGCGCCTCCATGCGCTCTCCCACGTCTGGGAAGAAGCCTATGATAGCGGCATCCACCGCGCGCCTGATGCGCCGATGCGCCTCGGTAGGCTGGCCCTCCACCTCGGCCAAACGCCTGCCCGCCCTCGCCACGGCGAGGTCCGCCGGCAGCACTCCCGACAGCACCGCCAATGCGACGGTACTCGTGCTCCTGTAGGCCTTGGTCAGGAGGACCAATGACGGCCTCTGGGTGCGCAGCAGAACACTCCTGACAACGTGCACCGAAGTCCGGTGGAACCGTATCCTGGCCGCGTAGCAGATGGTCGCTACGAACGTGCCCTGGTAGAGCACCCTTAGTGCTCGGTACTTCACCCCCCACGCGTTCGCTGAAACCCGCGCCATCTTAGCGAAACTCCTGGACGCCCTCTGCCCGATTGACGCCGAGTGTGGTGCAAAGGAAAAAGTGGTGTCGAGCACCACCCCCAACACCGTGGCCTCTGTCACCGAGCGGATCGACGCCTGCGACGGATTGGCTCGTAGCAGTGGTGGCCTCTGGAACCGTCCCCGAAGGGTCATCGTTAGGGTCTTGGCGGGAGCGAAGTTTAGCCTATTACGGCCCCCCCACTCCTCCACCAGCCCCAACACGGCCGCTCCTGGCACGGGGAGGCGGAACAGGTCGTCCAGCAGCAGGTTCCATAAACTGGGTCCTAGCACCGAGCCCATGGTAGAGGCCTTCCACACCGCCCGATTAACCGCGATCACAGTAGATAGGGACAGACCCTCCACCTTCCCATGGTCCCACCAACCTTGCGGTTATAAGGACCGAAACTGCGAGTGATGCGTCACACAAGTGCGGCGCACCTCTCTACAAATGGCAGACCTATGCACATGTCCCGCCACTCTCCCCCTTCTGGGGCTTGGCACAACACAAAAACAGACTTCGTCGCCGGGCTGCCCCGACAACTTAGCCGTCCGTGTTCGCTCCCGTTCCCAATTCGACGCTGCAAAAAGATATATAAACAATATAAATATATACGTACTAATATAAGTAATTAGATACATACTAATATACTTAGATATTCCTTTATGTATACTACTTAGACATATTTAACGATGTGCCGCTCGCTCCACGAGTGCGATCCGGGTCGCCTACATCCAATTGCGAGTTGTCGTGTCGGATCTCCTCCAGTCGGCGCCTTCGATGCCAGCCGTGAGCAAATCTCCGGAGACGGCCGAAGTTTTGCTCACAGCAGACCAGGTCGCCGAACCAGATCGGACCCTCTGCCCCTTCCGGCCTCGCAATCCCCTCTAACATCTCCCGCCTGAGCTCCGCGTAGTTTGTGCATTCCCAGAGGACGTGGTCTCGCGTCTCCTCCGCCGCCCCACAAGTACACCCCGCATCCTCCGCCAACCGCATATCGCATAGGCGCTTGCGGAAGCACCCATGCCCCGTGAGGATCTGGGACACTTCATGATCCGGCTCGACCCAGTGCGCCTCCATGCGCTCTCCCACGTCCGGGAAGAACCGGAACAATTCGCGCCCCTTCTCCTCACCCTCCCACCGCGCCTGCCATTCCGCCATGATGGCGGCATCCACCGCGCGCCTGATGCGCCGATGCGCCTCGGTAGGCTGGCCCTCCACCTCGGCCAAACGCCTGCCCGCCCTCGCCACGGCGAAGTCCGCCGGCAGCACTCCCGACAGCACCGCCAATAAATAATAAATAATGCTGGACATTTCACACAGCATCATCTAGCCCCAAACTAAGCAAAGCTTGTACTATGGGAACTAGATAACTGAATATACTACTTATATACTTTTTGTTCGTAAATACATACATATTATACATAGAAACACCCAGACCCGAAATAAATATTTGCAGATAATACAAACATTTATCCCGCGGCGGGGATCGAACCCGCAACCTTCTGCGTCCCAAGCGGGCTTTCACCCACTGCGCCACAGAGGTCGTCTCGACGCGACTCGTGCTCCTGTAGGCCTTGGTCAGGAGGACCAATGACGGCCTCTGGGTACGCAGCAGAACACTCCTGACAACGTGCACCGAAGTCCGGTGGAACCATATCCTGGCCGCGTAGCAGATGGTCGCTACGTACGTGCCCTGGTAGAGCACCCTTAGTGCCCGGTACCTCACCCCCCACGCGTTCGCTGAAACCCGCGCCATCTTGGCGAAGCTCCTGGACGCCCTCTCCCCGATTGACGCCGCGTGTGGTGCAAACGAAAAAGTGGTGTCGAGCACCACCCCCAACACCGTGGCCTCATTCACCGAGCGGATCGACGCCTGCGACGGGTTGGCTCGCAGCAGTGGTGGCCTCTGAAACCGTCCCCGAAGGGTCATCGTCAGGGTCTTGGCGGGAGCGAAGTTTAGCCTATTACGGGCCCCCCACTCCTCCACCAGCCCCAACACGGCCGCTCCTCGCTCCTCCACCTGTCTCCGAGCATCCCCCGCCACCAACACCGTCACGTCGTCCGCGTACCCCACGAATTGCACCCCCACTGGCACGGGGAGGCTGAACAGGTCGTCCAGCAGCAGGTTCCACAAACTGGGTCCCAGCACCGAGCCCTGCGGGCACCCCATGGTAGAGGCCTTCCACACCGCCCGATTACCCGCGATCATGGCCACCCTGCGATTGCGGAAGTAGCTCGCCAACAACCTGTAGATGTTAGGCGGGCAACCACCACGCTTCGCCTTAACCATGATCATTGGCCACCAGGCGTTATCGAAGGCCCCGGAGATGTCCAGGAATATGGCCTGGAGGTACTTCGATGCACAGTTCTCAGCCGCGTCCATTAACGTCCCGAGCGCCGTCGTGGTCGACCTTCCCGGCCTGAAACCGTGCTGGCACGTGGAGAGTGAACGGGTGAGCTCCGGAGCGCTCCAGAGCAACACTCTCTCCAACACCTTGCCTAGCACCGGGAGCAGAGTAATCGGCCGGTAAGCCTTGGGATCCGTCGGCGGCTTCCCGTTGCCCTTAGGCAGGACCAACAACCTCCCGTCTTTCCAAATGGAGGGGAAAACCCCCTCTTTCAGGCAAAGGTTCATTACGTGCGTCAGCTCGACCCCCGCCGTTCTCCAAACTCGCTTTACTATGCGACGACTTGACAGAGCGACGTCATCAAACCGGTTATAGACCCGACGACGTCGGTTGTGTCCGTTCCGAGAAGAGTGATGCCGTTGACTACGTTCGCCGGTGGTCGAGCGCTTCCGCACGCCTCCCTGTACGCCATGCCCCAAGGGTCCTGGTTTCCAGTATCGGCCAGTTTTCGGAAGAATTCCATTTCAGCGGCGTCCATTGCCGACCGATAGTCGGCTCTGGAACGATGGAACGTATCCCTGGCTTCAACCTCCGCCGGTCCCCCCACCCTACGTGTCTTCTGCCACGCACTGCGGGCCGCGTTGTTTTCCCTACGGAGCCTATCGAGTTGTGGCGTCCACCACTCGTAGCCCCTATCCTTGGTCGGAGCCCGGACCACCCCCAGATGTTCCGTTGCGGTCCGCTCGATGAGCGTGGAGAAGACCCTACTCGCCTCTTCGGCACTCCCTCTTAAGGGCAGTCTGCCCGCACGCACATGCATGACGGCGTCGAACGTTCTCCAGTCTACACCCCTAGTGTTAGAACTATGTATGAGAAAGGGTACAAGAAATAAACACCTTCACTTCATATAACTTGGATTTATTTGTATTGTAACAATGCCCTTATTTTACTCTAAATGCAACATTAATCTAGCTCTCTCATCAATTCTTTAAATCAAATATCCTATCATAGGAAATCAATGCACATCTTATAATTATATTCATTGTAACTTGGATTTATTTGTATTGTAACAATGCCCTTATTTTACTCTAAATGCAACATTAATCTGGCTCTCTCATCAATTCTTTAAATCAAATATCTTATCATAGGAAATCAATGCACATCTTATAATTACATTCATAAACCTACACAAAAACCCACTCACATCTTTTACCCCACTAATATCTCTTCTGAATACTTCCGATACTATAATATCACAATAGAAACAGCCTTATTAAGTTCTTTTACAAATCTAACAACATTTTCTTACTTAACTTTGATAATTATTGTCCACCAACAACCAAAATCCCTCGCACGCCGACTGCCTCTCCTTCCCCCCTGATCCGCCATTATGCCCCACACCTCCGCCTTTTTTTGTTTCTTATTATTTTATATTCTACCGAAAGGAACGCTAATCATTAATTCTACTTATGCCAAAAATCATTGTTAATTTTATCAAGAATTTTCACATAACTAATCATTTCCAATCTCCTATTTTTCACATTTTCATTTTCTACAGACCGAACCAAAAACCACTTCACATCTCCTCCCATTTCCTGACATTGACATTTCGCATCATAAATCGAATTAAAAAAAATATTATAATCGAGTTGTAATCTAGAAAATTAGTATTTAAATTTTAATTAATGACAAAATTATCTACCTGATTATTTGCTATGTGTAACAGTTCGTCCATCCTGACATAATTTGATACCACGCAAATTCAGATCGATTAAAGTTTTAAGTTTTTACCATTAAGCATAATTATTACTTAAGTATACTAAATTAATTAATTTAATTATATTCCTATTACACTTTAATGGCCATCATATATATACCAATACATGTAGTTTTATTTTCAAGGTATTCCTCACTCCAACTTTGGCTTCTGAGATGAATTCTTTGTGTTGTCAGCTGAAAAGAAAATTAAAATCTTAATAATCAAATAAGTATACTTTTATAGTCACTTTTAACTTTTTTTTTTTTTTTTTTGTGCCAAAACAAGTATTTCATAATTTATTTATCCCAATAAAATTAAGTATCATATTTCCATTTCAACCTTTAAAAAAGTTTTCAGTAGACTTAAGACCCTTGGGGATGTGATTTTATCTAGACTAGGTCTATAATATAACTAGTTTATTTCTACACATACTCTAAGGCGTCTACTAATAAACCCGACATAAAGTCATTCCCAAGTACAAACTATCAAGATGTATGGTTATTCTTGGTTTATTCCGAGAAACGACTCCATGTCACGTTTCATGGCAAGGCTAAAAGTATTTCATCGTCTTTTCGGACGGCCCATAGTTATTTTATTCATTAATAGGTATAATAAAATATTTATTTCATCGTCCCGTCAGACGGCCCTTCCAAACTTATTCATCATGTAAAGTGAGAAAAAAAAAAAAAAAACTATTAATTCATCGTCCAGTCGGACGGCCCTTCATTGTCTTCATCATTTTTACCAATTGTTTATTTCATCGTCCAGTCAGACGGCCCTTCATTATCATCATCATTTTTACAAAACTGTTTATTTCATCGTCCAGTCAGACGGCCCTTCATTGTTTCTATCGTTTAGCAAACTGTTTATTTCATCGTCCAGTCAGACGGCCCTTCATCCTCTTATGTATAATTAAATATCTTCTTACCCTTCTAGTAAATCAATGAGCTCTTCTGTACTATCAGCCTGCGACTCACTATCGCTAGTACTAATATCATTATCATGGTCATTAAATTTCCTTAAGGAATCTGATGCCACCGTTGCATTATACTTTTTATATCCTTTAACTCCCTTTATTGAAGAAATAATATATCGATCGTTCTCTAGGACTTTCATGACCTTATAAGGCCCACTGAACTTCTCTTTGAGTTTGCGAACAGTATCTTTATTTTTGTTTTGTGCTCCTTTCCATAAGACTAAGTCTCCAACACAGTACTTTGTGGGTTTCTTTCTTTTTCCGTCGAATCTTTTCTTCATGGATTGAGCTGTCATAGCAATATTATGAGATGCTTTATCCTGGTTGGCAGTAATAGTTTCTTCATTGTCATAACTATTCGAAGACATTCCTTGTAATAATGCACGACTTCCCTTAAACATGAGCCTAAAAGCTGTGAATCCGGTTGTTGCATTTATTGTGTTATTTATTCCCCATACAACTTTGTTGAGACATTTGTCCCAATTTCTTTCTTCGGAAGTACTTTTGTTGATGGCTTCCAGCAATGTTCTGTTGTATCGCTCCACCTGTCCATTTGACCGAGGTGAAGCTATCGAGTTGATTACGTGTTTTACCTGATTCTTTGAACAATACTCTTTGAATCTCTTACTAGTGAAAGCAGCACCACTGTCAGATACAATTCTTTTCGGGTAACCAAATGCACTGAAAATCTCATCTAACTTTTGCTCAGCTTCAATAGACTTCGTTGTTTTAGTTGATTTAGCCCAAATAAATTTAGTATACGAGTCTACCACTACGAAGAGATATGACATGCCATTTCCACTTTTGCAGAAAGGTCCCAGATGATCAATATGTAAAGTGTGTAATGGTTCCGCGACCTTTTCAATAGGATGTAGTTCCCCTTCTACTTTTCCATACTGTCCTCGTTTATACAGACAATCTAAACATGCGTTCACATACTTTCTTATAAATCTCGTCATACGAGGAAACCAGCAGTTTTCTTTTATTAGGGTATCGCATTTCTTGAGACCTGGATGACCAATGTCATTATGATATTTGAGCATTATGTTCCATCGAGCTGCTTTAGGAACTACTATTCTTATTTCGCCACCACCCAATTTCCTATAGATTTTATCTTCTCTCAAAACATAATTGTTTTTAACATCAGGATCGTCAGTGTTATTTTTTAGTTTTTCTTTAATTATGCGAATGGTTTCATCTTGTCCCTGTAAAACACACACCCAGTCCAATATATCTAAGACTAGTACATGTTCTACTTCAAGTGGCGTTCTACTAAGTGCATCGACGTGTTTGTGGCATACTCCAGGTTTATGTACAATATCCATGTCATACTCTTGAATACTAAGCCACCATCTTGCCACCCTGGATAGAAGGTCCTTCTTTTCAAATGTTTGGCGAACAGCCACACAGTCTGTGACTACAGTAAATTTTATACCAGCCAAATATACTCTGAATCTTCTTAGCGTTTCTACTACCGCCAGTGTCTCAAGCTCAAATGAGTGATAAATAGCTTCTTCTTTACTGGTCTTACGACTGAAATAGGCAACAGGTTTTAACAAGCCTTCATTCTCCTGTAGTAGTATGCCTGCTATTCCTTTGCTAGATGCATCAGTGTGTACTTCGGTTTTGGCTTTCGCATTATAAACTGCAAGAATAGGTCTCTCGGTCAGTATCTGTTTCAATTTATCGAATGTTGCCTGTTGTATGTCTCCCCAGATCCACGGACAATCTTTCTTCAGTAGTTCGTAAAGAGAATGTGTAATCAGAGCATAATTCTTAACGAATTTTCTGAAATAGCTGGTAAGTCCTAAGAACATGCGCAGTTCATGTACGTTTGTTGGTTCGTTGTATTTTGTGACCGCTTCTATTTTCCTTTTGGCCGGTCTTATACCTTCTCCACTTATGTCATACCCAAGATATTCTACTTGTGTCTGTAAGAATGTACACTTTTCTATGTTGAGTGTAAGTCTTGACTTCCTTAGAATGTGTAGTACTTGTTCGAGTAATAGTAAACCTTCTTCTTCTGTAGTACTGGGAATCAATAAATCGTCTATGTAGGGTAATACTTTATCGAACCTCAGAGGACCCAGTATTTTGTCCATCAAACGTTGAAATACACATGGTGAGTTCGCCAATCCAAATGGGACCCTTAAAAACTCATAATGACCTTCAGGTGTCACAAATCCTGTCTTGGAGATCGAATCCGCATCCATAGGAATTTGATAGAATCCTTGAGACAAGTCCAAACTGGTAAAGTATCGTTTGCCCGTCAACTTCTCAACCTGATCCTCTATTATTGGTAACGGATACTTATCTTTGATCGTAATGCTATTTAATTTCCTATAGTCAACGCACAATCTGTAGTCTCCAGTCTTCTTTCTCACCAATATGATGGGGCTTGCAAAATCTGAGGTTGACTCTTGTATAATCTTATTCTCCAACAGATCATCTATTTTGTCGCGCACTATCTCCTTTTCAGCTGCAGAAAGCCGATATGGTCGATAACATACTGGCTTTTCTGCATTTAGTTCAATCTTCATCGCAATTTGATCTGTACAACCTAGTTCCGTGGTGTTAATAGAAAAGCAATCATTATATTTGTCAAGGATGCTTAAAAGCTTCTGTTTGGTCTCAGAGTTCTCTGTCCCGCAGATCACCTTAGCAAACTCAACTGTCATTATTGTATTTGTGGTCGTTGCAGTCCTATCAGAAGGATCAAGTTCTTCAACTTCCATACACCTTAGTCCTCTAACTAGTGTCTCTCCTTTGTCAAATGTTATAGGTACTTTAGATAAGTTGCATATTTCAAGTAGGCCTTTGCTACCACTGATGACGCATGCTGGGATAGAGTAATCCTTTTCATCATATTTTCGGTTACAAGATTCTATAAAAATTGATTCTTTCGAGTGAGTGTCTGACATTATACCTATTATCATGACATTATGGGCTGGTATCGAAATATCGTGAGCGCATTGTATTTTTACTTTTGTTGGTTCTTCAAATTCAGCTTTGCACATCGGTAGGACCTGAGTCGTAGAATTTTTCTTTTGTAAGGTGAACTTGTCACCACAGATAGTGACAACATAATCCGAATTATTAATGACCGGTTGTCCTAATATCATATCCATTTTGCCCATGGAGCAGTCCGCAACAAGAAAATCTGTCTCAAATATGTGATCATCTACTTGAATCATAGTTTTGAGAGTTCCTTTGGCAGCAATTGGAGATCCTCCAAATCCTCCAATGAGTTTATCCGTTGCATGCATGGGAAGGCCAAGTTTTTGATAAAAATTTAAATTCATTACGTTTACTTTAGCGCCCGAATCAAAATACACTTGCCCTTGGACGGTATTGACGACAGCGGGTTTGAAGTAAATATCATTTATTTCGGTTATAAAGTTTACGGTTTCCTTACCTGGTTTGAATGCCGTAGTACTTGTTACTGGTTTGAAGTAACATTTTTCAGATAAATGACCTATCTTCCCACAGTGTAGACAGGTTGGCCTTACATTAACGCTATTTATAGAGTTCTTCGGACATCGTCTAACAGTGTGCCCCGTTTCTTGACATAGAAAGCATATGAAATTCTTTCTTTGCTCTAGCGTTTTCGTATTGAATTGGCGACCAGAATTCCCTATATCTTCGTTAGCTTTCTGGTTTGAAGTTTCTATTGACTTTGTTCTAAAATTATCAGTTGGCATCACTGATAAAAATTTCGAAAATAATTGACTCGGTGTTGCATAATTGCCTGCCCTAGCTGGAGCCTTCATGTATGGCGGCAACCCGTCGATAACGCATGCTACCGCTTGTTCGCCAGAAATCTCTAATCTATTTAACAATGCCAGCTTACTGTAAAAGTATTGAATCATACTTTCATTTATGGATTTTCTTTTGTTCAGCATGTCCCTCAGAAGTTCCACAAAATCATTTTTTTGAGGAAATGCTTCCATCAACTTAACTTTCCATTGTCGCCATGTTAAATCATAATCCTGCAGAGATGCATGCCAGATTTTTGCCATACCGGATAACCTCGATTGCATAAAGTAAGATTTCTTCCGATTGTCCCATTGATGAATTTCAGCGAGTTGCTCAATTTTATTGAGCCATTGTTTTGAATCTAGATCACTTTTCTCAGGGTCGAATGTAGGTATGATATCCGCCTTAGCACTATCGTTATTTACAAATGGAACGGGCTCACCGCATTTTCTGTCCTTCGCACGATATGAGTAAGGCTCGCCATCAGTGTCTGTAGAAGACTCATCAGAATTCACCTCCCGAGGTCTCCAGGGTCTCCATCGCTTCTTCACTGGACTATCAGCTTCGTCTCTGGCTTCTTCGTCTGGATGGCTTTGGTCACTTTCTAGTATGCGTTTGGGCATGATTAAGATCCCGCCTTCTGAAACTGTTAGAACTATGTATGAGAAAGGGTACAAGAAATAAACACCTTCACTTCATATAACTTGGATTTATTTGTATTGTAACAATGCCCTTATTTTACTCTAAATGCAACATTAATCTAGCTCTCTCATCAATTCTTTAAATCAAATATCCTATCATAGGAAATCAATGCACATCTTATAATTATATTCATTGTAACTTGGATTTATTTGTATTGTAACAATGCCCTTATTTTACTCTAAATGCAACATTAATCTGGCTCTCTCATCAATTCTTTAAATCAAATATCTTATCATAGGAAATCAATGCACATCTTATAATTACATTCATAAACCTACACAAAAACCCACTCACATCTTTTACCCCACTAATATCTCTTCTGAATACTTCCGATACTATAATATCACAATAGAAACAGCCTTATTAAGTTCTTTTACAAATCTAACAACATTTTCTTACTTAACTTTGATAATTATTGTCCACCAACAACCAAAATCCCTCGCACGCCGACTGCCTCTCCTTCCCCCCTGATCCGCCATTATGCCCCACACCTCCGCCTTTTTTTGTTTCTTATTATTTTATATTCTACCGAAAGGAACGCTAATCATTAATTCTACTTATGCCAAAAATCATTGTTAATTTTATCAAGAATTTTCACATAACTAATCATTTCCAATCTCCTATTTTTCACATTTTCATTTTCTACAGACCGAACCAAAAACCACTTCACATCTCCTCCCATTTCCTGACATTGACATTTCGCATCATAAATCGAATTAAAAAAAATATTATAATCGAGTTGTAATCTAGAAAATTAGTATTTAAATTTTAATTAATGACAAAATTATCTACCTGATTATTTGCTATGTGTAACACTAGTTCGATAGCGCAGCGGAGAGATTGGCACCGTACTCCTAGCCACGGCGCCGGCTGCACTGCGGTCAACTGTAAACGTGATCAAACGGTGGTCGCTCGACGACACGTCACGCACCTCCCAATCGCAGACGCGTACGCCGCGCGTTGTGAGGGTGACGTCGATGTTCGACTCACCGTTCGATGTGCTGAAAGTGAACGTTTGTCCGCCAACGTTCTGTACCACCAGGCCGCGGCTGTGGATGAGATCCTCCATCTTGGCTCGGCGGTCGGTAACGGTGTGGCCTCTTCCGACGTAATGCCGGGGTAGAGAGTGCCACAGCGGGGAGTGCGTGTTGAAATCGCCCCCCACCAGTACCGCCTTGCCCTTCAGGTGATCCAGCACCCTCTCCAACTGGCTGAGGTGTAGGTCGATGTTATCGCTATACTGGAAGTACGTTGACACCACATACAGGTCCAGCTCCTCCAAATGGGCGCACACCAAGTGATCGCTTATTAGGTGGTGCAGCAAGGCGCACGGAGTCGAGCGGTTGCGCAAGTAAATGCCCGCTCTGGAGGTATCCCCGCGTTGGAGCATCAGCCCGGCCGTGGCGTATTGTTCCTGTACAAGAACAATATCCAGGCCGAGTGACTCCGCTATCGCCGGGAGCTCCCTCGTCGCCATAGCTGCACCACCCAAATTTAGCTGACCCACCTTGACTGACTGCTTGCTATCCATATTGGATGGACTTTATGAGCTGGTCCTCAGCGTGCCTCCGCGCCGGACACTCCGCCGACGCAGTCCTGTGTGTGCTTTCGCGCTTGAAGCGCTTGCACGTCGCACAGCACGTCGTCGGCGCCTGGCAGGCGTCCGAGCGGTGTCCGTTCTCGCCGCAACGTCCGCAGGTCTCTTGCTGTGCCCGGCAGAATTTCTCCGGGTGACCGTATTGCTGGCACTTGTTACAGCACGTAACCCGGATGTGGTCCGTGACCTCCACGCTCTGCCAGTTCACAAATACAGTCCCCAGCTCCACCAGCACTTCCCGCAGACGTGGGCTGCACTCGAACACAGCGGTCACCTCCTTGAAAGGGCTGCCCCGCTTTGACTTTTTGAAGACGCCCTTCATGGACGCCTTCACAGCTTCCAGCGTCCACTCCGGATGCCCCTCAAAGTTCATGGAGGCCACTTCTTCGATAATGAAATCGAAGGAGGGGTCCCCATCTATATTCCGCAGAGCCACCATGGGCCACCTACGCTTCGGCTCCACCACACGCAGGGAAGCCGGTACTGCCCTCTTGAGGCGGTCCGCTGCCTCCGCGCTGGCCGTCTGGACGACGACGCCCGCGTTACCGACCCTGCGGACGCTCTCCACCTGGGCGGAGATCGCCCGCGGGTTCACGTGCTTCTTAAGCTCCGCGCGCGTCGTGTCCGATGTGCAGTTCTCGGCGCCTTCCCTTGGGTAGAACGCCAAGGACGGGCCTTGACCCGTCTTAACCCGTCTTAAAGTAGATAGGGACAGTGGGAATCTCGTTAATCCGTGCGCGTCACTAATTAGATGACGAGGCATTTGGCTATTTTTCAATCTCCAGACATGCCATCTGACACATTAGTGCGCGAAAGGTGAGAACGATGATGGCCACAACGTGCCTATCTACCATCGTTCCTGACACATTCACGTGTCTGAAACATTATGCCGATTTTGCTCCTCGACATAATCGTGTCCTTATCGAGCAGGCACACACAGTAGCAGGAACACGCCGCGGGATCCGAGCGAACGAATACACCGCAGCGTGGCTCGCTACCTTGTTATGACGTTCAATGCGGCCGCCGTGCGTTCTAAAGCATTGTTGGATGCAATGAGCCGTCGTCTCCCTAACCATGCAACCTACACGGTAGTTCAACTCCGCCTCATCACCTCTACGCCCACTCGAATGGCGAATCCTCGATGGTAGCGCATTTATATGCGTACGAATGAACTGCACGTAATCGCCGCCTGTGCACATGTTGCTCTTCTGTTTTAGCCATATCGTCGAAGCAGCAACTTTATTGGACTCGGTGAGTTCTAGCCCATCTACTGATTTGTGCTGCATTTCCCGCCAGTACAAGGAAGCCTTTCTTGGACACCCCTCCTCGGCTCTCGGGTCTTCCCGTGAGTATTTCTGGAATTGTTTCCTCGCCCACTCCACCTTCTTCACAATCCGTTTGGATTTTGAAGCAGCTCTGGCTGCGCCCCAGGCTGAGCCTCTTTAAAATAAGATCCGGTACACAGCTCCTCAAGCTGGGGATCGCCAATCCTCCGTCACGAATATAGCGATAGCGACAAGCCTTCCGTCCGTCATCTTACCCAGCACGAAGCTGTGCAGGAATCTCGGAGCGAAATGCGTTCTCAGTACCTCCAGACGCTGCTGGGGTTTTAAAGGCGCTTTTGGTGATGTTCTCCAAAGCATGCTTAATGTCAACTTCGATTGAAACAGATCCTGCTGCGGAGAAGTCGACGCCAAGATAGCGCCATCGTTCCACGCAATCCACCTGCTTTAACAGCCGCCTCCCGACCTTAAAAGACCGTTCAGCGATGTAATGCATCTTCTTGCGCTTCCCATCCGGCACCATAGACAGAACTGAACTCTTTCCTTGGTTGAGTTGTAAGCCCATCATACTGCCGTATTTTACTACGCAGTCGATGGAGGTCTGCATTCCAATCTTCGATCCCGTCACCAGGACTAGGTCATCAGCATATGCCAGTGCTGAGATTTTCTCTCCTTCCAGCCTATAGCCTACCCTACCTCTTTAGGAAGATTGGCGAGAACCAGATCCATTGCCAGGTTGAATAACAATGGTGACAACGGGTCTCCTTGACGAACTCCTCTCCCGACTCTTACAGGGGCACTCGTTTCACCGTTAACAGCTAAAGCAGTGGTAGCCGTAACGTTAAGTCGCGCAACGTCGCGCAAAAGGTCGCGGGCAAGCCCCTCTTCCTCAGTAAGGTGATAAGAGCGTCGTGCGATACTCATTCAAACGCTTTGGAAAAGTCTAGCACAGCCACGTGACACTCCCATAACTTCTCCCTGCAATCCCCCAGTACCGCATCTAGCACAGCGGAGTTCTCCAAAGTGCCATTAGCGCAGATAAATCCCGGTACCGACGCAATCGAAATTGGCCGATAGTCACTCAGACCCGCAGGATCATCCGATTTTGGTACAAAGATTGTGCGGCATTGTCGTAGCCGTTCAGGGACCTCGCCCTTCCTCAACCACAGGTTAAAGAGCTTTGCTTGCATCTCCACCGAAACAGTGCTGCAGTCGCCCGGACGGATACCGTCTGGACCGCTGCGGAGCGGGGGTCAACGCGAGACGCCTTCACCTCTGCTACGAGGATCGGCCCCCACAACCAAGAATAATCGGAGCCACCTCCATACTGCATTTCACGCTCAAGCGTCCGACACAGCCTCGAGGATTGGTCTCCAGTAGGATTCCAACACCTCTAAACTATGCTTCATGCACCCGGTTTGCCCATCGATTATTTCCGCTGCGGCTCTCCCCATGCTATTACGGCAGAGATTTTGAACGGGCAAACTCAGCCCGCCTTCTCTGTCTCGACGTCAAAGGACGTGTTGGTGAAGTTTCTCTTTGCTTTGCAGCTTGGTTCCTTCTCCAGCGACGAGTCGCAGACTTTTTCGCTTCAGCGGCTCTCACCAATAGAGCCTCCACAATAGAGTCCAACGATTCATCATCATTCTGCGACTGCTCAGGTTCAGCAACAGATGGAACTACCCGAGGCTCAGTGTCACATACCTCATGAGTCGATGCAGAATCGCAAGGGGGGTCCTCATTTGTGGATTTGAGTTCATTAATGAACTCTTGGACCAAGGTCTTATATTGCGCTGTTCTGCGCTTCCTTAATCAAATCAAATTGTTTTATTGCGTAATTATGGGTACTATGTAACAGGTGTTATTGGTACAGAAACGGTCAGCCATAATCAGCGTCTTGCGCATGCAATATTTACATTTCATTAATTAAATTATATAATAAAAAGGCAAGTTACTAATTTCTATGTCCAAATAAAATAAGATTTAATCGCTTCAAGAGTTCTACCCAAATTGGGCAGTTCTTGCAGCAATCGCAAATTCTCACATCGGCCATTTGCAACATGCAACCGGGCCTCTGTATGCGCTAGAAGGCTTAACTCTTCATCACGCCACCTTCGCTTAGCCTGCGCTGGTGCAGCTTCGATGTTGGTCTCGATAGGATGGGCGCGACGCTTGTGCACATCTAATCCTACCTTCGTAGAGAACGATTTACTACAAGCTGGACAATGAAAACCAGACACAACATCACTCCGATCACATCCCGTGTTGGCCTGAGTGGCAACAGTGGGATTGTATCGGATGTCTACTGCCGAGACCAACCGGGACTCGGCAGCTTCACCCTCTATATCATATATTGGGTTCATTGCATTTCGATACTGGAGCCAGGGGGGAGCAAACCCCAAGGCCCCATCCGCATGTAGAAAATTGTATGACCCAGCCGAAGCTTCTCTACATACTTGCGCCCAAGGGCACCATTCGGGTCTATTCAGGGAACTGCCCCCCGAACCTAGCTCGGGCTACCCATAGGATCCAATTTATGGGCGATGCCACCCCCCGAAGGAGGAACCCGCTCACAAGACCTGACCGCGCCATGTCACAATACGGCTTCGTACAGTGAGAGGGACGCGGTGGAAATCAGCACCTTTAATCGCGTCTTGTTAGCGTTCGAAGAACGAATTCCTTTAAGACGACTTGTTTCCAGTAACGGGACCCGTTCCCTCCTGCCCTTTCAGTAAAAACAGCGGTGCGACGTGAACGCAAGAGCTTGGAGTTGCAACACAGCCGAAACATGTTATTGGTTGTATTTGGTCGCGAAGGAACAGGAGTAAAATCACCTAGTTTTAAGACGTTTCAAAGTGATCCCAGCGGTCCTACTGAATAAATGCTTTTTGCTTTTTTTTTTTTTTTTTTTTTTATAGTTGGCGTCACGTAAAAAGAACGCTGGCTGTCAAGCTGCGCCATGGACGCTTTATGGGTCCATTTGACGGTACGGGGTGAGGCGCGGGGCGGGATGGTCGCGCGCCACACGCTTGCCAGCGCGCTATTGGTTCGTCAGTTGGCATTTGCCTTCCGGGCAGTGTCCACGCTAGTTTTGCTCTTAAAATACCATCGCGCACAAAAGTTTTTAATTACGTAATCGTTTTACATAAAAAAATAAAGAAAAATATTTATGACGTAGGTAGGTATATTGCTCTATGAAAAGAGAGGTTGATAATAATGCATTTGATATTGTAAAACAATGTATGAAACGGACAACGTTCCGAGTCTACTGTGAGACGAATAAAATTGTAAAAGGTTCAAAAGATTCGGAATACCACTACGACTTAGTGGAAGGAGTTTCAACATTATCTTTAATGTTTTTATTACGATTAAACATTCTTTACGGAATTAAATATGTTTTTAATTCTATTTGATGATAACTCTATCTAATATATTTGAATGTACCTACCAATAACCAATATACGAAGCCGCAAGCGAAAGGCTAGTTCAAAAATAAAACAGTAAGTTGAGTACTTTCGTGCGCGACCGTACCCATGCGCAAACATACCCCCACCACTTTTTTCCAGCGTTCTTTTTAGGTGACGCGAGTTATACCTCTTCATCACGCCATCTTCGCTTTACCAGTGCTGGTGTAGCTTCGATGTTGGCACGAGGCTTATGTACCCCTAAGCATATCTTGCCACAAGTCAAACGCTCAAAAGCAGACACAATGCCCCTCTGCTCACATCTCTCGTTGGCATGAGAGCCAACGGTGGAATTGTATCGGATGGCAGCTTTCTAGATGACCTGGTTGGGTAACTCGGAAGCGGCCCCCACATTTAATTTGTGTTACTTGCTGTTCGATACGGGAGCAAACCCCTGTCCAGGGGTCTTTGCGCATGCAGAATATCATAGTGACATGAATACGACATGTTTATTTACGAATAAACTCGCTACTTATCCTCTTACCAGTATATTGTAGGTTATAGTTGCATCGTTTCATCCGCTGCTCGTTCATGCTAGCTACCGTATGATGTTCGCTCTCGTCGTCTTCGGATAGTTTCTATTTTCTATCGACCTGGTTTAAGCTAAATTTGATTTTTTTATATCATGCAGCGGCCGCCTTACAATTTTTGCCTTAATGCTGGGTACATTTAGGTAGATACAGGTACTTCTATCCAGATCATTTGACAGTTGACATGACATTTGATGAGATTTAAGTCAATAAAAATTTGCTTCAAAGTATAATTTATGTAAAGCTAGGTCTGTTAGTATTTTAAATATTTTGGGAAAAAAATTATACGAAAAAGTTATGCCAAATATTTTTTGTTTTTTAATCATTATGTTCGGGCTTTCGAAATTATAGAATGTGAATATTCGGTCAAAGGATGATTTCGAAGTTATTAATAGAGACCCGTTTTTACGTGCTTATTCATTAGATAGATAATTCTTTATTGTATACACAAACACACAGCGAAGAAGATATATAAGAAAAAGATACACTTAACTTTAGGTAGACAACTGGCGGCCTTATCGCTGAAAGCGATCTCTTCCAGGCAACCATTTACGTGAGAAAAACAGGCATAAAATGTAAAGCGGTTTTCATTTCGCTTTGTTTTTCGCATTGGGTACCTTGGGATTTAACATGGCGCCATAATACATTGCTTTATCCCCTTGGTGAATAATCTACTATTGTGTAATTTTGTGTATTTGTGTAATTTTGTGTAGTTTTATTATCCCTAGTTTGTAAAAGTTTGTATTCAATGTCTGTAATAAAAAACAATTCTTTCTTATTTATGCTTTTTTTCTTATGTAAGTAGATTTTCGTACCTATATGAGATTATTTATACAGCGTCAGGAGGCAACCTTAGTTACCTAGTAACTTCACTAATGTTACCCTACACTCAACGGGACGCTGTAGTGCCTGGGATATTGTTTGAGATGGAATAGGCTTGCCCAGCACCTAAACAATCCTCTCAGCATAATCAGCCTTGTCCACAGGAAAGACGATATCAATACGTGAGGAACTAACTAAGCTGCGGGTGGTTCTCTCACGATGGGTTACTTCACCGTTAAGAGCATATAATTTTTCCAAAAATCCATTGATGCACGACCTTTGGATCGAAAGTCGAGGCACTCTTTCGTACCTAGGTATACAACCTATAAGAATGTTTACTACAACAGGTTCCTATAATTTGTGAAGTGGAACTCGGACAGCCGTAGAAACAGGAGACAACTGATTCAACAACTTTGTTCTAGTAACTAGTACTACCGGTGGTAGTCAAGCGCTCGTGGTCGTGCTTGCTTAGTCGTTCTTGATAGATCGTCGAAGTTAAGCAACGTTCGACCAACGATGGGTGACCGCCAGTGGCATTTTCATCTGAGCGCTTTCATGCTTCGGAGGGCACGTTAAATTGTCGGTCCCGGCTATTTTAAGTCGTTAAGCCATGACGGAGGCCTTAAGGCGGCCTAAAAACTCCGTCACCAGAGTTGGCCACTGACTCATACGAACTTACTTTTAGTGGTAGTTTAGTGGGTACATATTAGAAAATACAGAACCCTCAGATGGCCATTCCCCTAGCTTTGGCGGGCTATGACGGATGGATTACGAAAACAAGGTGTTCAAGTCATGGCAGAGAAGACTGAAGCTCCTCCGCCCACACCAAGTTTCCGTTCTTGGTTCACATCTGGTAACCTAATAATGAAAACAACATTCATATGAATTATAAGTTTTATTTATAATCGAATTACATTTACAAGTCAAATAATCCTTTAAGACTTACCTAGTTAGGTATTTTGTTCTATCCTACGTAAGCGATGGTCTAAATTTTGTGTGCTTTTTTTTTTGAGCTAAATACAACATGCAAGTTGTTTCTGTGTGCTTAAGTTAAGGCACCATAAAAAAATTATGTTATTAAGTACCTAAGTAGGTAGGTGAGCGTAATATCGGTTACGCACACAGAAACAAATCTACCCACACACACATAAAATAGCCTTCGTGAAATGGAGCACCTGTATCATTGTGTGAGTTGCATTGAATGTAAATCTACTCTCATCAGTCTTATCATTAGAATCAGTCTCTAAAATCATAATCAATCAATCAGTCTTAAAAATAACAAGTAATCAACGAGGTAAGTATCTTTAATATTGAGGGTAGGTAAATAAAATCAACTCAAAAAATAAATTTTAACAAAATATAAATAAATCAACACTTCACAGGAAAAATATTACCTAGTCGTATAAGTACCTGAGTATGTACAGTTAGCGACAGAAGTTAGTGAACATTTGATATTTTTGAATGTTCAATATCTTTGAAGTTCGTAGGGTTTTAGATACAACTTTACCTTGGATTTATGAAAAAAATTGGCAATTTTCACAAACAATCATGAAAATTACTGGATACTGTTAATGTAAATGTATAATCCGTCTCACTGGTCTTCACGATACAGGCTTGCCTAGTGTGAAGACCGCTGAAATAGAATTAGTCAATTTTAAGCTACGGCAACACCATACCTTCTGCCTAACTGTCTGTTATAAACTGTGTTTGCTGAAATAAATATTTTTTCATTTTCATTTCATTTCATTAAGCTTTAAATATGCCAATTGTTTATGAACTTCTATCACTGACTGTACACCATAGCAGGTTTTAAAAATCTCTCAAGTAGGATGTACACTTCGACCAACGTAAGTATTCGTGAAGTTAGCTGTTTGTCTGCGCAGAACACAATTTTGTATGAAATGTGGTCACTGCGCAGACTAACGGCTAACTTCACGTTCATCCGTTGAGCGAAGTGCAAGTTAGGGTAGGTACCTTTATCAAAAATCTAGATTGGTAATTCTCGAGTACCTACCTACCTAGGTATTATATACCTTTATATCATACTTGCTCAGTAACTAGGGATTACTATGGTGGAAAGTCTCCTTGTAAATTGGTGTTTGCAATTCAAGGCAACATTACGTCGCACTATGCTTGAATTGTAATGTTCACATTACAGTTCAAGCTATGCAAAACTCCTTGGTAAACAATCTCTTTTCTTATAAAATGGTAAGAAAAGTTTTTACTGAAAAAAAAACACTGAACATGGCGGCATTTAATTTCCAATAATTAATTATAATAAGTAACCATTTTTTTCTATTTTTTCTCTAAATTTGCTAATTATTCTAATTAAAATTTCATTTTGCATTACCAATGTTTTATTTACCTCGCAAGAATGATATAAAGTAGAATGCTTACCTCGGTTGCAAGTAGCTATTACACCCTCGAACTATATTCACCCTCGCTCGCTGCGCTCGCTCGTGTGACTAAATATCTCGGGTGCACGCGATCCATTAGCGCCCTATGCGAGCTGCGCTCGCACTGGCGCCAAATTGGATCTTGTTCTGTAATAGCTTACTTACGTCCCTTGTGTAACAATCTACTATTAACTACGTGCATATGTAAACCATCAAAAAACAAATATCTTAACATATTATAACTCGATGTATCTTAATCATAATTAATCACGTTATTTTCTACAATAATCATCTAGTTTTATTTTACCTACTTATACTTACCCAAAACAATTTGGGTAAGTAGGTAGCTCCAAAGCACAGACTAAAGTTTCTTCTGTGCTCCAAAGTAAACCGGCAATACTCTATTACTTTAATACAACTTTATATAATTAATAATTAAGTATCACAATTTAATCACATTAATTTTCTCCATTAATCAAATTATTCTAATCAATTTGCATATTCAAAGTATGTATTAACTTCTCATATGGTTTTCCTCAAAAATCAGTAAAAATTACAATAAAATACAAATACATTGCCTAACTACATTTTGTAAATAAATATTAGATCTAAATTATCACAATTTTATTAATTACATTATTTTCTCCAATAATCAAATTCATGCTGAAGTTAACTCATTTCCTTCATTCATTTTAAATTCACTCAAAGTGATACATCTGAACCCACACCACACTTTGATCTTTGACACACCATGAAAATAATCACTGGAGTACTGATAGGTACGCTGACTACGTAAAGCGACGCGTACCCGCGTACCTAAATAAACTTGTATAAATGTTTGTGCACACGGCGCGCATGTTCCCGAACGTCCTTTCCCCGCGCTCCCAAGTACGGACACAGCGCGCAGCGCACCGCGGCTGCGGTTGAGTGCAATGCGCGGTGCACCTCCAACGCTGAGGAATACATATTTTCTGTCAATACATACTTTCAGAAGAGGTCAGTCAGCTGTGGGACTGTGCGAGCTAGAAAAAAGCTGTCTTAAGGAGATTCAAATGAAAGAGAAGTTATTTCGTTGAACAGTTCCTGACTCCATCGTCAGAACAACTCACTGTCGCGAGATTTTGAAATTGTAGACGAAACTTCGGAACGTTGTATCGAGTCCTGACTTACTCAATGAACTCAGTGTAAACTTTGCTGCGGGTTTGCTCGATATATTTGAACTAGGTTTACCAAATGAAAAGTTAATCCATTGATAGATCGAACACGCTAGGTAGTAGGTACTTGATACTGATAATGATCAAGAAGATGGAGGAAATATTTTGTAACTAGGGACTTGTTTAAAAGTTTTATGCCCTTGTAGGGTGTCCCTAAAATGTGGGTTCGAGAGAACTACATAGTAGATATCTCGCATGATAAGAAGACGTGTTCCTTTTATGTGAGAAGTCACTTACCTTTAGAATTGCGACATCTGTAGTTGCACCGGCCGCATATGAACGTCTCTCTGTCTCGATGTTTGGCTCTCTTGTGTTTCTCAAAGAAGTGTGGCTCGTCAGTTCTGTACTCGCATATCTCGCATTTGAATTTGTAACTTCCGCCATGACTACGTCTGTGATGGCGTAATTCATCTCTCGTTTCAAATATCTGCTGACATTCACCACATTGCCAAGTCTTTCCTGGATGTGGTTTGACGTGGTTTTGATCTTCATTTGGCTGAGTTGCTTCTTTAGGTTTGTGTACCAGCTCATGTCTTCTATAGTAATGTTGTACGTCAGTCTTGTAATCGCAAATCTCGCAGTTGAATTTATGTGGACCTCTGTGTACACGCCTATGTGTTCGCAACTGTTCCCTGCTGGGCAATGATTGGTTGCATTCCTTACATTTCCAATTGCCTTTTGCTATCTTTGGACTTGCATCTTCCGAAAATTCTAGCTGTTCTTTTTCCGTTCTATCGTTTTGATAATCGAATTCTCCATCTTTGATATCCAAGATATCGTCATTTGAAGTTGAGCTCACTTTAGGCTTATCAGACAGAGTATGATCTGCATTGATTTGTTTTGTACTCTTTCGTTCTAAAATTTCGATACTCTTCAACATTGAGTGATAATCCATCTCAGTTCTATCACAGGGTGCTTTATTGAAATATCTATTGAAGTTATTCATTTCCAACACACGAGCGTTCACTGTTTGAAGTTCTGTCAAAGTTGATGTGCCATCTTGCATAACCGGACAGAGATTTCTTCTGTATATTTTTAGACCTGAAAAGAAAGTTGCAGACGTAAACTACTTAAATCGAAGAAAACAGTTACAGTGACAAATTGTGATTTTAGTGATCAAAAAGCTTTGAATAATTCCTATTGATTTATGTTATCCTGCTGTCTTAGGTAAGCGTAACGTAGATAAGTAGGGTAGGCCTACTACAAATAAAATAAATGATACTAACGAATGAGTTGTGGTTGTGCTAGACTTTTGTTGTACATCCTGACGTCGATGTTCAGTTTAGCCGCATAATCGCTGCCGTAGAACACAAGCAACTCTCTGCCGGCTCTGACAATCCTGCTGGTTCTGTTAAACAATGTTACAAATAAGTGCTGTAATAGTCTATCTTGTGTTATCTTGTGTAAGTAGGTAATCTATAGATTACTTCCACCTTACATAGATGTAAGATAATCATCGTAATGCTGGAAATTTCACACAACATCATCTAGCCTCAAACTAACCAAAGCTTGTACTATGGGAACCAGATAACTGAGATTATACACTATACATTTTGTTTGTAAATACATACATATTATACATAGAAACACCCAGACCCGAGATCAATATTTGTAGATCATACAAACATTTATCACGCGGCGGGGATCGAACGAGTTCTTGAGTGGAGACCGCTACTTGGCAAACGTAGTGTAGGACGCCCTCCGGCCAGGTGGCGGGGGAGGGACGCCCTCCGGCCAGGTGGCGGGGGAGGGACGCCCTCCGGCCAGGTGGCGGGGGAGGGACGCCCTCCGGCCAGGTGGCGGGGGAGGGACGCCCTCCGGCCAGGTGGCGGGGGAGGGACGCCCTCCGGCCAGGTGGCGGGGGAGGGACGATCTGCGAAAGGTTGCTGGCAGAAGCTGGATGCCGAGAGCCGAGGACAGGGCGCAATGGCGCTCATTAGGGGAGGCCTATGTCCAGCAGTGGACTGCTATAGGCTGATGATGATGATGGGGATCGAACCCGCAACCTTCTGCGTCACAAGCGGGCTTTCACCCACTGTGCCACAGAGGTCGTCATTGGTGCCACAGAGGTGGATTGATGAGATATGAACCACGCAGAAGGCTGTGTAGTGTACCGATTGATATAAGAATAGTGAGTCATAGGAATGAAATAAGGAACTAAACGGATCGGCTCTAGTTGGTCGGATAATTCCCGGTATCAAACCTTCCTTCGTGAGATAGAACTGTAGTACTGTTATGCAGAAGCTGGCTAGAATTGCAACTGACCTGTAGTATATCTTCCCGTAATACTGGTAAGCGATCAGGTTCTGCTCGGTGCGTCGCCGCGCGCAGTTCACGTACCGCATCCAGTTGGAGCGCGCCGCGTCCCCCGCGTCCAGCACGTGCGGCCGCCGCCCCGATACCTGTCCCCGTACACTAGCTACTGAGTACAGTGATGTTAATGTAAATCCTCAGTAGATACATATAAATTAGTAGTTATAGGTACGGCTAACCCCCTGCTGTAGATACAAACTGCCTTAGGGGGATACCAATTGGTGGACTGTAGGCTTGAGATCGAACAAGCAATGCTAAGGCCGGTGTAATCATGAGTGGCCTAGTGAGATGTAATGTCGAGTTTCAATCCTGAAACGCTTGTGATATAGCTAGCTTAGACGTTCTTCATAGACCGTCGAAATTAAGTTACGTTCTGATTCCGTCCTTCGGAGGGCACGTCAAATTGTCGGCAACGTGATACGGTCTATTTACCAGACCCATATTACTGACAGTTTCGAACGATTAAAAACGACTTAGCAAGCTACACCACGAGCACTTCCAAACAAGCAATGACCTGCCAGCTGTAACAGGACTCTGCCTCCGACAGCCGCTGGCCGCGGTACGGCCCAAAGCGCACGCCGCGAGGGAGCGTCTCCTTCGCGAACACACCGAGTCCAGCCCCTACAAGCAGAATACCTAACTAAGTATCAATGTCTTCTGCCCCACCCAAACCATCCTATCAGTTTCATGGACCTTATTAACCATCCTCATAACCATGTTATGAGGAGGGAAGAGAGTCATCATGTAACAAGAATAAATAAATAAAATAAATAATGCTGGACTTTTCACACAGCATCATCTAGCCCCAAAGTAAGCAGAGCTTGTGTTATGGGTACTATGATGACTGATATACTACTTATATACTTTTTGTTTGTAAATACATACATACTATACATAGAAACACCCAGACCCGAGACAAATATTTGTAGATCATACAAACAGAAGAATGATAAGTTTTGAATGTGGAGAGATGTAGCAGAAGAGGCAAACTAAAGAAAAGATGGATGGACTGTGTGAGGGATGATATGGGTAAGAAAGGAGTTAGTGTTGAGATGACGGTTGATAGAGCGGAGTGGAAGAGGAAAACCTGTTGTGCCGACCCCACATAAAAGTGGGATAAGGGCAGGGAAATGATGATGATGATGGACCTTATTAACCGATATATTCCCAACGACCCCACTAATGGGGTGGTTGGGAATAAAAAGTCCCAACGACC
This sequence comes from Epirrhoe alternata, assembly GCA_963565295.1. Classification (NCBI taxonomy): domain Eukaryota; kingdom Metazoa; phylum Arthropoda; class Insecta; order Lepidoptera; family Geometridae; genus Epirrhoe; species Epirrhoe alternata. The sequence continues at coordinate 8,983,409 of OY751396.1, read as the reverse complement.
CCACTGCTCATGTCAGTGGGGCCGTTGGGAATAAAAATTCCCAACGACCACCTAGCCTCCCCATCAGTGTGGTCGTTGGGAATAAAAAATCCCAACGACCCCATTGCTTATGTTAGTGGGGTCGTTGGAAATAAAAATTACAAATCGTTTTCCTTCACCGTTAAAGGTAGGTTAGTAGGTACACTTCGTTCAACGGATCTAGGCATTGGGTGAAGTTAGCGGTTTGTCTGCGCAGTGACTGCTTCTTCATACAAAATTCACAAACGGCTAAATTCACGAATCTGTTGAGCGTACTTAGGAGTGAGGCAGTACCTGGGATGGATGAAGTATCAATATACAGGAAGAAAGTGGGCGTAGTCAGCATGGCTCGCGGGACTTCAGGGCGCAACTGTCCAGACGAGACCTGGGAGGGTATTTCTCTCTTTAAGTAGGTACTAGGTACTACTACTGGCAGACTACGGTACTACGAATGATGGCTAAAATAAAACGCCTCTTACACGATACCATTCTATCTCTTGCCATAGAATATAAGCTCTTGCTCCGTTGAGTTTGAGAAAACAACGGGCTAGAATGGTAGTGTACCTAAATATCGTTTTAGTTCCTTTAGTTTATTAGTGAGTGTTGTTATCATACCTACTTACCTACCTACTTCCTACGAGTGCCTATTTGCTAGTTCAAGTTTCTCGTATAGGTATAGGTATACCTACGTACTGGGTAAGTAAGTACCTGTACCTACCTTATTACACCTACGTAGTACGTATCACTTGAAGATCCAAAAGATTATCGATAACATTGAGTTATAATGTACTTACATTTTATCTCGATGATCGATAATAAGTTTTTTAGAAATAATTTTTTTTTTAGAAAAAATTCAACAAGTACAAGCTTTTAATGGATAACCGTGATCTGTTTGAACTCACCGATGTAAGTAGGTACCTACAAAATTTCATTTCAATCAACCTATTTTCTGAGGAGTTCCGTTCTCCATCATCAGATCAGCTCGCTGTCACCATATTTGAAAATTTTAGATGATAATTAGTTCCCTGGAACAGCTCATGACTCCATCATCAGATCAGCTCGCTGTTACCATATTATTGCATTGTCACCGAGGACTCACAAGTGTACCTAAATTCAGCTCAAGCGGACACCGGGAAGTGGGTCAAATTAAGCTTGCAAGATTTGACCCGGACAAACATACAAACATTGCAAGTTAATTAAAAGCTTTTAAAAAGAATCCCACTAATATAATAAAGCTGACAGTTTGCGAGTTTGTATGTTTGTGTTTCAACACGCCTAAACCAGTAAACCAATTTGGATGAAACTTGGAATAGGCGTAGATAGTGACTTAGAATAGCATATACTTACCACGCAGGCGAAGCCACGTGCAGTACCTAGCTAGTAGAAAATAAATATTTAAGTATTAAAATTATTAAGTGTGCCTTAGAAATTAATATTAACAAGATTTTGCGTTTATCTGATGTTTGCTCGTCATTAGTTGTAAGGCGTTGTAAACTAAAAAGCATTGAAGTAGGTTACCTACATAATGTTTGACAAGAAATATTATGGAGACAACTGGAGACACTTAGGTTTAACTACAACTTACTCTGTCATCAGGGATGACTAGTAGACCGCCGTGTAAACTGCAAAAGTCTTGGACGAAATCATTGCAGTCCTCACAAACTGAAACAAACAACAATTTTTGTACAGTCGAGGGGGCGGAGTGGTATCCCCTGCCAAACCGGGGACTTTTCGGGTCCGCGGGTGGTCGAAGTGGGGACTTCGGCTGTCAATGATAAGGACCCCGGGAGGCGGGAGGGCGGCGGCGCCGTAAGCAGCGCGCGCGAGGGTGCCGGGCGTGACTGTGGGTGTCATTCCCAGGACAGTGCTTTAGGCAAATGCGAGGGGGCGTTCCTTAGGAGATCCCGGAGCCCCTTGACATGCCATACGTCAGTTTTTAGTCGGTGATAGTCCGACATAATTATCCCTTCGGCTGTCCCCACGGCGCCGGCGCGGTAGGGTATCCATAATGGATTTTCTGACGGTATAAAAAATGTATGTACACTACATACTGGTACATACCTAGATACTTTCTTTCTACATTCACCGTAGGTATTACTCATACTCATACTCATTGCTTATCTTATAACATTCTTGTTACTGAAACTGATCGTCGCTGCCACCGATTGGCAGCGACCACGGATTTATAAAATGAAATTTTATAAAATGAAATTTTATATAACTCCATTTCATAAATCCGTGGCAGCGACCGATCCGAGCCGATCTAGGCATCGGTGTTTGACATACCTCTAGCACGAAAGGAGCCTTTTTGAGGTGCACTTAGGCTCAATGCAAATTGAATTGGCAGCGACGTACGTAACGTAGGTACATACCTACCTAGGTACCTACGTTACGTACCTATTCTCATGAACATAGGACGACAGACTCGTGTGACGTGCGTGTCACATCAGGGAACGAAAACATGAGATATCCACGGAAGATAGGTATAAGGTATCCAATTATCCATGAACTAGCTAGATAGATCATGAACTAGCTGGTTAGGTTTGCATGTGTGTTGAGCAGGTGGGTAGGTACCTACATATGATTAAACAGAATTACTCACATTCGTATGCATCGTGTGGCGGTTCTTCAGGTTCGTAGTAATTAATGGGTTTTCTCGCCCGCAGTTTTTTTTTCTCCATCTTGAATGTAACTTCTTAATTTAGTTGTGGAGACTTGTGCCGTTACCTCAGAGTAACTATGGCGTAACTTGGTCAGTACTCAGTATCTCAGACTCAGATAAAATCTCAGAGTAGCCTAACTAAAAAGTCATGCTCTCAGCTCAGTCATTTGGTTGCTATGAGTAAATTAGTAGGTGTAGGCCTCAGGATAGGTTAGATGTTTGCGTCCTTTTCTATTCCTTTGGTCTGCAAGCCGGTCGCATCTTGGTGACCTGAAACAATGTGGGCTAATGTAAGTGTGGTCGTTTATAGGCGGTAAATTATTTGGTACTTATGAGAGCTGTACATGTACGTTACGTAGATACCTACCTACTGTGTTGGAGGATGATTTCCAAAATCTTTATATGTATGAGTAATAGAGCATAGTCATTGGTCTGGGCTGCATTCGTTTTAAAAAATAGATCAAGAAATTGTAGGTACCTACCTACTTACAGACAATTACACTCTGTCTAAGTTTACTACAGCTTACTATAAGTTTAATACGATTTTATTAGGATAGCCGAAGCTAATATCAACTAATTTGTAAGTAGGTAGAAACATCCTACCTAATAAACTAAGAGCGTAAGAATAAACTTTCGTCTTCTTTCTGGGTAGTATCGATCCAAACTAAATATCAAAATGTGAGATTGGTTTAAAAGGTTAGGCAACACACACACAATAAAGACACAACATTGTTTAGTTTGATCTCCGCGGGATACAATAGTTTCCGGTAAACTGACAAACTAAAAGATAATTTTCAACGACAAAGCCGTTTTATTTTTTGAATTAGGAACTATGTATTTTCGTAATTATGATTTAAAATTACTATTGCTTTAGTAAATATTTTTTGCAAGATTTATAAGCAGAGCTATGGCATAAAAAGTATTATTTTGACTAGAACTCAAGTATTATTTAGTGTTGCCATGATGCAGAACTCGTTTACGCCAAAATTTCAAAATCGTCATAAAATCAAACTTGTCAATGGCGCATGACGATTGGATTGCATTAAATATGCCATTTTATGGAATGTTAACTTTTGCTTTTCTTGATATCTTAGCAAAATATTTATACGGACGTGGCTTGGACTGCTCATAGAACCTAGAATGCTAGGTGTCACAAAATCAGGAACGTGACTCAGTAATCATTATCATCAAGTTTAAACATTGAGATGATATGAGGACGGGCTGTTCAACGGAACTCGAGTCATAATATCACTAGTACAGTCAGCATCACCAACAAGTAAGACCCTTTATGAGGCGCTCAGGTACGACTGTACCTGAGCGCCTTATAAAGGGTCTTACTATGTGAGTGTTACTGGTTACTTACTACTTACAATGTGCCACCACCAACCACAACCCATACAACCCATATACCCATATACTGTAGAGGTAAACATGTTATGATATTTTAATTAAGAGTGTGCAGGAGCGATTTAAGCAATTTCGTATTTAGAAATCGTTATTTATCTCAGAATCTGTGAAAGCTACAACCTTCATATACCTAAAGTAATGATACTAAAATATTTTTTTGAAAAATACATGTTTTGCACACATTTTGCTATTTATCTTAGGAACAGCAAACTTGTTTTGGTGGGTTTTTGTTTTGTCAAGAAACCTATAAGTATTTCTTTAGTTGTGTCTTTTAATTTTTCGATTGGTTGTTTAATTAAGTTGTAATTAGCTAAAAAGTGTTTGAGCGCCGTAAATAACATTGCGTATCCATAGCGCTGTACTCCTCACACGCAGGACAAATCACACTCGTTGTCCTGCTTACAAAATGGCGGCGTATGGCACACTTCTTCAATGTGAAATCAATTTCCGCTTTTTGTTTTTAACCTAAGTACATCTATTAAGGTGCATTTACACGGTGCGATACGATTTAGCATCGCACGTAAATTTTCCCGTGTGAACGCTCATCGTATGCGATTTGTCTTAGTAAAATCGCATACGATGAGCGTTCACACGGGAAAATTTACGTGCGATGCTAAATCGTATCGCACCGTGTAAATGCACCTTTAGTTTTAGTGTGACATTAATTTAAAAGCATGGAGTGTTTATATCTTATTGCACGTGACTGTACAAACTTAGGAGGAAACTTAGTTGGCGACGCTGACCATACACCTACATTTTGGATCATCTTAATCAACTCTTGGATCAGTGATTGGAGCTAAATAATTTTTTTAATAGATTGCACATGTTTGCCAAAATATAAATATAATTCACACTTTGCTTAGATTTCGTACTAACCATAATTATTCACAAAATGTCGCTAGATCCAACGAATTTTGTCCGCAGGTGGCAATACTTTTTTAAATTCTGACCAATTAGCATCATCGTCCTGTTGATCTCAGCCAATTGGAAACATTTTGGTGGGGAATGATAATTTCCTTCGGATTTCGTATGCTGCTTTCTTTCTTTTCCATCAGGCATCAGCTACTCAAGCCTTCGGTACGTTTTGTCTAAAGAGCTAGGTATCCAAAAAGTTAGAAAATATTTTCGTATTTTCTGTCTACAAACCAAAATCTACGCGATGGAAATCAAGCCAATCAGTGTTTAAAAGGCCTCGCGAAATGATTTAGAAGGATCTGCAAACACGCGGTAAGTCTACCCACTTTAAATTTTTCTGCTAGTACGAAAAGTTATTTGCCTTATTTTCATGAATATTGTAATTACTTCATGCCTTCTAAATTTTGTACGGCTTGTCATTGTTTCTTAGATTAAAATTACTAACAGTAGATATGTTAATTTGTAAGCGTTGACTAGATTTTGCAATGTGCGGTCGGTTTTGGCGAAACCTTATTACATTTAAAACCTCTGCCAGGAGAAAATCTTTATTCTTTTCATTTAATTTCTTCTTCAATTTCAATTCAATCGCGGTTCAGTGCAATAGTGCACACGTTGCTACAATTTCTACTAAGATGTGGGTAGTTGTGAAAAGTTAGTTTCGATTAAATTGAAGAGTGACATCAAAAATGTTACCCAAAGTCTACCTACCTAAATATAAATGTTTTTTTTTCTTGTAAAATCTGAGATTGTGATAATTTGTATGGTACCAAAAAAATAAAACGTAGTTAAAGCAGATTAAGGTAGGTAGGTACTCGAACTGCCTTTAAAAATAGGTAGCACTCAATTTTGTTACTGAAGGTAGGATGACTGAGTGAGACAATATTGCGTTAATATTTTGTCCTTAACCGGTTAAAAGGTAGGTAGGTACCCTAATTTCTCTGTCCTCTTATTAATGCGCACTGAAAAATCCTATCACCATACTGGTTCGAAAGTGTCATGACAAGATGGAGTAGGAAGCTACTTAAGTTATATTTTTTCCGAATCTAGATAAAACTTTACTGTGTCTGTCAAATAATTACGTTTTATAACTAAAAGAAAAACCGACTTCAATGTTCGACACTACACACGGCGTGACTCAGGGAATCAATAAGTCATCCATAAAAATCTAAATAAGAATAAGTTTTTTTTAAATATCAACAAGTACAAGCTTTTAATGGGATTACCGTGATCTGATTGAACTCACCGATGTAAGTACAAAATTTCATTTCAATCATCCTATTTTCTGAGGAGTTCCGTTCTCCATCATCGGATCAGCTCTCAGTCATCATATTTCAAATTAGTAGATGAAACTTGACCGATGTAGTGAGTTTCAACTCAATCAACCTATTAACTGAGGAGTTCCGTTCTCCATCATCAGATCAGCTCGCTGTCACTATATTTTAAAATTTTAGATGATACTTGATCTACAAACCGAGTTTCAACTAAATCGGTCGATTATCTGAGGAGTTCCCTCCATCATCAGATCAGCTCGTTGTCACCATTTTTGAAAATTTTAGATAATACTCAATCTACGAACCGAGTTTCAACTCAATCGGCCTATTGTCTGAGGAGTTCCCTGGAACAGCTCTTGACTCCATCATCAGATCAGCTTGTTGTCACCATTTTAGAAAATTTTATATGATACTTAATCTACGAACCGAGTTTCAACTCAATCAGCCTATTTTCTGAGGAGTTCCCTGGAACAGCTCTTGACTCCATCATCAGATCAGCTTGAAAGAGAGAAAGAAATAATGCTAAACAGATAATGCTTAGGCTCCACCGGCGTCTAAAGGCATTAACTACCAAAACTGCATACATTTTATGTCAAGTCTCGCGACACGTGAGTTCCTGGCATTAGTAAATTGTCAATTTGACATATTGCATAAAGAGTCTTAGTCTTATCTGTCGATTCGATTTACAATGGCTAGGAGGGAAGGTTTTTAGAGTTTTACCGGCAAACTATCAAACCCTCAGGAATAAAATTTATATGGGACCACCTCTGGAGTATACCCTTTCAAACAAAAAAATAATTTTGAAAATCGGTCCACAATTGGCGGAGTAATCGCGTAACATGATACAAAAAAAAAATAAAAAAAAACATACAGGCGAATTGAGAACCTCCTCCTTTTTTTGAAGTCGGTTAAAAAGGTAATAGTCGCGTTAGTCTTGATTCTGTACTGTAATTAAGAGCATAAATTTGTTTTTGAGCCGTGTTGGCTGAATGGGGTTGTACCTCGACTTTCAATCCGAAGGTCGTGGGATCGAATCCCGGCCGTGCATCAATGGATTTTGCGTTTCGTAAAATTGATATGCTCTAACACGAGCATTGAACGGTGAAGGAAAACATCGTGAGGAAACCAGTTAGTTATTCTTATAGGCGGCGATGGGCTTGCAACCTGTCACGTATGGAATACTAACTTCTGCAAGATGTGGGCATGTATCAAATATGTATTTGTACATGCCTCCGACTACCCCCTTAGACATCTTCAAAGGATCTGGAATATAAAAAAAGATCTGAGAGAATGTCTACCGCGCCTCGGGGATACAGTCGTGTCGTGACCCTGTTTACGTAATTATCTAACGTTTTAATGAAACAGCGTTTTGACAAAGCTTGGGCCGTATACGCGTTCCTTTTTTCTTCTGTTTAATGAATATTCGGATGCTTCCCACCACGATTTCTGACTTCAAGGGCCAATTTATCGGTTTGCAATATTTAGACCGTGTTTTAACGTTTGAAAAATTGGCTCTTGAAGTCATAAATTGTGGTGGGAAACATTCGAATATTCTTCAAACGAACGAAAAAGGAACGCGAATACGGACCCTTATTAGATTAGTAGTGTACTACAATTAATGGCGATTTTCTAAAATGAGTATTTTTAGGGTTCCGTTCCGTACCTCAAAAGGAAAAAACAAAACCCTTATAGGATCACTTTGTTGTCCGTATATCTGTCGGTCTGTCTGTCTGTCGTCTGTCTGTCAAGACCGGGCACCTTGTTAGATTAAACAATGGCTGTCTTTGCATCAAGGCCAGAGTAGTGCCGCGTTAGCTGACTCCCAGTTGTCTGTAGCCGGCTTCCAGGGCTGGTGTTGACCCCTGCTCCTTAACGTGGCTACAAACCTCCTTCAAACAGTTATCCTTGTTTGGTTATTCTACACCTTGGTCTACATCTGGTGCTAATTATACATTTTCATTTTCAGAACGTTCATGAAAATGGCTTCCATCGGGCACCGTGTTTTGGAATTGTGATTCTGCCTGACGGTGATAAGCAGTCCTTTGACCAAACAAAGGTTAGTTGACTTAGCTAAGTAGATCAAATCCCTTATCCTTTGTGAGATTAGCTGACTTCCAGTTGTCTGTCACCGGGTGTTAAGGGGAGGCTTGTCTGGTAGTAAAAGCGACCTGTAGGTGAGAACAGACAGACTTATGTACGGACAAAAGGAATTTTGGCTAATCGCGAAACGTTCGGTCGGTCAATTATTTCGTGGCATATGTTATTCCAGTAATATCTGGATGCAACTGGTGCTAAAAATGCGTTTTATTTTTCAGAATCCTGATGGTTGTTAATGAAAATGACTACTTGTTATGGCTCCTTGTTATGGCGTTTTGGAATCGTGGTTCTACCTGAGGGTCATAGCAGACATATGATACAAAGGTACGTTAAACTCTGTAAATAGATTAAATCTCAAATTTGCCTCGCCATGATGGGCACCTTGTTGGATTAAACAATGGCTGTCTGTGCATTGAGGCTAGAGTAGTGCCGCGTTAGCTGACTCCCAGTTGTCTGTCACCGGGAGTCTTGCCTAGGATAGGAACCAGACCTTGTTCTGGGCTTGAGCCAACCTCTCCTGGTGTTTGACACCTGCGACTTAACAGGCTACAAACCACCTTTTAACCTTCTCTACCTAGATCAGGTTTGATTTGTTAAAAAACCTTTGTAAGAAATGTGTTGTTAATCTGTGATTTTGTATTTTCCAGAGTATTCAAGGCTGACGCACCTATAATGTCGTTTCGCTTCACACATGCAGTCTTACCAACGGATAGAAAATAAATACTTATTAAAGTTACTGGTAAGCTTTAGTAACTCTTCTCCTAAGACACAGCCTTCAATGTATCAGGCCCCATATCCACCAAGATATGGCAGCTTTTTGCTACAAGGCTAGAGTAGTGCCGCGTTAGCTGACTCCCAGTTGTCTGTAGCCGGCTTCCGGGGCTGGTGTTGACCCCTGCTCCTTAACGTGGCTACAAACCTCCTTTAAACATTTATCCTTGAATTATTCTACAGCTTGGTCTACATCTGGTGCTAATTTAACATATTCTTTTTCAGAACGTTCATGAAAATGGCTTCCATCGGGCACCGTGTTTTGGAATTGTGATTCTGCCTGACGGTGATAAGCAGTCCTTTGATCAACCAAAGGTTGGTTGACTTATTTAAAAAGATCAAATCCCGTAGGTACCTTGTAAGATTAGTTGACTTCCCGTTGTCTGTCACCGGGTGTTTTTATGGAGAGGCTTGCCTAGGAACAACGCCTGTTCTAGGCCGACTGGCTTAGTGTTTGACACTTGCTTAACAGACTACAAATCCCCTTCCCGATTTCTCTACCAACCTCGGGTTTTAGAGAGAGATCATAAATCAAGGAACCTGTGCCTATTTTCGTTCAAATCGGTAGAAAAATGCAATCTGTAGGCGAGACAATAGACAGACTGATGGACGGACAGAAGCATTTTTGGCCAATCTCGAAATGGAGACGCTGAACTCGCTTCGCTCGGTCGATCAATTGTTCCGTGACCTATGTTATTTATTCCATTAACATTTGATTTTTCAGAATGCTGATGAAGGTTCAAGAAAATGACTACCATCAGGCTCCGTGTCATGACTTTCTGATGTCGTGGTTCTACCTGAGGGTGATAGCAGACTTATGATACAAAGGTAAGTTAATCTCTGTAAACAGATTAAATCTCAAATTGCCTCGCCATGATGGGCACCTTGTTAGATTAAACAATGGCTGTCTAGGCACCGAGGCTTGAGTAGTGCCGCGTTAGCTGACTCCCAGGTGTCTGTAACCGATCCCGGAAAATCGGTGTTGACCCCTGCTCCTTAACGTGGCTACAAACCTCCTTCATACAGTTATCCTTGAATAATTCTACACCTTGGTCTACATCTGGTGCTACTTTAACATTTTCTTTTTCAGAAAGTTCATGAAAATGGCTTCCATCGGGCACCGTGTTTTGGAATTGTGATTCTGCCTGACGGTGATAAGCAGTCCTTGGACCAACCAAAGGTTAGTTGACTTAGCTAAGTAGATCAAATCCCTTATCCTTTGTGAGATTAGTTGACTTCCAGTTGTCTGTCACCGGGTGTTGTTAAGGGGAGGCTTGTCTGGTAGTAAAAGCGACCTGTAGGTGAGAACAGACAGACTTATGTACGGACAAAAGGATATTTGGCTAATCGCGAAACGTTCGGTCGGTCAATTATTTCGTGGCCTATGTTATTCCAGTAATATCTGGATGCAACTGGTGCTAAAAATACGTTTTATTTTTCAGAATCCTGATGGTTGTTAATGAAAATTACTACCATCAGGCTCCTTGTCATAGCGTTTCGAAATCGTGGTTCTACCTGAGGGTCATAGCAGACATTGATACAACGGTACGTTAAACTCTGTAAATAGATTAAATCTCAAATTGCCTCGCATTGCCGGGCACCTTGTTAGATTAGACAATGGCTGTCTTTGTGTCGAGGCTAGAGTAGTGCCGCGTTAGCTGACTCCCAGTTGTCTGTCACCGGGAGTCTTGCCTAGGATAGGAACCAGACCTTGTTCTGGGCTTGAGCCAACCGCTCCTGGTGTTTGACACCTGCGACTTAACAGGCTACAAACCACCTTTTAACCTTCTCTACCTAGATCAGGTTTGATTTGTTAAAAAACCTTTGTAAGAAATGTGTTGTTAATCTGTGATTTTGTATTTTCCAGAGTATTTAAGGCTGACGCACCTATAATGTCGTTTCGCTTCACACATGCAGTCTTACCAACGGATAGAAAATAAATACTTATTAAAGTTACTGGTAAGCTTTAGTAACTCTTCTCCTAAGACACAGCCTTCAATGTATCAGGCTCCATATCCACCAAGATATGGCAGCTTTTTACTACAAGGCTAGAGTAGTGCCGCGTTAGCTGACTCCCAGTTGTCTGTAGCCGGCTTCCGGGGCTGGTGTTGACCCCTGCTCCTTAAGGTGGCTACAAACCTCCTTTAAACATTTATCCTTGAATTATTCTACACCTTGGTCTACATCTGGTGCTAATTTAACATTTTATTTTTCAGAACGTTCATGAAAGTGGCTTTCATCGGGCACCGTGTTTTGGAATTGTGAATCTGCCTGACGGTGATAAGCAGTCCTTTGATCAACCAAAGGTTGGCTGATTTATTTAAAAAGATCAAATCCCGAAGGTAGGTGCCTTGTAAGATTAGTTAACTTCCCGTTGTCTGTCTCCGGGTGTTTTTATGGAGAGGCTTGCCTAGGAGCAAGACCAGTTCTAGGCCGACTGGCTTGGTGTTTGACACTTGCTTAACAGACTACAAATCCCCTTGTCTATTTCTCTACCAACCTCGGGTTTAAGACAGAGATCATAAATCAAGGAACCTGTGCCTATTTTCGTTCAAATCGGTAGAAAAATGCAATCTGTGGGCGAGACAATAGACAGACTGATGGACGGACAGAAGCATTTTTGGCCTATCTCGAAATGGAGACGCTGAACTCGCTGCGCTCGGTCGATCAATTGTTCCGTGACCTATGTTATTTATTCCATTAACATTTGATTTTTCAGAATGCTGATGCAGGTTCAAGAAAATGACTACCATCAGGCTCCGTGTCATGACTTTCTGAAGTCGTGGTTCTACCTGAGGGTGATAGCAGACTTATGATACAAAGGTAAGGTAATCTCTGTAAACAGATTAAATCTCAAATTGCCTCGCCATGATGGGCACCTTGTTAGATTAAACAATGGCTGTCTGTGCATTGAGGCTAGAGAAGTGCCGCGTTAGCTGACTCCCAGTTGTCTGTCACCGGGAGTCTTGCCTAGGATAGGAACCAGACCTTGTTCTGGGCTTGAGCCAACCGCTCCTGGTGTTTGACACCTGCGACTTAACAGGCTACAAACCACCTTTTAACCTTCTCTACCTAGATCGGGTTTGATTTGTTAAAAAACCTTTGTAAGAAATGTGTTGTTAATCTGTGATTTTGTATTTTTCAGAGTATTCAAGGCTGACGCACCTATAATGTCGTTTCGCTTCACACATGCAGTCTTACCAACGGATAGAAAATAAATACTTATTAAAGTTACTGGTAAGCTTTAGTAACTCTTCTCCTAAGACACAGCCTTCAATGTATCAGGCTCCATATCCACCAAGATATGGCAGCTTTTTACTACAAGGCTACAGTAGTGCCGCGTTAGCTGACTCCCAGTTGTCTGTAGCCGGCTTCCGGGGCTGGTGTTGACCCCTGCTCCTTAACGTGGCTACAAACCTCCTTTAAACATTTATCCTTGAATTATTCTACACCTTGGTCTACATCTGGTGCTAATTTAACATTTTCTTTTTCAGAACGTTCATGAAAATGGCTTCCATCGGGCACCGTGTTTTGGAATTCTGATTCTACCGCCTGACGGTGATAAGCAGTCCTTTGATCAACCAAAGGTTGGTTGACTTATTTAAAAAGATCAAATCCCGTAGGTACCTTGTAAGATTAGTTGACTTCCCGTTGTCTGTCACCGGGTGTTTTTATGGAGAGGCTTGCCTAGGAACAACGCCTGTTCTAGGCCGACTGGCTTAGTGTTTGACACTTGCTTAACAGACTACAAATCCCCTTTCCGATTTCTCTACCAACCTCGGGTTTTAGAGAGAGATCATAAATCAAGGAACCTGTGCCTATTTTCGTTCAATTCGGTAGAAAAATGCAATCTGTAGGCGAGACAATAGACAGACTGATGGACGGACAGAAGCGTTTTGGGCCAATCTCGAAATGGAGACGCTGAACTCGCTTCGCTCGGTCGGTCAATTGTTCCGTGGCCTATGTTATTTATTCCATTAACATTTGATTTTTCAGAATGCTGATGAAGGTTCAAGAAAATGACTACCATCAGGCTCCGTGTCATGACTTTCTGAAGTCGTGGTTCTACCTGAGGGTGATAGCAGACTTATGATACAAAGGTAAGTTAATCTCTGTAAACAAATTAAATCTCAAATTGCCTCGCCATGATGGGCACCTTGTTAGATTAAACAATGGCTGTCTAGGCACCGAGGCTAGAGTAGTGCCGCGTTAGCTGACTCCCAGTTTTCTGTAACCGATCCCGGAAAATCGGTGTTGACCCCTGCCCCTTAACGTGGCTACAAACCTCCTTCATACAGTTATCCTTGAATTATTCTACCGGCTACAGACCTTGGTCTACATCTGGTGCTACTTTAACATTTTCTTTTTCAGAAGGTTCATGAAAATGCCTTCCATCGGGCACCGTGTTTTGGAATTGTGATTCTGCCTGACGGTGATAAGCAGTCCTTTGATCAACCAAAGGTTAGTTGACTTAGCTAAGTAGATCAAATCCCTTATCCTTTGTGAGATTAGTTGACTTCCAGTTGTCTGTCACCGGGTGTTGTTAAGGGGAGGCTTGTCTGGTAGTAAAAGCGACCTGTAGGTGAGAACAGACAGACTTATGTACGGACAAAAGGAATTTTGGCTAATCGCGAAACGTTCGGTCGGTCAATTATTTCGTGGCCTATGTTATTCCAGTAATATCTGGATGCAACTGGTGCTAAAAATACGTTTTATTTTTCAGAATCCTGATGGTTGTTAATGAAAATGACTACCATCAGGCTCCATGTCATTGCGTTTTGGAATCGTGGTTCTACCTGAGGGTGATAGCAGACATATGATACAAAAGTACGTTAAACTCTGTAAATAGATTAAATCTCAAATTTGCCTCGCCATGATGGGCACCTTGTTGGATTAAACAATGGCTGTCTTAGCATCGAGGCTAGAGTAGTGCCGCGTTAGCTGACTCCCAGTTGTCTGTCACCGGGAGTCTTGCCTAGGATAGGAACCAGACCTTGTTCTGGGCTTGAACCGACCTCTCCTGGTATTTGACACCTGCGACTTAACAGGCTACAAACCACCTTCTAACGTTCTCTACCAAGATCAGGTTTGATTTGTTAAAAAAACCTTTGTAAGAAATGTGTTGTTAATCTGTGATTTTGTATTTTCCAGAGTATTCAAGGCTGACGCACCTATAATGTCGTTTCGCTTCACACATGCAGTCTTACCAACGGATAGAAAATAAATACTTATTAAAGTTACTGGTAAGCTTTAGTAACTCTTCTCCTAAGACACAGCCTTCAATGTATCAGGCCCCATATCCACCAAGATATGGCAGCTTTTTGCTACAAGGCTACAGTAGTGCCGCGTTAGCTGACTCCCAGTTGTCTGTAGCCGGCTTCCGGGGCTGGTGTTGACCCCTGCTCCTTAAGGTGGCTACAAACCTCCTTCATACAGTTATCCTTGAATTATTCTACAGCTTGGTCTACATCTGGTGCTAATTTAACATTTTCTTTTTCAGAACGTTCATGAAAATGGCTTCCATCGGGCACCGTGTTTTGGAATTGTGATTCTGCCTGACGGTGATAAGCAGTCCTTTGATCAACCAAAGGTTGGTTGACTTATTTAAAAAGATCAAATCCCGAAGGTAGGTGCCTTGTAAGATTAGTTAACTTCCCGTTGTCTGTCTCCGGGTGTTTTTATGGAGAGGCTTGCCTAGGAGCAAGACCAGTTCTAGGCCGACCGGCTTGGTGTTTGACACTTGCTTAACAGACTACAAATCCTCTTCTCGATTTCTCTACCAACCTCGGGTTTTAGAGAGAGATCATAAATCAAGGAACCTGTGCCTATTTTCGTTCAAATTGGTAGAAAAATGCAATCTGTAGGCGAGACAATAGACAGACTGATGGACGGACAGAAGCATTTTTGGCCAATCTCGAAATGGAGACGCTGAACTCGCTTCGCTCGGTCGATCAATTGTTCCGTGACCTATGTTATTTATTCCATTAACATTTGATTTTTCAGAATGCTGATGAAGGTTCAAGAAAATGACTACCATCAGGCTCCGTGTCATGACTTTCTGAAGTCGTGGTTCTACCTGAGGGTGATAGCAGACTTATGATACAAAGGTAAGTTAATCTCTGTAAACAGATTAAATCTCAAATTGCCTCGCCATGATGGGCACCTTGTTAGATTAAACAATGGCTGTCTAGGCACCGAGGCTAGAGTAGTGCCGCGTTAGCTGACTCCCAGTTGTCTGTAACCGATCCCGGAAAATCGGTGTTGATTCCTGCTCCTTAACGTGGCTACAAACCTCCTTCATACAGTTATCCTTGAATTATTCTACACCTTGGTCTACATCTGGTGCTTCTTTAACATTTTCTTTTTCAGAAAGTTCATGAAAATGGCTTCCATCGGGCACCGTGTTTTGGAATTGTGATTCTGCCTGACGGTGATAAGCAGTCCTTTGACCAAACAAAGGTTAGTTGACTTAGCTAAGTAGATCAAATCCCTTATCCTTTGTGAGATTAGTTGACTTCCAGTTGTCTGTCACCGGGTGTTGTTAAGGGGAGGCTTGTCTGGTAGTAAAAGCGACCTGTAGGTGAGAACAGACAGACTTATGTACGGACAAAAGGATATTTGGCTAATCGCGAAACGTTCGGTCGGTCAATTATTTCGTGGCCTATGTTATTCCAGTAATATCTGGATGCAACTGGTGCTAAAATTACGTTTTATTTTTCAGAATGCTGATGATTGTTCATGAAAATGACTACCATTACGCTCCATGTCATGGCGTTTTGAAATCGTGGTTCTACCTGAGGGTGATAGCAGACATATGATACAAAGGTTAAACTCTGTAAATAGATTAAATCTCAAATATGCCTCGCCATGATGGGCACCTTGTTGGATTAAACAATGGCTGTCTTAGCATCGAGGCTAGAGTAGTGCCGCGTTAGCTGACTCCCAGTTGTCTGTCACCGGGAGTCTTGCCTAGGATAGGAACCAGACCTTGTTCTGGGCTTGAGCCAACCGCTCCTGGTGTTTGACACCTGCGACTTAACAGGCTACAAACCACCTTTTAACCTTCTCTACCTAGATCAGGTTTGATTTGTTAAAAAACCTTTGTAAGAAATGTGTTGTTAATCTGTGATTTTGTATTTTCCAGAGTATTCAAGGCTGACGCACCTATAATGTCGTTTCGCTTCACACATGCAGTCTTACCAACGGATAGAAAATAAATACTTATTAAAGTTACTGGTAAGCTTTAGTAACTCTTCTCCTAAGACACAGCCTTCAATGTATCAGGCCCCATATCCACCAAGATATGGCAGCTTTTTGCTACAAGGCTAGAGTAGTGCCGCGTTAGCTGACTCCCAGTTGTCTGTAGCCGGCTTCCGGGGCTGGTGTTGACCCCTGCTCCTTAAGGTGGCTACAAACCTCCTTCATACAGTTATCCTTGAATTATTCTACAGCTTGGTCTACATCTGGTGCTAATTTAACATTTTCTTTTTCAGAACGTTCATGAAAATGGCTTCCATCGGGCACCGTGTTTTGGAATTGTGATTCTGCCTGACGGTGATAAGCAGTCCTTTGATCAACCAAAGGTTGGTTGACTTATTTAAAAAGATCAAATCCCGAAGGTAGGTGCCTTGTAAGATTAGTTAACTTCCCGTTGTCTGTCTCCGGGTGTTTTTATGGAGAGGCTTGCCTAGGAGCAAGACCAGTTCTAGGCCGACCGGCTTGGTGTTTGACACTTGCTTAACAGACTACAAATCCCCTTCCCGATTTCTCTACCAACCTCGGGTTTTAGAGAGAGATCATAAATCAAGGAACCTGTGCCTATTTTCGTTCAATTCGGTAGAAAAATGCAATCTGTAGGCGAGACAATAGACAGACTGATGGACGGACAGAAGCATTTTGGGCCAATCTCGAAATGGAGACGCTGAATTCGCTTCGCTCGGTCGGTCAATTGTTCCGTGGCCTATGTTATTTATTCCATTTACATTTGATTTCAGAATGCTGATGAAGGTTCAAGAAAATGACTACCACCAGGCTCCGTGTCATGACTTTCTGAAGTCGTGGTTCTACCTGAGGGTGATAGCAGACTTATGATACAGAGGTACATTAAACTCTGTAAACAGATTAAATCTCAAATTGCCTCGCGTGGTCGGGCACCTTGTTAATTAGACAATGGCTGTCTTTGTATCGAGGCTAGAGTAGTGCCGCGTTAGCTGACTCCCAGTTGTCTGTCACCGGGAGTCTTGCCTAGGATAGGAACCAGACCTTGTTCTGGGCTTGAACCAACCTCTCCTGGTGTTTGACACCTGCGACTTAACAGGCTACAAACCACCTTCCAACTTTCTCTACCAAGATTTGTTAAAAAAAGTGGTTGCCTGTAAAGTCGGTTTACTGACGATAGTTGAACGTGTTAACGTTTGTGCTTTTTTTTTTTTACCTTGACCTTGACTTTGACTTTTGATCGGTTTACTGACGATAGTTGAACGTGACAACGTTTGTGCTTCTTTGTCGCTCGTTCCGCGCCCTCGCTTGCACTTCAAGCCTTACATGGAACGCCTCAGAGCGAGGTAACGACGCATGACGAGGACTGTATAGATGAATCACCCAATATTTTTTTTCCCCAATCATTATATTCCTATTCGCCTTTTTCCCCATATTGTTTAATTTCCAGACGTCATTATCACCAGCTTATAATTTCTCACGCTTTTTTATTTCCTATCATATTTTTTGCTTATAAATTTATGGTGTTGCCATAACAGGCTGACAGACCTGTAGAATAGGCGAAATTTATAAGCGAAATATATGATAGGAAATAAAAAAGCGTGAGAAATTATAAGCTGGTGATAATGACGTCTGGAAATTAAACAATATGGGGAAAAAGGCGAATAGGAATATAATGATTGGGGAAAAAAAATATTGGGTGATTCATCTAAACAGTCATGACGAGGTAACGACGCATGACGTCATGTTTTTTCGTGCGTGCAGCCGGCTCCATCGAATTATAAGACGTTAACACGTCAAAAACCTTTGTAAGAAATGCGTTGTTAATCGGTGATTTTGTATTTTCCAGAGTACCTATTCAAGTCTGAAGCACCTATGTCGTTTCGCTTCACACATACAGTCTTGGCAATGGATAGAAAAGAAATACTTATTGAAGTTTATGGTAAGCTTAAATAACTCTTTTCCTGAGATACAGCCTAGTGCCACGAGGCTCCATATCCACCATTATATGGCAGCTTGCCTATGGAGGCTAGATTAGTGCCGCGTTAGCTGACTCCCAGTTGTCTGTAGCCGGCTTCCGGGGCTGGTGTTGACCCCTGCTCCTTAACGTGGCTACAAACCTCCTTTAAACATTTATCCTTGAATTATTGTACACTTTGGTCTACATCTGGTGCTAATTTAACATTTTATTTTTCAGAACGTTCATAAAAATGGCACCGTGTCGACCTTTTTTTTTTTTTTTTTTTTGTCGCTGGGTAAAATGCGTTACGCATCCCCTCCGCCGGGGGGCGAGAGGGGTATGTGGGACTCCCCGGGGACTCCCGGTATACCCACTAAACATCCCAGCGCCTTTCCGGCGTCGCCTGGAATGGAGGGGGCCCGGGCAACCGGCAGAGCCTCTACATCCAGTCCCCCTCCGGCGATCCCCGCCCTTACGGCGGGCCCCGCGTCGTGGTGAGCAGTGCAAGGCGGACGAAGGTGCCCCCGCACCTAGCGTCCGCTACTCACCACTAGAGCTCTCCGCTACCTTCGTCCACTGCGCGCTCTAATTAAAGAGCTGCGCGTGGAGAAGCCTCCAAACGGCCGCAGAGGACAGGGAGAGCGGCAACGTAACACCGACACTCCTCTTCCACTGCGGCCCCACCGCCAACGCAACAACGGTGCGCCACCGTTTGGTCGCGGAAGATAGGGCGAACGGCAACGAAACACCGACACGCCTCTTCTCCCGCGACCTCTCCTGACTGCGGGGGACAGAAATTACTCCGTCCTCCGCACCCGCCTCAGACGCATCCAGAGTGGGCCCAACCGCAAGCCCACTCGGAGCGTCCCCGCTTAGGATTCCTGTTAGCTTCACCGTGGGCGTTCAAACCACGGCTAATGAGCCCCCCCATCGCGACAAGATCGGAATCCACGGGGGGGAAAGGTTAGTTGACCTAGCTTAAGTAGATTTAATCCCTTAGTGTACCACACATTGCGTGCACCTTGTAAGATAAGAATTTAGAAAATGGAGCTTGCGCATTACTGAGTTCTTAGCTAAAACAAATGCAAATCGTTATCCTTCGTTAGAGATTTACTGTGCGGAAGGTCGCAGGTTGTGGTTGCTGACGAAGGAGAGACCAAATCTGAGCCCCTACAAACAGGAGTGGCACAGGGATCATCACATCAGTATCCAATGTATCGTACTTGTTGCTGCTCAATGACCTACCGGAATACGTCTCAGCAGGTGAGGTTTTCATGTATGCCGACGATGTGGCCGCGGTTGTCTGTGCTTCAACGATGAATGAGCTTGAGTAACGGTTAAACGTCGCCGCTCTTCAGGTGGCAATGTGGTTCAATTGGAACGGACTCGTATTTAATTTAAATAAAACTCATTTTCAGCCTATGTCTGCGGGAAGTGCTGGTGGAGCTGGGGACCGTATTCGTGAACTGGCAGAGTGTTGAGGACACGGACCACATTTGTGTGAAGTGCTGCAACAAGTGCCAGCAATGCTCTGCGGGCACCCGGAGAGTTCTGCCGGGCACAGCAGGTGACCTGCGGACGGTGCGGCGAGAACGGGCACCGCGCGGTTTAAGCGCGAAAGTACGCACTGAACTGCGTCGGCGGGGTGTCCGGTGCGGAGGCACGCCGAGGATCCGCTCATCATGTTCATTCAGTATGGATAGCACGCACTCAATCAAGGTGGGCCAGCTAAATTTGGCTGATGCAGCTATGGCGACGAGGGAAGGATAGCGGAGTCACTCGGCCTGGATATCGTTTTCGTACAGGAATTCCACAGCCGGGCTGATGCTTCAACGCAGGGATACCTCCAGAGCGGGCATTTACTTGTGCAACCACTCTGCTGGACCTATATGTGGTGTCGACGTACTTCCAGTATAGCGATAGTATCGACCTACATCTCAGCTAGTTCGAGGGTGCTGGATCACCTGGGTGAGGGGCGATTTCCACACGAACTCCCCACTGTGGCACTTTCTACCCCGGCACTACGGGAGAAGAGGCCACACCGTTACCGACCGCCGAGCCATGATGGATGATCTCATCCATAGCCGCGGTCTGGTGGTGCAGAACGTTGGTGGACAACCGTTTACTTTCAGCACATCGAACGGTGAGTCGAACATCGACGTCACCCTCACAACGCGCGGCGTACGCGTCTGCGATAAGGAGGTGCGTGGCTAGGAGTACAGTGCCAATCTCTCCGCTGCGCTATCGAACTAGGGGTGACTGGAGAACGTTCGACGCCGTCATGCATGTGCGTGCGGGCAGACTGCCCTTAGGAGAGAACGCCGAAGAGGCGAGTAGCTTCTCCACGCACATCGAGCGGACCGCGACAATATCCGAGGGTGGTCCGGGCTCCGACCAAGGATAGGGGTTACGAGTGGTGGACGCCACCACTCGATAGGCTTCGAAGGGAAAATAACGCGGCCCGCAGCGCGTGGTAGATGACACGAAGGGCGGGGGGACTGGCAGAGGTCGAAGCCAGGGATTCGTTTCATCAGAACCGATTATCGATCGGCAATGGACGCCGCAGAAATGGAATTCTTCCGGAAACTGGCCGATACTGGAAACCAGGACCCTTGGGGCTTGGCATACAGGGAGGCGTGCGGATGCGCTCAGACACCGGCGAACGTAATCAACGGCATCACTCTTCTCGGAACGGACACAACCGATTTTGATGACGTCGCTCTGTCCGGATGATGATGCCTCATCCGACTCCGATTACCACCGCCAGGTCAGAGTCGCCGCCGCCCTGGTGCCATCTGGGGCTTGTTCGCCTCCCATTAGCAGGGAGGCGCTAGGGTTAGTTATAAAATCATTACCGAATATGGCTCCCGGCATGGACGGCATCTACGCGCGTATTGTGAAACGAGTCTGGAGAACGGCGGGGTCGAGCTCACGCACGTTATGAAAACAAGCCTTAGGGAGGGGGTATTCCCCTCCATCTGGAAGGACCGCGGCCATATTGCTTTTAGAGTGGGAGGCAAACAGCTTTTGCCAAATTGTGCTCGGTTTGTCTCGGGGGAGCTCGTGAAGAGCTCGGTCAGAAGAATTGTTGGGATTGCTTCGGGTCCTGGGTCGAAGCTAAACAATTCCGACATAGGGGGGATATACGGGTTCGGCCAAGACATCTTGGGCGTCGTCGCAGCCTTGGAGTTGCAGCTGGCGAAAGCAGAAGGCCGCGTGGACATCGCTGAGGTCAAGTTGGCCAGTGCGTAGGTTCAGCACGTGGTGTCCGCGGCGGCCACGCTCGATGCCGACCAACGGCCAGCTACGCGGCGGCGCTCAGAGTCGAGAAGGGAGTAGAAAGACGGGTCAAGGCCCGTCCTTAGCGTTCTACCCGAGGGAAGGTGCCGAGAATTGCACATCGGACACGACTCGCGCGGAACTGAAAACGCACGTCAACCCGCGGGCGATCTCCGCCCAGGTGTAGAGCGTCCGCAGGGTCGGTAGCGCGGGCGTGGTCGTCCAGACTGCCAGCGCGGAGGCAGCAGAAGGCCTCAAGATGGCAGTACCGGCTTCCCTGCGTGTGGTGGAGCCGAAGCGAAGGTGGCCCATGGTGGCTCTGCGCAACATAGACGGGGACCCCTCCTTCGATTTCATTATCGAAGAAGTGGCCTCCATGAACTTTGAGGGGCATCCGGAGTGGACGCTGGAAGCTGTGAAGGCGTCCATGAAGGGCGTCTTCAAGAAGTCAAAGCGGGGCAGCCCTTTCAAGGAGGTGACCGCCGTGTTCGAATGCAGCCCACGTCTGCGGGAAGTGCTGGTGGAGCTGGGGACCGTATTTGTGAACTGGTAGAGTGTGTTGGTCACGGACCACATCCGTGTTACGTGATGCAACAAGTGCCAGCAATACGGTCACCCGGAGAAATTCTGCCGGGCACAGCAGGAGACCTGCGGACGTTGCTGCGAGAGCGGACACCGCTCGGACGCTTGCCAGGCGCCGACGACGTGCTGTGCGACGTGCAAGCGCTTTAAGCGCGAAAGTACGCACAGAACTGCGTCGGCAGAGTGTCCGGCGCGGAGGCACGCCGAGGACCAGCTTATAAAGTCCATCCAATATGGATAGCACGCAATCAGTCAAGGTGGGTCAGCTAAATTTGGGTGGTGCAGCTATAGCCACGAGGGAGCTCCCTGCGATAGCGGAGTCACTCGGCCTGGATATTGTTCTTGTACAGGAACAATACGCCACGGCCGGGCTGATGCTCCAACGCGGGGATACCTCCAGAGCGGGCACTTACTTGCGCAACCGCTCCTCTCCGTGCGCCTTGCTGCACCACCTAATAAGCGATCACTTGGTATGCGCCCATCTGGAGGAGCTGGACCTGTATGTGGTGTCAACGTACTTCCAGTATCTAATGGGGTAGCGGTGAGTAGCGGGACATGTGCGTAGGTCTGCCATTTGTAGAGAGGTGCGCCGCACTTGTGTGACGCATCACTCGCAGTTTCGGTCCTTATAACCGCATGGTTGGTGGGACCATGGGCAGGTGGAGGGTCTGCCCAAGGGCAACGGGAGGCCGCCGACGGATCTCAAAGCATACCGGCCATTTACTTTGCTCCCGGAGCTAGACAAGGTGTTGGAGAGAGTGTTGCTCTGGAGCGCTCCGGAGCTCACCCGCTCACTCTCTACGTGCCAGCACGGTTTCAGGCTGGGGAGGTCGACCACGACGGCGCTCGGGGCGCTAATGGACGCGGCTGAGAATTATGCATCGAAGTACCTCCAGGCCATATTCTTGGACATCTCCGGGGCCTTCGGTAACGCCTGGTGCCTAATGATCATGGTTAAGGCGAAGCGTGGGGGTTGCCCGCCTAACGTCTACAGTTGGCGAGCAACTTCCGTGATCGCATGATCACGGGCAATCGGGCGGTGTGGAAGGCCTCTACCATGGGCTCGGTGCTAGGACCCAGTTTATGGAACCTGCTGCTGGACGACCTGTTCCGCCTCCCCGTGCCAATGGGAGTGCAGTTCGTCGGGTACGCGGACGACGTGACGGTGTTGGTGGCGGGGGATGCTCGGAGACAGGTGGAGGAGCGAGGAGCGGCCGTGTTGGGGCTGGTGGAGGAGTGGGGGGCCCGTAATAGGCTAAACTTCGCTCCCGCCAAGACCCTAACGATGACCCTTCGGGGTCGGTTTCAAAGGCCACCCCTGCCACGAGCCAACCCGTCGCAGGCGTCGATCCGCTCGGTGACAGAGGCCACGGTTGGGGGTGGTGCTCGACACCACTTTTTCCTTTGCACCACACGCGGCGTCAATCGGGGAGAGGGCGTCCAGGAGTTTCGCCAAGATGGCGCGGGTTTCAGCATACGCGTGGGGGGTTAAGTACCGAGCACTAAGGGTGCTCTACCAGGGCACGTTCGTAGCGACCATCTGCTACGCGGCCAGGATATGGTTCCACCGGTCTTCGGTGCACGTTGTCAGGAGTGTTCTGCTGCGTATCCAGAGGCCGTCATTGGTCCTCCTGACCAAGGCCTACAGGAGCACGAGTACCGTCGCATTGGCGGTGCTGTCGGGAGTGCTGCCGGCGGACCTCGCCGTGGCGAGGGCGGGCAGGCGTTTGGCCGAGGTCATAGCGGAGTGGCAGGCGCGGTGGGAGGGTGAGAAGGGGCGCGAATTGTTCCGGTTCTTCCCGGACGTGGGAGAGCGCATGGAGGCACACTGGTTCGAACCGGATCATGAAGTGTCCCAGATCCTCACGGGACACGGGTGTTTCCGCAAGCGCCTGTGCGATATGTGGTTGGCGGAGGATGTGGGGTGTAGTTGTGGGGCGGCGGAGGAGACGCGAGACCACGTTCTTTGTGAGTGCGCGAATTACGCGGAACTCAGGCGGGAGCTGATAGAAGGGATCGCGAGGCCGGAAGGGACAGAGGGTCCGATCTGGTTCGGCGACCTGGTCGGCTATGAGAAAAACTTCGGCCGTCCCCGGAGATTTGCTCACGGCTGGCATCGCAGGCGCCGACTGGAGGAAACCCGACGCGGCGACTCACGGTTAGATGTCAGCGACCATCGCACTAGTAGAGCGAGCGGCACATCGTTAAATATGTCTGAGTAGTCTACATAGAGGAATATCTAAGTATATTAGTATGTATCTTCTTATTTATATTAATATGTATATATTTTTTGCAGCGTAGAATTGGGAACGGGAGGGAACACGGTTGGCTAAGTTGTCGGGGCAGCCCGGCGGTGTTGTGTCAAGCCCCAGAGTGGCGAGACATGTGCTTAGGCTAGTTATTTGTAGAGAGGTGTGCCGCACTTGTGTGACGCATCTAATTTAACTAAAGGTGAAGGCTGAAGAGGAAGTGGAGTACATCATGAAGAAAACTGGGCTCTGTCTAACGGTTGAGAAGTTGGAATCTCACCATATGTAAACTTTAGTTCCTTTATGGTGAGAGTCAAAGGCTCAAAGAGTTCCAATGGCTGGGAGCGAAACCTTCATGAGTGAAGCGTTTTGGCCTAATGGGGGTCAAGTACTGGCGGTTCGCGGGGCTACTCCTCGCATCGTCGACTATTTGACACTCCGTGATTGCGTCACACGTCGCCGTCTTCGAAACGTGTACTTACCTATTGTATTTAAATAAAATATGGACCGTAGATTAAGTTATTAAGATATGTTACTTATTCTAATGTTGTCTAAAATAAGTAAATGAATAGAATTTAATTTACATTTTATTTTTCAGAATGCTGATGATTATTCATGAAAATGCCATCAGGCTCCGTGTCATGGCGTTTTTAAATCTTGGTTCTACCTAAGGGTGATGAAATGAAATGAAATGAAATGAAATGAAATGAAATGAAATGAAATGAAATGATGAAATGAAATGAAATGATTTATTAAAAATAGATAGAAGCTTACAGAACAATCCAAAGCGCTTAACTATCTTAAATTATCATAACTTAAATATACTCTTAAATTTTTATTTATGGTGCATAGACTGTCACTGAAAATATCGATATGCTGGAACTCAAGAAGAAAATTATTCAAAAGGTTTAACGCCCGCAATGTTGGCGCATTACTTGCGTGAAAGGTTCGTGTAGAGTGACAGGAGAACAACTTATGCCGACGACGGCCGCAGCGCACATAGTTATTAGGGACATATAGTGTCATACTACTTAGTATAGTTGGACTGTTTACTTTATTACGCAGTATCAAACAATAGTGCATGGCCAATTGGAGCTTACGCCTCAACTCCAACGTGTCCATGCCAACCATACCGGATACAAATAGGGAAGGAAACAGATAAGGGTAGTAGCCGTACAACCTCTTAAATATGTATCTGGCAAACTTTCGCTGTAGCCTTTCCACCATAATCGTATATTTAGCCTCACGTGGATCCCAGCTTATTGCGCTGAACTCGAGTTTACTTCGAACGAAGGCATTGTATAACATTATCGCGATGTTAGTGTCATTAAATTGATAGGCTGTTCTCATTATGAAACCTAGCGTCTTATTGGCTTTTTTACACATCGAGATAATGTGTTCCCGGAAATCAAGACGTGTATCCTCAATAAGGCCTAGATCCCGTATACTGTATACCCTCTCCATTGTTGAATTTGCCAAGAGATATGAAGACATTAGGGGAACTTGTAGCCTGGTAAATGTGATTACTTTGCACTTACCCTCATTGAATGCCAGTCTGTTTTCTTGACTCCACCTCTGTACTGAGTCAATATCTTTTTGCAATGCCGTACAATCTGACCTTTCTTTTACACATTGGTAGACTTTTAGGTCATCAGCAAACATAAGACATTGGGCTGTGTTAAGTACTTTGGGAAGGTCGTTAATCATTGCCAAGAAGAGAGTTGGACCCAGTGTGCTGCCCTGACTAACCCCTGATCTGGTGTAAAACTCATCAGATCTGTAATTATTTAGCTGGACATATTGCCTGCGATCACACAAATAGTTTGCAAAAAATCGCAGAAGCTTAGGTGAGGTACCGAAAGATGAAAGTTTTACCAAAAGCAAGTCATTATCGACTACATCAAAAGCTCGTCGAAAGTCTAGATATATAGCGTCTACTTGGAGACCAGCGTCCATTTGTGTTGCAACATAATCCACAAAGGAGGTATGATTTGTTGCTGTAGAGCGAGCCGTACGAAAACCGTGCTGCGAGTCGTCCAAACTTCCCTCGAGCTGGCGAGTAATGTGCGAATTAATAATTGACTCAAATACCTTAGCAAAGACATTCAATACTGCTATGGGCCTAAAGGTATCGACTTCCGATGAGCTAGATTTCGGGACAGGTGTTACCCTCGACATTTTCCACCGTGTGGGATAGCAGCATGTGAGTAGGGAGAGATTGTAGATGTACAGAAGTGGCTCTTCTAAGGCAAACAGACAGTCCTTAACTACATACGGAGGTACAGCGTCGGGGCCCGCCGCTGAGGTTGCCTTCAGACGACGGGCCGCGCGACGTATATCTACCGACGAAACAGAGTCAAGGCTCACCAAGCGTGCATCTCCAGCTCCAGACCCACTCGCTAGTCCCTCCGCCGCCTTAACGTCCAACGCGGGTATATTTTTCAGGAATACGGAGCTGAAATAATTGGCAAATGCATTGGCTGCCTCTTGGCCCACAACTTCTTTCCCATCAACTGAGTAGTTGTTGGCCTGAGCCCTAGATTTACGTTTATCTCTCACATACTTCCAGAACTGAGCCGGATCCCTACCAATATTAGATCCGATTGTCCTTATATAATGGCGATACGCACCATCTACTAAGTCTTTTATGTGCCATCTATAGTACTTGTATACCTCACAGTTAAATTGCAACCCCAATTCTTTGTACTTCCGCAGATGAAAGTATTTGATTTTAAGTTTGGATATTATTTCCGGGGTGAACCATGGAGGATATTGGCGATTCTGAGAAGAGACAGGTTTTTTCCTAATCGGCACATGATTTTGGATAGTTTCATTTAACTTTGAATAAAATTGATCCGTTGCAGAGTTAACATCCTGTTGGGCCAGCACATCCGTCCAGTCAATGGCGCAAATGCTAGAGTATAAAGAATTAAAATCTGCCTTGCGAAAGTCCCAGTCGTTGGCATAGGATTTAATGTCATTAGATGGATGCAAAGGAGTAGACGAGATACTCACACTCCGAGGTAGAGATAGCGTTATCTCTAGTGGAGGGTGGTATCCTTCCGCCTTAACCAGTGGCCGCACATTACCACTCACTGTCACTTTACCAGACACGAAATCAGAGGCCAAAACGAGATCCAACATACGATTATCACAATTTAAGACAGTATTATGCTGCTCTAATTTACAGAACTCAAGAAAACAATCAAATTGAGACCTGACATTAACGCTGCAAGAGTTTAGATTAAAATCTCCGACTATAATAATATCTAGAGAGGGAAATTTACATATTATATTTTCTAAGCAATCTAAAACATTTAAATATTGATCATCATTGTAACTTGGAGGCAAATATACTACACAGATTAAAAATGTTATATTTTTCCATACAATCTTGGCCAGCAGCACTTCTTTATCACTGGATAAACCGTCGACATTTGTAATTAATTTAGCCGAGAAGCAATCGCGGATAGCTAGCAGAGTTCCACCATGACCGACATCACCTTCGCGGTCCCGGCGCAACACTACGAATCCTGGGGGGAACAGCTCAGCGTTAAAAACTGAGCTATTTAACTTTGTTTCTGTTAGTGCTATAATGTCAATAGAACAGGCGGTAGAGATGTTATTATAGAACTCGGTTGATTTAGTTCTTAGGCCTCTAGGATTCTGGTAGTATATGTGTATGTTTTTTGTAGACTTTTGTTTACTGGCCTTCCTTACTTTTTGGACGAAAGGACTGCCTCCAGGGCTTGATACAGATGTCTTCGGCCCAGTTATTCGGAGACATTATAGCATCCACTAGCTTAGAAGGCACATCTAGCTTGAAAGAAGCATAAGTACCACGCGCCTTGAGTTCTTGAGCAACGCATGAACTGTCTTTGCATATAGAGTTCAAGTAATCCTGTACCATTGCTGCTGTGGTGCCAACTTTCACATAATAGAGATGTAGCTGCCAACGTCGCTCCGCCGCCTCCAGCACTGTAGCGCCCGGAGCCGCCGCTCCTCGAGTCACACCAGCCGGCGCACCACGGGGGCGTTTCTTCGTCACCTGAGTCCAGGCAGGCCCTGAAGTCTCGCTCTCAGTGACGCTGGTCGTTGGCTTGCTAGCCGATGGGTACGCTTGCGTGCTTGAGTCCTGAGCGCGCGGGGTAATTTTTTCAATGACGTGCGGCGAGGTAACTTCAAGAATAGACTGGCTGCTCATAGATGGTGCAAAAGATGAATCATCAGTCCGACGTGCCTTTTGCCTTCCGCTTTTGTTTGCCTTTAGTTGGTCGGTTTCTAATGCCTTAAGTTTTCCCTCCAGTGTGGCAACTCTATCCGTGAGTTCCGAAATTGCCTTATAAACTGGTAGAGTAACTTGTTCAGTAACCAATTTTTTTAAGAGGCTTGACACACGCTCTTCGATAGCTCGCTCCATTTCATCACGGATTACTGTTCGCAAGCTATCCAGGCAAAAGGTGTCTTCCGCATAGGAACATCCCAAGACACGTCGGGGATTATTACCCTGACTCCCACGCTGAGTGGTTACATTTTCAAAGTCATCCTCAGTTGATACAGGGCTTACACGGTGGCTGCTTCTTGCGCTCACACCCTGCGCGGCACCAACTGGTGTATTCACGTTACCTGCCTTCGGTACTTTACTCACACATTCAGGGCATTTCCATGAGCTTTTAGCTTCTTTATTCATGACCTTTATGAAACGTTGTTCTGTAACATTAGCGCATGACAGATCATAGATGTGCGCACATGAGAAGCAACTCAAGTAGTTTTTAGTCGTAATAGTGTTACGGCACCCATGACAAGAGAAAGTTTTAGTCGTCATTTTCAAATTAGTACCAAATACAAAAATACAAAAATGCAATCCGGATTCGACGCAAGTTGTAGCAAAAGTTGGCTATTGTACGCCTATTATCCATACACATCGGCGCGCAGCGACACAGATTATGTAGCAGTACTGCAGGAGACCGCGTTCGGTGCAAGGAGCGTGCTTGACTCACCTCCGAGTTGATTATCGCAGTGTGGGTACAACGGCGTAGTAGCGCGGCGACTTGCAGCAGCTTGGCCGGTACGATGACTCACGGGGCCCGAATAGTTGAAGCGGGCACTTTGCGAGTTGTCGTAGGTCAGTAATTTAAAAACTTTTGGAATGTATTTTGCTAATATCTGGGATGTTTATGGACCGATTTTCACAGAACAAAAACCACCAAACACGTCTTCCGGTGTTTCACAGTAATAAGTAAGTTCCACTGTTGAAATTGCACTTTTAACTATTAAATCTTTACAAATTTTACGGAGCTAAATAGCAATGATGTTGCGTTGGTAGCGGCGAACGCAAGTGTAAGTGAGTAAGTGAGTAAGTGATAGCAGACTTACTGATATTCAAAGGTTAGTTTAACTCTGAAAACAGATTAAATATCTAAAAATACAAAATACAGAAACGTTTATTACTTAATAAAACTTTTTGTATAGTTCCGTAGTAGGATGTCTATACGGTAGTGCCATTGTCACTTTTAGAAGAGCTCGCTGTGCCCTTTCTACTTTAATCATGAACGTTTTCGCGGCTCCTCCCCAGGAACTTATACAGTATCCCAAAATACACTGAGCAAGTGCTTTGTAAGTTTGGATTAGAAGTGACATATCTGCAACCGTTCGCAGTTGCTTGAAGATGTAAATTAACAGGCTTGACCGGCCGCTCCCGCCTGCGCTTAAAAGGCTACAAACCCCCTTCCAACTTTCTCTACCAAGATCAGGTTTGATTTGTTAAACCTTTGTAAGAAATGTGTTGTTAATCAGTGACTTTGTATTTTCCAGAGTATTTAAGACTAGAATATTTATTTAAGAATGTCGTTTCGCTTCACAGTCTTACCAACGGATAGAAAATAAATACTTATTGAAGTTACAGGTAAGCTTTAGAAACTCTTCTCCTAAGACACAGCCTTCAATGTATCAGGCTCCATATCCACCAAGATATGGCAGCTTTTTGCTACAAGGCTAGAGTAGTGCCGCGTTAGCTGACTCCCAGTTGTCTGTAGCCGATCCCGGAAATCGGTGTTGATTCCTGCTCCTTAACGTGGCTACAAACCTCCTTTAAATATTTATCCTTGAACTATTCTACACCTCGGTCTACTTACATCTGGTGCTAATTTAACATTTTATTTTTCAGAATACTGATGATGGTTCATGAAAATGACTACCATCAGGCCACTTGTCATGACGTTTTGAAATCGTGGTTCTACCTGAGAGTGATAGTAGACTTATGATACAGAGGTACGTTAAACTCTATAAACAGATTAAATCTCAAATTGCCTCGCCATGATGGGCACCTTGTTGGATTAAACAATGGCTGTCTTTGTTACGAGGCTAGAGTAGTGCCGCGTTAGCTGACTCCCAGTTGTCTGTCACCGGGAGTCTTGCCTAGGATAGGATCCAGACCTTGTTCTGGGCTTGAGCCAACCTCTCCTGGTGTTTGACACCTGCGACTTAACAGGCTACAAACCACCTTCTAACGTTCTCTACCAAGATCAGGTTTGATATGTTAAAAAACCTTTGTGAGAAATGTGTTGTTAATCTGTGATTTTGTATTTTCCAGAGTATTCAAGATTGAAGCACCTATAATGTCGTTTCGCTTCACACATTCAGTTCAGTCCTATTCTACCTGTGGAAATACTTATTGAAGTTACAGGTAAGCTTTAGTAACTCTTCTCCTAAGACACAGCCTTCAATGTATCAGGCTCCATATCCACCAAGATATGGCAGCTTTTTGCTACAAGGCTAGAGTAGTGCCGCGTTAGCTGACTCCCAGTTGTCTGTAGCCGATCCCGGAAATCGGTGTTGATTCCTGCTCCTTAACGTGGCTACAAACCTCCTTTAAATATTTATCCTTGAACTATTCTACACCTCGGTCTACTTACATCTGGTGCTTATTTAACATTTTATTTTTCAGAATACTCATGATGGTTCATGAAAATGACTACCATCAGGCCAGTTGTCATGACGTTTTGAAATCGTGGTTCTACCTGAGAGTGATGGTAGACTTATGATACAGAGGTACGTTAAACTCTATAAACAGATTAAATCTCAAATTGCCTCGCCATGATGGGCACCTTGTTGGATTAAACAATGGCTGTCTTTGTATCGAGGCTAGAGTAGTGCCGTGTTAGCTGACTCCCAGTTGTCTGTAGCCGATCCCGGAAATCGGTGTTGATTCCTGCTCCTTAACGTGGCTACAAACCTCCTTTAAACATATTTTATCCTTGAATTATTCTACATCTGGTGTACAATTCTCCAAGAGTTGTGTTAATCCCCCTCCGGCTACATACAAACCTTCCATTAGCTAGTCAATTTGTTGATCAAACCTTTGACATGACAGTAACAAGTTTTAAATTAATTTCAGATTCAGAAAATATTGGTACCTATCCGACTTTACCTTACCCCTTGCCCTAGATTGAAGTGAGCTACCTACCTGTACCAAATGTAATGACGTTAAGCTTCACACATGCGTACACTGTGGATAGAAAAGATATACTTTTAGTTTATAGTGAGCTTAAATAAATCTTTTCCTGAGATACAGCCCAGTGCCGAGAGGCTCCATATCCACCAAGATATGGCAGCTTTCCTTTAGAAGGCTAAGAGTAGTGCCGCGTTAGCTGACTCCCAGTTGTCTGTCGCCGATCCCGGACAATCGGTGCTGATTCCTGCTCCTTAACGTGGCTACAAGTTTCCCTATTACCCTGGAAATTTTGATTCATAGTCCCTTGACAAAGTTATGTCATGCTTAACTTATGAATAACCTAGCGGCAGTCGATGATCTGAGTGAATAATTAAACTAATTTATGCATGACATAACTTTATGTTAAGTTCATTAAGGGCCATGTTGTTTTTCTATCTGATCATTGACGTACTATTGAGGTATTTGTAGATTATGATTTGAATTACTCTTACTTGCAGATATTAAAAAGGTTTCCGAGATTATGAGAACAAATTGAAAGCTGGGCTCCTAAATATTGGCTTGCTGAAAACTCTTACTATTTGAGGTAAGAATTGAACTAACTAAGACCCTATTACGCTGTTTAGTGCTATCCTGACGGTCAGTACTGTACTGACGCCGATGTCACTACAGTCCGTAGCTGTGATTACCTACGTGAGTTCAGAGAGCACCTACTATGTTTCTTTCATACTTTTCTGTCTTTTTTGTATTAGTTAAAATATTTTTGTTTGTTAATTTTCCTATCTAATAATGTTCGTCTGTGTGTGTGTTGAACTATCTATCTATCTCTAACGCATAAGTACAACTATTCTACTACTGACCGTCAAAATACCAGTAAATAGGTCCAGCAAGAACATGCACTGCCTCAATCGAACGGGCACCATGTCATAAAGGCGGGTACAGATTTGCGAAATGTAGCATGCAATGTAACGTGAAAAGAGCATTTCATAAGTGTGGACGCAAAGCGCACACGAACCGAGCATGTACGTACTCACATCTGTTTCCGGCATGCGCGCGGCGAACATAGCTCAGTCTATCGAGAACACGCGAAGCTGTGTTTTCTTCCATGGTTCGCGCGCGTTCCGCAGTACAGACACACACAACCCGTCCACACTGGCGCTCCGTGCACACTGCGCGCCCCTTTGTGTTCGGCGAAAAAACCGACAAATGGCGGATCGAGGCGCGCACGAGTTGAAATGCTCTGTTGGTGCGCACAGTGAGCACGGTTCGTGCGCGCAAGCCGTCCACACTATGGGAATTCTGTTACATTGCATGATACATTGCGACAATGTGGACGGCAAATTCTTTCATTGCGTGTTACATTGCATGCTACATTTCGCAAATCTGTACCCGCCATAAGAGACGTGGCTGTGTTACAACGAGGCGACAGCAAGGCCGCGCTAGCTGACTCCCAGTCGTCTGTAGCCGGTACAGTCGAGGCGAGTACTGGTGTTGACACCTGCTCCTTAACGTGGCTACAAACAAAACTCCCATTAACCTGCAAACCATAAGATGTTTAAAGTTTAACGTGTAACCTATCTGTTGCGTCGTACCTTCTATGGCATCATAGGTTTTAAACGAATGAACTTTTCATTCTTTTTTTCTTGTTCGAAAGGATTGGTAAAGAGTGTTAGAAACTCTGTTTCTTCATTTAAATGTAAGATATTAAAAATGGTAAGGAAATATATAGTACCAATCCGCTAATCTATTCTCAAACAAAGGTTTCTTAAAACTAGCACTCACCCTAAAGCCACCCAACCACCCACTAACCTCTGCCAAGCCTCCTACAACTTAGGCTCGGCAATCTGGAACCGTGAGCAGCAGCACCGGGGCGCAAGCAAAAGAACACTACTATATATACTATATATTTCCTTACCATTACAATGGACTTCCGCAAAGTCACGCCTGAATCAATTCAATATCTTCATTTAAATGTGTCAAGTTTTGTAATAAATCTAGACTGAGACCATAATATTTTCATTATTTTTTTAGGTTGTGAGTCTTTAACACTTTTTGTACATATGCAAACTTCGATTGTAAGTAGTTTTGTTTTTATGAGAAATTGCTCAGGGTGACTGACGCTGAGGCAAGAAAGAGTAAATGTTGACTATAATTACGTTTTAAAACTAAAAGAAAAACCGACTTCAATGTTCGACTCTACACACGGCGTGACTCAGGGAATCAATTAGCCATCCATAAAAATCTAAATAAAAATAAGTTTTTTTTTTAAATATCAACAAGTACAAGCTTTTAATGGATTACCGTGACCTGATTGAACTCACCGATATAAGTACAAAATTTCATTTCAATCATCCTATTTTCTGAGGAGTTCCGTTCGCCATCATTGGATCAGCTCGCAGTCATCATATTTCAAATTAGTAGATGAACCTTGACCGATGTAGTGAGTTTCAACTCAATCAACCTATTAACTGAGGAGTTCCATTCTCCATCATCAGGTCAGCTCGCTGTCACTATATTTTTAAATTTTAGATGATACTTGATCTACAAACCAAGTTTCAACTCTATCGGCCTATTAACTGAGGAGTTCCGTTCTCCATCATCCGATCAGCTCGCTGTCACTATATTTTAAAATTTAGATGATACTTGATCTACAAACCGAGTTTCAACTAAATCGGTCGATTGTCTGAGGAGTTCCCTCCATCATCAGATCAGCTCGTTGTCACCATTTTTGAAAATTTTAGATGATACTTAATCTACGAACCGAGTTTCAACTCAATCAGCCTATTTTCTGAGGAGTTCCCTGGAACAGCTCTTGACTCCATCATCAGATCAGCTTGAAAGAAAGAATGCTAAACAGATAATGCTTAGGCTCCACCGGCGTCTAAAGGCATTAATTACCAAAACTGCATACATTTTATGTCAAGTCTGGCGACACGTGAGTTCCTGGCATTAGTAAATTGTCAATTTGACATATTGCATATAGAGTCTTAGACATATCTGTCGATTCGATTTACAATGGCTAGGAGGGAAGGTTTTTAGAGTTTTACGGGCAAACTATCAAACCCTCAGGAATAAAATTTATATGGGACCACCTGTGGAGTATACCCTTTCAAACAAAAAAATAATTTTGAAAATCGGTCCACAATTGGCGGAGTAATCGCGTAACAAGATACAAAAAAAAAAAAAAAAAAATAAAAAAAAATAAAAAAAAAAAAAAAACATACAGGCGAATTGAGAACCTCCTCCTTTTTTTGAAGTCGGTTAAAAAGAGGCCGTATGACCGTACTCGGAGACACTTTTATGGCTACCTAAATTTGGTCCCTAGCCAAGATTTTAGCAGGTTTTTGATCGTTCAGATAAGTAGGTTTCAGATAACCTATACCTAGTTAACGTTAACCAATTACCGGATAAAATTGATGAAATTGCTCATCTAGTATTTTCTGATTTTCAGAGTGAGGCCAATTGGCTGATTTCCACTTCTCTGTCTCTTGAGAACAGTGTTGCAAATAGGAGCCACTGAACTCACCGTTATCTTCAGGCCGGCTTCAGACAGAGTGAACAGAATGCGGGTACAGCAGATACCTGTAAGTAGCTTTCACTACCAATATATCTATACTGATATTATAAAGAGGAAAGATTTGTTTGTTTGTTTGAAATGAATAGGCTCCGAAACTACTGGACCGTATTGAAAAATTCTTTCACCAATAGAATCCTACATTATCCCCGATGAACATAGGCTATATTTTATTCCGGGGAAGAGAAGTTTTCCCGAGGGATCGCGGGTAACACCGCGGCGGACATCTACAAGTAGTTGGTTATATTAAGAATCCAAATGAAAGTGAATGTTCCGGCTCATTTCGGTTCTTGTTTGAGATGAAATAGGCCAGCACCTAAACCATACTCTCACTCAGTTTAATGGGCCTTATCCACAGGAAAGACAACCTCAATACGTGTGGAGCTGACTAAGCTGCAGGTTTGCGATGTTTTCCAATCGTTAAGACCTCTTCTGCATCAATGAAAAAATTAATGCAAGGCTAGGTTTCGAATTCGCATCCTTTTGATTTAAAGTCCTCAGAACATCCCATTAGGACAGCACAGCAGAATAGAAAAAAAACATCGCAAAATTACATTGAAACGTACTAATTATGTATTTGAATTTTCAGGATGACTGAAATACTCTCCGAAGAAGTGCTGCTGCATCATCGAGTTTTAAGATAACCTTACGGAAGTTGGCAGAAATGAGATGGCATCTTGCCGTTGCCGAATCGTAGTTTTAATTCGAATAATTTGGGTATTTTTATAAGTTGTATTGTATCTACTTTATGTAATAGTAACCCACAATTTACAATTAAGTACACTTAAAATAGTACAATTAAAAAGCGGAACGTGAATTTTTGAAATACATAGTTTCTTAATATTTTTATTGTACCAACATTTTAAATAGCCAATATGCTATTCCAGATCACCAACTACGCCTATTCCAAGTTTCATCCAAATCGGTTCACTGGTTTAGGCGTGATTGATACACAAACATACAAACATCCAAATATCCAAACATACTCACAAACTTTCAGATGTATTATTAGGTTTAGGATATTAGGAGTATGATATCCTTTCTATTATTTTATAATCTTTTATCACATAATTATTTTAGGTTCATTGTTGCGCCTTTGCCTTTGTCGTACGTAAGTCTAGGCCGCTTCAGCAGGGTTACTATGATAGTCTGCATGCAAAAGGGTCCACTCACATCATGAGTGGACGAGTCAAAAGAAGTCTTTTGTAGTAGTCACATGTAGTTATGGAGTTAACATTAATGATGAGCGAATCTACCATCCACATCCATATATTATGTAAATGGTAGCGTCGCGAAGGAACAGCAGTAAAATCAAGTGATCCCACCGGTCCTGATTAAATGCTTTTTGACTGATTCTGATACATACGGTAATGGTAGGTTACGATTCGAGTCAATAATCTTACAGTTTCGTCGTAACCTCGTAACATCGTCTGATTGATGAGAGGTTAGTTTTGTTTGTCGGATGTGTGGCAGGTCGTTTTCCATAAAGATGAAGGGAGTGGAATTAGCTTCGGATCTTGGCTCAAAACTGAACAAGGCCGACATCGGGGGTATTTACGGCTACGGACAGGATATTCTGGGAGTCGTCGCAGCCTTAGAGCTGCAGCTGGCAAAGGTGCTGACATCGCGGAGGCAAAGTAGCCAGCGCACATGTGCAGCACTCGATGTCCGGCCATGCCCGAGGCCCATCCAACGGCCAGCTACGCGGCGGCTCTCAGGATCGGAAAGGGTGAGGAGAAGGCGGGTCAAGGCCCGTCTTTGGCCTTCTACCCAAAGGAGAAGCAGACGAATGTACTTCGGACACCACGCGCGCCGAGCTGAAGGAGCACGTTAACCCGCGGGCCATCTCCGCCCAGGTGGAGTGTCCGCAGGGTCGGCAACGCGGGCGTGGTCGTTCAGACGGCCTCCCTGCGAGTGGTGGAGCTGAAGCGGAGGTGACCTATGGTTGCTCTCCGCAACATTGACGGAGACCTCTCCTTCGATTATAAATTTGAAGAGGTGGCCGGCCTGGACCTCCATGAACTTTGTGAGGAGCACCCAGAATGGACCCTTGAAGCTATTAAAACAACGATGAAGGGCGTCTTCGAGAAGTTAAGTCGGGGAAGCCAAGAAGTGACTGTCGTCTTTGAGTGCAGTCCACGTTTGCGGGAAGTGCTGGTGACACGGTCCCATGGCAAGGAAGACCCGCGGAAGGCCGGTCCGGACTATGGCCCCGAGTTTCCACTCGGTGCATAACCAGCCTTTTCACCTTGGAAATCCGTTTGCCGCCTTTAGCGCAAGTCGGTAGTGCTTCGGCATTTGCATACTGTTCTGACACGAATCGTGGTCATACATACCATACATAGGATCATACATACCAAGTATTGGCGAGCTACTTCCGAGATCACAGGATGGCTATGATCGCAGGCGATCGGGCGGTGATCGGGCAGAAGGCTTCTACCCATTACCACTACCCGGCGGAAGGGCTCGATGCTGCGGCCTAGTTTGTGGAACGTGCTGCTGGAAGACCTGTTCCTTCTTCCTGTGCAATCCGTACACGGACGACGTGACGGTGCTGGTGGCGAGGGATGCTCTTAGACAGGTGGAGGAGAGTACTGATGCTCCCCACCAAGGCATACGGGAGCACGAGACAGGTTGCATTGGGCCGTGCTTTCGGGTGTTCTACCGGCGGGTAGGCGTTTGATGAGAGCGATCCGACCGAAGTGCACGGGTGCGTTATGCGCGCAACTAATGGGGGAGTGGCAGGCGCGCTAGGAGAGTGAGAAGGGGTGCGAACTGTGCCGGTTCTTTCAAGACGTGGTAGAGCGCAAAGCGTTGGATTAGGTTGAGCGTGTCCTTGTTGAGAGTTTGTCACGAGATTTGAATGCAGGGACAGGGTAGATAGAGTTTACGGGGGGAGTTAACGGGTTCCGTTACTGAAAACAAGTCGTCTTAAAGGAACTCGTTCTTCGAACGCTAACAAGACGCGATTAAAGATGCTGGTTTTCACTGCGTCCCTCTCACTGTACGAAGCCGACATGGCGTGGTCAGGTCTTGTGAGCGGGTTCCTCCTTCGGGGGGTGGCATCGCCCATAAATCCTATGGGTAGCCCGTGCTAGGTTCGGGGGGCAGTTCCCTGAATAGACCCTTGGGCGCAAGTATGTAGAGAAGCTTCGGCTGGGTCATACAATTTTCTACATGCGAAAGCGGCCTTGGGGTTTGCTCCCCCCTGGCTCCTGTATCAGAATGCAATGAACCCAATAAATGAAATAGAGGGTGAAACTGCCGAGCCCCGGTTGGTCTCGGCAGTACGCATCCGATACAATCCCACCGTTGCCACTCAGGCCAACACGGGATGTGATCGGAGTGATGTTGTGTCCGACTTGTAGTAGATCGTTCTCTACGAAGGTAGGATTAGGGGTGCAGGCTAAGCGAAGATGGCGTGATGAAGAGGTAAAGCTTCTAGCGCATACAGAGGCCCGGTTGCATGTTGCAAATGGCCGATGTGAGAATTTGCAATTGCTACAAGAACTACCCAATTTGGGTAGAACTCTTGAAGCGATTAAGCGCAGAACAGCGCAATATAACCAAGAGTTCATTAATGAACTTGAATCCACGAATATGTGACACTGAGCCTCGGGTAGTTCCATCTGTTGCTGAACCTGAGCAGTCGCAGAATGATGATGAATCGTTGGACTCTATTGTGAAGGCTCTATTGGTGAGAGCCGCTGAAGCTAAAAAGTCTGCGACTCGTCGTTGGAGAAGGAACCAAGCTGCAAAGCAAAGAGAAACTTCACCAACACGTCTTTTGACGTAGAGACAGAGACGACGGGCTGAGTTTGCTCGCGTTCAAAATCTCTGCCGTAATAGCATGGGAAGAGCCGCAGCGGAAATAATCGATGGGCAAACTGGGTGCATGAAGCATAGTTTAGAGGTGTTGGAATCCTACTGGAGACCAATCCTCGAGGCTGTGTCGGACGCGCCCGGTCCTACA
Source organism: Epirrhoe alternata (assembly GCA_963565295.1). Lineage (NCBI taxonomy): Eukaryota > Metazoa > Arthropoda > Insecta > Lepidoptera > Geometridae > Epirrhoe > Epirrhoe alternata. The sequence goes on along the minus strand of OY751396.1, from coordinate 8,943,983 downwards.
CCAGAGGCATTACGCGTTCTTGAGCGTGAAATGCAGTATGGAGGTGGCTCCGATTATTCTTCGTTGTGGGCGCCGATCCTCGTAGCGGTGGTGAAGGCGTCTTGCGTTGACCCCCGCTCCGCAGCGGTCCAGACGGTATCCGTCCGGGCGACTGGAGCACTGTTTCGGTGGAGATGCAAGCAAAGCTCTTTAACCTGTGGTTGAGGAAGGGCGAAGAAGTCCCTGAACGGCTACTGTCGTACAATCTTTGTGCCAAAAACGGATGATCCTGCGGGTCTGAGTGACTATCGGCCAATTGCACACTATGGCGCTGATGACACTTTAGAGAACTCCGCTGTGCTAGATGCGGTACTGCGGGATTGCAGGGAGAAGTTACGGGAGTGTCACGTGGCTGTGCTAGACTTCTCCAACGCGTTTGATAGAGTATCGCACCATGCTCTTATCACTCTGCTGAGGAAGAGGGGCTAGCCCGCGACCTTTTGTGACTACATTGCGCGACTTAACGTTACGGCTACCACTGCTTTAGCTGTTAACGGTGAAACGAGTGCCCCTGTAAGAGTCGGAAGAGAAGTTCGTCAAGGAGATCCGTTGTCACCGTTATTATTTAACCTGGCAATGAATTTGGTTCTCGCCAATCTTCTGCGTTGCTGAAAAAGTTACTGCTTCGATGAAATGGCTAAAACAGAAGAGCAACAAGAAGAGCGCAATTCGAGGGGGCGTAGAGGTGATGAGGCGGAGATGAACTGCCGTGCAGGTTGCATGGTCAGACACATTGCATCCAACAATGCTTTAGAACGCACGGCGGCCGCATTGAACATTAACAAGGTGGCAAGGAAACTCGGTTGGACTGTTGAGGAGGAACTGGACGCGACTTAACCAGACTATAATGTCGCGACGGTCTGAATTCTCGGGTTGGGATGAGAGATAATGGACCATCTTCCTCGGACATTAGCATCTGTTTGAGTGACAGGCTGCTGCCGAACCTGGATTTCTGACTGACGTGTCGTCACTTGGCCACGTTGCGGTGTATTTTCGTTCGTTCAGATTCCTGCTTCTGTGTGTGCTTGCTCAACAAGGCCAAGATTATGTCGTAGAGCCAATTAATTCGGCATAATGATTCAGACATGTATATGTGTCAGGGACGATTTGTAGCTATCATCGTTTTAACTTTTCGCGCTCTAATGATTGTGACAAATGGCAATTCTGGAGATTTAACAATAGAGTTTCGTTAAAATACTCTTGGTTTCACGAATTCCTTAAGTGTTTTAATGGTACCTACTTTCTGTCAAGTCACGTTCCGGTTTTCCGGAACCAATGTGCCGTTATCGTCATAGGTATGTTGATCTTTTTTCTCAATATTGAGCAGCCCGGCGGCGGCATAATTTTATTAAGTAATTATTTAATGTCTACTTGATTAAAAATGTTTCCGTTTATTAATTCTCCTCTGTGGCGCAATGGGTGAAAGCCCGCTTGGGACGCAAAAGGTTGCGGGTTCGATCCCCGCGGCGGGACCAATGTTTGTATGATCTACAAATATTTGTCTCGGGTCTGGGTGTTTCTATGTATAATATGTATGTATTTACAAACAAAAAGTATATAAGTAGTATATCAGTCATCTAAGTACCCATAACACAAGCTCTGCTTACTTTGGGGCTAGATGATGCTGTGTCGAAAGTCCAGCATTATTTATTTATTTATTTATTTAATTAAAATTTAAGTTATATGATTAGGTTTCTAAGTTTGAGTGTACTTATGAATTTTGACAGATTTTTATTTCGAGTTTAAGAGTGGCCTGCTATAAGTAGACAATAGTTGACTGCTTTTCATGTTAAGGTTTTAATAAAATTGGTAACTACTTTTATGTTGTTATTTATTTCGCATTAGCATTCCCTCGTTTTTTTAATAAGATATAGTTATAAGTTTTCATTTTTATACTGTCACGTCAATACACAGAAAAAATAGAATGAGTGTCAGAATGGCTGGTGTACCAGAGCGAATCGAGTCGTGTTTGGTGTCAAAAAAATGTACCAAAATCGTACTATTTAGTACTTCTGATTAAAAAATTTGTACCTCTCTGAAACCAAAGTTATAGCGATTTCAAAGGTACACCAGCCATATTGACGTCAAAGTGGCTGGTGTACCTCTGATATTTCAATAATTAGCTATTACACATAAAATATAATTACACCAAAAAAATGTACCTTATAACGCGCAGTACTGGTTTCCTAAATTCAAATTCAAATGGACCGCGCCGCGTCGATACTTTGGCGCGACGCGTTTAATATTCGTTGACGACCAGCGCCATCTGACGCCGCAACCGCGCAACTCACTAGCGTTCTGTCTGAGCGCGGCTCGGCGGGAACACAGTGATCAAATGGCGTGCGTTTTTTCTACTCTTGTGATTTTATCTATCTTTTTATACACTTTATTCTATTGTTTTTACTGTTCCTGTGTTTTACAACTAATATACGTGTTTTAACTTCCACTGTGCGTTGAACTCATTGAAAAGAACCCCTGTTTGAGCTAGCTAGCCGGGCTGGCGCTAAACTGGCTACCCAAGCGAGGGCCTTTGAACAAAGTGCAGTGTAAAAGTGCGTACCGGGACAGTAATAAAAAGTGAAAAAGACTATCACAATGCCGCGTACTCGTCGACAATCGCGCCGGCAGTCCGATTTTGAAGATGCGATTGAGACGGACTTTGCCGCGCCGACGCCCGCGCCGCCGACCCCACCGACGCTGACTGATATGGCGACCCTAATGGCAGCGCAGACAGCAGCATTCGAGCGCCTACTAGACCGTGTACTCACTCACGAGTCTCGTCGTGAGTCCCCATCACCAACGCCAGCGGCGGCGCCTTCGCCCGCCAGCTCGGCGTACGCGCCCGATCACCATCTGGGAACCTTCGCGCTGTGCACCGCGCGGTTCAGCGGAGCGCCCGGTGGCGACTCACTCGACGGCTTCATCGATGCTGTGGAAGCCTACAAAGACTGCGCCTGCGTGGGAGATGATAACGCCTTGCGCGGCTTATCCATGCTAGTGACAGGAGATGCAGCCGTGTGGTGGCAAGGCATAAAATCTACCATCACCTCCTGGAGCGAAGCTGTGACCTCTCTACGTAGCGCCTTTGGGGACAGCCGTCCGCCTCACAGAATATACATGGAACTGTTCAGCATGTCTCAAGGTCTGACTGAGAAGACCGAGCTGTTCGTTGCCAAGGCGCGAGCGCTACTCGCCCGCCTTCCCCCCGGCGACGTCACCGTGAAGGTACAGCTCGACATGCTCTACGGCCTTTTACACCGTCGAGTTCGAGAGCGCCTTCGTCGAGACGAAATAAAATCGTTCGACGCGTTACTACTGTAACTGGTTTAAAATGCTAGGCGAAAAAAATAAAAAAAATGGTCAGGACTAACGGCGTGACATTGACATCTAATGTCCATGTCACGTTGACAGTATAGGTGTTGCAAGCTGTCATGAATTTGCAAATTAATGAGTTGTTTTGAAATCAGTCTCGAGTTGAAATTAATTGTATTCTTTTGTTTTTTCGGATTGTTAGTACGCAATGGCGTAATAGATCGGTTCAAGAATGATCTGGCCTGGTCCAATGTGTGTTCAAGCTTGTCTCTGTCGGACTGGAGGATAGATTTGCTCGCTACAATCTTCCTCATGTTTGGGAGGGAGAGAATACCGGTTGAGCTGTGATCCCTAAATTCTCTGCTGCGTACTTCGAAGGACGTGGCTTTTTCTTTGGCTGTGACACTCGGACTGAGTGGATAACTTTTTACTCGTGAACTTATAAATTCGTACTGGAGCCTCTTCAGCTGGTATGTATCTTAGTGATCCGCCCTGTGCGTAGCTTCGCCAGCTCTGTGACTAAAATTCTGGTTCTTTTGGTGGAAATAGGACCTCGTGGTCAAGTCGTGACGTGACTCCGGAGCCCGAGACATCATCATCTGCCTCGTGGACACCTGCAAAAGGCCGCCGAGAGGATCTTTTCCCTGGAATCGGAGAGCTACGTTCAAGGTACTTTTTATACCGGCGATAGGCAATGCCACGCGTCACTCCCTAGGGTTTCCTATCTTGAGGAACACTTCTTTAACACTATTCTCTTGTCTCCCCCCCAGAGCACTGGCAGCGGGGTTCAGCTGAAGGCTCCAATTTTCTCGTTTTGTGTCGTCCCTGGAACGGCCTGTGAGAGGTCGTTCCCTTGGCAGTGCAGCACCGAAGGAGGCCTGGCCCCTTCTTTTGAGCTCGGCTCCTGCGGAGCGCCTGCGGTGTATCCTGGTAACACAGTCGGACCTTGTCCGCTGTGTATTTTTCTATATTCTGTGCTGTGTCCAAACTAACTAACTCTTACCACTCGTTCAACTCTGCGGTATCCGAATCTACAACCTACAAATGCTGAACATCACCTAGACTCAGACTTTACTTTAATTTAATTTAAACCTAATAATATTTATCTGGTTGCTAGGAAAGTTAAATGTAGGCCTTCACGCCCTGTTAATACTTCTCGTTGCTATACCGACTTAAGCTGGTCATATAAAATTAAGGCTCGCAACATTCTTCAACACTCTGTAATAACCTAACTTATCAGTATTATAATTTTAACATAAGCTTCTCTGTATTAACCTAATTTATTGCATAACAGGGTATTCTGAATAAAATTCTGTTATTAACGCTAACATACTTGTTTCCTCTTATACATCCCTACCTATAAATTCTTAAGCATTACAGTGGCGCCCAACGTGGGGTAGCCATCGCGCTATATTTTTCTGGTTCATACTCTCCTTAGTTCACTTTGTCTGAGATGTTCTCACAAACTGACCTGCGAAGAGTTGAACTAGTAAAATATAGCGCGATGGCGCGTCTTGACTCGCTAGGAGTAGCAAGCTAGGTACTCCTACTTACTTTATCTAAACCTAAAACTTAACTCAAGCGCGTTCTTAGCACGCTATGAGATGGTAGCTATTACTACCTAACTTTCTCTAAACCTAAAACTTTAACTCAAGCGCGTTCTTAGCACGCTGTGAGTTGGTAGCTATTACTACCAAACTTTCTCTAAGACTTTAACTTAACTCAAGCGCGTTCTTAGCTCGCTATGAGTTGGTAGCTATTACTACCTAACCTTCCCTCTCTAAAACCTAAAACTTTAACTCAAGCGCGTTCTTAGCACCACTCTCCCCCTTCTGGGGCTTGGCACAACACAAAAACAGACTTCGTCGCCGGGCTGCCCCGACAACTTAGCCGTCCGTGTTCCCTCCCGTTCCCAATTCGACGCTGCAAAGAGATATATAAACAATATAAATATATACGTACTAATATAAGTAATTAGATACATACTAATATACTTAAATATTCATTTATGTATACTACATAGACATATCTAAAGGTGTGCCGCTCGCTCCACGAGTGCGATCCGGGTCGCTTCCGTCCAATCGCGGGCTGTCGTGTCGGATCTCCTCCAGTCGGCGCCTGCGATGCCAGCCGTGAGCAAATCTCGTTAATTAATAAGTAGATAAGGACAGTGGGAATCTCGTTAATCCATTCATGCGCGTCACTAATTAGATGACGAGGCATTTGGCTATTTTTAATCTCCAGACATGCCATCTGACACATTAGTGCGCGAAAGGTTGAGAACGATGATGGCCACAACGTGCCTATCTACCATCGTTCCTGACACATTCACGTGTCTGAAACATTATGCCGATTTTGCTCATCGACATAATCGTGTCTGTTATAAAGCAGGCACATAGTAGCAGGAACACGCCGCGGGATCCGAGTGAACGAATACACCGCAGCGTGGCCGAGTGGCGACACGACAGTCGGAAACGCGGGCTCGGCAGCAGCCGGTCGCTCGAACGGATGCTGATGTCCGAGGAAGAAGGTTGGCCCATTACCTCTCATCCCAACCCGAGAATTCAGACCGTCGTGACATTGTTGTCTGGTTAAACCGTGACCAGTTCATATGCGATCCCCGAAGGACCACAGTTGGAATAACATCGAAGAAGACCTCTTTCAGCCCAAGAAGCTTAAGATCCTTATAGGACCCTAAACTCCACACACCTCGCCAAGACAATGTACAGGACATCGATCGCACTCTGTCTTTACTTGGTAGACCCAGTCTAGCGGCCACCTTCTCAACTAGCTCAACGTGCTTCCCGTATTTATCACGTTTTTCACGGTGAGTGTCATCAAGAGGGCGCTGCCCCGAGACTACTTGGACATCAACAATGACGCCTGCATCACCTTTTACTGCGATGATGTCGGGCTTACGGAGGCCCCGTCCTGTGGAGATGCGAGGTTCCTCCTCAACAGTCCAACCGAGTTTAGCCAAGTCAGAGGCCAAGTACCTCGCTACCTTATTATGACGTTCAATGCGGCCGCCGTGCGTTCTAAAGCATTGTTGGATGCAATGAGCCGTCGTCTCCCTAACCATGCAACCTGCACGGCAGTTCAACTCCGCCTCATCGCCTCTACGCCCCCTCGAATTGCGAATCCTCGATGGGAGCGCATTTATATGCGTACGTATGAACTGCACGTAATCGCGGCCTGTGCACATGTTGCTCTTCTGTTTAAGCCATTTCGTTGAAGCAGCAACTTTATTGGACTCGGTGAGTTCTAGTCCATCCACTGATTTGTGCAGCATTTCCCGCCAGTACAAGGAAGCCTTCCTTGGACCACCCTCCTCAGCTCTCGGGTCTTCCCGTGAGTATTTCCGGAATTGTTTCCTCGCCCACTCCACCTTCTTCACAATCCGTTTGGATTTTGAAGCAGCTCTGGCTGCGCCCCAGGCCGAGCAGCCTAATGCACCGAATCTCTTTAAAATGAGATCCGGTACACAGCTCCTCAGGCTGGGGATCGCCAATCCTCCGTCACGAATAGCAGCATAGAAGTAGCCGATCGGCACGTCCAACGGCAGTCTCAGCCACTTCCTGACGGAGGCGCGGATCTGACGATCGATAGCGACAAGCCTTCCGTCCGTCATCTTACCCAGCACGAAGCTGTGCAGGAATCTCGGAACGAAATGCGTTCTCAGTACCTCCAGACGCTGCTGGGGTTTTAAAGGGGCTTTGGTGATGTTCTCCAAAGCATGCTTAATGTCAACTTCGATTGAAACAGACCCTGCTGCGGAGAAGTCGACGCCGAGATAGCGCCAGCGTTCCACGCAATCCACCTGCTTTAACAGCCGCCTCCCGACCTTAAAAGACCGTTCGGCGACGTAATGCATCTTCTTGCGCTTCCCATCCGGCACCATAGACAGAACTGAACTCTTTCCTTGGTTGAGTTGTAGGCCCATCATACTGCCGTATTTTACTACGCAGTCGATGGAGGTCTGCATTCCAATCTTCGAGCCCGTTACCAGGACTAGGTCATCAGCATAGGCCAGTGCTGAGATTTTCTCTCCTTCCAGCCTATAGCCTACCTCTTTAGGAAGATTGGCGAGAACCAGATCCATTGCCAGGTTGAATAACAACGGTGACAACGGGTCTCCTTGACGAACTCCTCTCCCGACTCTTACAGGGGCACTCGTTTCATCGTTTACAGCTAAAGCAGTGGTAGCCGTAACGTTAAGTCGCGCAACGTAGTCACAAAAGGTCGCGGGCAAGCCCCTCTTCCTCAGCAAAGTGATAAGAGCATCGTGCGATACTCTATCAAACGCTTTGGAGAAGTCTAGCACAGCCACGTGACACTCTCGTAACTTCTCCCTGCAATCCCCCAGTACCGCATCTAGCACAGCGGAGTTCTCCAAAGTGCCATCAGCGCGGATAAATCCACGCTGTCGGGTATCTGGCGGACAACAAGCTTCCAATCTCCGCGCCAGGATAGTGTGCAAGTGCCGAAGCGGTACCGACGCAATCGAAATTGGCCGATAGTCACTCGGACCCGCAGGATCATCCGTTTTCGGTACGAAGATTGTGCGGCATTGTCGTAGCCGTTCAGGGACCTCGCCCTTCCTCAACCACAGGTTAAAGAGCTTTGCTTGCATCTCCACCGAAACAGTGCTCCAGTCGCCCGGACGGATACCGTCTGGGCCAGCTGCGGAGCGGGGGTCAACGCGAGACGCCTTCACCTCCGCTACGAGGATCGGCGCCCACAACGAAGAATAATCGGAGCCACCTCCATACTGCATTTCACGCTCAAGAGCGCGTAATGCCTCTGGTGTAGGACCGGGCGCGTCCGACACAGCCTCGAGGATTGGTCTCCAGTAGGATTCCAATACCTCTAAACTATGCTTCATGCACCCGGTTTGCCCATCGATTATCTCCGCTGCGGCTCTTCCCATGCTATTACGGCAGAGATTTTGAACGCGAGCAAACTCAGCCCGTCTTCTTTGTCTCGACGTCAAAGGACGTGTTGGTGAAGTTTCTTTCTGCTTTGCAGCTTTGTTCCTTCTCCAGCGACGAACCGCAGACTTTTTCGCTTCAGCGGCTCTCACCAATAGAGCCTCCACAATAGAGTCCAACGATTCATCATCAATCTGCGACTGCTCAGGCTCAGCAACAGGTGGAACTACCCGAGGCTCAGTGTCACATACAAATACAAATACAAATAACTTTATTTGCCAACGAACTTATACTAGATACATTTAACTTACTGATGGTCCCCGCACGAGGTGTAAACCTGTGTCGCAGGAAACCGAGTTGTACAAACATGAGAGTACCTTTACGAACTAAGTCATCGTTACAGAGTAATTGTGGACTTTTTAGAAAATAACAAAACAAAAACTAAAGTATAAAAAAAAAGTAAGTTTAAGTAATACCTGATACAACTTTATATAATAAACAGAAGTAAGGATACTGACTTTAAAAACATATGTCTAAGTCTAAGTATCGAGCACTAATCAAGCACCAATAAACCGTATCGAAATCAAAATCAAATCAAATAAGAACAGATGCATAATCTAGGAAGGGATAGTGGAAGAGAAGGAAGGGGGGGGGGGATATAAATTAACGTTTACTCAAGAATAATCATTTGTCAACCACCAGCAAACCTTCAGTTTCGTCGTAATCCAGTGTAAGTAGCCACTTACGAATCCTTTCTTTCACACCATACAATAAACAATTTAAATCACAATGTTTTAAAGCACGTCGGTAAATAAAGGGGAAAGAAAATAATCTGAACCGATTTGCAAAGGTAGTTTTGGTGAGGGGAAGTTTAATTTTGACGCGACGATTGCTAGACGATGACATGTCACTTGAAGAAGACACGACTCTATGATAATTGCTGACTACTCGATGAATGTACAATTGTCTAACTGTTAGGGTTTGTGTTTCCGAATGTAGAGCTGACGTAGAGAATCTAAAGGGTTTTCGCAGCATCACTTTGAGCACAGATCTGTGAGCTCTTTCTAGTTTGATAATGATTGTTTTAGCTGCACCCCCCCAAGCAGTTATGCAGTATGTGACAATCGAGAGACAGAGAGCGTGATACACTAACAACATGGTATCCCAGTCTGCTCCATCGCGTAGCAACTTCATTACATGTATAAGTTTTCTCACACGGCTAGATAGTGCAAAGATATGTTGTCGAAAAGACAAATTATCGTCCAGTAATATCCCAAGATATCCCAAGATATCTGAGGCATGGAGATCGTTCAATTTCAGGACAATCACAAGGGTTAGCCACCGAACCAGGCTTGTCACACTTGTGGATACGAATGGAAATTGAACTAGGAGGCCCTGACACAATAGTTTTATGAAAACACAAGTATTTGGTTTTGCTTGCATTGAGTGTCAATAGATTTTTATCCAGCCAAGAAGCTACTCGAGCCAGACCCTCCTCCACAAACCTCGAGACCTCTCTCCAAGAGTCACCGTGAACCACAATTGCCGTATCATCAGCGTAACAAAGAATTTGAACATGATCGCTATCGTCAAACAGGGATATGATATCGTTGATGTAAAGTTTGAACAAAGTACATACCTCATGAGTCGATGCAGAATCGCAAGGGGGGTCCTCATTCGTGGATTTGAGTTCATTAATGAACTCTTGGACCAAGGTCTTATATTGCGCTGTTCTGCGCTTCCCCTTAACCGCTTCAAGAGTTCTGCCCAAATTGGGCAGTTCTTGAAGCAATTGCAAATTCTCACATCGGCCATTTGCAACATGCAACCGGGCCTCTGTATGCGCTAGAAGCTTTACCTCTTCATCACGCCACCTTCGCTTAACCTGCGCTGGTGCAGCTTCGATGTTGGTCTCGACAGGATGGGCGCGACGCTTGTGCACCCCTAATCCTGTCTTCGTAGAGAATGATCTACTACAAGCCGGACACTGAAAGCCAGACACAACATCACTCCGATCACATCCCGTGTTAGCCTGAGAGGCAACGGTGGGATTGTATCGGATGCGTACTGCCGAGGCCAACCAGGGCTCGGCAGCTTCACCCTCTATTCTGTATAGTGAGTTCATTGCATAACGATACTAGGACCAGGGGGGAGCAAACCCCAAGGCCCCATCCGCATGTAGAAAATTGTATGACCCAGCCGAAGCTTCTCTACATACTTGCGCCCAAGGGCACCATTCGGGTCTATTCAGGGAACTGCCCCCCGAACCTAGCACGGGCTATCCATAGGATCCCATTTATGGACGATGCCACCCCCCGAAGGAGGAACCCGCTCACAAGACCTGACCACGCCATGTCACAATACGGCTTCGTACTGTGAAAGGGACGCAGTGGAAATCAGCATCTTTAATCGCGTCTTGTTAGCGTTCGAAGAGCAGGTTACTTTGAGACGACTTGTTTCCAGTAACGTAACCTGTTCCCTCCTGCCCTTTCAGTTAAGAAACAGCGGTGCGACGTGAACGCAAGAGCTCGGAGTTGCAACATAGCCGAAACGTCGCACTATGTTGCCTTAACGACAGATCACGTTATACACACAACCCATCGTGAGTTACAGTGACTACCCAGTTAAGAGAGTCATAGTTACTCCCGCCGTTTACCCGCGCTTGCTTGAATTTCTTCACGTTGACATTCAGAGCACTGGGCAGAAATCACATTGCGTCAACACCCGCGAGGGCCATCGCAATGCTTTGTTTTAATTAGACAGTCGGATTCCCCTTGTCCGTGCCAGTTCTGAGTTGACCGTTGAACGGCGGTCGTAAAGGCGCGCGCCGACCGAAGCCGACACGGCCCCATGGCTAGGGAGATCCGCGGAAGGCCGGTACACGAGTCCGGATTCAGCCCCCCCGAGGGGAGGCATCGACCAGGCCCGGCACAGGCCGCATCCGCTTCCCTCCCAAACCCGACACACCCCGGTCCTCAGAGCCAATCCTTATTCCGAAGTTACGGATCCAATTTGCCGACTTCCCTTACCTACATTATTCTATCGACTAGAGGCTCTTCACCTTGGAGACCTGCTGCGGATATGGGTACGAACCGGCGCGACATCTCCACGTACATCCCTCACCTGAATTTTCAAGGTCCGCAGAGAGTATCCGGACACCGCCGCAAATGCGGTGCTCTTCGCGTTCCGAACCATATCTCCCTTCTATAGGATTCCATGGAACTCGAACGCTCAGGCAGAAAAGAAAACTCTTCCCGAACCTCTCGGCGGCGTCTTCAGGCCACTTTGGGTTACCCCGTCGAACTCTCGCGTTGAAACGAGTGAACGATTGTTGAAACGGTTCCGCTGCCGGGTTCCGGAATAGGAACCGGATTCCCTTTCGCTCAAAGGGTGTTATTTATCAGATAAACACACCGCATCGACATAAGATTTCTCCTTGAGCTTAGGATCGACTGACTCGCGAGCAACTACTGTTCACGCGAAACCCTTCTCCACGTCAGTCCTCCAGGGCCTCGCTGGAGTATTTGCTACTACCACCAAGATCTGCACCGACGGCGGCTCCAGGCGGGCTCACGCCCAGACCCTTCTGCGCGCACCGCCGCGCACGTCCTACTCGTTACGGCTTAATGACGCTCCAATGAAAGAGCGTCGCACATGCCGGTAACGGTAGTGTATAGGCAGAACGCTTCAGCGCCATCCATTTTCAGGGCTGGTTGCTTCGGCAGGTGAGTCGTTGCACACTCCTTAGCGGATTCCGACTTCCATGGCCACCGTCCTGCTGTCATGAGCGACCAACGCCTTTCATGGTGTCCCATGAGCGTTCTTTGGGCGCCTTAACACTACGTTTGGTTCATCCCACAGCGCCAGTTCTGCTTACCAAAATTGGCCCACTTGGCACCGTCATCAGATCTCCGGCTTCATCGTTCGAGTAAGCCGGAGTTCTCACCCATTTAAAGTTTGAGAATAGGTTGAAGTCGTTTCGACCCCAATGCCTCTAATCATTCGCTTTACCGGATGAGACTGTTCAAATCGACGCCAGCTATCCTGAGGGAAACTTCGGACGGAACCAGCTACTAGATGGTTCGATTAGTCTTTCGCCCCTATACCCAGTTCCGACGATCGATTTGCACGTCAGAATCGCTACGGTCCTCCATCAGGGTTTCCCCTGACTTCGACCTGACCAGGCATAGTTCACCATCTTTCGGGTCCCAGCATCTGTGCTCAGAGCGCGCCTGCAATCTCAGATTGGAAACGAGACGCCTCGGGAGTGCGAGAGGCCGACCGAGATCGGCGCACCATCCTCCCTGAGCGGACGGCGAGCGTCCACCTTCACTTTCGTTGCGCCTTTCAGTTTAGACATTCTACTCAATGACTCGCACACATGCTAGACTCCTTGGTCCGTGTTTCAAGACGGGTCCTGCGAGTGCCCGAAACTGAATCATCGCAGACACGGGACGCGTACAGTCCGAGACAGCACGGCTGCGACAACAGGCCCGCCGCACCCCCGCCCGCACACGGGCAGGACGGAGATGGACGACGTAGCCTTGCGTCGGGCCGGACGCGCATAAACGCGTACGCGATCCGTTCAAATACCGTCCGACAGCCGGCCGGCGACCGTCACGGTCACCGCTGCGCCCCGAGAGGTGCAACAGTGACTCCCGAACGGAGCTTAGGCCGACATCGAACGGGTCGCGATGTATTACTAAGGGAGAAGTGCACGCCGTCCGCGAACGTCGAAACGACGCGCCCCGTACCGCACGGCCGAGACCGTACGGCATCGAGAGCGCGCCGCCACGCCGCGGAATAACGATGAATCTCCCCGTTCGTTCATTCGAGTTTCGCAGGTTTACCCCTGAGCGGTTTCACGTACTGTTGAACTCTCTCTTCAAAGTTCTTTTCAACTTTCCCTCACGGTACTTGTTCGCTATCGGTCTCGCGGTAATATTTAGCCTTAGATGGAGTTTACCACCCACTTAGGGCTGCACTCTCAAGCAACCCGACTCTGAGGAGAGTCCCTCTCGCCGCCGTCCTCCGTCGCTACGGGCCTGGCACCCTCTATGGGAAATGGGCCCCGTTCAAGACGAACTTGGACAGGAGTGGACGACGACAAGAAAGCGGAACCTCCCGAACACCACATCTCCCGCCGCCGTTACAACGGCGGGATTCAGTGCTGGGCTTATTCCTGTTCGCTCGCCGCTACTAAGGAAATCCTAGTTAGTTTCTTTTCCTCCGCTTACTAATATGCTTAAATTCGGCGGGTAATCCTCCCTGATCTGAGGCCAACGTAATAAAATTGGAGGCAGACACGATATCCGTTACGACGCTACGACGTGAGGCCGTTTGGACCTCACGCCGACACGCCCTTCGGACGTCGAGTCCGCCTACGCACAATAAGATGAGCGCTCAAAATACGAAGCGATTAGCATCCGCACTATATCAAACAACGCAATACGCAGAAAATACGGCACATCGTGTGTTGATTATGTACGAACTCGCGACATATTGCAGAGAGCTCTCATCAACGTGTAATGTTTCCACCAATTTTTAAACGGACCTGAGCCTGAGTCCAGGCCCAGAAACCGTCAGATGCACACAGAATGCGCAATGTGGTTTTGTTTTTATGCAGCCGGCCCTCAGACAGGAGTGGTCCTGGATGCGTATCCATGGACCGCAATGTGCGTTCGAAATGTCGATGTTCAAATGTGTCCTGCAGTTCACACTATGACGCGCAGTTAACTGCGTTCTTCATCGACCCGCGAGCCAAGTGATCCACCGTCCAGGGTAATGGTTTTTTGTCACAATACGAGTTTATATAAAAATATATGGTTTTTTTTTAAAGAAAAAAAACAAAAAAAAAAAAAAGTTCATTTAGAACGGGAGAGCACTACTGAGCAGCACCCTCCCACTCTAAACCGAGTTCAGTTTATTGTTTAGTTGACGAGCACGCTCCTCGCGACAGATACCACTCGGGGTGCGGATTTCTCACCCGTCATAGCGGCACGGCAAAGAGCGTGACGAGGCGAGCGCTTTCGCGCCGCGCCCATTTGGGACGAAATAGTACATTGTACCACAAGAGAGCAAAATTCGTTTTTGTTGCGAGTGCTGAGTTTGAATCTCGAACAAACGAAGGATTCTATATTTGAATCACGAGCGTAGCGAGTGATTCTATGTTAGAATCCTGAGTGTAGTGAGAGATTCAAAAGCATAAGCAACAAATTATTTTGCTCTCGTGTGATACATACAACTTTTCACCTTACTAGCGAAAAAATACAAGATGTAAAGGAAAACTAATTGTACTCGTATATAATAATATGTATAATGCTGGACTTTTACACACAGCATCATCTAGCCCCAAAGTAAGCAGAGCCTGTGTTATGGGTACTAAGATGACCGATATACTACTAATATACTTTTTGTTTGTAAATACATACATATTATACATAGAAACACCCAGACCCGAGACAAATATTTGTAGATCATACAAACATTGGTCCCGCCGCGGGGATCGAACCCGCAACCTTTTGCGTCGCAGGCGGGCCTTCGCCCACTGCGCTACAGAGGACGTCAATAATTCCCGCTATTATTATTTTTATGCCCCTCAAGTGGCAGGCTACAGTCCTGCCACCAGCCCCCCCTGGCCGCCGCCTGGCCGGGCGCACGCTGCGGCCTGTAATATTCGATTCTCATTGGTTGCTTGCCGCATTCTAAATTCAAATCACTTTTCCTCATAGTGTGAGCAAAGTAGAGTTTTGCTCACTGTTTTTACGCGGCAAAAGCGCCCTTTTTGAGCTAGTAAGGTGAAAAGTATTATATAACTTTGGATGGATTCGATAGTCTCGCCATAGAGTACACTATTAAGCTCGACACACGTTAATGATCCTTCCGCAGGTTCCCCTACGGAAACCTTGTTACGACTTTTACTTCCTCTAAATGATCAAGTTTGGTCAACTTCCCAACGACGCCAACGGCCGTGAAGCCACCGCGTGTCGGTCCGAAGACCTCACTAAATCATTCAATCGGTAGTAGCGACGGGCGGTGTGTACAAAGGGCAGGGACGCAATCAACGCGAGCTTATGACTCGCGCTTACTAGGAATTCCTCGTTTATGGGGGATAATTGCAAACCCCAATCCCCAGCACGAAGGAGTTTCAACGGGTTGCCCGGGCCTTTAGGCCAGGGAGAACATGTTGATTCCTTCAGTGTAGCGCGCGTGCGGCCCAGGACATCTAAGGGCATCACAGACCTGTTATTGCTCAATCTCGTGCGGCTCGAAACCGCCGGTCCCTCTAAGAAGAATTTTAATACGTCGCCAGTGAGTTGCGCGACCGAAGCCGTGCACACCGAAATGACGACGCCTATTTAGCAGGCTAGAGTCTCGTTCGTTACCGGAATTAACCAGACAAATCGCTCCACCAACTAAGAACGGCCATGCACCACCACCCACCGAATCAAGAAAGAGCTGTTAATCTGTCAATCCTTCCGGTGTCCGGGCCTGGTGAGATTTCCCGTGTTGAGTCAAATTAAGCCGCAGGCTCCACTCCTGGTGGTGCCCTTCCGTCAATTCCTTTAAGTTTCAGCTTTGCAACCATACTCCCCCCGGAGTCCAAAATCTTTGGTTTCCCGGAAGCTGCCCGCCGAGCCATTGTAGTAACGTCGGCGGATCGCTAGATGACATATTTACGGTTAGAACTAGGGCGGTATCTAATCGCCTTCGAACCTCTAACTTTCGTTCTTGATTGATGAAAACACCTTTGGCAAATGCTTTCGCTGATGTTCGTCTTGCGACGATCCAAGAATTTCACCTCTAACGTCGCAATACGAATGCCCCCAGTTATCCCTATTAATCATTACCTCGGAGTTCTGAAAACCAACAAAATAGAACCGAGATCATATTCTATTATTCCATGCACGAAATATTCAAGCAGCATTTTGAGCCCGCTTTGAGCACTCTAATTTGTTCAAAGTAAAATTGTCGGCCCACCTCGACACTCAATAAAGAGCACCGCGATAGGATTTTGATATTGAACCGGCGTGTTACCGCCGGCTCACCGACGATATGCTCCGCAAACGTGTCAGTATCACCGCGGATGCGGTGCACCGACAGCGCGGCGCACAAATGCAACTACGAGCTTTTTAACCGCAACAATTTTAGTATACGCTATTGGAGCTGGAATTACCGCGGCTGCTGGCACCAGACTTGCCCTCCAATTGTTCCTCGTTAAAATATTTAAAGTGTACTCATTCCGATTACGAGGCCTCGTAAGAGTCCCGTATCGTTATTTTTCGTCACTACCTCCCCGTGCCGGGAGTGGGTAATTTGCGCGCCTGCTGCCTTCCTTGGATGTGGTAGCCGTTTCTCAGGCTCCCTCTCCGGAATCGAACCCTGATTCCCCGTTACCCGTGACAACCATGGTAGTCGCAGAAACTACCATCGAAAGTTGATAAGGCAGACATTTGAAAGATGCGTCGCCGGTACTGGACCATGCGATCGGCAAAAGTTATCCAGATTCATCAAAATTAACGACTTCGGACGCGAGGCCCTCCGTCGATTGGTTTTGATCTAATAAAAGCACTCATCCCATCACTGGTCAGAGTTCTGATTGCATGTATTAGCTCTAGAATTACCACAGTTATCCAAGTAACTGAGTAAGATCTAAGGAACCAAAACTGATATATTGAGCCATTCGCGGTATCGCCTTAATACGGCTTGCACTGAGACATGCATGGCTTAATCTTTGAGACAAGCATATAACTACTGGCAGGATCAACCAGGGAGCTAACTTCTCTTTCGTCTAAAAGTCGAGAGTCGACCGCTCACCGCCGAAGCGGTGCGCGGAGATCTGTTTCTTCGATTCGAGAGAGTTTAGTCTTATATTTATAATTTTATAAAACAAAGGCAATGTGGAGCCTTTTTATTGAATTTTCCAAAAGTCGTGATGTTCACGTTTGCATAAAAACGTTCCGAGATGCGATGCGATCAACGATCACGCCCGGAGTGTGGAGAGACCGGAGCTCGTAGCTGCGGAGTGTTTCACATTCGGTGTCAGCCAAAAAAATATTCAAATAACACAAACTGAAACGAACGTTATATCGAAAGAGTTTATAACACATCCCCGTGCGCTCACGGTTTCCGCGGTGACATTTCTGCCACCACACCAGGCGCAAGGAATTATTCGAGTTGTACACAGTGCTCTATAATTTTATAGAGTAAAAATATGGGGTTTAACACAACGCATGGTTGAGAGATGAAAAATGTTACAAGTCTAAAAGTCTTTATAATTTTTAAACTTGTAACTTTTTCGATCACGCACGGCGGATCTCAGCGGGGCGACTCGCTTATCGTGCGCGTGCGCAGACAGACACAGGCGCCGCGCGCTGTTTCCAACCATGTGAATCGTTTTAAAACGGATGAGCTAAAAACATCGCCGCCGCCGATGCCGTCGCGCTTACAGAGTTGTAATTTTTGTTAACCCCTCGTTCGCACGACGACGACTGCAGAGACTGGTTTTTGCTTCTATTTTTATCTCAATTCATACGTTGTATCGCCTTTAACTGGCATAATACTGTAAAAATTTTTCTTTTTAAATATTAAGGCGAAGCCCAGCTGAGGCTAGCGATTCAAATTTAAAAAAAAAACGAAAATTTTGAAAAAAAAATTCAAAATTTCCCATTGAAATGCACCTAAAATGCAAAAAATAAAAATCGCGACGCCCGCACTAAAGGGTTAATTAAATTAGAGCGCGCGACCCCGTGACGTGCGAAAAACCACCCGCGCGCGCTTTCTCCCGATAATTAAAAAGATTAGACACGTCATTACGACAGGTGCGTGTCGCGAAACAAAAGAGATGGGGATGGGTGGTGCCGCGCATAAATTGATAATTTCACTTGTTGCATTTCTCAGGAGACGAGTACTGGTACTATGTATATCTAGTGCGGCGGCGCGGGTGCGTTATGGCGAGATCGCGCCCTCGACGGACAGGTTGAAAAAAATATAAAAAAAAAATATAAGTACCTAGTTGATCCTTCAAGATTTACATCGAATATTTTAATTGCGTCACAGGTGCAGAAATGCCAAAAAGGAGTCAAATCAATGCCGACAGTTCGCGTGCCCCGCGCCAGGTGGCGGCGGCCGGCGCACCTACTCTTTCCAATCATTAAAATAAAATTATCAGCCGATAGAGAAGCAAGTACCTTGAAGCACTTTCTTAGTAGTGCATGCATACCTACGCTAACTAACTTTACAAATTTTGAATGTTATTCGAGACAATAAAATCAATATCATTACAATGGTTCGCGTGCACCGCGCCATCATCACTATCATCATCAGATGATGGATGTTATACTAGAATAATTTCAGATTACTTAGATAATTTAGATTTTTCTATTAAATTTTAACATAAAAGGGTTGGGGATTGGTCACGTCCAAATAAACTGATTTCACTGACTGGTTTCCTTTGCCGTTTAATAATTATAATAATATACTTACCAATAAAAAAAAATCCTAGAAACAAACAAAGATTAACCTTCCTTAGGGTTCCGTACCCAAAAACTAGGACCCAAAAACGGGACCGACCCTATCACTAAGACTTCGCTGTCTGTCTTTCTGTCTGTCCGTCTTGTCACCAGGCTGTGTATTATACCTATATAACAACAATAACTAAGATAAAAAAAAAAAGTGATTTTATAGATAATCGTACTGAAC